>OX424558.1:34812350-35516850 GCA_949152475.1 Terebella lapidaria
GAAATGGAAACCTTGGCTGTTCTGTGAACTATTTTCTGTTTGAGTTATGTTGTTATGATTACTGGCATATTTGTTGATTGGGTGAATAAATTGTTATTACTATGTATGATGGTTTTCGATTTCAAGGTATCACACTGACCAATATTGAGTGAACTGTATACATGAAATAGTGGAGATAAGAATGGAAAAACTTCGATAGATCTCAGATCAAATCAAGATTAGGAAATTCGTAAGAATCAACATGGAGTGTCATTAGCATTCCTCAAAACATTTATGAGAAGAAATCTGAACTAATTGATATCAGTTTAGTTACTATGAAATGAATAGTCAATAAAATAAACAGACTCTCAACAGTATCAACGGTCAGAAGCAATATGAAACCTCATTACTAATCCTGACACCAATGCAAAGCTGTCTGAACGAACGTTACTGTATGCCCATAAGTGTGTGTTAACCTGACGGCAATGTAAGTGATTGGCATTGTGAAATTATTGATTACTCCATCAGCATTAATATATATGTTGGAACAATATATAGAGTTATTGTGTGTACTATATTGAAATATTTTGTCAAACACTGTACAATCGAAAATTTGCTTTAAATCCCTGTAAAGATTTCATACGCAAAAATTGATTCAAAAGTTATTGAGTATTTTGCCACTTGTAATATGTATATTATTAACAGTTTCTGGACGAACTTTAATGAAGTTTGGGACATACATGTTTGTGTAAAAATTAACAAAGTTAAAGTAAAATATGCTGTGATTTCAGTTGACATACTATGTGGTCAATTACTGTTATTCATGGAGTTCGTTACAATATACTCTGATTGCAATTGGGGAAGCAGAGTACCTAGCTAATCATCTGGGTACAAATCAAATGTACGAAAAGACTTTGAGGATCAAAGATATTTCCAATTACAATTCATTGTGAGTATGAGCTCATCAAATGAGTCGAGAACATAGAACCTGAGAAAAACTGTGAAAATACAATATGTATATATACTGTAGAGTCACATTCTGCATCATATCTCCCACATGACAGTTATTGAATCAAAACAAAATGGCAAATATTACAAGAACAATCATTCCAAACGTTTCCATGGACAGTGATTCTGCGTTTTCTTGTGACGATGACAGCAGTTACGGTAGTTTACCAGAAGGTTCTTTCGGGTTGACGGATTCTGCTTTGGATGCTGTATCAAACGTTACCAGGAATCCATTTGAGTCATTTCGCCATCAAGGTCCTCTCCCACATTCTGTATTTGATGATTCATCAAGTTTTGCTTCTTCACCAATGAGTCAGAGAACTTCATCCAAATGCAGCCTAGAAAACAGCACACACATCTACATCAACGTGCTGGATCAATCCAGCATTCTTCAAGATGCCACAAATCATTGTAAGGAGAGTGGTCTCGGCCCAAGAACTGCTGGAGATGGCAAAGAAGATTCCAACCACCAGTGCCAAGGAATCACTGACCATCTACTGGCTTATGGACTGCCCACTCCTAAACGAAGGAACATTGCCAAGAATTTGAAAAAAATTGGCAAATTTCTCCATGGTAAAACCACACACAATTTCGAAATGGAAACCTTGGCTGTTCTGTGAACTATTTTCTGTTTGAGTTATGTTGTTATGATTACTGGCATATTTGTTGATTGGGTGAAGAAATTATTATTACTATGTATGATGTTTTTCGATTTCAAGGTATCACACTGACCAATATTGAGTGAACTGTATACATGAAATAGTGGAGATAAGAATGGAAAAACTTCGATAGATCTCAGATCAAATCAAAATTAGGAAATTCGTAAGAATCAACATGGAGTGTTATTAGCATTCCTCAAAACATTTATGGGAAGAAATCTGAACTAATTGATATCAGTTTAGTTACTATGAAATGAATAGTCAATAAAATAAACAGACTCTCAACAGTATCAACGGCCAGAAGCAATATGAAACCTCATTACTAATCCTGACACCAATGCAAAGCTATCTGAACGAACGTCACTGTATGCCCATAAGTGTGTGTTAACCTGACGGCAATGTAAGTGATTGGCATTGTGAAATTATTGATTACTCCATCATCATTAATATATATATTGGAACAATATATAGAGTTATTGTGTGTACTATATTGAAATATTTTTGTCAAACACTGTACAATCAAAAATTTGCTTTAAATCCCTGTAAAGATTTCATACGCAAAAATTGATTCAAAAGTTATTGAGTATTTTGCCACTTGTAATATGTATATTATTAACAGTTTCTGGACGAACTTTAATGAAGTTTGGGACATACATGTTTGTGTAAAAATTAACAAAGTTAAAGTAAAATATGCTGTGATTTCAGTTGACATATTATGTGTTCAATTACTGTTATTCATGGAGTTCGTTACAATATACTCTGATTGCAATTGGGGAAGCAGAGTACCTAGTTAATCATCTGAGTACAAATCAAATGTACGAAAAGACTTTGAGGATCAAAGATATTTCCAATTACAATTCATTGTGAGTATGAGCTCATCAAATGAGTCGAGAACATAGAACCTGAGAAAAACTGTGAAAATACAATATGTATGTATACTGTAGAGTCACATTCTGCATCATATCACCCACATGACAGTTATTGAATCAAAACAAAATGGCAAATATTACAAGAACAATCATTCCAAACGTTTCCATGGACAGTGATTCTGCGTTTTCTTGTGACGATGACAGCAGTTACGGTAGTTTACCAGAAGGTTCTTTCGGGTTGACGGATACAGCTTTGGATGCTGTATCAAACGTTACCAGGAATCCATTTGAGTCATTTCGCCATCAAGGTCCTCTCCCACATTCTGTATTTGATGATTCATCAAGCTTTGCTTGTTCACCAATGAGTCAAAAAACTTCATCCAAATGCAGCCTAGAAAACAGCACACACATCTACATCAACGTGTTGGATCAAACCAGCATTCTTCAAGATGCCACAAATCATTGTAAGGATAGTGGTCTCGGCCCAAGAACTTCTGGAGATGGCAAAGAAGATTCCAACCACCAGTGCCAAGGAATCACTGACCATCTACTGGCTTATGGACTTCCCACTCCTAAACGAAGGAACATTGCCAAGAATTTGAAGAAAATTGGCAAATTTCTCCATGGTAAAACCACACACAATTTCGAAATGGAAACCTTGGCTGTTCTGTGAACTATTTTCTGTTTGAGTTATGTTGTTATGATTACTGGCATATTTGTTGATTGGGTGAATAAATTATTATTACTATGTATGATGTTTTTCGATTTCAAGGTATCACACTGACCAATATTGAGTGAACTGTATACATGAAATAGTGGAGATAAGAATGGAAAAACTTCGATAGATCTCAGATCAAATCAAGATTAGGAAATTCGTAAGAATCAACATGGAGTGTCATTAGCATTCCTCAAAACATTTATGGGAAGAAATCTGAACTAATTGATATCAGTTTAGTTACTATGAAATGAATAGTCAATGAAATAAACAGACTCTCAACAGTATCAACGGTCAGAAGCAATATGAAACCTCATTACTAATCCTGACACCAATGCAAAGCTATCTGAACGAACGTTACTGTATGCCCATAAGTGTGTGTTAACCTGACGGCAATGTAAGTGATTGGCATTGTGAAATTATTGATTACTCCATCAGCATTAATATATATGTTGGAACAATATATAGAGTTATTGTGTGTACTATATTGAAATATTTTGTCAAACACTGTACAATCGAAAATTTGCTTTAAATCCCTGTAAAGATTTCATACGCAAAAATTGATTCAAAAGTTATCGAGCATTTTGCCACTTGTAATATGTATATTATTAACAGTTTCTGGACGAACTTTAATGAAGTTTGGGACATACATGTTTGTGTAAAAATTAACAAAGTTAAAGTAAAATATGCTGTGATTTCAGTTGACATATTATGTGGTCAATTACTGTTATTCATGGAGTTCGTTACAATATACTCTGATTGCAATTGGGGAAGCAGAGTACCTAGTTAATCATCTGAGTACAAATCAAATGTACGAAAAGACTTTGAGGATCAAAGATATTTCCAATTACAATTCATTGTGAGTATGAGCTCATCAAATGAGTCGAGAACATAGAACCTGAGAAAAACTGTGAAAATACAATATGTATGTATACTGTAGAGTCACATTCTGCATCATATCACCCACATGACAGTTATTGAATCAAAACAAAATGGCAAATATTACAAGAACAATCATTCCAAACGTTTCCATGGATAGTGATTCTGCGTTTTCTTGTGACGATGACAGCAGTTACGGTAGTTTACCAGAAGGTTCTTTCGGGTTGACGGATACAGCTTTGGATGCTGTATCAAACGTTACCAGGAATCCATTTGAGTCATTTCGCCATCAAGGTCCTCTCCCACATTCTGTATTTGATGATTCATCAAGCTTTGCTTGTTCACCAATGAGTCAAAGAACTTCATCCAAATGCAGCCTAGAAAACAGCACACACATCTACATCAACGTGTTGGATCAAACCAGCATTCTTCAAGATGCCACAAATCATTGTAAGGATAGTGGTCTCGGCCCAAGAACTTCTGGAGATGGCAAAGAAGATTCCAACCACCAGTGCCAAGGAATCACTGACCATCTACTGGCTTATGGACTGCCCACTCCTAAACGAAGGAACATTGCCAAGAATTTGAAGAAAAATTGGCAAATTTCTCCATGGTAAAACCACACACTATTTCGAAATGGAAACCTTGGCTGTTCTGTGAACTATTTTCTGTTTGAGTTATGTTGTTATGATTACTGGCATATTTGTTGATTGGGTGAATAAATTGTTATTACTATGTATGATGTTTTTCGATTTCAAGGTATCACACTGACCAATATTGAGTGAACTGTATACATGAAATAGTGGAGATAAGAATGGAAAAACTTCGATAGATCTCAGATCAAATCAAGATTAGGAAATTCGTAAGAATCAACATGGAGTGTCATTAGCATTCCTCAAAACATTTATGGGAAGAAATCTGAACTAATTGATATCAGTTTAGTTACTATGAAATGAATAGTCAATGAAATAAACAGACTCTCAACAGTATCAACGGTCAGAAGCAATATGAAACCTCATTACTAATCCTGACACCAATGCAAAGCTATCTGAACGAACGTTACTGTATGCCCATAAGTGTGTGTTAACCTGACGGCAATGTAAGTGATTGGCATTGTGAAATTATTGATTACTCCATCAGCATTAATATATATGTTGGAACAATATATAGAGTTATTGTGTGTACTATATTGAAATATTTTGTCAAACACTGTACAATCGAAAATTTGCTTTAAATCCCTGTAAAGATTTCATACGCAAAAATTGATTCAAAAGTTATCGAGTATTTTGCCACTTGTAATATGTATATTATTAACAGTTTCTGGACGAACTTTAATGAAGTTTGGGACATACATGTTTGTGTAAAAATTAACAAAGTTAAAGTAAAATATGCTGTGATTTCAGTTGACATATTATGTGGTCAATTACTGTTATTCATGGAGTTCGTTACAATATACTCTGATTGCAATTGGGGAAGCAGAGTACCTAGTTAATCATCTGAGTACAAATCAAATGTACGAAAAGACTTTGAGGATCAAAGATATTTCCAATTACAATTCATTGTGAGTATGAGCTCATCAAATGAGTCGAGAACATAGAACCTGAGAAAAACTGTGAAAATACAATATGTATGTATACTGTAGAGTCACATTCTGCATCATATCACCCACATGACAGTTATTGAATCAAAACAAAATGGCAAATATTACAAGAACAATCATTCCAAACGTTTCCATGGATAGTGATTCTGCGTTTTCTTGTGACGATGACAGCAGTTACGGTAGTTTACCAGAAGGTTCTTTCGGGTTGACGGATACAGCTTTGGATGCTGTATCAAACGTTACCAGGAATCCATTTGAGTCATTTCGCCATCAAGGTCCTCTCCCACATTCTGTATTTGATGATTCATCAAGCTTTGCTTGTTCACCAATGAGTCAAAGAACTTCATCCAAATGCAGCCTAGAAAACAGCACACACATCTACATCAACGTGTTGGATCAAACCAGCATTCTTCAAGATGCCACAAATCATTGTAAGGATAGTGGTCTCGGCCCAAGAACTTCTGGAGATGGCAAAGAAGATTCCAACCACCAGTGCCAAGGAATCACTGACCATCTACTGGCTTATGGACTGCCCACTCCTAAACGAAGGAATATTGCCAAGAATTTGAAGAAAATTGGCAAATTTCTCCATGGTAAAACCACACACAATTTCGAAATGGAAACCTTGGCTGTTCTGTGAACTATTTTCTGTTTGAGTTATGTTGTTATGATTACTGGCATATTTGTTGATTGGGTGAATAAATTGTTATTACTATGTATGATGTTTTTCGATTTCAAGGTATCACACTGACCAATATTGAGTGAACTGTATACATGAAATAGTGGAGATAAGAATGGAAAAACTTCGATAGATCTCAGATCAAATCAAGATTAGGAAATTCGTAAGAATCAACATGGAGTGTCATTAGCATTCCTCAAAACATTTATGAGAAGAAATCTGAACTAATTGATATCAGTTTAGTTACTATGAAATGAATAGTCAATAAAATAAACAGACTCTCAACAGTATCAACGGTCAGAAGCAATATGAAACCTCATTACTAATCCTGACACCAATGCAAAGCTGTCTGAACGAACGTTACTGTATGCCCATAAGTGTGTGTTAACCTGACGGCAATGTAAGTGATTGGCATTGTGAAATTATTGATTACTCCATCAGCATTAATATATATGTTGGAACAATATATAGAGTTATTGTGTGTACTATATTGAAATATTTTGTCAAACACTGTACAATCGAAAATTTGCTTTAAATCCCTGTAAAGATTTCATACGCAAAAATTGATTCAAAAGTTATTGAGTATTTTGCCACTTGTAATATGTATATTATTAACAGTTTCTGGACGAACTTTAATGAAGTTTGGGACATACATGTTTGTGTAAAAATTAACAAAGTTAAAGTAAAATATGCTGTGATTTCAGTTGACATACTATGTGGTCAATTACTGTTATTCATGGAGTTCGTTACAATATACTCTGATTGCAATTGGGGAAGCAGAGTACCTAGCTAATCATCTGAGTACAAATCAAATGTACGAAAAGACTTTGAGGATCAAAGATATTTCCAATTACAATTCATTGTGAGTATGAGCTCATCAAATGAGTCGAGAACATAGAACCTGAGAAAAACTGTGAAAATACAATATGTATATATACTGTAGAGTCACATTCTGCATCATATCTCCCACATGACAGTTATTGAATCAAAACAAAATGGCAAATATTACAAGAACAATCATTCCAAACGTTTCCATGGACAGTGATTCTGCGTTTTCTTGTGACGATGACAGCAGTTACGGTAGTTTACCAGAAGGTTCTTTCGGGTTGACGGATTCTGCTTTGGATGCTGTATCAAACGTTACCAGGAATCCATTTGAGTCATTTCGCCATCAAGGTCCTCTCCCACATTCTGTATTTGATGATTCATCAAGCTTTGCTTCTTCACCAATGAGTCAGAGAACTTCATCCAAATGCAGCCTAGAAAACAGCACACACATCTACATCAACGTGCTGGATCAATCCAGCATTCTTCAAGATGCCACAAATCATTGTAAGGAGAGTGGTCTCGGCCCAAGAACTGCTGGAGATGGCAAAGAAGATTCCAACCACCAGTGCCAAGGAATCACTGACCATCTACTGGCTTATGGACTGCCCACTCCTAAACGAAGGAACATTGCCAAGAATTTGAAGAAAATTGGCAAATTTCTCCATGGTAAAACCACACACAATTTCGAAATGGAAACCTTGGCTGTTCTGTGAACTATTTTCTGTTTGAGTTATGTTGTTATGATTACTGGCATATTTGTTGATTGGGTGAAGAAATTATTATTACTATGTATGATGTTTTTCGATTTCAAGGTATCACACTGACCAATATTGAGTGAACTGTATACATGAAATAGTGGAGATAAGAATGGAAAAACTTCGATAGATCTCAGATCAAATCAAAATTAGGAAATTCGTAAGAATCAACATGGAGTGTTATTAGCATTCCTCAAAACATTTATGGGAAGAAATCTGAACTAATTGATATCAGTTTAGTTACTATGAAATGAATAGTCAATAAAATAAACAGACTCTCAACAGTATCAACGGCCAGAAGCAATATGAAACCTCATTACTAATCCTGACACCAATGCAAAGCTATCTGAACGAACGTCACTGTATGCCCATAAGTGTGTGTTAACCTGACGGCAATGTAAGTGATTGGCATTGTGAAATTATTGATTACTCCATCATCATTAATATATATATTGGAACAATATATAGAGTTATTGTGTGTACTATATTGAAATATTTTTGTCAAACACTGTACAATCAAAAATTTGCTTTAAATCCCTGTAAAGATTTCATACGCAAAAATTGATTCAAAAGTTATTGAGTATTTTGCCACTTGTAATATGTATATTATTAACAGTTTCTGGACGAACTTTAATGAAGTTTGGGACATACATGTTTGTGTAAAAATTAACAAAGTTAAAGTAAAATATGCTGTGATTTCAGTTGACATATTATGTGTTCAAATACTGTTATTCATGGAGTTCGTTACAATATACTCTGATTGCAATTGGGGAAGCAGAGTACCTAGTTAATCATCTGAGTACAAATCAAATGTACGAAAAGACTTTGAGGATCAAAGATATTTCCAATTACAATTCATTGTGAGTATGAGCTCATCAAATGAGTCGAGAACATAGAACCTGAGAAAAACTGTGAAAATACAATATGTATGTATACTGTAGAGTCACATTCTGCATCATATCACCCACATGACAGTTATTGAATCAAAACAAAATGGCAAATATTACAAGAACAATCATTCCAAACGTTTCCATGGACAGTGATTCTGCGTTTTCTTGTGACGATGACAGCAGTTACGGTAGTTTACCAGAAGGTTCTTTCGGGTTGACGGATACAGCTTTGGATGCTGTATCAAACGTTACCAGGAATCCATTTGAGTCATTTCGCCATCAAGGTCCTCTCCCACATTCTGTATTTGATGATTCATCAAGCTTTGCTTGTTCACCAATGAGTCAAAAAACTTCATCCAAATGCAGCCTAGAAAACAGCACACACATCTACATCAACGTGTTGGATCAAACCAGCATTCTTCAAGATGCCACAAATCATTGTAAGGATAGTGGTCTCGGCCCAAGAACTTCTGGAGATGGCAAAGAAGATTCCAACCACCAGTGCCAAGGAATCACTGACCATCTACTGGCTTATGGACTTCCCACTCCTAAACGAAGGAACATTGCCAAGAATTTGAAAAAAATTGGCAAATTTCTCCATGGTAAAACCACACACAATTTCGAAATGGAAACCTTGGCTGTTCTGTGAACTATTTTCTGTTTGAGTTATGTTGTTATGATTACTGGCATATTTGTTGATTGGGTGAATAAATTATTATTACTATGTATGATGTTTTTCGATTTCAAGGTATCACACTGACCAATATTGAGTGAACTGTATACATGAAATAGTGGAGATAAGAATGGAAAAACTTCGATAGATCTCAGATCAAATCAAGATTAGGAAATTCGTAAGAATCAACATGGAGTGTCATTAGCATTCCTCAAAACATTTATGGGAAGAAATCTGAACTAATTGATATCAGTTTAGTTACTATGAAATGAATAGTCAATGAAATAAACAGACTCTCAACAGTATCAACGGTCAGAAGCAATATGAAACCTCATTACTAATCCTGACACCAATGCAAAGCTATCTGAACGAACGTTACTGTATGCCCATAAGTGTGTGTTAACCTGACGGCAATGTAAGTGATTGGCATTGTGAAATTATTGATTACTCCATCAGCATTAATATATATGTTGGAACAATATATAGAGTTATTGTGTGTACTATATTGAAATATTTTGTCAAACACTGTACAATCGAAAATTTGCTTTAAATCCCTGTAAAGATTTCATACGCAAAAATTGATTCAAAAGTTATTGAGTATTTTGCCACTTGTAATATGTATATTATTAACAGTTTCTGGACGAACTTTAATGAAGTTTGGGACATACATGTTTGTGTAAAAATTAACAAAGTTAAAGTAAAATATGCTGTGATTTCAGTTGACATATTATGTGGTCAATTACTGTTATTCATGGAGTTCGTTACAATATACTCTGATTGCAATTGGGGAAGCAGAGTACCTAGCTAATCATCTGAGTACAAATCAAATGTACGAAAAAACTTTGAGGATCAAAGATATTTCCAATTACAATTCATTGTGAGTATGAGCTCATCAAATGAGTCGAGAACATAGAACCTGAGAAAAACTGTGAAAATACAATATGTATATATACTGTAGAGTCACATTCTGCATCATATCTCCCACATGACAGTTATTGAATCAAAACAAAATGGCAAATATTACAACAATCATTCCAAACGTTTCCATGGACAGTGATTCTGCGTTTTCTTGTGACGATGACAGCAGTTACGGTAGTTTACCAGAAGGTTCTTTCGGGTTGACGGATTCTGCTTTGGATGCTGTATCAAACGTTACCAGGAATCCATTTGAGTCATTTCGCCATCAAGGTCCTCTCCCACATTCTGTATTTGATGATTCATCAAGCTTTGCTTGTTCACCAATGAGTCAAAGAACTTCATCCAAATGCAGCCTAGAAAACAGCACACACATCTACATCAACGTGTTGGATCAAACCAGCATTCTTCAAGATGCCACAAATCATTGTAAGGATAGTGGTCTCGGCCCAAGAACTGCTGGAGATGGCAAAGAAGATTCCAACCACCAGTGCCAAGGAATCACTGACCATCTACTGGCTTATGGACTGCCCACTCCTAAACGAAGGAACATTGCCAAGAATTTGAAGAAAATTGGCAAATTTCTCCATGGTAAAACCACACACAATTTCGAAATGGAAACCTTGGCTGTTCTGTGAACTATTTTCTGTTTGAGTTATCTTGTTATGATTACTGGCATATTTGTTGATTGGGTGAATAAATTATTATTACTATGTATGATGTTTTTCGATTTCAAGGTATCACACTGACCAATATTGAGTGAACTGTATACATGAAATAGTGGAGATAAGAATGGAAAAACTTCGATAGATCTCAGATCAAATCAAGATTAGGAAATTCGTAAGAATCAACATGGAGTGTCATTAGCATTCCTCAAAACATTCATGGGAAGAAATCTGAACTAATTGATATCAGTTTAGTTACTATGAAATGAATAGTCAATAAAATAAACATACTCTCAACAGTATCAACGGTCAGAAGTAATATGAAACCTCATTACTAATCCTGACACCAATGCAAAGCTATCTGAACGAACGTTACTGTATGCCCATAAGTGTGTGTTAACCTGACGGCAATGTAAGTGATTGGCATTGTGAAATTATTGATTACTCCATCAGCATTAATATATATGTTGGAACAATATATAGAGTTATTGTGTGTACTATATTGAAATATTTTTGTCAAACACTGTACAATCGAAAATTTGCTTTAAATCCCTGTAAAGATTTCATATGCAAAAATTGATTCAAAAGTTATTGAGTATTTTGCCACTTGTAATATGTATATTATTAACAGTTTCTGGACGAACTTTAATGAAGTTTGGGACATACATGTTTGTGTAAAAATTAACAAAGTTAAAGTAAAATATGCTGTGATTTCAGTTGACATATTATGTGGTCAATTACTGTTATTCATGGAGTTCGTTACAATATACTCTGATTGCAATTGGGGAAGCAGAGTACCTAGCTAATCATCTGAGTACAAATCAAATGTACGAAAAGACTTTGAGGATCAAAGATATTTCCAATTACAATTCATTGTGAGTATGAGCTCATCAAATGAGTCGAGAACATAGAACCTGAGAAAAACTGTGAAAATACAATATGTATATATACTGTAGAGTCACATTCTGCATCATATCTCCCACATGACAGTTATTGAATCAAAACAAAATGGCAAATATTACAAGAACAATCATTCCAAACGTTTCCATGGACAGTGATTCTGCGTTTTCTTGTGACGATGACGGCAGTTACGGTAGTTTACCAGAAGGTTCTTTCGGGTTGACGGATTCTGCTTTGGATGCTGTATCAAACGTTACCAGGAATCCATTTGAGTCATTTCGCCATCAAGGTCCTCTCCCACATTCTGTATTTGATGATTCATCAAGCTTTGCTTGTTCACCAATGAGTCAAAGAACTTCATCCAAATGCAGCCTAGAAAACAGCACACACATCTACATCAACGTGTTGGATCAAACCAGCATTCTTCAAGATGCCACAAATCATTGTAAGGATAGTGGTCTCGGCCCAAGAACTGCTGGAGATGGCAAAGAAGATTCCAACCACCAGTGCCAAGGAATCACCGACCATCTACTGGCTTATGGACTGCCCACTCCTAAACGAAGGAACATTGCCAAGAATTTGAAGAAAATTGGCAAATTTCTCCATGGTAAAACCACACACAATTTCGAAATGGAAACCTTGGCTGTTCTGTGAACTATTTTCTGTTTGAGTTATCTTGTTATGATTACTGGCATATTTGTTGATTGGGTGAATAAATTATTATTACTATGTATGATGTTTTTCGATTTCAAGGTATCACACTGACCAATATTGAGTGAACTGTATACATGAAATAGTGGAGATAAGAATGGAAAAACTTCGATAGATCTCAGATCAAATCAAGATTAGGAAATTCGTAAGAATCAACATGGAGTGTCATTAGCATTCCTCAAAACATTTATGAGAAGAAATCTGAACTAATTGATATCAGTTTAGTTACTATGAAATGAATAGTCAATAAAATAAACAGACTCTCAACAGTATCAACGGTCAGAAGCAATATGAAACCTCATTACTAATCCTGACACCAATGCAAAGCTATCTGAACGAACGTTACTGTATGCCCATAAGTGTGTTAACCTGACGGCAATGTAAGTGATTGGCATTGTGAAATTATTGATTACTCCATCAGCATTAATATATATGTTGGAACAATATATAGAGTTATTGTGTGTACTATATTGAAATATTTTGTCAAACACTGTACAATCGAAAATTTGCTTTAAATCCCTGTAAAGATTTCATACGCAAAAATTGATTCAAAAGTTATTGAGTATTTTGCCACTTGTAATATGTATATTATTAACAGTTTCTGGACGAACTTTAATGAAGTTTGGGACATACATGTTTGTGTAAAAATTAACAAAGTTAAAGTAAAATATGCTGTGATTTCAGTTGACATACTATGTGGTCAATTACTGTTATTCATGGAGTTCGTTACAATATACTCTGATTGCAATTGGGGAAGCAGAGTACCTAGCTAATCATCTGAGTACAAATCAAATGTACGAAAAGACTTTGAGGATCAAAGATATTTCCAATTACAATTCATTGTGAGTATGAGCTCATCAAATGAGTCGAGAACATAGAACCTGAGAAAAACTGTGAAAATACAATATGTATATATACTGTAGAGTCACATTCTGCATCATATCACCCACATGACAGTTATTGAATCAAAACAAAATGGCAAATATTACAAGAACAATCATTCCAAACGTTTCAATGGACAGTGATTCTGCGTTTTCTTGTGAAGATGACAGCAGTTACGGTAGTTTACCAGAAGGTTCTTTCGGGTTGATGGATTCTGCTTTGGATGCTGTATCAAACGTTACCAGGAATCCATTTGAGTCATTTCGCCATCAAGGTCCTCTCCCACATTCTGTATTTGATGATTCATCAAGCTTTGCTTGTTCACCAATGAGTCAAAGAACTTCATCCAAATGCAGCCTAGAAAACAGCACACACATCTACATCAACGTGTTGGATCAAACCAGCATTCTTCAAGATGCCACAAATCATTGTAAGGATAGTGGTCTCGGCCCAAGAACTGCTGGAGATGGCAAAGAAGATTCCAACCACCAGTGCCAAGGAATCACTGACCATCTACTGGATTATGGACTGCCCACTCCTAAACGAAGGAACATTGCCAAGAATTTGAAGAAAATTGGCAAATTTCTCCATGGTAAAACCACACACAATTTCGAAATGGAAACCTTGGCTGTTCTGTGAACTATTTTCTGTTTGAGTTATGTTGTTATGATTACTGGCATATTTGTTGATTGGGTGAATAAATTATTATTACTATGTATGATGTTTTTCGATTTCAAGGTATCACACTGACCAATATTGAGTGAACTGTATACATGAAATAGTGGAGATAAGAATGGAAAAACTTCGATAGATCTCAGATCAAATCAAGATTGGGAAATTCGTAAGAATCAACATGGAGTGTCATTAGCATTCCTCAAAACATTCATGGGAAGAAATCTGAACTAATTGATATCAGTTTAGTTACTATGAAATGAATAGTCAATAAAATAAACAGACTCTCAACAGTATCAACGGTCAGAAGCAATATGAAACCTCATTACTAATCCTGACACCAATGCAAAGCTATCTGAACGAACGTTACAGTATGCCCATAAGTGTGTGTTAACCTGACGGCAATGTAAGTGACTGGCATTGTGAAATTATTGATTACTCCATCAGCATTAATATATATGTTGGAACAATATATAGAGTTATTGTGTGTACTATATTGAAATGTTTTGTCAAACACTGTACAATCTAAAATTTGCTTTAAATCCCTGTAAAGATTTCATACGAAAAAATTGATTCAAAAGTTATTGAGTATTTTGCCACTTGTAATATGTATATTATTAACAGTTTCTGGACGAACTTTAATGAAGTTTGGGACATACATGTTTGTGTAAAAATTAACAAAGTTAAAGTAAAATATGCTGTGATTTCAGTTGACATACTATGTGGTCAATTACTGTTATTCATGGAGTTCGTTACAATATACTCTGATTGCAATTGGGGAAGCAGAGTACCTAGCTAATCATCTGAGTACAAATCAAATGTACGAAAAGACTTTGAGGATCAAAGATATTTCCAATTACAATTCATTGTGAGTATGAGCTCATCAAATGAGTCGAGAACATAGAACCTGAGAAAAACTGTGAAAATACAATATGTATATATACTGTAGAGTCACATTCTGCATCATATCACCCACATGACAGTTATTGAATCAAAACAAAATGGCAAATATTACAAGAACAATCATTCCAAACGTTTCAATGGACAGTGATTCTGCGTTTTCTTGTGAAGATGACAGCAGTTACGGTAGTTTACCAGAAGGTTCTTTCGGGTTGATGGATTCTGCTTTGGATGCTGTATCAAACGTTACCAGGAATCCATTTGAGTCATTTCGCCATCAAGGTCCTCTCCCACATTCTGTATTTGATGATTCATCAAGCTTTGCTTGTTCACCAATGAGTCAAAGAACTTCATCCAAATGCAGCCTAGAAAACAGCACACACATCTACATCAACGTGTTGGATCAAACCAGCATTCTTTAAGATGCCACAAATCATTGTAAGGATAGTGGTCTCGGCCCAAGAACTGCTGGAGATGGCAAAGAAGATTCCAACCACCAGTGCCAAGGAATCACTGACCATCTACTGGATTATGGACTGCCCACTCCTAAACGAAGGAACATTGCCAAGAATTTGAAGAAAATTGGCAAATTTCTCCATGGTAAAACCACACACAATTTCGAAATGGAAACCTTGGCTGTTCTGTGAACTATTTTCTGTTTGAGTTATGTTGTTATGATTACTGGCATATTTGTTGATTGGGTGAATAAATTATTATTACTATGTATGATGTTTTTCGATTTCAAGGTATCACACTGACCAATATTGAGTGAACTGTATACATGAAATAGTGGAGATAAGAATGGAAAAACTTCGATAGATCTCAGATCAAATCAAGATTGGGAAATTCGTAAGAATCAACATGGAGTGTCATTAGCATTCCTCAAAACATTCATGGGAAGAAATCTGAACTAATTGATATCAGTTTAGTTACTATGAAATGAATAGTCAATAAAATAAACAGACTCTCAACAGTATCAACGGTCAGAAGCAATATGAAACCTCATTACTAATCCTGACACCAATGCAAAGCTATCTGAACGAACGTTACAGTATGCCCATAAGTGTGTGTTAACCTGACGGCAATGTAAGTGACTGGCATTGTGAAATTATTGATTACTCCATCAGCATTAATATATATGTTGGAACAATATATAGAGTTATTGTGTGTACTATATTGAAATGTTTTGTCAAACACTGTACAATCGAAAATTTGCTTTAAATCCCTGTAAAGATTTCATACGAAAAAATTGATTCAAAAGTTATTGAGTATTTTGCCACTTGTAATATGTATATTATTAACAGTTTCTGGACGAACTTTAATGAAGTTTGGGACATACATGTTTGTGTAAAAATTAACAAAGTTAAAGTAAAATATGCTGTGATTTCAGTTGACATACTATGTGGTCAATTACTGTTATTCATGGAGTTCGTTACAATATACTCTGATTGCAATTGGGGCAGCAGAGTACCTAGCTAATCATCTGAGTACAAATCAAATGTACGAAAAGACTTTGAGGATCAAAGATATTTCCAATTACAATTCATTGTGAGTATGAGCTCATCAAATGAGTCGAGAACATAAATTTGCTTTAAATCCCTGTAAAGATTTCATACGAAAAAATTGATTCAAAAGTTATTGAGTATTTTGCCACTTGTAATATGTATATTATTAACAGTTTCTGGACGAACTTTAATGAAGTTTGGGACATACATGTTTGTGTAAAAATTAACAAAGTTAAAGTAAAATATGCTGTGATTTCAGTTGACATATTATGTGGTCAATTACTCTTATTCAAGGAGTTCGTTACAATATACTCTGATTGCAATTGGGGAAGCAGAGTACCTAGCTAATCATCTGAGTACAAATCAAATGTACGAAAAGACTTTGAGGATCAAAGATATTTCCAATTACAATTCATTGTGAGTATGAGCTCATCAAATGAGTCGAGAACATAAAACCTGAGAAAAACTGTGAAAATACAATATGTATATATACTGTAGAGTCACATTCTGCATCATATCTCCCACATGACAGTTATTGAATCAAAACAAAATGGCAAATATTACAAGAACAATCATTCCAAACGTTTCCATGGACAGTGATTCTGCGTTTTCTTGTGACGATGACAGCAGTTACGGTAGTTTACCAGAAGGTTCTTTCGGGTTGACGGATTCTGCTTTGGATGCTGTATCAAACGTTACCAGGAATCCATTTGAGTCATTTCGCCATCAAGGTCCTCTCCCACATTCTGTATTTGATGATTCATCAAGCTTTGCTTCTTCACCAATGAGTCAAAGAACTTCATCCAAATGCAGCCTAGAAAACAGCACACACATCTACATCAACGTGTTGGATCAAACCAGCATTCTCCAAGATGCCACAAATCATTGTAAGGATAGTGGTCTCGGCCCAAGAACTGCTGGAGATGGCAAAGAAGATTCCAACCACCAGTGCCAAGGAATCACTGACCATCTACTGGCTTATGGACTGCCCACTCCTAAACAAAGGAACATTGCCAAGAATTTGAAGAAAATTGGCAAATTTCTCCATGGTAAAACCACACACAATTTCGAAATGGAAACCTTGGCTGTTCTGTGAACTATTTTCTGTTTGAGTTATGTTGTTATGATTACTGGCATATTTGTTGATTGGGTGAATAAATTATTATTACTATGTATGATGTTTTTCGATTTCAAGGTATCACACTGACCAATATTGAGTGAACTGTATACATGAAATAGTGGAGATAAGAATGGAAAGACTTCGATAGATCTCAGATCAAATCAAGATTAGGAAATTCGTAAGAATCAACATGGAGTGTCATTAGCATTCCTCAAAACATTTATGGGAAGAAATCTGAACTAATTGATATCAGTTTAGTTACTATGAAATGAATAGTCAATAAAATAAACAGACTCTCAACAGTATCAACGGTCAGAAGCAATATGAAACCTCATTACTAATCCTGACACCAATGCAAAGCTATCTGAACGAACGTTACTGTATGCCCATAAGTGTGTTAACCTGACGGCAATGTAAGTGATTGGCATTGTGAAATTATTGATTACTCCATCAGCATTAATATATATGTTGGAACAATATATAGAGTTATTGTGTGTACTATATTGAAATATTTTGTCAAACACTGTACAATCGAAAATTTGCTTTAAATCCCTGTAAAGATTTCATACGCAAAAATTGATTCAAAAGTTATTGAGTATTTTGCCACTTGTAATATGTATATTATTAACAGTTTCTGGACGAACTTTAATGAAGTTTGGGACATACATGTTTGTGTAAAAATTAACAAAGTTAAAGTAAAATATGCTGTGATTTCAGTTGACATACTATGTGGTCAATTACTGTTATTCATGGAGTTCGTTACAATATACTCTGATTGCAATTGGGGAAGCAGAGTACCTAGCTAATCATCTGAGTACAAATCAAATGTACGAAAAGACTTTGAGGATCAAAGATATTTCCAATTACAATTCATTGTGAGTATGAGCTCATCAAATGAGTCGAGAACATAGAACCTGAGAAAAACTGTGAAAATACAATATGTATATATACTGTAGAGTCACATTCTGCATCATATCACCCACATGACAGTTATTGAATCAAAACAAAATGGCAAATATTACAAGAACAATCATTCCAAACGTTTCAATGGACAGTGATTCTGCGTTTTCTTGTGAAGATGACAGCAGTTACGGTAGTTTACCAGAAGGTTCTTTCGGGTTGATGGATTCTGCTTTGGATGCTGTATCAAACGTTACCAGGAATCCATTTGAGTCATTTCGCCATCAAGGTCCTCTCCCACATTCTGTATTTGATGATTCATCAAGCTTTGCTTGTTCACCAATGAGTCAAAGAACTTCATCCAAATGCAGCCTAGAAAACAGCACACACATCTACATCAACGTGTTGGATCAAACCAGCATTCTTCAAGATGCCACAAATCATTGTAAGGATAGTGGTCTCGGCCCAAGAACTGCTGGAGATGGCAAAGAAGATTCCAACCACCAGTGCCAAGGAATCACTGACCATCTACTGGATTATGGACTGCCCACTCCTAAACGAAGGAACATTGCCAAGAATTTGAAGAAAATTGGCAAATTTCTCCATGGTAAAACCACACACAATTTCGAAATGGAAACCTTGGCTGTTCTGTGAACTATTTTCTGTTTGAGTTATGTTGTTATGATTACTGGCATATTTGTTGATTGGGTGAATAAATTATTATTACTATGTATGATGTTTTTCGATTTCAAGGTATCACACTGACCAATATTGAGTGAACTGTATACATGAAATAGTGGAGATAAGAATGGAAAAACTTCGATAGATCTCAGATCAAATCAAGATTGGGAAATTCGTAAGAATCAACATGGAGTGTCATTAGCATTCCTCAAAACATTCATGGGAAGAAATCTGAACTAATTGATATCAGTTTAGTTACTATGAAATGAATAGTCAATAAAATAAACAGACTCTCAACAGTATCAACGGTCAGAAGCAATATGAAACCTCATTACTAATCCTGACACCAATGCAAAGCTATCTGAACGAACGTTACAGTATGCCCATAAGTGTGTGTTAACCTGACGGCAATGTAAGTGACTGGCATTGTGAAATTATTGATTACTCCATCAGCATTAATATATATGTTGGAACAATATATAGAGTTATTGTGTGTACTATATTGAAATGTTTTGTCAAACACTGTACAATCTAAAATTTGCTTTAAATCCCTGTAAAGATTTCATACGAAAAAATTGATTCAAAAGTTATTGAGTATTTTGCCACTTGTAATATGTATATTATTAACAGTTTCTGGACGAACTTTAATGAAGTTTGGGACATACATGTTTGTGTAAAAATTAACAAAGTTAAAGTAAAATATGCTGTGATTTCAGTTGACATACTATGTGGTCAATTACTGTTATTCATGGAGTTCGTTACAATATACTCTGATTGCAATTGGGGAAGCAGAGTACCTAGCTAATCATCTGAGTACAAATCAAATGTACGAAAAGACTTTGAGGATCAAAGATATTTCCAATTACAATTCATTGTGAGTATGAGCTCATCAAATGAGTCGAGAACATAGAACCTGAGAAAAACTGTGAAAATACAATATGTATATATACTGTAGAGTCACATTCTGCATCATATCACCCACATGACAGTTATTGAATCAAAACAAAATGGCAAATATTACAAGAACAATCATTCCAAACGTTTCAATGGACAGTGATTCTGCGTTTTCTTGTGAAGATGACAGCAGTTACGGTAGTTTACCAGAAGGTTCTTTCGGGTTGATGGATTCTGCTTTGGATGCTGTATCAAACGTTACCAGGAATCCATTTGAGTCATTTCGCCATCAAGGTCCTCTCCCACATTCTGTATTTGATGATTCATCAAGCTTTGCTTGTTCACCAATGAGTCAAAGAACTTCATCCAAATGCAGCCTAGAAAACAGCACACACATCTACATCAACGTGTTGGATCAAACCAGCATTCTTCAAGATGCCACAAATCATTGTAAGGATAGTGGTCTCGGCCCAAGAACTGCTGGAGATGGCAAAGAAGATTCCAACCACCAGTGCCAAGGAATCACTGACCATCTACTGGATTATGGACTGCCCACTCCTAAACGAAGGAACATTGCCAAGAATTTGAAGAAAATTGGCAAATTTCTCCATGGTAAAACCACACACAATTTCGAAATGGAAACCTTGGCTGTTCTGTGAACTATTTTCTGTTTGAGTTATGTTGTTATGATTACTGGCATATTTGTTGATTGGGTGAATAAATTATTATTACTATGTATGATGTTTTTCGATTTCAAGGTATCACACTGACCAATATTGAGTGAACTGTATACATGAAATAGTGGAGATAAGAATGGAAAAACTTCGATAGATCTCAGATCAAATCAAGATTGGGAAATTCGTAAGAATCAACATGGAGTGTCATTAGCATTCCTCAAAACATTCATGGGAAGAAATCTGAACTAATTGATATCAGTTTAGTTACTATGAAATGAATAGTCAATAAAATAAACAGACTCTCAACAGTATCAACGGTCAGAAGCAATATGAAACCTCATTACTAATCCTGACACCAATGCAAAGCTATCTGAACGAACGTTACAGTATGCCCATAAGTGTGTGTTAACCTGACGGCAATGTAAGTGACTGGCATTGTGAAATTATTGATTACTCCATCAGCATTAATATATATGTTGGAACAATATATAGAGTTATTGTGTGTACTATATTGAAATGTTTTGTCAAACACTGTACAATCTAAAATTTGCTTTAAATCCCTGTAAAGATTTCATACGAAAAAATTGATTCAAAAGTTATTGAGTATTTTGCCACTTGTAATATGTATATTATTAACAGTTTCTGGACGAACTTTAATGAAGTTTGGGACATACATGTTTGTGTAAAAATTAACAAAGTTAAAGTAAAATATGCTGTGATTTCAGTTGACATACTATGTGGTCAATTACTGTTATTCATGGAGTTCGTTACAATATACTCTGATTGCAAGTGGGGAAGCAGAGTACCTAGCTAATCATCTGAGTACAAATCAAATGTACGAAAAGACTTTGAGGATCAAAGATATTTCCAATTACAATTCATTGTGAGTATGAGCTCATCAAATGAGTCGAGAACATAAAACCTGAGAAAAACTGTGAAAATACAATATGTATATATACTGTAGAGTCACATTCTGCATCATATCTCCCACATGACAGTTATTGAATCAAAACAAAATGGCAAATATTACAAGAACAATCATTCCAAACGTTTCCATGGACAGTGATTCTGCGTTTTCTTGTGACGATGACAGCAGTTACGGTAGTTTACCAGAAGGTTCTTTCGGGTTGACGGATTCTGCTTTGGATGCTGTATCAAACGTTACCAGGAATCCATTTGAGTCATTTCGCCATCAAGGTCCTCTCCCACATTCTGTATTTGATGATTCATCAAGCTTTGCTTCTTCACCAATGAGTCAAAGAACTTCATCCAAATGCAGCCTAGAAAACAGCACACACATCTACATCAACGTGTTGGATCAAACCAGCATTCTCCAAGATGCCACAAATCATGGTAAGGATAGTGGTCTCGGCCCAAGAACTGCTGGAGATGGCAAAGAAGATTCCAACCACCAGTGCCAAGGAATCACTGACCATCTACTGGCTTATGGACTGCCCACTCCTAAACAAAGGAACATTGCCAAGAATTTGAAGAAAATTGGCAAATTTCTCCATGGTAAAACCACACACAATTTCGAAATGGAAACCTTGGCTGTTCTGTGATCTATTTTCTGTTTGAGTTATGTTGTTATGATTACTGGCATATTTGTTGATTGGGTGAATAAATTATTATTACTATGTATGATGTTTTTCGATTTCAATGTATCACACTGACCAATATTGAGTGAACTGTATACATGAAATAGTGGAGATAAGAATGGAAAGACTTCGATAGATCTCAGATCAAATCAAGATTAGGAAATTCGTAAGAATCAACATGGAGTGTCATTAGCATTCCTCAAAACATTTATGGGAAGAAATCTGAACTAATTGATATCAGTTTAGTTACTATGAAATGAATAGTCAATAAAATAAACAGACTCTCAACAGTATCAACGGTCAGAAGCAATATGAAACCTCATTACTAATCCTGACACCAATGCAAAGCTATCTGAACGAACGTTACTGTATGACCATAAGTGTGTGTTAACCTGACGGCAATGTAAGTGATTGGCATTGTGAAATTATTGATTACTCCATCAGCATTAATATATATGTTGGAACAATATATAGAGTTATTGTGTGTACTATATTGAAATATTTTGTCAAACACTGTACAATCGAAAATTTGCTTTAAATCCCTGTAAAGATTTCATACGCAAAAATTGATTCAAAAGTTATTGAGTATTTTGCCACTTATAATATGTATATTATTAACAGTTTCTGGACGAACTTTAATGAAGTTTGGGACATAGATGTTTGTGTAAAAATTAACAAAGTTAAAGTAAAATATGCTGTGATTTCAGTTGACATACTATGTGGTCAATTACTGTTATTCATGGAGTTCGTTGCAATATACTCTGATTGCAATTGAGGAAGCAGAGTACCTAGCTAATCATCTGAGTACAAATCAAATGTACGAAAAGACTTTGAGGATCAAAGATATTTCCAATTACAATTCATTGTGAGTATGAGCTCATCAAATGAGTCGAGAACATAGAACCTGAGAAAAACTGTGAAAATACAATATGTATATATACTGTAGAGTCACATTCTGCATCATATCACCCACATGACAGTTATTGAATCAAAACAAAATGGCAAATATTACAAGAACAATCATTCCAAACGTTTCCATGGACAGTGATTCTGCGTTTTCTTGTGACGATGACAGCAGTTACGGTAGTTTACCAGAAGGTTCTTTTGGGTTGACGGATTCTGCTTTGGATGCTGTATCAAACGTTACCAGGAATCCATTTGAGTCATTTCGCCATCAAGGTCCTCTCCCACATTCTGTATTTGATGATTCATCAAGCTTTGCTTCTTCACCAATGAGTCAAAGAACTTCATCAAAATGCAGCCTAGAAAACAGCACACACATCTACATCAACGTGTTGGATCAAACCAGCATTCTCCAAGATGCCACAAATCATGGTAAGGATAGTGGTCTCGGCCCAAGAACTGCTGGAGATGGCAAAGAAGATTCCAACCACCAGTGCCAAGGAATCACTGACCATCTACTGGCTTATGGACTGCCCACTCCTAAACGAAGGTACATTGCCAAGAATTTGAAGAAAATTGGCAAATTTCTCCATGGTAAAACCACACACAATTTCGAAATGGAAACCTTTGCTGTTCTGTGAACTATTTTCTGTTTGAGTTATGTTGTTATGATTACTGGCATATTTGTTGATTGGGTGAATAAATTATTATTACTATGTATGATGTTTTTCGATTTCAAGGTATCACACTGACCAATATTGAGTGAACTGTATACATGAAATAGTGGAGATAAGAATGGAAAAACTTCGATAGATCTCAGATCAAATCAAGATTAGGAAATTCGTAAGAATCAACATGGAGTGTCATTAGCATTCCTCAAAACATTTATGGGAAGAAATCTGAACTACTTGATATCATTTTAGTTACTATGAAATGAATAGTCAATAAAATAAACAGACTCTCAACAGTATCAACGGTCAGAAGCAATATGAAACCTCATTACTAATCCTGACACCAATGCAAAGCTATCTGAACGAACGTTACTGTATGACCATAAGTGTGTGTTAACCTGACGGCAATGTAAGTGATTGGCATTGTGAAATTATTGATTACTCCATCAGCATTAATATATATGTTGGAACAATATATAGAGTTATTGTGTGTACTATATTGAAATATTTTGTCAAACACTGTACAATCGAAAATTTGCTTTAAATCCCTGTAAAGATTTCATACGCAAAAGTTGATTCAAAAGTTATTGAGTATTTTGCCACTTATAATATGTATATTATTAACAGTTTCTGAACGAACTTTAATGAAGTTTGGGACATAGATGTTTGTGTAAAAATTAACAAAGTTAAAGTAAAATATGCTGTGATTTCAGTTGACATACTATGTGGTCAATTACTGTTATTCATGGAGTTCGTTGCAATATACTCTGATTGCAATTGGGGAAGCAGAGTACCTAGCTAATCATCTGAGTACAAATCAAATGTACGAAAAGACTTTGAGGATCAAAGATATTTCCAATTACAATTCATTGTGAGTATGAGCTCATCAAATGAGTCGAGAACATAGAACCTGAGAAAAACTGTGAAATTACAATATGTATATATACTGTAGAGTCACATTCTGCATCATATCACCCACATGACAGTTATTGAATCAAAACAAAATGGCAAATATTACAAGAACAATCATTCCAAACGTTTCCATGGACAGTGATTCTGCGTTTTCTTGTGACGATCACAGCAGTTACGGTAGTTTACCAGAAGGTTCTTTCGGGTTGACGGATTCTGCTTTGGATGCTGTATCAAACGTTACCAGGAATCCATTTGAGTCATTTCGCCATCAAGGTCCTCTCCCACATTCTGTATTTGATGATTCATCAAGCTTTGCTTCTTCACCAATGAGTCAAAGAACTTCATCCAAATGCAGCCTAGAAAACAGCACACACATCTACATCAACGTGCTGGATCAATCCAGCATTCTTCAAGATGCCACAAATCATTGTAAGGATAGTGGTCTCGGCCCAAGAACTGCTGGAGATGGCAAAGAAGATTCCAACCACCAGTGCCAAGGAATCACTGACCATCTACTGGCTTATGGACTGCCCACTCCTAAATGAAGGAAGATTGCCAAGAATTTGAAGAAAATTGGCAAATTTCTCCATGGTAAAACCACACACAATTTCGAAATGGAAACCTTGGCTGTTCTGTGAACTATTTTCTGTTTGAGTTATGTTGTTATGATTACTGGCATATTTGTTGATTGGGTGAATAAATTATTATTACTATGTATGATGTTTTTCGATTTCAAGGTATCACACTGACCAATATTGAGTGAACTGTATACATGAAATAGTGGAGATAAGAATGGAAAAACATCGATAGATCTCAGATCAAATCAAGATTAGGAAATTCGTAAGAATCAACATGGAGTGTTATTAGCATTCCTCAAAACATTTATGGGAAGAAATCTGAACTAATTGATATCAGTTTAGTTACTATGAAATGAATAGTCAATAAAATAAACAGACTCTCAACAGTATCAACGGTCAGAAGCAATATGAAACCTCATTACTAATCCTGACACCAATGCAAAGCTATCTGAACGAACGTTACTGTATGCCCATAAGTGTGTGTTAACCTGACGGCAATGTAAGTGATTGGCATTGTGAAATTATTGATTACTCCATCAGCATTAATATATATGGTGGAACAATATATAGAGTTATTGTGTGTACTATATCGAAATATTTTGTCAAACACTGTACAATCGAAAATTTGCTTTAAATCCCTGTAAAGATTTCATACGCAAAAATTGATTCAAAAGTTATTGAGTATTTTGCCACTTGTAATATGTATATTATTAACAGTTTCTGGACGAACTTTAATGAAGTTTAGGATATACATGTTTGTTTAAAAATTATCAAAGTTAAAGTAAAATATGCTGTGATTTCAGTTGACATACTATGTGGTCAATTACTCTTATTCATGGAGTTCGTTACAATATACTCTGATTGCAATTGGGGAAGCAGAGTACCTAGCTAATCATCTGAGTACAAATCAAATGTACGAAAAGACTTTGAGGATCAAAGATATTTCCAATTACAATTCATTGTGAGTATGAGCTCATCAAATAAGTCGAGAGCATAGAACCTGAGAAAAACTGTGAAAATACAATATGTATATATACTGTAGAGTCACATTCTGCATCATATCTCCCACATGACAGTTATTGAATCAAAACAAAATGGCAAAAAAAAAATCATTAATATATATGTTGGAACAATATATAGAGTTATTGTGTGTACTATATTGAAAAATTTTTGTCAAACACTGTACAATCGAAAATTTGCTTTAAATCCCTGTAAAGATTTCATATGCAAAAATTGATTCAAAAGTTATTGAGTATTTTGCCACTTGTAATATGTATATTATTAACAGTTTCTGGACGAACTTTAATGAAGTTTGGGACATAGATGTTTGTGTAAAAATTAACAAAGTTAAAGTAAAATATGCTGTGATTTCAGTTGACATATTATGTGGTCAATTACTGTTATTCATGGAGTTCGTTACAATATACTCTGATTGCAATTGGGGAAGCAGAGTACCTAGCTAACCATCTGAGTACAAATCAAATGTACGAAAAGACTTTGAGGATCAAAGATATTTCCAATTACAATTCATTGTGAGTATGAGCTCATCAAATGAGTCGAGAACATAGAACCTGAGAAAAACTGTGAAAATACAATATGTATATATACTGTAGAGTCACATTCTGCATCATATCTCCCACATGACAGTTATTGAATCAAAACAAAATGGCAAATATTACAAGAACAATCATTCCAAACGTTTCCATGAACAGTGATTCTGCGTTTTCTTGTGACGATGACAGCAGTTACGGTAGTTTACCAGAAGGTTCTTTTGGGTTGACGGATTCTGCTTTGGATGCTGTATCAAACGTTACCAGGAATCCATTTGAGTCATTTCGCCATCAAGGTCCTCTCCCACATTCTGTATTTGATGATTCATCAAGCTTTGCTTCTTCACCAATGAGTCAAAGAACTTCATCCAAATGCAGCCTAGAAAACAGCACACACATCTACATCAACGGGCTGGATCAATCCAGCATTCTTCAAGATGCCACAAATCATTGTAAGGATAGTGGTCTCGGCCCAAGAACTGCTGGAGATGGCAAAGAAGATTCCAACCACCAGTGCCAAGGAATCACTGACCATCTACTGGCTTATGGACTGCCCACTCCTAAATGAAGGAAGATTGCCAAGAATTTGAAGAAAATTGGCAAATTTCTCCATGGTAAAACCACACACAATTTCGAAATGGAAACCTTGGCTGTTCTGTGAACTATGTTCTGTTTGAGTTATGTTGTTATGATTACTGGCATATTTGTTGATTGGGTGAATAAATTATTATTACTATGTATGATGTTTTTCGATTTCAAGGTATCACACTGACCAATATTGAGTGAACTGTATACATGAAATAGTGGAGATAAGAATGGAAAAACATCGATAGATCTCAGATCAAATCAAGATTAGGAAATTCGTAAGAATCAACATGGAGTGTTATTAGCATTCCTCAAAACATTTATGGGAAGAAATCTGAACTAATTGATATCAGTTTAGTTACTATGAAATGAATAGTCAATAAAATAAACAGACTCTCAATAGTATCAACGGTCAGAAGCAATATGAAACCTCATTACTAATCCTGACACCAATGCAAAGCTATCTGAACGAACGTTACTGTATGCCCATAAGTGTGTGTTAACCTGAAGGCAATGTAAGTGATTGGCATTGTGAAATTATTGATTACTCCATCAGCATTAATATATATGTTGGAACAATATATAGAGTTATTGTGTGTACTATATTGAAATATTTTGTCAAACACTGTACAATCGAAAATTTGCTTTAAATCCCTGTAAAGATTTCATACGCAAAAATTGATTCAAAAGTTATTGAGTATTTTGCCACTTGTAATATGTATATTATTAACAGTTTCTGGACGAACTTTAATGAAGTTTGGGATATACATGTTTGTTTAAAAATTAACAAAGTTAAAGTAAAATATGCTGTGATTTCAGTTGACATACTATGTGGTCAATTACTCTTATTCATGGAGTTTGTTACAATATACTCTGATTGCAATTGGGGAAGCAGAGTACCTAGCTAATCATCTGAGTACAAATCAAATGTACGAAAAGACTTTGAGGATCAAAGATATTTCCAATTACAATTCATTGTGAGTATGAGCTCATCAAATGAGTCGAGAACATAGAACCTGAGAAAAACTGTGAAAATACAATATGTATATATACTGTAGAGTCACATTCTGCATCATATCTCCCACATGACAGTTATTGAATCAAAACAAAATGGCAAAAAAAAAAATCATTAATATATATGTTGGAACAATATATAGAGTTATTGTGTGTACTATATTGAAAAATTTTTGTCAAACACTGTACAATCGAAAATTTGCTTTAAATCCCTGTAAAGATTTCATATGCAAAAATTGATTCAAAAGTTATTGAGTATTTTGCCACTTGTAATATGTATATTATTAACAGTTTCTGGACGAACTTTAATGAAGTTTGGGACATACATGTTTGTGTAAAAATTAACAAAGTTAAAGTAAAATATGCTGTGATTTCAGTTGACATATTATGTGGTCAATTACTGTTATTCATGGAGTTCGTTACAATATACTCTGATTGCAATTGGGGAAGCAGAGTACCTAGCTAATCATCTGAGTACAAATCAAATGTACGAAAAGACTTTGAGGATCAAAGATATTTCCAATTACAATTCATTGTGAGTATGAGCTCATCAAATGAGTCGAGAACATAGAACCTGAGAAAAACTGTGAAAATACAATATGTATATATACTGTAGAGTCACATTCTGCATCATATCTCCCACATGACAGTTATTGAATCAAAACAAAATGGCAAATATTACAAGAACAATCATTCCAAACGTTTCCATGGACAGTGATTCTGCGTTTTCTTGTGACGATGACAGCAGTTACGGTAGTTTACCAGAAGGTTCTTTCGGGTTGACGGATTCTGCTTTGGATGCTGTATTAAACGTTACCAGGAATCCATTTGAGTCATTTCGCCATCAAGGTCCTCTCCCACATTCTGTATTTGATGATTCATCAAGCTTTGCTTCTTCACCAATGAGTCAAAGAACTTCATCCAAATGCAGCCTAGAAAACAGCACACACATCTACATCAACGTGCTGGATCAATCCAGCATTCTTCAAGATGCCACAAATCATTGTAAGGATAGTGGTCTCGGCCCAAGAACTGCTGGAGATGGCAAAGAAGATTCCAACCACCAGTGCCAAGGAATCACTGACCATCTACTGGCTTATGGACTGCCCACTCCTAAACGAAGGAACATTGCCAAGAATTTGAAGAAAATTGGCAAATTTCTCCATGGTAAAACCACACACAATTTCGAAATGGAAACCTTGGCTGTCCTGTGAACTATTTTCTTTTTGAGTTATGTTGTTATGATTACTGGCATATTTGTTGATTGGGTGAATAAATTATTATTACTATGTATGATGTTTTTCAATTTCAAGGTATCACACTGACCAATATTGAGTTAACTGTATACATGAAATAGTGGAGATAAGAATGGAAAAACTTCGATAGATCTCCGATCAAATCAAGATTAGGAAATTCGTAAGAATCAACATGGAGTGTCATTAGCATTCCTCAAAACATTTATGGGAAGAAATCTGAACTAATTGATATCAGTTTAGTTACTATGAAATGAATAGTCAATAAAATAAACAGACTCTCAACAGTATCAACGGTCAGAAGCAATATGAAACCTCATTACTAATCCTGACACCAATGCAAAGCTATCTGAACGAACGTTACTGTATGCCCATAAGTGTGTTAACCTGACGGCAATGTAAGTGATTGGCATTGTGAAATTATTGATTACTCCATCAGCATTAATATATATGTTGGAACAATATATAGAGTTATTGTGTGTACTATATTGAAATATTTTGTCAAACACTGTACAATCGAAAATTTGCTTTAAATCCCTGTAAAGATTTCATACGCAAAAATTGATTCAAAAGTTATTGAGTATTTTGCCACTTGTAATATGTATATTATTAATAGTTTCTGGACGAACTTTAATGAAGTTTGGGACATACATGTTTGTGTAAAAATTAACAAAGTTAAAGTAAAATATGCTGTGATTTCAGTTGCCATACTATGTGGTCAATTACTGTTATTCATGGAGTTCGTTACAATATACTCTGATTGCAATTGGGGAAGCAGAGTACCTAGCTAATCATCTGAGTACAAATCAAATGTACGAAAAGACTTTGAGGATCAAAGATATTTCCAATTACAATTCATTGTGAGTATGAGCTCATCAAATGAGTCGAGAACATAGAACCTGAGAAAAACTGTGAAAATACAATATGTATATATACTGTAGAGTCACATTCTGCATCATATCACCCACATGACAGTTATTGAATCAAAACAAAATGGCAAATATTAAAAGAACAATCATTCCAAACGTTTCCATGGACAGTGATTCTGCGTTTTCTTGTGAAGATGACAGCAGTTACGGTAGTTTACCAGAAGGTTCTTTCGGGTTGACGGATTCTGCTTTGGATGCTGTTTCAAACGTTACCAGGAATCCATTTGAGTCATTTCGCCATCAAGGTCCTCTCCCACATTCTGTATTTGATGATTCATCAAGCTTTGCTTCTTCACCAATGAGTCAAAGAACTTCATCCAAATGCAGCCTAGAAAACAGCACACACATCTACATCAACGTGTTGGATCAAACCAGCATTCTTCAAGATGCCACAAATCATTGTAAGGATAGTGGTCTCGGACCAAGAACTGCTGGAGATGGCAAAGAAGATTCCAACCACCAGTGCCAAGGAATCACTGACCATCTACTGGATTATGGACTGCCCACTCCTAAACGAAGGAACATTGCCAAGAATTTGAAGAAAATTGGCAAATTTCTCCATGGTAAAACCACACACAATTTCGAAATGGAAACCTTGGCTGTTCTGTGAACTATTTTCTGTTTGAGTTATGTTGTTATGATTACTGGCATATTTGTTGATTGGGTGAATAAATTATTATTACTATGTATGATGTTTTTCGATTTCAAGGTATCACACTGACCAATATTGAGTGAACTGTATACATGAAATAGTGGAGATAAGAATGGAAAAACTTCGATAGATCTCAGTTCAAATCAAGATTGGGAAATTCGTAAGAATCAACATGGAGTGTCATTAGCATTCCTCAAAACATTCATGGGAAGAAATCTGAACTAATTGATGTCAGTTTAGTTACTATGAAATGAATAGTCAATAAAATAAACAGACTCTCAACAGTATCAACGGTCAGAAGCAATATGAAACCTCATTACTAATCCTGACACCAATGCAAAGCTATCTGAACGAACGTTACAGTATGCCAATAAGTGTGTGTTAACCTGACGGCAATGTAAGTGACTGGCATTGTGAAATTATTGATTACTCCATCAGAATTAATATATATGTTGGAACAATATATAGAGTTATTGAGTGTACTATATTGAAATGTTTTGTCAAACACTGTACAATCGAAAATTTGCTTTAAATCCCTGTAAAGATTTCATACGAAAAAATTGATTCAAAAGTTATTGAGTATTTTGCCACTTGTAATATGTATATTATTAACAGTTTCTGGACGAACTTTAATGAAGTTTGGGACATACATGTTTGTGTAAAAATTAACAAAGTTAAAGTAAAATATGCTGTGATTTCAGTTGACATACTATGTGGTCAATTACTGTTATTCATGGAGTTCGTTACAATATACTCTGATTGCAATTGGGGAAGCAGAGTACCTAGCTAATCATCTGAGTACAAATCAAATGTACGAAAAGACTTTGAGGATCAAAGATATTTCCAATTACAATTCATTGTGAGTATGAGCTCATCAAATGAGTCGAGAACATAGAACCTGAGAAAAACTGTGAAAATACAATATGTATATATACTGTAGAGTCACATTCTGCATCATATCTCCCACATGACAGTTATTGAATCAAAACAAAATGGCAAATATTACAAGAACAATCATTCCAAACGTTTCCATGGACAGTGATTCTGCGTTTTCTTGTGACGATGACAGCAGTTACGGTAGTTTACCAGAAGGTTCTTTCGGGTTGACGGATTCTGCTTTGGATGCTGTATCAAACGTTACCAGGAATCCATTTGAGTCATTTCGCCATCAAGGTCCTCTCCCACATTCTGTATTTGATGATTCATCAAGCTTTGCTTCTTCACCAATGAGTCAAAGAACTTCATCCAAATGCAGCCTAGAAAACAGCACACACATCTACATCAACGTGTTGGATCAAACCAGCATTCTCCAAGATGCCACAAATCATTGTAAGGATAGTGGTCTCGGCCCAAGAACTGCTGGAGATGGCAAAGAAGATTCCAACCACCAGTGCCAAGGAATCACTGACCATCTACTGGCTTATGGACTGCCCACTCCTAAATGAAGGAACATTGCCAAGAATTTGAAGAAAATTGGCAAATTTCTCCATGGTAAAACCACACACAATTTCGAAATGGAAACCTTGGCTGTTCTGTGAACTATTTTCTGTTTGAGTTATGTTGTTATGATTACTGGCATATTTGTTGATTGGGTGAATAAATTATTATTACTATGTATGATGTTTTTCGATTTCAAGGTATCACACTGACCAATATTGAGTGAACTGTATACATGAAATAGTGGAGATAAGAATGGAAAAACTTCGATAGATCTCAGATCAAATCAAGATTGGGAAATTCGTAAGAATCAACATGGAGTGTTATTAGCATTCCTCAAAACATTTATGGGAAGAAATCTGAACTAATTGATATCAGTTTAGTTACTATGAAATGAATAGTCAATAAAATAAACAGACTCTCAACAGTATCAACGGTCAGAAGCAATATGAAACCTCATTACTATTCCTGACACCAAAAGCAAAGCTATCTGAACGAACGTTACTGTATGCCCATAAGTGTGTGTTAACCTGACGGCAATGTAAGTGATTGGCATTGTGAAATTATTGATTACTCCATCATCATTAATATATATATTGGAACAATATATAGAGTTATTGTGTGTACTATATTGAAATATTTTTGTCAAACACTGTACAATCGAAAATTTGCTTTAAATCCCTGTAAAGATTTCATACGCAAAAATTGATTCAAAAGTTATTGAGTATTTTGCCACTTGTAATATGTATATTATTAACAGTTTCTGGACGAACTTTAATGAAGTTTGGGACATACATGTTTGTGTAAAAATTAACAAAGTTAAAGTAAAATATGCTGTGATTTCAGTTGACATATTATGTGGTCAATTACTGTTATTCATGGAGTTCGTTACAATATACTCTGATTGCAATTGGGGAAGCAGAGTACCTAGTTAATCATCTGAGTACAAATCAAATGTACGAAAAGACTTTGAGGATCAAAGATATTTCCAATTACAATTCATTGTGAGTATGAGCTCATCAAATGAGTCGAGAACATAGAACCTGAGAAAAACTGTGAAAATACAATATGTATATATACTGTAGAGTCACATTCTGCATCATATCACCCACATGACAGTTATTGAATCAAAACAAAATGGCAAATATTACAAGAACAATCATTCCAAACGTTTCCATGGACAGTGATTCTGCGTTTTCTTGTGACGATGACAGCAGTTACGGTAGTTTACCAGAAGGTTCTTTCGGGTTGACGGATTCTGCTTTGGATGCTGTATCAAACGTTACCAGGAATCCATTTGAGTCATTTCGCCATCAAAGTCCTCTCCCACATTCTGTATTTGATGATTCATCAAGCTTTGCTTCTTCACCAATGAGTCAAAGAACTTCATCCAAATGCAGCCTAGAAAACAGCACACACATCTACATCAACGTGTTGGATCAAACCAGCATTCTTCAAGATGCCACAAATCATTGTAAGGATAGTGGTCTCGGCCCAAGAACTGCTGGAGATGGCAAAGAAGATTCCAACCACCAGTGCCAAGGAATCACTGACCATCTACTGGCTTATGGACTGCCCACTCCTAAACGAAGGAACATTGCCAAGAATTTGAAGAAAATTGGCAAATTTCTCCATGGTAAAACCACACACAATTTCGAAATGGAAACCTTGGCTGTTCTGTGAACTATTTTCTGTTTGAGTTATGTTGTTATGATTACTGGCATATTTGTTGATTGGGTGAATAAATTATTATTACTATGTATGATGTTTTTCGATTTCAAGGTATCACACTGACCAATATTGAGTGAACTGTATACATGAAATAGTGGAGATAAGAATGGAAAAACTTCGATAGATCTCAGATCAAATCAAGATTAGGAAATTCGTAAGAATCAACATGGAGTGTCATTAGCATTCCTCAAAACATTTATGGGAAGAAATCTGAACTAATTGATATCAGTTTAGTTACTATGAAATGAATAGCCAATAAAATAAACAGACTCTCAACAGTATCAACGGTCAGAAGCAATATGAAACCTCATTACTAATCCTGACACCAATGCAAAGCTATCTGAACGAACATTACTGTATGCCCATAAGTGTGTGTTAACCTGACGGCAATGTAAGTGATTGGCATTGTGAAATTATTGATTACTCCATCAGCATTAATATATATGTTGGAACAATATATAGAGTTATTGTGTGTACTATATTGAAATATTTTGTCAAACACGGTACAATCGAAAATTTGCTTTAAATCCCGGTAAAGATTTCATACGCAAAAATTGATTCAAAAGTTATTGAGTATTTTGCCACTTGTAATATGTATATTATTAACAGTTTCTGGACGAACTTTAATGAAGTTTGGGACATACATGTTTGTTTAAAAATTAACAAAGTTAAAGTAAAATATGCTGTGATTTCAGTTGACATACTATGTGGTCAATTACTGTTATTCATGGAGTTCGTTACAATATACTCTGATTGCAATTGGGGAAGCAGAGTACCTAGCTAATCATCTGAGTACAAATCAAATGTACGAAAAGACTTTGAGGATCAAAGATATTTCCAATTACAATTCATTGTGAGTATGAGCTCATCAAATGAGTCGAGAACATAGAACCTGAGAAAAACTGTGAAAATACAATATGTATATATACTGTAGAGTCACATTCTGCATCATATCTCCCACATGACAGTTATTGAATCAAAACAAAATGGCAAATATTACAAGAACAATCATTCCAAACGTTTCCATGGACAGTGATTCTGCGTTTTCTTGTGACGATGACAGCAGTTACGGTAGTTTACCAGAAGGTTCTTTCGGGTTGACGGATTCTGCTTTGGATGCTGTATCAAACGTTACCAGGAATCCATTTGAGTCATTTCGCCATCAAGGTCCTCTCCCACATTCTGTATTTGATGATTCATCAAGCTTTGCTTCTTCACAAATGAGTCAAAGAACTTCATCCAAATGCAGCCTAGAAAACAGCACACACATCTACATCAACGTGTTGGATCAAACCAGCATTCTCCAAGATGCCACAAATCATTGTAAGGATAGTGGTCTCGGCCCAAGAACTGCTGGAGATGGCAAAGAAGATTCCAACCACCAGTGCCAAGGAATCACTGACCATCTACTGGCTTATGGACTGCCCACTCCTAAATGAAGGAACATTGCCAAGAATTTGAAAAAAATTGGCAAATTTCTCCATGGTAAAACCACACACAATTTCGAAATGGAAACCTTGGCTGTTCTGTGAACTATTTTCTGTTTGAGTTATGCTGTTATGATTACTGGCATATTTGTTGATTGGGTGAATAAATTATTATTACTATGTATGATGTTTTTCGATTTCAAGGTATCACACTGACCAATATTGAGTGAACTCTATACATGAAATAGTGGAGATAAGAATGGAAAAACTTCGATAGATCTCAGATCAAATCAAGATTAGGAAATTCGTAAGAATCAACATGGAGTGTCATTAGCATTCCTCAAAACATTTATGGGAAGAAATCTGAACTAATTGATATCAGTTTAGTTATTATGAAATGAATAGTCAATGAAATAAACAGACTCTCAACAGTATCAACGGTCAGAAGTAATATGAAACCTCATTACTAATCCTGACACCAATGCAAAGCTATCTGAACGAACGTTACTGTATGCCCATAAGTGTGTGTTAACCTGACGGCAATGTAAGTGATTGGCATTGTGAAATTATTGATTACTCCATCAGCATTAATATATATGTTGGAACAATATATAGAGTTATTGTGTGTACTATATTGAAATATTTTGTCAAACACTGTACAATCGAAAATTTGCTTTAAATCCCTGTAAAGATTTCATACGCAAAAATTGATTCAAAAGTTATTGAGTATTTTGCCACTTGTAATATGTATATTATTAACAGTTTCTGGACGAACTTTAATGAAGTTTGGGACATACATGTTTGTTTAAAAATTAACAAAGTTAAAGTAAAATATGCTGTGATTTCAGTTGACATACTATGTGGTCAATTACTGTTATTCATGGAGTTCGTTACAATATACTCTGATTGCAATTGGGGAAGCAGAGTACCTAGCTAATCATCTGAGTACAAATCAAATGTACGAAAAGACTTTGAGGATCAAAGATATTTCCAATTACAATTCATTGTGAGTATGAGCTCATCAAATGAGTCGAGAACATAGAACCTGAGAAAAACTGTGAAAATACAATATGTATATATACTGTAGAGTCACATTCTGCATCATATCTCCCACATGACAGTTATTGAATCAAAACAAAATGGCAAATATTACAAGAACAATCATTCCAAACGTTTCCATGGACAGTGATTCTGCGTTTTCTTGTGACGATGACAGCAGTTACGGTAGTTTACCAGAAGGTTCTTTCGGGTTGACGGATTCTGCTTTGGATGCTGTATCAAACGTTACCAGGAATCCATTTGAGTCATTTCGCCATCAAGGTCCTCTCCCACATTCTGTATTTGATGATTCATCAAGCTTTGCTTCTTCACCAATGAGTCAAAGAACTTCATCCAAATGCAGCCTAGAAAACAGCACACACATCTACATCAACGTGTTGGATCAAACCAGCATTCTCCAAGATGCCACAAATCATTGTAAGGATAGTGGTCTCGGCCCAAGAACTGCTGGAGATGGCAAAGAAGATTCCAACCACCAGTGCCAAGGAATCACTGACCATCTACTGGCTTATGGACTGCCCACTCCTAAATGAAGGAACATTGCCAAGAATTTGAAAAAAATTGGCAAATTTCTCCATGGTAAAACCACACACAATTTCGAAATGGAAACCTTGGCTGTTCTGTGAACTATTTTCTGTTTGAGTTATGCTGTTATGATTACTGGCATATTTGTTGATTGGGTGAATAAATTATTATTACTATGTATGATGTTTTTCGATTTCAAGGTATCACACTGACCAATATTGAGTGAACTGTATACATGAAATAGTGGAGATAAGAATGGAAAAACTTCGATAGATCTCAGATCAAATCAAGATTAGGAAATTCGTAAGAATCAACATGGAGTGTCATTAGCATTCCTCAAAATATTTATGGGAAGAAATCTGAACTAATTGATATCAGTTTAGTTATTATGAAATGAATAGTCAATGAAATAAACAGACTCTCAACAGTATCAACGGTCAGAAGTAATATGAAACCTCATTACTAATCCTGACACCAATGCAAAGCTATCTGAACGAACGTTACTGTATGCCCATAAGTGTGTGTTAACCTGACGGCAACGTAAGTGATTGGCATTGTGAAATTATTGATTACTCCATCAGCATTAATATATATGTTGGAACAATATATAGAGTTATTGTGCGTACTATATTGAAATATTTTTGTCAAACACTGTACAATCGAAAATTTGCTTTAAATCCCTGTAAAGATTTCATACGCAAAAATTGATTCAAAAGTTATTGAGTATTTTGCCACTTATAATATGTATATTATTAACAGTTTCTGGACGAACTTTAATGAAGTTTGGGACATAGATGTTTGTGTAAAAATTAACAAAGTTAAAGTAAAATATGCTGTGATTTCAGTTGACATACTATGTGGTCAATTACTGTTATTCATGGAGTTCGTTGCAATATACTCTGATTGCAATTGAGGAAGCAGAGTACCTAGCTAATCATCTGAGTACAAATCAAAGATTCAGATTCAGATTCATTCGTTTATTATAGTGACAAGAGCAAGGATATATACAATGTAAACAAACATAATAAAACCATACGCTCCCAGCCTCACAGGGCTTATTTGTCACTATGAACATAGTACATGCAGAGTGGCAAAATGGCAGAGAATAAAATTATTAAGGTACAGCACTCAACCTTTCCTGTCTGAGTTTATATGCATTGGATATGAATGAAGCTAAATATTTATCACTAGACTTTACTATCACAATTAGTTTTTCAGAATCATTAAATGAGTATAGATTTTCAACCAGTTTTTGTACATTGCCAAACAGGATGGAGCGTAAACTTTCATACAAAGGACATTTAATAAGGAAATGTAACTCGTCTTCTATTTCATTAGCATTACAAAGTTGGCATATTCTTTCATTAATTGGAACACATGTATAACGACCGGTTTCTATTCTCAGGGGTAAAATACCTAATCGGAATTGTGCTAGTGAAGATCTTAAAGTTTTACTCAAATGGTACTTAACATAACTCTCAGGGGACAAATTTTGTTTAAATAATACATATGTGCGCAGTTTGGGCTTGTTTCGAGTAGTATTAAACCATTCTTCCTCACATACATTGAACAGTTTATGTTGAATTAATCTCACATCTATACAAGAACCACTTTCAAACGACTCACTCAGACCCAACAAAGAACAAATATCCTTAATCTCACTCGACCAGTTTTGAAAACAATTTAAGTAATCATACATAAATATATGTTTTGCGAGTCTATCATCACACATAACACACAATCTATTCCAAAAACGTAACATACAACCAAAACGTCTATACCTCGGAGAAAGCCAACCTAGATCACCCTGCATTCCAGCATTTGGAGCAAACCTATGCACACCTAGATAGTAACGCATTGCGCGGTTTTGAATATTGTTACAAACAGTAAAATCCTTATACCCCCAAATTTCAGCTGCATAATCAGTAATTGATACTACACCAGAGTGATACAATGTTTCAAAAGTACTCAAGCCTACATCTTTCAGATTTTTATATTTATTAATGATACCTCCCAAAGCTCGACCACTAGCTTCAGACAATACGGCAGCACAATGATTAAATGTTAAATGTTCATCCAGAAACACACCTAGATATTTATACATTATAGCTAATGATATACTGTTGTTACCAAAATGAAATTTGAAGGTGGTTGACAAACACCGTTTGGGCCTGAAATGTACAATGTTTGATTTTTTTATGTTCAGATTCATTTTCCATTTAGAACACCAAGAGTACATGTGATCCAACAAAATTTGCAGGTTTTCCTCATTTTCTGCTAAAAGTACAATGTCATCAGCATACAATAATATTGATATATTCCTGTCATTAATAGCTATACCTTTGTTTAACTTTTTAATTTCCTCAGCCAGGTCATTAATAAATAAAGCAAATAAAGTTGGTGACAAACTGTCACCTTGTCTGACACCACTATTTGTCAAAAACCAACACGTATACTCAGCATTTATTCTGACACAAGAATATGTATTATGAAGTAAAGCTTTTATCGACTTGAACAGTTTACCATCAATATTGTACAATAACAATCTATATAAAAGTAGGTCTCGGTCTAGAAAGTCGAATGCCTTCTCCATGTCAATAAATGCACAAAAAGTATGTTGTTTATGGCTTAGTCTATTTCTAATTATGCTAGTCAAAGAAAAAATATGGTCTGCACATGATCGACCTCTACGAAAACCATTCTGTTCGTCTACAAGTATACAATTATCATCATCATAATTAATCAGACGTTCATTTAGCAATGCAGTGTAAGTTTTTGACACACATGATAGCAATGAAATACCTCGATAATTTAGTGGGACGTAAGGGTCTTTTACAGATCCCTTAGGAATTGGAGTAATAATAGCTTTCAGCCAAACGGATGGCACATAACCTGATTCAAAAATGGCTGCAAAAAGTTTATAAAATACAAAATATGACCCACGACATTTAAGTATTTCATTTGGGATACAATCAACACCAACAGATTTCTTAGCTTTTAGTTTTTTAATAATCTTTACTGTCTCATCGTAAGTAATGGCAACATTCAACTCATTATCACAATTTGAAATGTTCATATTTTCATAACTGGCTATATGGGACCGAGCCTGTTTAGCAAATGATGAATCACACTCAAGAATAGGTCTATTATACAAGCTTTCAAAAGATTTCTTCCATTCAGATAAGATAACATCATTTTCACCAGACAAACCATAATCAGTTCTGACAAACTCAGGCACAGCATTTGACTTTTTGGGTCCTAGTTTTTTTATATGTTCCCAGAACTTCTTAGGATTATTCAAACAGGCAGACTCAATGGCATCAATTTCTTTCTTACAATGTTGTTTTTTATACCAACGAAGTGATTTGTCAAAACGGCCCCTGGCATGCAAGAAATTGGCACGCTTGGAAATTTTATCATAACGTTCAGAAGCTTTAAGAAATAATTTTTCCTTCACACACATATCCTTCCATAAACTTGTTAAATTATCATTCCAGTATGGCTTGTGAAATTTTAACCGTTTTTTAGATTTCAGACCCGAATATTCTTTGCAGTTCAAAAAACGATCCATTTCATAGAATATTTTCCTGCAAAGGTTATCATAAATATCATCTAACATCAATTGGCTATTATGTTGATTCTCCAATTTTGTAATAACAACATTGATTTCATCTCTCCAAGCTGGATTAGCCATAAATGTCTCAGGGATATTTGAGCAATCATATTTTTTACAACACTTTGAGGAAGTATCATTGTCAGTTAAGTTTCTGTGCTCAACAGGAGAGTTGATCTCGGAGGGCAATCCAGCCTGAGTAGAAGAAATTCTATCACCAGGGCTAACATATAATTCTACCGTTATGATTGAGTGGTCTGGGGGCCGACTCAAATCTGACAGCAACTCTAAAAGCCCAAACCTGTCTATAAGTTCAGTTACAGTGTGCACATACAGGTTATGACATATATGGAAATTGTCTTGTAAAGTACAGAAATAATCAACTACTGATTTACCCTTCGTAGAAACACATGTATAATTATCATTTTCAAATCTACCGTTTAAAACGCACATTTTCATTTCTTGTAAGAACTCTATCAATTCATCACCCTGGGAGTTCTTGAGAGGATCCAACACAGTTCTGGTAGGGAGATTATGATCAACACCAGAAATACAATCTGACATACTTCCTATTCTGGCATTTAAATCACCACACATCATAATACAATCAGCGTCAGTAACTTCCATGTAGATCTGAGAGCTTAAATAAGCAAAAGCATTGTGCGAATTTCTACCTCTTGATGAGTTATCTGGTGGAATGTAACACCCAAACAAAACTATTTTACAGTCAGTCAGTTTGTGCACTAATACCAACTTAATAACACATTCAGTAGTTTTGTCAATCTGTTCTATTCTATACGAATCTAATAAAACATTTTTCACTAAGAAACCAACTCCTCCGGACCCTTTACGAGCCTTGACATGCAGATGTTTTCTGTTGTGTCCAAACCATTTATAACCAGTAACAATCAAATTATCATAACCCTTCAAATGTGTTTCACAGATGCAGACAATATCAAGGTTAAGATTTAAAATAATTTGAAGTCTCAGATCAGCATTCAACATAGTCCATCCATTAACATTCCAGGTACCTACAGTTACTATATCCCTATGAGGCTGGTCGAAATCCTACTGTTGCGGATGGAAGTCCAGGTGGCGTGGGTTCGACGGGCGGCGAGGGAGGTGGGGTGTCATCTGGAGTGATCCAGGAGGGACGACAGAACCCGGGTAGTACTGACCATGACACGGTGGGGTCCGTGGAGCGAGTTGATGAGCGTCCATCGGAGGAGGGCCCTGTGGTAAACGGACTGGCAGCGGGCTCCGTGGGGGGTGGAGGTGAACATCCATCGGTGGAGGACCCTGTGGTACATAGTCAGGTGGCAGGGTCTGCGAGGGGAGGTGATGTACATCCCTCATGGGGGACGGGCCCTGTGGCACTGAGTGTAGAGACGGTGGACGGTGTGGCGCGTGCTCAGTGGATCCGGACCGTGGCACCCAGCTCTTGTGACGGTAGTCCCCATTTTTTTCCACAAGCCGACCGTTACCTGCATAACGGTATCGTCCCTTCAATTCTGGAATGGCATCCATCACTACCTGTAGGTTCTTCTGCATAACTCTCTCTTCATGGGACTGTGAGGAGCGTATATGAACCCTGTTGTACTTCAGGGAGGCAGAGAGGTTCTGTTTCCTGCGTAGCGCCTGTATCTTCTCTCCCAACGAGGGAAATTCTGTGTACGAAAAGACTTTGAGGATCAAAGATATTTCCAATTACAATTCATTGTGAGTATGAGCTCATCAAATGAGTCGAGAACATAGAACCTGAGAAAAACTGTGAAAATACAATATGTATATATACTGTAGAGTCACATTCTGCATCATATCTCCCACATGACAGTTATTGAATCAAAACAAAATGGCAAATATTACAAGAACAATCATTCCAAACGTTTCCATGGACAGTGATTCTGCGTTTTCTTGTGACGATGACAGCAGTTACGGTAGTTTACCAGAAGGTTCTTTTGGGTTGACGGATTCTGCTTTGGATGCTGTATCAAACGTTACCAGGAATCCATTTGAGTCATTTCGCCATCAAGGTCCTCTCCCACATTCTGTATTTGATGATTCATCAAGCTTTGCTTGTTCACCAATGAGTCAAAGAACTTCATCCAAATGCAGCCTAGAAAACAGCACACACATCTACATCAACGTGTTGGATCAAACCAGCATTCTTCAAGATGTCATAAATGATTGTAAGGATAGTGGTCTCGGCCCAAGAACTGCTGGAGATGGCAAAGAAGATTCCAACCACCAGTGCCAAGGAATCACTGACCATCTACTGGCTTATGGACAGCCCACTCCTAAACGAAGGAACATTGCCAAGAATTTGAAGAAAATTGGCAAATTTCTCCATGGTAAAACCACACACAATTTCGAAATGGAAACCTTGGCTGTTCTGTGAACTATTTTCTGTTTGAGTTATGTTGTTATGATTACTGGCATATTTGTTGATTGGGTGAATAAATTATTATTACTATGTATGATGTTTTTCGATTTCAAGGTATCACACTGACCAATATTGAGTGAACTGTATACATGAAATAGTGGAGATAAGAATGGAAAAACTTCGATAGATCTCAGATCAAATCAAGATTAGGAAATTCGTAAGAATCAACATGGAGTGTCATTAGCATTCCTCAAAACATTTATGGGAAGAAATCTGAACTAATTGATATCAGTTTAGTTACTATGAAATGAATAGTCAATAAAGTAAACAGACTCTCAACAGTATCAACGGTCAGAAGCAATATGAAACCTCATTACTAATCCTGACACCAATGCAAAGCTATCTGAACGAACATTACTGTATGCCCATAAGTGTGTGTTAACCTGACGGCAATGTAAGTGATTGGCATTGTGAAATTATTGATTACTCCATCAGCATTAATATATATGTTGGAACAATATATAGAGTTATTGTGTGTACTATATTGAAATATTTTGTCAAACACTGTACAATCGAAAATTTGCTTTAAATCCCTGTAAAGATTTCATACGCAAAAATTGATTCAAAAGTTATTGAGTATTTTGCCACTTGTAATATGTATATTATTAACAGTTTCTGGACGAACTTTAATGAAGTTTGGGACATACATGTTTGTTTAAAAATTAACAAAGTTAAAGTAAAATATGCTGTGATTTCAGTTGACATACTATGTGGTCAATTACTGTTATTCATGGAGTTCGTTACAATATACTCTGATTGCAATTGGGGAAGCAGAGTACCTAGCTAATCATCTGAGTACAAATCAAATGTACGAAAAGACTTTGAGGATCAAAGATATTTCCAATTACAATTCATTGTGAGTATGAGCTCATCAAATGAGTCGAGAACATAGAACCTGAGAAAAACTGTGAAAATACAATATGTATATATACTGTAGAGTCACATTCTGCATCATATCTCCCACATGACAGTTATTGAATCAAAACAAAATGGCAAATATTACAAGAACAATCATTCCAAACGTTTCCATGGACAGTGATTCTGCGTTTTCTTGTGACGATGACAGCAGTTACGGTAGTTTACCAGAAGGTTCTTTCGGGTTGACGGATTCTGCTTTGGATGCTGTATCAAACGTTACCAGGAATCCATTTGAGTCATTTCGCCATCAAGGTCCTCTCCCACATTCTGTATTTGATGATTCATCAAGCTTTGCTTCTTCACCAATGAGTCAAAGAACTTCATCCAAATGCAGCCTAGAAAACAGCACACACATCTACATCAACGTGTTGGATCAAACCAGCATTCTCCAAGATGCCACAAATCATTGTAAGGATAGTGGTCTCGGCCCAAGAACTGCTGGAGATGGCAAAGAAGATTCCAACCACCAGTGCCAAGGAATCACTGACCATCTACTGGCTTATGGACTGCCCACTCCTAAATGAAGGAACATTGCCAAGAATTTGAAAAAAAATTGGCAAATTTCTCCATGGTAAAACCACACACAATTTCGAAATGGAAACCTTGGCTGTTCTGTGAACTATTTTCTGTTTGAGTTATGCTGTTATGATTACTGGCATATTTGTTGATTGGGTGAATAAATTATTATTACTATGTATGATGTTTTTCGATTTCAAGGTATCACACTGACCAATATTGAGTGAACTGTATACATGAAATAGTGGAGATAAGAATGGAAAAACTTCGATAGATCTCAGATCAAATCAAGATTAGGAAATTCGTAAGAATCAACATGGAGTGTCATTAGCATTCCTCAAAACATTTATGGGAAGAAATCTGAACTAATTGATATCAGTTTAGTTATTATGAAATGAATAGTCAATGAAATAAACAGACTCTCAACAGTATCAACGGTCAGAAGTAATATGAAACCTCATTACTAATCCTGACACCAATGCAAAGCTATCTGAACGAACGTTACTGTATGCCCATAAGTGTGTGTTAACCTGACGGCAATGTAAGTGATTGGCATTGTGAAATTATTGATTACTCCATCAGCATTAATATATATGTTGGAACAATATATAGAGTTATTGTGTGTACTATATTGAAATATTTTGTCAAACACTGTACAATCGAAAATTTGCTTTAAATCCCTGTAAAGATTTCATACGCAAAAATTGATTCAAAAGTTATTGAGTATTTTGCCACTTGTAATATGTATATTATTAATAGTTTCTGGACGAACTTTAATGAAGTTTGGGACATACATGTTTGTGTAAAAATTAACAAAGTTAAAGTAAAATATGCTGTGATTTCAGTTGCCATACTATGTGGTCAATTACTGTTATTCATGGAGTTCGTTACAATATACTCTGATTGCAATTGGGGAAGCAGAGTACCTAGCTAATCATCTGAGTACAAATCAAATGTACGAAAAGACTTTGAGGATCAAAGATATTTCCAATTACAATTCATTGTGAGTATGAGCTCATCAAATGAGTCGAGAACATAGAACCTGAGAAAAACTGTGAAAATACAATATGTATATATACTGTAGAGTCACATTCTGCATCATATCACCCACATGACAGTTATTGAATCAAAACAAAATGGCAAATATTAAAAGAACAATCATTCCAAACGTTTCCATGGACAGTGATTCTGCGTTTTCTTGTGAAGATGACAGCAGTTACGGTAGTTTACCAGAAGGTTCTTTCGGGTTGACGGATTCTGCTTTGGATGCTGTATCAAACGTTACCAGGAATCCATTTGAGTCATTTCGCCATCAAGGTCCTCTCCCACATTCTGTATTTGATGATTCATCAAGCTTTGCTTCTTCACCAATGAGTCAAAGAACTTCATCCAAATGCAGCCTAGAAAACAGCACACACATCTACATCAACGTGTTGGATCAAACCAGCATTCTTCAAGATGCCACAAATCATTGTAAGGATAGTGGTCTCGGACCAAGAACTGCTGGAGATGGCAAAGAAGATTCCAACCACCAGTGCCAAGGAATCACTGACCATCTACTGGATTATGGACTGCCCACTCCTAAACGAAGGAACATTGCCAAGAATTTGAAGAAAATTGGCAAATTTCTCCATGGTAAAACCACACACAATTTCGAAATGGAAACCTTGGCTGTTCTGTGAACTATTTTCTGTTTGAGTTATGTTGTTATGATTACTGGCATATTTGTTGATTGGGTGAATAAATTATTATTACTATGTATGATGTTTTTCGATTTCAAGGTATCACACTGACCAATATTGAGTGAACTGTATACATGAAATAGTGGAGATAAGAATGGAAAAACTTCGATAGATCTCAGTTCAAATCAAGATTGGGAAATTCGTAAGAATCAACATGGAGTGTCATTAGCATTCCTCAAAACATTCATGGGAAGAAATCTGAACTAATTGATGTCAGTTTAGTTACTATGAAATGAATAGTCAATAAAATAAACAGACTCTCAACAGTATCAACGGTCAGAAGCAATATGAAACCTCATTACTAATCCTGACACCAATGCAAAGCTATCTGAACGAACGTTACAGTATGCCCATAAGTGTGTGTTAACCTGACGGCAATGTAAGTGACTGGCATTGTGAAATTATTGATTACTCCATCAGAATTAATATATATGTTGGAACAATATATAGAGTTATTGAGTGTACTATATTGAAATGTTTTGTCAAACACTGTACAATCGAAAATTTGCTTTAAATCCCTGTAAAGATTTCATACGAAAAAATTGATTCAAAAGTTATTGAGTATTTTGCCACTTGTAATATGTATATTATTAACAGTTTCTGGACGAACTTTAATGAAGTTTGGGACATACATGTTTGTGTAAAAATTAACAAAGTTAAAGTAAAATATGCTGTGATTTCAGTTGACATACTATGTGGTCAATTACTGTTATTCATGGAGTTCGTTACAATATACTCTGATTGCAATTGGGGAAGCAGAGTACCTAGCTAATCATCTGAGTACAAATCAAATGTACGAAAAGACTTTGAGGATCAAAGATATTTCCAATTACAATTCATTGTGAGTATGAGCTCATCAAATGAGTCGAGAACATAGAACCTGAGAAAAACTGTGAAAATACAATATGTATATATACTGTAGAGTCACATTCTGCATCATATCTCCCACATGACAGTTATTGAATCAAAACAAAATGGCAAATATTACAAGAACAATCATTCCAAACGTTTCCATGGACAGTGATTCTGCGTTTTCTTGTGACGATGACAGCAGTTACGGTAGTTTACCAGAAGGTTCTTTCGGGTTGACGGATTCTGCTTTGGATGCTGTATCAAACGTTACCAGGAATCCATTTGAGTCATTTCGCCATCAAGGTCCTCTCCCACATTCTGTATTTGATGATTCATCAAGCTTTGCTTCTTCACCAATGAGTCAAAGAACTTCATCCAAATGCAGCCTAGAAAACAGCACACACATCTACATCAACGTGTTGGATCAAACCAGCATTCTCCAAGATGCCACAAATCATTGTAAGGATAGTGGTCTCGGCCCAAGAACTGCTGGAGATGGCAAAGAAGATTCCAACCACCAGCGCCAAGGAATCACTGACCATCTACTGGCTTATGGACTGCCCACTCCTAAATGAAAGAACATTGCCAAGAATTTGAAGAAAATTGGCAAATTTCTCCATGGTAAAACCACACACAATTTCGAAATGGAAACCTTGGCTGTTCTGTGAACTATTTTCTGTTTGAGTTATGTTGTTATGATTACTGGCATATTTGTTGATTGGGTGAATAAATTATTATTACTATGTATGATGTTTTTCGATTTCAAGGTATCACACTGACCAATATTGAGTGAACTGTATACATGAAATAGTGGAGATAAGAATGGAAAAACTTCGATAGATCTCAGATCAAATCAAGATTGGGAAATTCGTAAGAATCAACATGGAGTGTTATTAGCATTCCTCAAAACATTTATGGGAAGAAATCTGAACTAATTGATATCAGTTTAGTTACTATGAAATGAATAGTCAATAAAATAAACAGACTCTCAACAGTATCAACGGTCAGAAGCAATATGAAACCTCATTACTATTCCTGACACCAAAAGCAAAGCTATCTGAACGAACGTTACTGTATGCCCATAAGTGTGTGTTAACCTGACGGCAATGTAAGTGATTGGCATTGTGAAATTATTGATTACTCCATCATCATTAATATATATATTGGAACAATATATAGAGTTATTGTGTGTACTATATTGAAATATTTTTGTCAAACACTGTACAATCGAAAATTTGCTTTAAATCCCTGTAAAGATTTCATACGCAAAAATTGATTCAAAAGTTATTGAGTATTTTGCCACTTGTAATATGTATATTATTAACAGTTTCTGGACGAACTTTAATGAAGTTTGGGACATACATGTTTGTGTAAAAATTAACAAAGTTAAAGTAAAATATGCTGTGATTTCAGTTGACATATTATGTGGTCAATTACTGTTATTCATGGAGTTCGTTACAATATACTCTGATTGCAATTGGGGAAGCAGAGTACCTAGTTAATCATCTGAGTACAAATCAAATGTACGAAAAGACTTTGAGGATCAAAGATATTTCCAATTACAATTCATTGTGAGTATGAGCTCATCAAATGAGTCGAGAACATAGAACCTGAGAAAAACTGTGAAAATACAATATGTATATATACTGTAGAGTCACATTCTGCATCATATCACCCACATGACAGTTATTGAATCAAAACAAAATGGCAAATATTACAAGAACAATCATTCCAAACGTTTCCATGGACAGTGATTCTGCGTTTTCTTGCGACGATGACAGCAGTTACGGTAGTTTACCAGAAGGTTCTTTCGGGTTGACGGATTCTGCTTTGGATGCTGTATCAAACGTTACCAGGAATCCATTTGAGTCATTTCGCCATCAAAGTCCTCTCCCACATTCTGTATTTGATGATTCATCAAGCTTTGCTTCTTCACCAATGAGTCAAAGAACTTCATCCAAATGCAGCCTAGAAAACAGCACACACATCTACATCAACGTGTTGGATCAAACCAGCATTCTTCAAGATGCCACAAATCATTGTAAGGATAGTGGTCTCGGCCCAAGAACTGCTGGAGATGGCAAAGAAGATTCCAACCACCAGTGCCAAGGAATCACTGACCATCTACTGGCTTATGGACTGCCCACTCCTAAACGAAGGAACATTGCCAAGAATTTGAAGAAAATTGGCAAATTTCTCCATGGTAAAACCACACACAATTTCGAAATGGAAACCTTGGCTGTTCTGTGAACTATTTTCTGTTTGAGTTATGCTGTTATGATTACTGGCATATTTGTTGATTGGGTGAATAAATTATTATTACTATGTATGATGTTTTTCGATTTCAAGGTATCACACTGACCAATATTGAGTGAACTGTATACATGAAATAGTGGAGATAAGAATGGAAAAACTTCGATAGATCTCAGATCAAATCAAGATTAGGAAATTCGTAAGAATCAACATGGAGTGTCATTAGCATTCCTCAAAACATTTATGGGAAGAAATCTGAACTAATTGATATCAGTTTAGTTACTATGAAATGAATAGTCAATAAAGTAAACAGACTCTCAACAGTATCAACGGTCAGAAGCAATATGAAACCTCATTACTAATCCTGACACCAATGCAAAGCTATCTGAACGAACATTACTGTATGCCCATAAGTGTGTGTTAACCTGACGGCAATGTAAGTGATTGGCATTGTGAAATTATTGATTACTCCATCAGCATTAATATATATGTTGGAACAATATATAGAGTTATTGTGTGTACTATATTGAAATATTTTGTCAAACACTGTACAATCGAAAATTTGCTTTAAATCCCTGTAAAGATTTCATACGCAAAAATTGATTCAAAAGTTATTGAGTATTTTGCCACTTGTAATATGTATATTATTAACAGTTTCTGGACGAACTTTAATGAAGTTTGGGACATACATGTTTGTTTAAAAATTAACAAAGTTAAAGTAAAATATGCTGTGATTTCAGTTGACATACTATGTGGTCAATTACTGTTATTCATGGAGTTCGTTACAATATACTCTGATTGCAATTGGGGAAGCAGAGTACCTAGCTAATCATCTGAGTACAAATCAAATGTACGAAAAGACTTTGAGGATCAAAGATATTTCCAATTACAATTCATTGTGAGTATGAGCTCATCAAATGAGTCGAGAACATAGAACCTGAGAAAAACTGTGAAAATACAATATGTATATATACTGTAGAGTCACATTCTGCATCATATCTCCCACATGACAGTTATTGAATCAAAACAAAATGGCAAATATTACAAGAACAATCATTCCAAACGTTTCCATGGACAGTGATTCTGCGTTTTCTTGTGACGATGACAGCAGTTACGGTAGTTTACCAGAAGGTTCTTTCGGGTTGACGGATTCTGCTTTGGATGCTGTATCAAACGTTACCAGGAATCCATTTGAGTCATTTCGCCATCAAGGTCCTCTCCCACATTCTGTATTTGATGATTCATCAAGCTTTGCTTCTTCACCAATGAGTCAAAGAACTTCATCCAAATGCAGCCTAGAAAACAGCACACACATCTACATCAACGTGTTGGATCAAACCAGCATTCTTCAAGATGTCATAAATGATTGTAAGGATAGTGGTCTCGGCCCAAGAACTGCTGGAGATGGCAAAGAAGATTCCAACCACCAGTGCCAAGGAATCACTGACCATCTACTGGCTTATGGACAGCCCACTCCTAAACGAAGGAACATTGCCAAGAATTTGAAGAAAATTGGCAAATTTCTCCATGGTAAAACCACACACAATTTCGAAATGGAAACCTTGGCTGTTCTGTGAACTATTTTCTGTTTGAGTTATGTTGTTATGATTACTGGCATATTTGTTGATTGGGTGAATAAATTATTATTACTATGTATGATGTTTTTCGATTTCAAGGTATCACACTGACCAATATTGAGTGAACTGTATACATGAAATAGTGGAGATAAGAATGGAAAAACTTCGATAGATCTCAGATCAAATCAAGATTAGGAAATTCGTAAGAATCAACATGGAGTGTCATTAGCATTCCTCAAAACATTTATGGGAAGAAATCTGAACTAATTGATATCAGTTTAGTTACTATGAAATGAATAGTCAATAAAGTAAACAGACTCTCAACAGTATCAACGGTCAGAAGCAATATGAAACCTCATTACTAATCCTGACACCAATGCAAAGCTATCTGAACGAACATTACTGTATGCCCATAAGTGTGTGTTAACCTGACGGCAATGTAAGTGATTGGCATTGTGAAATTATTGATTACTCCATCAGCATTAATATATATGTTGGAACAATATATAGAGTTATTGTGTGTACTATATTGAAATATTTTGTCAAACACTGTACAATCGAAAATTTGCTTTAAATCCCTGTAAAGATTTCATACGCAAAAATTGATTCAAAAGTTATTGAGTATTTTGCCACTTGTAATATGTATATTATTAACAGTTTCTGGACGAACTTTAATGAAGTTTGGGACATACATGTTTGTTTAAAAATTAACAAAGTTAAAGTAAAATATGCTGTGATTTCAGTTGACATACTATGTGGTCAATTACTGTTATTCATGGAGTTCGTTACAATATACTCTGATTGCAATTGGGGAAGCAGAGTACCTAGCTAATCATCTGAGTACAAATCAAATGTACGAAAAGACTTTGAGGATCAAAGATATTTCCAATTACAATTCATTGTGAGTATGAGCTCATCAAATGAGTCGAGAACATAGAACCTGAGAAAAACTGTGAAAATACAATATGTATATATACTGTAGAGTCACATTCTGCATCATATCTCCCACATGACAGTTATTGAATCAAAACAAAATGGCAAATATTACAAGAACAATCATTCCAAACGTTTCCATGGACAGTGATTCTGCGTTTTCTTGTGACGATGACAGCAGTTACGGTAGTTTACCAGAAGGTTCTTTCGGGTTGACGGATTCTGCTTTGGATGCTGTATCAAACGTTACCAGGAATCCATTTGAGTCATTTCGCCATCAAGGTCCTCTCCCACATTCTGTATTTGATGATTCATCAAGCTTTGCTTCTTCACCAATGAGTCAAAGAACTTCATCCAAATGCAGCCTAGAAAACAGCACACACATCTACATCAACGTGTTGGATCAAACCAGCATTCTCCAAGATGCCACAAATGATTGTAAGGATAGTGGTCTCGGCCCAAGAACTGCTGGAGATGGCAAAGAAGATTCCAACCACCAGTGCCAAGGAATCACTGACCATCTACTGGCTTATGGACTGCCCACTCCTAAATGAAGGAACATTGCCAAGAATTTGAAAAAAATTGGCAAATTTCTCCATGGTAAAACCACACACAATTTCGAAATGGAAACCTTGGCTGTTCTGTGAACTATTTTCTGTTTGAGTTATGCTGTTATGATTACTGGCATATTTGTTGATTGGGTGAATAAATTATTATTACTATGTATGATGTTTTTCGATTTCAAGGTATCACACTGACCAATATTGAGTGAACTGTATACATGAAATAGTGGAGATAAGAATGGAAAAACTTCGATAGATCTCAGATCAAATCAAGATTAGGAAATTCGTAAGAATCAACATGGAGTGTCATTAGCATTCCTCAAAACATTTATGGGAAGAAATCTGAACTAATTGATATCAGTTTAGTTATTATGAAATGAATAGTCAATGAAATAAACAGACTCTCAACAGTATCAACGGTCAGAAGTAATATGAAACCTCATTACTAATCCTGACACCAATGCAAAGCTATCTGAACGAACGTTACTGTATGCCCATAAGTGTGTGTTAACCTGACGGCAATGTAAGTGATTGGCATTGTGAAATTATTGATTACTCCATCAGCATTAATATATATGTTGGAACAATATATAGAGTTATTGTGCGTACTATATTGAAATATTTTTGTCAAACACTGTACAATCGAAAATTTGCTTTAAATCCCTGTAAAGATTTCATACGCAAAAATTGATTCAAAAGTTATTGAGTATTTTGCCACTTGTAATATGTATATTATTAACAGTTTCTGGACGAACTTTAATGAAGTTTGGGACATAGATGTTTGTGTAAAAATTAACAAAGTTAAAGTAAAATATGCTGTGATTTCAGTTGACATACTATGTGGTCAATTACTGTTATTCATGGAGTTCGTTGCAATATACTCTGATTGCAATTGAGGAAGCAGAGTACCTAGCTAATCATCTGAGTACAAATCAAATGTACGAAAAGACTTTGAGGATCAAAGATATTTCCAATTACAATTCATTGTGAGTATGAGCTCATCAAATGAGTCGAGAACATAGAACCTGAGAAAAACTGTGAAAATACAATATGTATATATACTGTAGAGTCACATTCTGCATCATATCTCCCACATGACAGTTATTGAATCAAAACAAAATGGCAAATATTACAAGAACAATCATTCCAAACGTTTCCATGGACAGTGATTCTGCGTTTTCTTGTGACGATGACAGCAGTTACGGTAGTTTACCAGAAGGTTCTTTTGGGTTGACGGATTCTGCTTTGGATGCTGTATCAAACGTTACCAGGAATCCATTTGAGTCATTTCGCCATCAAGGTCCTCTCCCACATTCTGTATTTGATGATTCATCAAGCTTTGCTTGTTCACCAATGAGTCAAAGAACTTCATCCAAATGCAGCCTAGAAAACAGCACACACATCTACCTCAACGTGTTGGATCAAACCAGCATTCTTCAAGATGTCATAAATGATTGTAAGGATAGTGGTCTCGGCCCAAGAACTGCTGGAGATGGCAAAGAAGATTCCAACCACCAGTGCCAAGGAATCACTGACCATCTACTGGCTTATGGACAGCCCACTCCTAAACGAAGGAACATTGCCAAGAATTTGAAGAAAATTGGCAAATTTCTCCATGGTAAAACCACACACAATTTCGAAATGGAAACCTTGGCTGTTCTGTGAACTATTTTCTGTTTGAGTTATGTTGTTATGATTACTGGCATATTTGTTGATTGGGTGAATAAATTATTATTACTATGTATGATGTTTTTCGATTTCAAGGTATCACACTGACCAATATTGAGTGAACTGTATACATGAAATAGTGGAGATAAGAATGGAAAAACTTCGATAGATCTCAGATCAAATCAAGATTAGGAAATTCGTAAGAATCAACATGGAGTGTCATTAGCATTCCTCAAAACATTTATGGGAAGAAATCTGAACTAATTGATATCAGTTTAGTTACTATGAAATGAATAGTCAATAAAGTAAACAGACTCTCAACAGTATCAACGGTCAGAAGCAATATGAAACCTCATTACTAATCCTGACACCAATGCAAAGCTATCTGAACGAACATTACTGTATGCCCATAAGTGTGTGTTAACCTGACGGCAATGTAAGTGATTGGCATTGTGAAATTATTGATTACTCCATCAGCATTAATATATATGTTGGAACAATATATAGAGTTATTGTGTGTACTATATTGAAATATTTTGTCAAACACTGTACAATCGAAAATTTGCTTTAAATCCCTGTAAAGATTTCATACGCAAAAATTGATTCAAAAGTTATTGAGTATTTTGCCACTTGTAATATGTATATTATTAACAGTTTCTGGACGAACTTTAATGAAGTTTGGGACATACATGTTTGTTTAAAAATTAACAAAGTTAAAGCAAAATATGCTGTGATTTCAGTTGACATACTATGTGGTCAATTACTGTTATTCATGGAGTTCGTTACAATATACTCTGATTGCAATTGGGGAAGCAGAGTACCTAGCTAATCATCTGAGTACAAATCAAATGTACGAAAAGACTTTGAGGATCAAAGATATTTCCAATTACAATTCATTGTGAGTATGAGCTCATCAAATGAGTCGAGAACATAGAACCTGAGAAAAACTGTGAAAATACAATATGTATATATACTGTAGAGTCACATTCTGCATCATATCTCCCACATGACAGTTATTGAATCAAAACAAAATGGCAAATATTACAAGAACAATCATTCCAAACGTTTCCATGGACAGTGATTCTGCGTTTTCTTGTGACGATGACAGCAGTTACGGTAGTTTACCAGAAGGTTCTTTCGGGTTGACGGATTCTGCTTTGGATGCTGTATCAAACGTTACCAGGAATCCATTTGAGTCATTTCGCCATCAAGGTCCTCTCCCACATTCTGTATTTGATGATTCATCAAGCTTTGCTTCTTCACCAATGAGTCAAAGAACTTCATCCAAATGCAGCCTAGAAAACAGCACACACATCTACATCAACGTGTTGGATCAAACCAGCATTCTCCAAGATGCCACAAATCATTGTAAGGATAGTGGTCTCGGCCCAAGAACTGCTGGAGATGGCAAAGAAGATTCCAACCACCAGTGCCAAGGAATCACTGACCATCTACTGGCTTATGGACTGCCCACTCCTAAATGAAGGAACATTGCCAAGAATTTGAAAAAAATTGGCAAATTTCTCCATGGTAAAACCACACACAATTTCGAAATGGAAAAATTGGCTGTTCTGTGAACTATTTTCTGTTTGAGTTATGCTGTTATGATTACTGGCATATTTGTTGATTGGGTGAATAAATTATTATTACTATGTATGATGTTTTTCGATTTCAAGGTATCACACTGACCAATATTGAGTGAACTGTATACATGAAATAGTGGAGATAAGAATGGAAAAACTTCGATAGATCTCAGATCAAATCAAGATTAGGAAATTCGTAAGAATCAACATGGAGTGTCATTAGCATTCCTCAAAACATTTATGGGAAGAAATCTGAACTAATTGATATCAGTTTAGTTATTATGAAATGAATAGTCAATGAAATAAACAGACTCTCAACAGTATCAACGGTCAGAAGTAATATGAAACCTCATTACTAATCCTGACACCAATGCAAAGCTATCTGAACGAACGTTACTGTATGCCCATAAGTGTGTGTTAACCTGACGGCAATGTAAGTGATTGGCATTGTGAAATTATTGATTACTCCATCAGCATTAATATATATGTTGGAACAATATATAGAGTTATTGTGCGTACTATATTGAAATATTTTTGTCAAACACTGTACAATCGAAAATTTGCTTTAAATCCCTGTAAAGATTTCATACGCAAAAATTGATTCAAAAGTTATTGAGTATTTTGCCACTTGTAATATGTATATTATTAACAGTTTCTGGACGAACTTTAATGAAGTTTGGGACATACATGTTTGTGTAAAAATTAACAAAGTTAAAGGAAAATATGCTGTGATTTCAGTTGACATATTATGTGGTCAATTACTGTTATTCATGGAGTTCGTTACAATATACTCTGATTGCAATTGGGGAAGCAGAGTACCTAGCTAATCATCTGAGTACAAATCAAATGTACGAAAAGACTTTGAGGATCAAAGATATTTCCAATTACAATTCATTGTGAGTATGAGCTCATCAAATGAGTCGAGAACAACGAACCTAAGAAAAACTGTGAAAATACAATATGTATATATACTGTAGAGTCACATTCTGCATCATATCTCCCACATGACAGTTATTGAATCAAAACAAAATGGCAAATATTACAAGAACAATCATTCCAAACGTTTCCATGGACAGTGATTCTGCGTTTTCTTGTGACGATGACAGCAGTTACGGTAGTTTACCAGAAGGTTCTTTCGGGTTGACGGATTCTGCTTTGGATGCTGAATCAAACGTTACCAGGAATCCATTTGAGTCATTTCGCCATCAAGGTCCTCTCCCACATTCTGTATTTGATGATTCATCAAGCTTTGTTTCTTCACCAATGAGTCAAAGAACTTCATCCAAATGCAGCCTAGAAAACAGCACACACATCTACATCAACGTGCTGGATCAATCCAGCATTCTTCAAGATGCCACAAATCATTGTAAGGATAGTGGTCTCGGCCCAAGAACTGCTGGAGATGGCAAAGAAGATTCCAACCACCAGTGCCAAGGAATCACTGACCATCTACTGGCTTATGGACTGCCCACTCCTAAATGAAGGAACATTGCCAAGAATTTGAAGAAAATTGGCAAATTTCCCCATGGTAAAACCACACACAATTTGGAAATGGAAACCTTGGCTGTTCTGTGAACTATTTTCTGTTTGAGTTATGTTGTTATGATTACTGGCATATTTGTTGATTGGGTGAATAAATTATTATTTCTATGTATGATGTTTTTCGATTTCAAGGTATCACACTGACCAATATTGAGTGAACTGTATACATGAAATAGTGGAGATAAGAATGGAAAAAGTTCGATAGATCTCAGATCAAATCAAGATTAGGAAATTCGTAAGAATCAACATGGAGTGTTATTAGCATTCCTCAAAACATTTATGGGAAGAAATCTGAACTAATTGATATCAGTTTAGTTACTATGAAATGAATAGTCAATAAAATAAACAGACTCTCAACAGTATCAACGGTCAGAAGCAATATGAAACCTCATTACTAATCCTGACACCAATGCAAAGCTATCTGAACGAACGTTACTGTATGCCCATAAGTGTGTGTTAACCTGACGGCAATGTAAGTGATTGGCATTGGGAAATTATTGATTACTTCATCATCATTAATATATATGTTGGAACAATATATAGAGTTATTGTGTGTACTATATTGAAATATTTTTGTCAAACACTGTACAATCGAAAATTTGCTTTAAATCCCTGTAAAGATTTCATACGCAAAAATTGATTCAAAAGTTATTGAGTATTTTGCCACTTGTAATATGTATATTATTAACGGTTTCTGGACGAACTTTAATGAAGTTTGGGACATACATGTTTGTTTAAAAATTAACAAAGTTAAAGTAAAATATGCTGTGATTTCAGTTGACATACTATGTGGTCAATTACTGTTATTCATGGAGTTCGTTACAATATACTCTGATTGCAATTGGGGAAGCAGAGTACCTAGCTAATCATCTGAGTACAAATCAAATGTACGAAAAGACTTTGAGGATCAAAGATATTTCCAATTACAATTCATTGTGAGTATGAGCTCATCAAATGAGTCGAGAACATAGAACCTGAGAAAAACTGTGAAAATACAATATGTATATATACTGTAGAGTCACATTCTGCATCATATCTCCCACATGACAGTTATTGAATCAAAACAAAATGGCAAATATTACAAGAACAATCATTCCAAACGTTTCCATGGACAGTGATTCTGCGTTTTCTTGTGACGATGACAGCAGTTACGGTAGTTTACCAGAAGGTTCTTTCGGGTTGACGGATTCTGCTTTGGATGCTGTATCAAACGTTACCAGGAATCCATTTGAGTCATTTCGCCATCAAGGTCCTCTCCCACATTCTGTATTTGATGATTCATCAAGCTTTGCTTGTTCACCAATGAGTCAAAGAACTTCATCCAAATGCAGCCTAGAAAACAGCACACACATCTACATCAACGTGCTGGATCAAACCAGCATTCTTCAAGATGCCACAAATCATTGTAAGGATAGTGGTCTCGGCCCAAGAACTGCTGGAGATGGCAAAGAAGATTCCAACCACCAGTGCCAAGGAATCACTGACCATCTACTGGCTTATGAACTGCCCACTCCTAAACGAAGGAACATTGCCAAGAATTTGAAGAAAATTGGCAAAATTCTCCATGGTAAAACCACACACAATTTCGAAATGGAAACCTTCACTGTTCTGTAAACTATTTTCTGTTTGAGTTATGTTGTTATGATTACTGGCATATTTGTTGATTGGGTGAATAAATTATTATTACTCTGTTTGATGTTTTTCGATTTCAAGGTATCACACCGACCAATATTGAGTGAACTGTATACATGAAATAGTGGAGATAAGAATGGAAAAACTTCGATAGATCTCAGATCAAATCAAGATTAGGAAATTCGTAAGAATCAACATGGAGTGTCATTAGCATTCCTCAAAACATTTATGGGAAGAAATATGAACTAATTGATATCAGTTTAGTTACTATGAAATGAATAGTCAATAAAATAAACAGACTCTCAACAGTATCAACGTTATGAGCTACGTCAGAAGCAATATGCAACCTCATTACTAATCCTGACACCAATGCAAAGCTATCTGAATGAACGTTACTGTATGCCTATAAGTGTGTGTTAACCTGGCGGCAATGTAATTGATTGGCATTGTGAAATTATTGATTACTCCATCAGCATTAATATATATGCTGGAACAATATATAGAGTTATTGTGTGTACTGTATTGAAATATTTTTGTCAAACACTGTACAATCGAAAATTTGCTTTACATCCCTGTAAAGATTTCATACACAAAAATTGATTCAAAAGTTATTGAGTATTTTGCCACTTGTAATATGTATATTATTGACAGTTTCTGGACGAGCTTTAATGAAGTTTGGGACATACATGTTTGTGTAAAATTAACAAAGTTAAAGCAAAATATGCTGTGATTTCAGTTGACATATTATGTGGTCAATTACTGTTATTCATGGAGTTCGTTACAATATACTCTGATTGCAATTGGGGATCAGAGTACCTAGCTAATCATCTGAGTACAAATCAAATGTACGAAAAGACTTTGAGGATCGAAGATATTTCCAATTACAATTCATTGTGAGTATGAGCTCATCAAATGAGTCGAGAACATAGAACCTGAGAAAAACTGTGAAAATACAATATGTATATATACTGTAGAGTCACATTCTGCATCATATCTCCCACATGACAGTTATTGAATCAAAACAAAATGGCAAATATTACAAGAACAATCATTCCAAACGTTTCCATGGACAGTGAGTCTGCGTTTTCTTGTGACGATGACAGCAGTTACGGTAGTTTACCAGAAGGTTCTTTCGGGTTGACGGATTCTGCTTTGGATGCTGAATCAAACGTTACCAGGAATCCATTTGAGTCATTTCGCCATCAAGGTCCTCTCCCACATTCTGTATTTGATGATTCATCAAGCTTTTCTTGTTCACCAATGAGTCAAAGAACTTCATCCAAATGCAGCCTAGAAAACAGCACACACATCTACATCAACGTGCTGGATCAAACCAGCATTCTTCAAGATGCCACAAATCATTGTAAGGATAGTGGTCTCGGCCCAAGAACTGCTGGAGATGGCAAAGAAGATTCCAACCACCAGTGCCAAGGAATCACTGACCATCTACTGGCTTATGAACTGCCCACTCCTAAACGAAGGAACATTGCCAATAATTTGAAGAAAATTGGCAAGTTTCTCCATGGTAAAACCACACACAATTTCGAAATGGAAACCTTGGCTGTTCTGTGAAATATTTTCTGTTTGAGTTATGTTGTTATGATTACTGGCATAATTGTTGATTGAGTGAATAAATTATTATTACTATGTTTGATGTTTTTTGATTTCACAGGTATCACACTGATCAATATTGAGTGAACTGTATACATGAAATAGTGGAGATAAGAATGGAAAAACTTCGATAGATCTCAGATCAAATCAAGATTAGGAAATTCGTAAGAATCAACATGGAGTGTCAATAGCATTCTTAAAGAAGAAATCTGAACTAATTGATATCAGTTTAGTTACTATGAAATGAATAGTCAATAAAATAAAAACAGACTCTCAACAGTATCAACGTTATGAGCTACGTCAGAAGCAATATGCAACCTCATTACTAATCCTGACACCAATGCAAAGCTATCTGAATGAACGTTACTGTATGCCTATAAGTGTGTGTTAACCTGGCGGCAATGTAATTGATTGGCATTGTGAAATTATTGATTACTCCATCAGCATTAATGTATATGTTGGAACAATATATAGAGTTGTTGTGTGTACTGTATTGAAATATTTTTGTCAAACACTGTACAATCGAAAATTTGCTTTAAATCCCTGTAAAGATTTCATACACAAAAATTGATTCAAAAGTTATTGAGTATTTTGCCACTTGTAATATGTATATTATTAACAGTTTCTGGACGAGCTTTAATGAAGTTTGGGACATACATGTTTGTGTAAAATTAACAAAGTTAAAGTAAAATATGCTGTGATTTCAGTTGACATAATATGTGGTCAATTACTGTTATTCATGGAGTTCGTTACAATATACTCTGATTGCAATTGGGGATCAGAGTACCTAGCTAATCATCTGAGTACAAATCAAATGTACGAAAAGACTTTGAGGATCAAAGATATTTCCAATTACAATTCATTGTGAGTATGAGCTCATCAAATGAGTCGAGAACATAGAACCTGAGAAAAACTGTGAAAATACAATATGTATATATACTGTAGAGTCACATTCTGCATCATATCTCCCACATGACAGTTATTGAATCAAAACAAAATGGCAAATATTACAAGAACAATCATTCCAAACGTTTCCATGGACAGTGAGTCTGCGTTTTCTTGTAACGATGACAGCAGTTACGGTAGTTTACCAGAAGGTTCTTTCGGGTTGACGGATTCTGCTTTGGATGCTGAATCAAACGTTACCAGGAATCCATTTGAGTCATTTCGCCATCAAGGTCCTCTCCCACATTCTGTATTTGATGATTCATCAAGCTTTGCTTCTTCACCAATGAGTCAAAGAACTTCATCCAAATGCAGCCTAGAAAACAGCACACACATCTACATCAACGTGCTGGATCAAACCAGCATTCTTCAAGATGCCACAAATCATTGTAAGGATAGTGGTCTCGGCCCAAGAACTGCTGGAGATGGCAAAGAAGATTCCAACCACCAGTGCCAAGGAATCACTGACCATCTACTGGCTTATGAACTGCCCACACCTAAACGAAGGAACATTGCCAAGAATTTGAAGAAAATTGGCAAGTTTCTCCATGGTAAAACCACACACAATTTCGAAATGGAAACCTTGGCTGTTCTGTGAACTATTTTCTGTTTGAGATATGTTGTTATGATTACTGGCATATTTGTTGATTGGGTGAATAAATTATTATTACTATGTATGATGTTTTTCGATTTCAAGGTATCACACTGACCAATATTGAGTGAACTGTATACATGAAATAGTGGAGATAAGAATGGAAAAACTTCGATAGATCTCAGATCAAATCAAGATTAGGAAATTCGTAAGAATCAACATGGAGTGTCATTAGCATTCCTCAAAACATTTATGGGAAGAAATCTGAACTAATTGATATCAGTTTAGTTATTATGAAATGAATAGTCAATGAAATAAACAGACTCTCAACAGTATCAACGGTCAGAAGTAATATGAAACCTCATTACTAATCCTGACACCAATGCAAAGCTATCTGAACGAACGTTACTGTATGCCCATAAGTGTGTGTTAACCTGACGGCAATGTAAGTGATTGGCATTGTGAAATTATTGATTACTCCATCAGCATTAATATATATGTTGGAACAATATATAGAGTTATTGTGCGTACTATATTGAAATATTTTTGTCAAACACTGTACAATCGAAAATTTGCTTTAAATCCCTGTAAAGATTTCATACGCAAAAATTGATTCAAAAGTTATTGAGTATTTTGCCACTTGTAATATGTATATTATTAACAGTTTCTGGACGAACTTTAATGAAGTTTGGGACATAGATGTTTGTGTAAAAATTAACAAAGTTAAAGTAAAATATGCTGTGATTTCAGTTGACATACTATGTGGTCAATTACTGTTATTCATGGAGTTCGTTGCAATATACTCTGATTGCAATTGAGGAAGCAGAGTACCTAGCTAATCATCTGAGTACAAATCAAATGTACGAAAAGACTTTGAGGATCAAAGATATTTCCAATTACAATTCATTGTGAGTATGAGCTCATCAAATGAGTCGAGAACATAGAACCTGAGAAAAACTGTGAAAATACAATATGTATATATACTGTAGAGTCACATTCTGCATCATATCTCCCACATGACAGTTATTGAATCAAAACAAAATGGCAAATATTACAAGAACAATCATTCCAAACGTTTCCATGGACAGTGATTCTGCGTTTTCTTGTGACGATGACAGCAGTTACGGTAGTTTACCAGAAGGTTCTTTTGGGTTGACGGATTCTGCTTTGGATGCTGTATCAAACGTTACCAGGAATCCATTTGAGTCATTTCGCCATCAAGGTCCTCTCCCACATTCTGTATTTGATGATTCATCGAGCTTTGCTTGTTCACCAATGAGTCAAAGAACTTCATCCAAATGCAGCCTAGAAAACAGCACACACATCTACATCAACGTGTTGGATCAAACCAGCATTCTTCAAGATGTCATAAATGATTGTAAGGATAGTGGTCTCGGCCCAAGAACTGCTGGAGATGGCAAAGAAGATTCCAACCACCAGTGCCAAGGAATCACTGACCATCTACTGGCTTATGGACAGCCCACTCCTAAACGAAGGAACATTGCCAAGAATTTGAAGAAAATTGGCAAATTTCTCCATGGTAAAACCACACACAATTTCGAAATGGAAACCTTGGCTGTTCTGTGAACTATTTTCTGTTTGAGTTATGTTGTTATGATTACTGGCATATTTGTTGATTGGGTGAATAAATTATTATTACTATGTATGATGTTTTTCGATTTCAAGGTATCACACTGACCAATATTGAGTGAACTGTATACATGAAATAGTGGAGATAAGAATGGAAAAACTTCGATAGATCTCAGATCAAATCAAGATTAGGAAATTCGTAAGAATCAACATGGAGTGTCATTAGCATTCCTCAAAACATTTATGGGAAGAAATCTGAACTAATTGATATCAGTTTAGTTACTATGAAATGAATAGTCAATAAAGTAAACAGACTCTCAACAGTATCAACGGTCAGAAGCAATATGAAACCTCATTACTAATCCTGACACCAATGCAAAGCTATCTGAACGAACATTACTGTATGCCCATAAGTGTGTGTTAACCTGACGGCAATGTAAGTGATTGGCATTGTGAAATTATTGATTACTCCATCAGCATTAATATATATGTTGGAACAATATATAGAGTTATTGTGTGTACTATATTGAAATATTTTGTCAAACACTGTACAATCGAAAATTTGCTTTAAATCCCTGTAAAGATTTCATACGCAAAAATTGATTCAAAAGTTATTGAGTATTTTGCCACTTGTAATATGTATATTATTAACAGTTTCTGGACGAACTTTAATGAAGTTTGGGACATACATGTTTGTTTAAAAATTAACAAAGTTAAAGTAAAATATGCTGTGATTTCAGTTGACATACTATGTGGTCAATTACTGTTATTCATGGAGTTCGTTACAATATACTCTGATTGCAATTGGGGAAGCAGAGTACCTAGCTAATCATCTGAGTACAAATCAAATGTACGAAAAGACTTTGAGGATCAAAGATATTTCCAATTACAATTCATTGTGAGTATGAGCTCATCAAATGAGTCGAGAACATAGAACCTGAGAAAAACTGTGAAAATACAATATGTATATATACTGTAGAGTCACATTCTGCATCATATCTCCCACATGACAGTTATTGAATCAAAACAAAATGGCAAATATTACAAGAACAATCATTCCAAACGTTTCCATGGACAGTGATTCTGCGTTTTCTTGTGACGATGACAGCAGTTACGGTAGTTTACCAGAAGGTTCTTTCGGGTTGACGGATTCTGCTTTGGATGCTGTATCAAACGTTACCAGGAATCCATTTGAGTCATTTCGCCATCAAGGTCCTCTCCCACATTCTGTATTTGATGATTCATCAAGCTTTGCTTCTTCACCAATGAGTCAAAGAACTTCATCCAAATGCAGCCTAGAAAACAGCACACACATCTACATCAACGTGTTGGATCAAACCAGCATTCTCCAAGATGCCACAAATCATTGTAAGGATAGTGGTCTCGGCCCAAGAACTGCTGGAGATGGCAAAGAAGATTCCAACCACCAGTGCCAAGGAATCACTGACCATCTACTGGCTTATGGACTGCCCACTCCTAAATGAAGGAACATTGCCAAGAATTTGAAAAAAATTGGCAAATTTCTCCATGGTAAAACCACACACAATTTCGAAATGGAAACCTTGGCTGTTCTGTGAACTATTTTCTGTTTGAGTTATGCTGTTATGATTACTGGCATATTTGTTGATTGGGTGAATAAATTATTATTACTATGTATGATGTTTTTCGATTTCAAGGTATCACACTGACCAATATTGAGTGAACTGTATACATGAAATAGTGGAGATAAGAATGGAAAAACTTCGATAGATCTCAGATCAAATCAAGATTAGGAAATTCGTAAGAATCAACATGGAGTGTCATTAGCATTCCTCAAAACATTTATGGGAAGAAATCTGAACTAATTGATATCAGTTTAGTTACTATGAAATGAATAGTCAATAAAATAAACAGACTCTCAACAGTATCAACGGTCAGAAGCAATATGAAACCTCATTACTAATCCTGACACCAATGCAAAGCTATCTGAACGAACGTTACTGTATGCCCATAATTGTGTTAACCTGACGTCAATGTAAGTGATTGGCATTGTGAAATTATTGATTACTCCATCAGCATTAATATATATGTTGGAACAATATATAGAGTTATTGTGTGTACTATATTGAAATATTTTGTCAAACACTGTACAATCGAAAATTTGCTTTAAATCCCTGTAAAGATTTCATACGCAAAAATTGATTCAAAAGTTATTGAGTATTTTGCCACTTGTAATATGTATATTATTAACAGTTTCTGGACGAACTTTAATGAAGTTTGGGACATACATGTTTGTGTAAAAATTAACAAAGTTAAAGTAAAATATGCTGTGATTTCAGTTGACATACTATGTGGTCAATTACTGTTATTCATGGAGTTCGTTACAATATACTCTGATTGCAATTGGGGAAGCAGAGTACCTAGCTAATCATCTGAGTACAAATCAAATGTACGAAAAGACTTTGAGGATCAAGATATTTCTATAGTGAAACGCTTTATGACATCCAGTGCATGATAGATACGAGTAATCCATCTCCGTATGTATTTGTGGGTGACATGAATGCTGCTCTACCAAGGTGTCTTCAGCTATCACGTCATTGGTATAGATCTCGCCCTTTTACAAGACATAGCCAGCTACTTTACGACTTCGTATGCCAAAATGATTTTTATTGTGCAAACTTTGATTTTAACCAGAAGGTGAACTTTACTTATGCTAACAGTCGTGATAAGTCCTATATTGACCATGTGTTTGCCTCTACTTATATACGGGATAAAGTACGAGACTGTCAGATTATGTCTGATGCTTGTGAGTGTGTCAGTGATCATTTGCCCATCAACATAAAAATATCTAAGGACATACTTGGTGAAACAGGAACCAGGTGCCGGGACGAAACCAACCTTGCTGCCCATCGCGTGTCTGCTCATCCTCGTTTTAACTGGTCTAATAAACGTCTATGTGAACAATACTCAGCTCACGTAAGGGTGACAAGTGATACCTTACCAGAGATTGACATTGACGATATCCGGGGCCGTACATCAGCGTCCAAGGTCGTGGACGAAATGTGTCATAATGTCACCTCAATATTACACCAGTCAGTTGAAGCCACCAACGGCGCGGAACGTGACGAACGCAGAGGAAATCGTCGACGAAAACACTGGTGGGATACAGACTGCACCAGAACAAGAGACCGCCAGAGGTTCTGGTACAGAATCTGGGACTCGTGTGGTCGCCCGAGGTCCGGACACGTATTCTCTTCTTACAAGTTGGCGAAGAAGGCTTATAGGTCAGCATGTCGTGAGGCTATGAATAAATCAATCTCGCATCCTTTCACCTGTCTCGATCGATACTTCGGCCAGAGAAAAATGACTAAGTTCTGGAACCTCGTCCGACGGAGCAAATCTAAAGGGGACCTGACTACTGACAGTATCAGTTTGAGCACTCTTCAGCAACACTACACGGAAAAATTCTCAAAAAATGGAAGCCCGCATCCGTCCGTTCGGTCAGCAGAGGACGTGACGCGGGATCGGTACGCAGACTGCAGAAACGACATCTACAAGGAATTTACGATCGATGAAGAAACACTACGGCAGTGTATCAGTAAGCTGAGGTCTGGATGTGCGGCCGGGATCGACGGCATAACAGCAGAACACTTAAAATTGGCGACTCATTCGAACATCGTGCCCTATCTGGGTAAGATGCTGACGGTCTGCTTGCGATATGGTGTTGTTCCCGAGACATTTACGAAGGGGCTTATGGTGCCACTACTGAAAAAGCCGAATATCGACCCATCGGTTGCTAAGAACTACAGGCCTGTGGTAATATCGACGACATACTCGAAGCTTCTTGAAGTTCAGATGTTACAGGACTGTGGTGAGCACGAATTTCATGATCTGCAGTTCGGCTTCGTAGAGAGTAGAGGGACATCAATGGCCACAGCACTAGCTCACGATGTCATGGACTATTGTGTTAGTAACGGATCGCCGGTGTACGTCTGCTCTCTGGATGCGGAAGGGGCATTCGACTCGATACCGCACAGCACACTTTTTGAGAAGGCTTTACCTGTACTTCCAATAATGTATTGGAGACTTCTGGTACATTGGTACGGGCGACTGGTCGTACAGATCAAGTGGGGCACACAGTTAAGTGACAGAATCACTATATGGAAGGGTACACGCCAGGGCGGCCTGTCCTCTCCATTTTTGTTTAACCTGCTGTATCAGAAGATGATGACCGATCTCTCCAGCAAGGCGAGCGGCATAGCTATAAACGGCACGACTTATAACGCATTCTGTTATGCCGATGACGTATTGTTGTGCAGCCTTACTATTAGTGGCCTGCAGGATTTGATTACAGAAGCTAACACATACATAACACGCCATGGACTCCGGTTCAATGCATCTAAAACTGAATGTGTGACATTTGGAAAGAGTGTATTTCAGAACAGAAGCTGGACACTGGATGGATCCCGTTTGACGGAGACTGACAGTACTGTGTACCTTGGTGTCACACTATCTAATAGTGTAAAGGCTCACACAGAGGATCGGATAAAAGCTACGAGGAGAGCCTTTTATGCTTTACAGGGTGCTGGCGTCTGTAAGGGGGGCGTTCAGTCGGACACTATGACCCATATCTACAACACGGCTATACGCCCCGTCCTGATGTATGGACTCCAGTCGACCTACCAGAGTAAGGCTGCTATTGACGACGCGGACAAACTACAGGCCAAGTTGCTCAAAAGTGCGCTGGGTCTTAACCGGTCCTGTAAGAACACACCTCTTCTGGATGCCCTGAGAATCCCACGGATAGCAGCGAGTGTTGGCGTCCAGGAGATGCTCTTGTTTAGGTCGATGTTGGTGTCTCAGTCTCGTACAAATAGTTTTTATACGTTTTTATTGTCAAAGTATCTGAAAGGGATGTATGTTAGCCCAAAGTGCTTATTGTCACGTGTCATCGTATCATGTAATAAGTATGAGTTGTCCCTTTGTAAGCTTATCTGTGATAAATCCTATGTTAGAACCGTCAAGCGGTCAGTAGTACGTTTTTCTACTGACGACGGTGTGGTGGATACACTCAGGTTTTTATTTTTAAATGTAAATTCCAACAGATCTCTCATTCTGCGATTATTATCACCATGTTAACTGTTGGATTTACATGATTTACATTTGTTATATTTACATGATATATAGGTATGTTTTAATTCACGTTGCTCTGTATTACCTGTGTGTGGTACTGTGTATTTGTAATTTTCTCTCCTTTGGAGGTTCAGGAAATAAATAAAATAAAATAAAAAAAAAAAATTTCCAATTACAATTCATTGTGAGTATGAGCTCATCAAATGAGTCGAGAACATAGAACCTGAGAAAAACTGTGAAAATACAATATGTATATATACTGTAGAGTCACATTCTGCATCATATCACCCACATGACAGTTATTGAATCAAAACAAAATGGCAAATATTACAAGAACAATCATTCCAAACGTTTCCATGGACAGTAATTCTGCGTTTTCTTGTGAAGATGACAGCAGTTACGGTAGTTTACCAGAAGGTTCTTTCGGGTTGACGGATTCTGCTTTGGATGCTGTATCAAACGTTACCAGGAATCCATTTGAGTCATTTCGCCATCAAGGTCCTCTCCCACATTCTGTATTTGATGATTCATCAAGCTTTGCTTGTTCACCAATGAGTCAGAGAACTTCATCCAAATGCAGCCTAGAAAACAGCACACACATCTACATCAACGTGTTGGATCAAACCAGCATTCTTCAAGATGCCACAAATCATTGTAAGGATAGTGGTCTCGGCCCAAGAACTGCTGGAGATGGCAAAGAGGATTCCAACCACCAGTGCCAAGGAATCACTGACCATCTACTGGCTTATGGACTGCCCACTCCTAAACGAAGGAACATTGCCAAGAATTTGAAGAAAATTGGCAAATTTCTCCATGGTAAAACCACACACAATTTCGAAATGGAAACCTTGGCTGTTCTGTGAACTATTTTCTGTTTGAGTTATGTTGTTATGATTACTGGCATATTTGTTGATTGGGTGAATAAATTATTATTACTATGTATGATGTTTTTCGATTTCAAGGTATCACACTGACCAATATTGAGTGAACTGTATACATGAAATAGTGGAGATAAGAATGGAAAAACTTCGATAGATCTCAGATCAAATCAAGATTAGGAAATTCGTAAGAATCAACATGGAGTGTCATTAGCATTCCTCAAAACATTCATGGGAAGAAATCTGAACTAATTGATATCAGTTTAGTTACTATGAAATGAATAGTCAATAAAATAAACAGACTCTCAACAGTATCAACGGTCAGAAGCAATATGAAACCTCATTACTAATCCTGACACCAATGCAAAGCTATCTGAACGAACGTTACTGTATGCTCATAAGTGTGTGTTAACCTGACGGCAATGTAAGTGACTGGCATTGTGAAATTATTGATTACTCCATCAGCATTAATATATATGTTGGAACAATATATAGAGTTATTGTGTGTACTATATTGAAATATTTTGTCAAACACTGTACAATCGAAAATTTGCTTTAAATCCCTGTAAAGATTTCATACGAAAAAATTGATTCAAAAGTTATTGAGTATTTTGCCACTTGTAATATGTATATTATTAACAGTTTCTGGACGAACTTTAATGAAGTTTGGGACATACATGTTTGTGTAAAAATTAACAAAGTCAGAGTAAAATATGCTGTGATTTCAGTTGAGATACTATGTGGTCAATTACTGTTATTCATGGAGTTCGTTACAATATACTCTGATTGCAATTGGGGAAGCAGAGTACCTAGCTAATCATCTGAGTACAAATCAAATGTACGAAAAGACTTTGAGGATCAAAGATATTTCCAATTACAATTCATTGTGAGTATGAGCTCATCAAATGAGTCGAGAACATAAAACCTGAGAAAAACTGTGAAAATACAATATGTATATATACTGTAGAGTCACATTCTGCATCATATCTCCCACATGACAGTTATTGAATCAAAACAAAATGGCAAATATTACAAGAACAATCATTCCAAACGTTTCCATGGACAGTGATTCTGCGTTTTCTTGTGACGATGACAGCAGTTACGGTAGTTTACCAGAAGGTTCTTTCGGGTTGACGGATTCTGCTTTGGATGCTGTATCAAACGTTACCAGGAATCCATTTGAGTCATTTCGCCATCAAGGTCCTCTCCCACATTCTGTATTTGATGATTCATCAAGCTTTGCTTCTTCACCAATGAGTCAAAGAACTTCATCCAAATGCAGCCTAGAAAACAGCACACACATCTACATCAACGTGTTGGATCAAACCAGCATTCTCCAAGATGCCACAAATCATTGTAAGGATAGTGGTCTCGGCCCAAGAACTGCTGGAGATGGCAAAGAAGATTCCAACCACCAGTGCCAAGGAATCACTGACCATCTACTGGCTTATGGACTGCCCACTCCTAAACGAAGGAACATTGCCAAGAATTTGAAGAAAATTGGCAAATTTCTCCATGGTAAAACCACACACAATTTCGAAATGGAAACCTTGGTTTTCCTGTGAACTATTTTCTTTTTGAGTTATGTTGTTTTGATTACTGGCATATTTGTTGATTATGTGAATAAATTATTATTACTATGTATGATGTTTTTCGATTTCAAGGTATCACACTGACCAATGTTGAGTGAACTGTATACATGAAATAGTGGAGATAAGAATGGAAAAAACTTCGATAGATCTCAGATCAAATCAAGATTAGGAAATTCGTAAGAATCAACATGGAGTGTCATTAGCATTCCTCAAAACATTTATGGGAAGAAATCTGAACTAATTGATATCAGTTTAGTTACTATGAAATGAATAGTCAATAAAATAAACAGACTCTCAACAGTATCAACGGTCAGAAGCAATATGAAACCTCATTACTAATCCTGACACCAATGCAAAGCTATCTGAACGAATGTTACTGTATGCCCATAAGTGTGTGTTAACCTGACGGCAATGTAAGTGATTGGCATTGTGAAATTATTGATTACTCCATCATCATTAATATATATATTGGAACAATATATAGAGTTATTGTGTGTACTATATTGAAATATTTTTGTCAAACACTGTACAATCGAAAATTTGCTTTAAATCCCTGTAAAGATTTCATACGCAAAAATTGATTCAAAAGTTATTGAGTATTTTGCCACTTGTAATATGTATATTATTAACAGTTTCTGGACGAACTTTAATGAAGTTTGGGACATACATGTTTGTGTAAAAATTAACAAAGTTAAAGTAAAATATGCTGTGATTTCAGTTGACATATTATGTGGTCAATTACTGTTATTCATGGAGTTCGTTACAATATACTCTGATTGCAATTGGGGAAGCAGAGTACCTAGTTAATCATCTGAGTACAAATCAAATGTACGAAAAGACTTTGAGGATCAAAGATATTTCTAATTACAATTCATTGTGAGTATGAGCTCATCAAATGAGTCGAGAACATAGAACCTGAGAAAAACTGTGAAAATACAATATGTATATATACTGTAGAGTCACATTCTGCATCATATCACCCACATTACAGTTATTGAATCAAAACAAAATGGCAAATATTACAAGAACAATCATTCCAAACGTTTCCATGGACAGTGATTCTGCGTTTTCTTGTGACGATGACAGCAGTTACGGTAGTTTACCAGAAGGTTCTTTCGGGTTGACGGATTCTGCTTTGGATGCTGTATCAAACGTTACCAGGAATCCATTTGAGTCATTTCGCCATCAAGGTCCTCTCCCACATTCTGTATTTGATGATTCATCAAGCTTTGCTTCTTCACCAATGAGTCAAAGAACTTCATCCAAATGCAGCCTAGAAAACAGCACACACATCTACATCAACGTGTTGGATCAAACCAGCATTCTTCAAGATGCCACAAATCATTGTAAGGATAGTGGTCTCGGCCCAAGAACTGCTGGAGATGGCAAAGAAGATTCCAACCACCAGTGCCAAGGAATCACTGACCATCTACTGGCTTATGGACTGCCCACTCCTAAACGAAGGAACATTGCCAAGAATTTGAAGAAAATTGGCAAATTTCTCCATGGTAAAACCACACACAATTTCGAAATGGAAACCTTGGCTGTTCTGTGAACTATTTTCTGTTTGAGTTATGTTGTTATGATTACTGGCATATTTGTTGATTGGGTGAATAAATTATTATTACTATGTATGATGTTTTTCGATTTCAAGGTATCACACTGACCAATATTGAGTTAACTGTATACATGAAATAGTGGAGATAAGAATGGAAAAACTTCGATAGATCTCAGATCAAATCAAGATTAGGAAATTCGTAAGAATCAACATGGAGTGTCATTAGCATTCCTCAAAACATTTATGGGAAGAAAGCTGAACTAATTGATATCAGTTTAGATACTATGAAATGAATAGTCAATAAAATAAACAGACTCTCAACAGTATCAACGGTCAGAAGCAATATGAAACCTCATTACTAATCCTGACACCAATGCAAAGCTATCTGAACGAACGTTACTGTATGCCCATAAGTGTGTGTTAACCTGACGACAATGTAAGTGATTGGCATTGTGAAATTATTGATTACTCTATCAGCATTAATATATATGTTGGAACAATATATAGAGTTATTGTGTGTACTATATTGAAATATTTTGTCAAACACTGTACAATCGAAAATTTGCTTTAAATCCCTGTAAAGATTTCATACGCAAAAATTGATTCAAATGTTATTGAGTATTTTGCCACTTGTAATATGTATATTATTAACAGTTTCTGGACGAACTTTAATGAAGTTTGGGACATAGATGTTTGTGTAAAAATTAACAAAGTTAAAGTAAAATATGCTGTGATTTCAGTTGACATACTATGTGGTCAATTACTGTTATTCATGGAGTTCGTTGCAATATACTCTGATTGCAATTGGGGAAGCAGAGTACCTAGCTAATCATCTGAGTACAAATCAAATGTACGAAAAGACTTTGAGGATCAAAGATATTTCCAATTACAATTCATTGTGAGTATGAGCTCATCAAATGAGTCGAGAACATAGAACCTGAGAAAAACTGTGAAAATACAATATGTATATATACTGTAGAGTCACATTCTGCATCATATCACCCACATGACAGTTATTGAATCAAAACAAAATGGCAAATATTACAAGAACAATCATTCCAAACGTTTCCATGGACAGTGATTCTGCGTTTTCTTGTGACGATGACAGCAGTTACGGTAGTTTACCAGAAGGTTCTTTCGGGTTGACGGATTCTGATTGGATGCTGTATCAAACGTTACCAGGAATCCATTTGAGTCATTTCGCCATCAAGGTCCTCTCCCACATTCTGTATTTGATGATTCATCAAGCTTTGCTTGTTCACCAATGAGTCAAAGAACTTCATCCAAATGCAGCCTAGAAAACAGCACACACATCTACATCAACGTGTTGGATCAAACCAGCATTCTTCAAGATGCCACAAATCATTGTAAGGATAGTGGTCTCGGCCCAAGAACTGCTGGAGATGGCAAAGAAGATTCCAACCACCAGTGCCAAGGAATCACTGACCATCTACTGGCTTATGGACTGCCCACTCCTAAACGAAGGAACATTGCCAAGAATTTGAAGAAAATTGGCAAATTTCTCGAAATGGAAACCTTGGCTGTCCTGTGAACTATTTTCTGTTTGAGTTATGTTGTTATGATTACTGGCATATTTGTTGATTGGGTGAATAAATTATTATTACTATGTATGATGTTTTTCGATTTCAAGGTATCACACTGACCAATATTGAGTGAACTGTATACATGAAATAGTGGAGATAAGAATGGAAAAACTTCGATAGATCTCAGATCAAATCAAGATTAGGAAATTCGTAAGAATCAACATGGAGTGTTATTAGCATTCCTCAAAACATTTATGGGAAGAAATCTGAACTAATTGATATCAGTTTAGTTACTATGAAATGAATAGTCAATAAAATAAACAGACTCTCAACAGTATCAACGGTCAGAAGCAATATGAAACCTCATTACTAATCCTGACACCAATGCAAAGCTATCTGAACGAACGTTACTGTATGCCCATAAGTGTGTGTTAACCTGACGGCAATGTAAGTGATTGGCATTGTGAAATTATTGATTACTCCATCATCATTAATATATATGTTGGAACAATATATAGAGTTATTGTGTGTACTATATTGAAAATTTTTTGTCAAACACTGTACAATCGAAAATTTCCTTTAAATCCCTGTAAAGATTTCATATGCAAAAATTGATTCAAAAGTTATTGAGTATTTTGCCACTTGTAATATGTATATTATTAACAGTTTCTGGACGAACTTTAATGAAGTTTGGGACATACATGTTTGTGTAAAAATTAACAAAGTTAAAGTAAAATATGCTGTGATTTCAGTTGACATATTATGTGGTCAATTACTGTTATTCATGGAGTTCGTTACAATATACTCTGATTGCAATTGGGGAAGCAGAGTACCTAGCTAATCATCTGAGTACAAATCAAATGTACGAAAAGACTTTGAGGATCAAAGATATTTCCAATTACAGTTCATTGTGAGTATGAGCTCATCAAATGAGTCGAGAACATAGAACCTGAGAAAAACTGTGAAAATACAATATGTATATATACTGTAGAGTCACATTCTGCATCATATCTCCCACCTGACAGTTATTGAATCAAAACAAAATGGCAAATATTACAAGAACAATCATTCCAAACGTTTCCATGGACAGTGATTCTGCGTTTTCTTGTGACGATGACAGCAGTTACGGTAGTTTACCAGAAGGTTCTTTCGGGTTGACGGATTCTGCTTTGGATGCTGTATTAAACGTAACCAGGAATCCATTTGAGTCATTTCGCCATCAAGGTCCTCTCCCACATTCTGTATTTGATGATTCATCAAGCTTTGCTTCTTCACCAATGAGTCAAAGAACTTCATCCAAATGCAGCCTAGAAAACAGCACACACATCTACATCAACGTGTTGGATCAAACCAGCATTCTTCAAGATGCCACAAATCATTGTAAGGATAGTGGTCTCGGCCCAAGAACTGCTGGAGATGGCAAAGAAGATTCCAACCACCAGTGCCAAGGAATCACTGACCATCTACTGGCTTATGGACTGCCCACTCCTAAACGAAGGAACATTGCCAAGAATTTGAAGAAAATTGGCAAATTTCTCCATGGTAAAACCACACACAATTTCGAAATGGAAACCTTGGTTTTCCTGTGAACTATTTTCTTTTTGAGTTATGTTGTTTTGATTACTGGCATATTTGTTGATTGGGTGAATAAATTATTATTACTATGTATGATGTTTTTCGATTTCAAGGTATCACACTGACCAATATTGAGTTAACTGTATACATGAAATAGTGGAGATAAGAATGGAAAAACTTCGATAGATCTCCGATCAAATCAAGATTAGGAAATTCGTAAGAATCAACATGGAGCGTCATTAGCATTCCTCAAAACATTTATGGGAAGAAATCTGAACTAATTGATATCAGTTTAGTTACTATGAAATGAATAGTCAATAAAATAAACAGACTCTCAACAGTATCAACGGTCAGAAGCAATATGAAACCTCATTACTAATCCTGACACCAATGCAAAGCTATCTGAACGAATGTTACTGTATGCCCATAAGTGTGTGTTAACCTGACGGCAATGTAAGTGATTGGCATTGTGAAATTATTGATTACTCCATCATCATTAATATATATATTGGAAAAATATATAGAGTTATTGTGTGTACTATACTGAAATATTTTGTCAAACACTGTACAATCGAAAATTTGCTTTAAATCCCTGTAAAGATTTCATTCACAAAAATTGATTCAAAAGTTATTGATTATTTTGCCACTTGTAATATGTATATTATTAACAGTTTCTGGACGAACTTTAATGAAGTTTGGGACATACATGTTTGTGTAAAAATTAACATAGTTAAAGTAAAATATGCTGTGATTTCAGTTGACATATTATGTGGTCAATTACTGTTATTCATGGAGTTCGTTACAATATACTCTGATTGCAATTGGGGAAGCAGAGTACCTAGCTAATCATCTGAGTACAAATCAAATGTACGAAAAGACTTTGAGGATCAAAGATATTTCCAATTACAATTCATTGTGAGTATGAGCTCATCAAATGAGTCGAGAACATAGAACCTGAGAAAAACTGTGAAAATACAATATGTATATATACTGTAGAGTCACATTCTGCATCATATCACCCACATGACAGTTATTGAATCAAAACAAAATGGCAAATATTACAAGAACAATCATTCCAAACGTTTCCATGGACAGTGATTCTGCGTTTTCTTGTGACGATGACAGCAGTTACGGTAGTTTACCAGAAGGTTCTTTCGGGTTGACGGATTCTGCTTTGGATGCTGTATCAAACGTTACCAGGAATCCATTTGAGTCATTTCGCCATCAAGGTCCTCTCCCACATTCTGTATTTGATGATTCATCAAGCTTTGCTTGTTCACCAATGAGTCAAAGAACTTCATCCAAATGCAGCCTAGAAAACAGCACACACATCTACATCAACGTGTTGGATCAAACCAGCATTCTTCAAGATGCCACAAATCATTGTAAGGATAGTGGTCTCGGCCCAAGAACTGCTGGAGATGGCAAAGAAGATTCCAACCACCAGTGCCAAGGAATCACTGACCATCTACTGGCTTATGGACTGCCCACTCCTAAACGAAGGAACATTGCCAAGAATTTGAAGAAAATTGGCAAATTTCTCCATGGTAAAACCACACACAATTTCGAAATGGAAACCTTGGCTGTTCTGTGAACTATTTTCTGTTTGAGTTATGTTGTTATGATTACTGGCATATTTGTTGATTGGGTGAATAAATTATTATTACTATGTATGATGTTTTTCGATTTCAAGGTATCACACTGACCAATATTGAGTGAACTGTATACATGAAATAGTGGAGATAAGAATGGAAAAACTTCGATAGATCTCAGATCAAATCAAGATTAGGAAATTCGTAAGAATCAACATGGAGTGTCATTAGCATTCCTCAAAACATTCATGGGAAGAAATCTGAACTAATTGATATCAGTTTAGTTACTATGAAATGAATAGTCAATAAAATAAACAGACTCTCAACAGTATCAACGGTCAGAAGCAATATGAAACCTCATTACTAATCCTGACACCAATGCAAAGCTATCTGAACGAACGTTACTGTATGCCCATAAGTGTGTGTTAACCTGACGGCAATGTAAGTGATTGGCATTGTGAAATTATTGATTACTCCATCAGCATTAATATATATGTTGGAACAATATATAGAGTTATTGTGTGTACTATATTGAAATATTTTTGTCAAACACTGTACAATCGAAAATTTGCTTTAAATCCCTGTAAAGATTTCATTCACAAAAATTGATTCAAAAGTTATTCAGTATTTTGCCACTTGTAATATGTATATTATTGTCAGTTTCTGGACGAACTTTAATGAAGTTTGGGACATACATGTTTGTGTAAAAATTAACATAGTTAAAGTAAAATATGCTGTGATTTCAGTTGATATTCTATGTGGTCAATTACTGTTATTCATGGAGTTCGTTACAATATACTCTGATTGCAATTGGGGAAGCAGAGTACCTAGCTAATCATCTGAGTACAAATCAAATGTACGAAAAGACTTTGAGGATCAAAGATATTTCCAATTACAATTCATTGTGAGTATGAGCTCATCAAATGAGTCGAGAACATAGAACCTGAGAAAAACTGTGAAAATACAATATGTATATATACTGTAGAGTCACATTCTGCATCATATCACCCACATGACAGTTATTGAATCAAAACAAAATGGCAAATATTACAAGAACAATCATTCCAAACGTTTCCATGGACAGTGATTCTGCGTTTTCTTGTGACGATGACAGCAGTTACGGTAGTTTACCAGAAGGTTCTTTCGGGTTGACGGATTCTGCTTTGGATGCTGTATCAAACGTTACCAGGAATCCATTTGAGTCATTTCGCCATCAAGGTCCTCTCCCACATTCTGTATTTGATGATTCATCAAGCTTTGCTTGTTCACCAATGAGTCAAAGAACTTCATCCAAATGCAGCCTAGAAAACAGCACACACATCTACATCAACGTGAAGGATCAAACCAGCATTCTTCAAGATGCCACAAATCATTGTAAGGATAGTGGTCTCGGCCCAAGAACTGCTGGAGATGGCAAAGAAGATTCCAACCACCAGTGCCAAGGAATCACTGACCATCTACTGGCTTATGGACTGCCCACTCCTAAACGAAGGAACATTGCCAAGAATTTGAAGAAAATTGGCAAATTTCTCCATGGTAAAACCACACACAATTTCGAAATGGAAACCTTGGCTGTTCTGTGAACTATTTTCTGTTTGAGTTATGTTGTTATGATTACTGGCATATTTGTTGATTGGGTGAATAAATTATTATTACTATGTATGATGTTTTTCGATTTCAAGGTATCACACTGACCAATATTGAGTTAACTGTATACATGAAATAGTGGAGATAAGAATGGAAAAACTTCGATAGATCTCAGATCAAATCAAGATTAGGAAATTCGTAAGAATCAACATGGAGTGTCATTAGCATTCCTCAAAACATTTATGGGAAGAAATCTGAACTAATTGATATCAGTTTAGTTACTATGAAATGAATAGTCAATAAAATAAACAGACTCTCAACAGTATCAACGGTCAGAAGCAATATGAAACCTCATTACTAATCCTGACACCAATGCAAAGCTATCTGAACGAACGTTACTGTATGCCCATAAATGTGTGTTAACCTGACGGCAATGTAAGTGATTGGCATTGTGAAATTATTGATTACTCCATCAGCATTGATATATATGTTGGAACAATATATAGAGTTATTGTGTGTACTATATTGAAATATTTTGTCAAACACTGTACAATCGAAAATTTGCTTTAAATCCCTGTAAAGATTTTATACGCAAAAATTGATTCAAAAGTTATCGAGTATTTTGCCACTTGCAATATGTATATTATTAACAGTTTAATGAAGTTTGGGACATACATGTTTGTGTAAAAATTAACAAAGTTAAAGTAAAATATGCTGTGATTTCAGTTGACATATTATGTGGTCAATTACTGTTATTCATGGAGTTCGTTACAATATACTCTGATTGCAATTGGGGAAGCAGAGTACCTAGCTAATCATCTGAGTACAAATCAAATGTACGAAAAGACTTTGAGGATCAAAGATATTTCCAATTACAATTCATTGTGAGTATGAGCTCATCAAATGAGTCGAGAACATAAAACCTGAGAAAAACTGTGAAAATACAATATGTATATATACTGTAGAGTCACATTCTGCATCATATCTCCCACATGACAGTTATTGAATCAAAACAAAATGGCAAATATTACAAGAACAATCATTCCAAACGTTTCCATGGACAGTGATTCTGCGTTTTCTTGTGACGATGACAGCAGTTACGGTAGTTTACCAGAAGGTTCTTTCGGGTTGACGGATTCTGCTTTGGATGCTGTATCAAACGTTACCAGGAATCCATTTGAGTCATTTCGCCATCAAGGTCCTCTCCCACATTCTGTATTTGATGATTCATCAAGCTTTGCTTCTTCACCAATGAGTCAAAGAACTTCATCCAAATGCAGCCTAGAAAACAGCACACACATCTACATCAACGTGTTGGATCAAACCAGCATTCTTCAAGATGCCACAAATCATTGTAAGGATAGTGGTCTCGGCCCAAGAACTGCTGGAGATGGCAAAGAAGATTCCAACCACCAGTGCCAAGGAATCACTGACCATCTACTGGCTTATGGACTGCCCACTCCTAAACGAAGGAACATTGCCAAGAATTTGAAGAAAATTGGCAAATTTCTCCATGGTAAAACCACACACGATTTCGAAATGGAAACCTTGGCTGTTCTGTGAACTATTTTCTGTTTGAGTTATGTTGTTATGATTAATGGCATATTTGTTGATTGGGTGAATAAATTATTATTACTATGTATGATGTTTTTCGATTTCAAGGTATCACACTGACCAATATTGAGTGAACTGTATACATGAAATAGTGGAGATAAGAATGGAAAAACTTCGATAGATCTCAGATCAAATCAAGATTAGGAAATTCGTAAGAATCAACATGGAGTGTCATTAGCATTCCTCAAAACATTTATGGGAAGAAATCTGAACTAATTGATATCAGTTTAGTTACTATGAAATGAATAGTCAATAAAATAAACAGACTCTCAACAGTATCAACGGTCAGAAGCAATATGAAACCTCATTACTAATCCTGACACCAATGCAAAGCTATCTGAACGAACGTTACTGTATGCCCATAAGTGTGTGTTAACCTGACGGCAATGTAAGTGATTGGCATTGTGAAATTATTGATTACTCCATCAGCATTAATATATATGTTGGAACAATATATAGAGTTATTGTGTGTACTATATTGAAATATTTTGTCAAACACTGTACAATCGAAAATTTGCTTTAAATCCCTGTAAAGATTTCATACGCAAAAATTGATTCAAAAGTTATTGAGTATTTTGCCACTTGTAATATGTATATTATTAACAGTTTCTGGACGAACTTTAGTGAAGTTTGGGACATACATGTTTGTGTAAAAATTAACAAAGTTAAAGTAAAATATGCTGTGATTTCAGTTGACATACTATGTGGTCAATTACTGTTATTCATGGAGTTCGTTGCAATATACTCTGATTGCAATTGGGGAAGCAGAGTACCTAGCTAATCATCTGAGTACAAATCAAATGTACGAAAAGACTTTGAGGATCAAAGATATTTCCAATTACAATTCATTGTGAGTATGAGCTCATCAAATGAGTCGAGAACATAGAACCTGAGAAAAACTGTGAAAATACAATATGTATATATACTGTAGAGTCACATTCTGCATCATATCTCCCACATGACAGTTATTAAATCAAAACAAAATGGCAAATATTACAAGAACAATCATTCCAAACGTTTCCATGGACAGTGATTCTGCGTTTTCTTGTGACGATGACAGCAGTTACGGTAGTTTACCAGAAGGTTCTTTCGGGTTGACGGATTCTGCTTTGGATGCTGTATCAAACGTTACCAGGAATCCATTTGAGTCATTTCGCCATCAAGGTCCTCTCCCACATTCTGTATTTGATGATTCATCAAGCTTTGCTTCTTCACCAATGAGTCAAAGAACTTCATCCAAATGCAGCCTAGAAAACAGCACACACATCTAAATCAACGTGCTGGATCAATCCAGCATTCTTCAAGATGCCACAAATCATTGTAAGGATAGTGGTCTCGGCCCAAGAACTGCTGGAGATGGCAAAGAAGATTCCAACCACCAGTGCCAAGGAATCACTGACCATCTACTGGCTTATGGACTGCCCACTCCTATATGAAGGAACATTGCCAAGAATTTGAAGAAAATTGGCAAATTTCTCCATGGTAAAACCACACACAATTTCGAAATGGAAACCTTGGCTGTTCTGTGAACTATTTTCTGTTTGAGTTATGTTGTTATGATTACTGGCATATTTGTTGATTGGGTGAATAAATTATTATTACTATGTATGATGTTTTTCGATTTCAAGGTATCACACTGACCAATATTGAGTGAACTGTATACATGAAATAGTGGAGATAAGAATGGAAAAACTTCGATAGATCTCAGATCAAATCAAGATTAGGAAATTCGTAAGAATCAACATGGAGTGTCATTAGCATTCCTCAAAACATTCATGGGAAGAAATCTGAACTAATTGATATCAGTTTAGTTACTATGAAATGAATAGTCAATAAAATAAACAGACTCTCAACAGTATCAACGGTCAGAAGCAATATGAAACCTCCTTACTAATCCTGACACCAATGCAAAGCTATCTGAACGAACGTTACTGTATGCCCATAAGTGTGTGTTAACCTGACAGCAATGTAAGTGATTTGCATTGTGAAATTATTGATTACTCCATCAGCATTAATATATATGTTGGAACAATATATAGAGTTATTGTGTGTACTATATTGAAATATTTTGTCAAACACTGTACAATCGAAAATTTGCTTTAAATCCCTGTAAAGATTTCATACGCAAAAATTGATTCAAAAGTTATTGAGTATTTTGCCACTTGTAATATGTATATTATTAACAGTTTCTGGACGAACTTTAATGAAGTTTGGGACATACATGTTTGTGTAAAAATTAACAAAGTTAAAGTAAAATATGCTGTGATTTCAGTTGACATACTATGTGGTCAATTATTGTTATTCATGGAGTTCGTTACAATATACTCCGATTGCAATTGGGGAAGCAGAGTACCTAGCTAATCATCTGAGTACAAATCAAATGTACGAAAAGACTTTGAGGATCAAAGATATTTCCAATTACAATTCATTGTGAGTATGAGCTCATCAAATGAGTCGAGAACATAGAACCTGAGAAAAACTGTGAAAATACAATATGTATATATACTGTAGAGTCACATTCTGCATCATATCTCCCACATGACAGTTATTGAATCAAAACAAAATGGCAAATATTACAAGAACAATCATTCCAAACGTTTCCATGGACAGTGATTCTGCGTTTTCTTGTGACGATGACAGCAGTTACGGTAGTTTACCAGAAGGATCTTTCGGGTTGACGGATTCTGCTTTGGATGCTGTATCAAACGTTACCAGGAATCCATTTGAGTCATTTCGCCATCAAGGTCCTCTCCCACATTCTGTATTTGATGATTCATCAAGCTTTGCTTCTTCACCAATGAGTCAAAGAACTTCATCCAAATGCAGCCTAGAAAACAGCACACACATCTACATCAACGTGTTGGATCAAACCAGCATTCTTCAAGATGCCACAAATCATTGTAAGGATAGTGGTCTCGGCCCAAGAACTGCTGGAGATGGCAAAGAAGATTCCAACCACCAGTGCCAAGGAATCACTGACCATCTACTGGCTTATGGACTGCCCACTCCTAAACGAAGGAACATTGCCAAGAATTTGAAGAAAATTGGCAAATTTCTCCATGGTAAAACCACACACAATTTCGAAATGGAAACCTTGGCTGTTCTGTGAACTATTTTCTGTTTGAGTTATGTTGTTATGATTACTGGCATATTTGTTGATTGGGTGAATAAATTATTATTACTATGTATGATGTTTTTCGATTTCAAGGTATCACACTGACCAATATTGAGTGAACTGTATACATGAAATAGTGGAGATAAGAATGGAAAAACTTCGATAGATCTCAGATCAAATCAAGATTAGGAAATTCGTAAGAATCAACATGGAGTGTCATTAGCATTCCTCAAAACATTCATGGGAAGAAATCTGAACTAATTGATATCAGTTTAGTTACTATGAAATGAATAGTCAATAAAATAAACAGACTCTCAACAGTATCAACGGTCAGAAGCAATATGAAACCTCATTACTAATCCTGACACCAATGCAAAGCTATCTGAACGAACGTTACTGTATGCCCATAAGTGTGTGTTAACCTGACGGCAATGTAAGTGATTGGCATTGTGAAATTATTGATTACTCCATCAGCATTAATATATATGTTGGAACAATATATAGAGTTATTGTGTGTACTATATTGAAATATTTTTGTCAAACACTGTACAATCGAAAATTTGCTTTAAATCCCTGTAAAGATTTCATTCACAAAAATTGATTCAAAAGTTATTCAGTATTTTGCCACTTGTAATATGTATATTATTGTCAGTTTCTGGACGAACTTTAATGAAGTTTGGGACATACATGTTTGTGTAAAAATTAACATAGTTAAAGTAAAATATGCTGTGATTTCAGTTGATATTCTATGTGGTCAATTACTGTTATTCATGGAGTTCGTTACAATATACTCTGATTGCAATTGGGGAAGCAGAGTACCTAGCTAATCATCTGAGTACAAATCAAATGTACGAAAAGACTTTGAGGATCAAAGATATTTCCAATTACAATTCATTGTGAGTATGAGCTCATCAAATGAGTCGAGAACATAGAACCTGAGAAAAACTGTGAAAATACAATATGTATATATACTGTAGAGTCACATTCTGCATCATATCACCCACATGACAGTTATTGAATCAAAACAAAATGGCAAATATTACAAGAACAATCATTCCAAACGTTTCCATGGACAGTGATTCTGCGTTTTCTTGTGACGATGACAGCAGTTACGGTAGTTTACCAGAAGGTTCTTTCGGGTTGACGGATTCTGCTTTGGATGCTGTATCAAACGTTACCAGGAATCCATTTGAGTCATTTCGCCATCAAGGTCCTCTCCCACATTCTGTATTTGATGATTCATCAAGCTTTGCTTGTTCACCAATGAGTCAAAGAACTTCATCCAAATGCAGCCTAGAAAACAGCACACACATCTACATCAACGTGAAGGATCAAACCAGCATTCTTCAAGATGCCACAAATCATTGTAAGGATAGTGGTCTCGGCCCAAGAACTGCTGGAGATGGCAAAGAAGATTCCAACCACCAGTGCCAAGGAATCACTGACCATCTACTGGCTTATGGACTGCCCACTCCTAAACGAAGGAACATTGCCAAGAATTTGAAGAAAATTGGCAAATTTCTCCATGGTAAAACCACACACAATTTCGAAATGGAAACCTTGGCTGTTCTGTGAACTATTTTCTGTTTGAGTTATGTTGTTATGATTACTGGCATATTTGTTGATTGGGTGAATAAATTATTATTACTATGTATGATGTTTTTCGATTTCAAGGTATCACACTGACCAATATTGAGTTAACTGTATACATGAAATAGTGGAGATAAGAATGGAAAAACTTCGATAGATCTCAGATCAAATCAAGATTAGGAAATTCGTAAGAATCAACATGGAGTGTCATTAGCATTCCTCAAAACATTTATGGGAAGAAATCTGAACTAATTGATATCAGTTTAGTTACTATGAAATGAATAGTCAATAAAATAAACAGACTCTCAACAGTATCAACGGTCAGAAGCAATATGAAACCTCATTACTAATCCTGACACCAATGCAAAGCTATCTGAACGAACGTTACTGTATGCCCATAAATGTGTGTTAACCTGACGGCAATGTAAGTGATTGGCATTGTGAAATTATTGATTACTCCATCAGCATTGATATATATGTTGGAACAATATATAGAGTTATTGTGTGTACTATATTGAAATATTTTGTCAAACACTGTACAATCGAAAATTTGCTTTAAATCCCTGTAAAGATTTTATACGCAAAAATTGATTCAAAAGTTATCGAGTATTTTGCCACTTGCAATATGTATATTATTAACAGTTTAATGAAGTTTGGGACATACATGTTTGTGTAAAAATTAACAAAGTTAAAGTAAAATATGCTGTGATTTCAGTTGACATATTATGTGGTCAATTACTGTTATTCATGGAGTTCGTTACAATATACTCTGATTGCAATTGGGGAAGCAGAGTACCTAGCTAATCATCTGAGTACAAATCAAATGTACGAAAAGACTTTGAGGATCAAAGATATTTCCAATTACAATTCATTGTGAGTATGAGCTCATCAAATGAGTCGAGAACATAAAACCTGAGAAAAACTGTGAAAATACAATATGTATATATACTGTAGAGTCACATTCTGCATCATATCTCCCACATGACAGTTATTGAATCAAAACAAAATGGCAAATATTACAAGAACAATCATTCCAAACGTTTCCATGGACAGTGATTCTGCGTTTTCTTGTGACGATGACAGCAGTTACGGTAGTTTACCAGAAGGTTCTTTCGGGTTGACGGATTCTGCTTTGGATGCTGTATCAAACGTTACCAGGAATCCATTTGAGTCATTTCGCCATCAAGGTCCTCTCCCACATTCTGTATTTGATGATTCATCAAGCTTTGCTTCTTCACCAATGAGTCAAAGAACTTCATCCAAATGCAGCCTAGAAAACAGCACACACATCTACATCAACGTGTTGGATCAAACCAGCATTCTTCAAGATGCCACAAATCATTGTAAGGATAGTGGTCTCGGCCCAAGAACTGCTGGAGATGGCAAAGAAGATTCCAACCACCAGTGCCAAGGAATCACTGACCATCTACTGGCTTATGGACTGCCCACTCCTAAACGAAGGAACATTGCCAAGAATTTGAAGAAAATTGGCAAATTTCTCCATGGTAAAACCACACACGATTTCGAAATGGAAACCTTGGCTGTTCTGTGAACTATTTTCTGTTTGAGTTATGTTGTTATGATTAATGGCATATTTGTTGATTGGGTGAATAAATTATTATTACTATGTATGATGTTTTTCGATTTCAAGGTATCACACTGACCAATATTGAGTGAACTGTATACATGAAATAGTGGAGATAAGAATGGAAAAACTTCGATAGATCTCAGATCAAATCAAGATTAGGAAATTCGTAAGAATCAACATGGAGTGTCATTAGCATTCCTCAAAACATTTATGGGAAGAAATCTGAACTAATTGATGTCAGTTTAGTTACTATGAAATGAATAGTCAATAAAATAAACAGACTCTCAACAGTATCAACGGTCAGAAGCAATATGAAACCTCATTACTAATCCTGACACCAATGCAAAGCTATCTGAACGAACGTTACTGTATGCCCATAAGTGTGTGTTAACCTGACGGCAATGTAAGTGATTGGCATTGTGAAATTATTGATTACTCCATCAGCATTAATATATATGTTGGAACAATATATAGAGTTATTGTGTGTACTATATTGAAATATTTTGTCAAACACTGTACAATCGAAAATTTGCTTTAAATCCCTGTAAAGATTTCATACGCAAAAATTGATTCAAAAGTTATTGAGTATTTTGCCACTTGTAATATGTATATTATTAACAGTTTCTGGACGAACTTTAGTGAAGTTTGGGACATACATGTTTGTGTAAAAATTAACAAAGTTAAAGTAAAATATGCTGTGATTTCAGTTGACATACTATGTGGTCAATTACTGTTATTCATGGAGTTCGTTGCAATATACTCTGATTGCAATTGGGGAAGCAGAGTACCTAGCTAATCATCTGAGTACAAATCAAATGTACGAAAAGACTTTGAGGATCAAAGATATTTCCAATTACAATTCATTGTGAGTATGAGCTCATCAAATGAGTCGAGAACATAGAACCTGAGAAAAACTGTGAAAATACAATATGTATATATACTGTAGAGTCACATTCTGCATCATATCTCCCACATGACAGTTATTAAATCAAAACAAAATGGCAAATATTACAAGAACAATCATTCCAAACGTTTCCATGGACAGTGATTCTGCGTTTTCTTGTGACGATGACAGCAGTTACGGTAGTTTACCAGAAGGTTCTTTCGGGTTGACGGATTCTGCTTTGGATGCTGTATCAAACGTTACCAGGAATCCATTTGAGTCATTTCGCCATCAAGGTCCTCTCCCACATTCTGTATTTGATGATTCATCAAGCTTTGCTTCTTCACCAATGAGTCAGAGAACTTCATCCAAATGCAGCCTAGAAAACAGCACACACATCTAAATCAACGTGCTGGATCAATCCAGCATTCTTCAAGATGCCACAAATCATTGTAAGGATAGTGGTCTCGGCCCAAGAACTGCTGGAGATGGCAAAGAAGATTCCAACCACCAGTGCCAAGGAATCACTGACCATCTACTGGCTTATGGACTGCCCACTCCTATATGAAGGAACATTGCCAAGAATTTGAAGAAAATTGGCAAATTTCTCCATGGTAAAACCACACACAATTTCGAAATGGAAACCTTGGCTGTTCTGTGAACTATTTTCTGTTTGAGTTATGTTGTTATGATTACTGGCATATTTGTTGATTGGGTGAATAAATTATTATTACTATGTATGATGTTTTTCGATTTCAAGGTATCACACTGACCAATATTGAGTGAACTGTATACATGAAATAGTGGAGATAAGAATGGAAAAACTTCGATAGATCTCAGATCAAATCAAGATTAGGAAATTCGTAAGAATCAACATGGAGTGTCATTAGCATTCCTCAAAACATTCATGGGAAGAAATCTGAACTAATTGATATCAGTTTAGTTACTATGAAATGAATAGTCAATAAAATAAACAGACTCTCAACAGTATCAACGGTCAGAAGCAATATGAAACCTCCTTACTAATCCTGACACCAATGCAAAGCTATCTGAACGAACGTTACTGTATGCCCATAAGTGTGTGTTAACCTGACAGCAATGTAAGTGATTTGCATTGTGAAATTATTGATTACTCCATCAGCATTAATATATATGTTGGAACAATATATAGAGTTATTGTGTGTACTATATTGAAATATTTTGTCAAACACTGTACAATCGAAAATTTGCTTTAAATCCCTGTAAAGATTTCATACGCAAAAATTGATTCAAAAGTTATTGAGTATTTTGCCACTTGTAATATGTATATTATTAACAGTTTCTGGACGAACTTTAATGAAGTTTGGGACATACATGTTTGTGTAAAAATTAACAAAGTTAAAGTAAAATATGCTGTGATTTCAGTTGACATACTATGTGGTCAATTATTGTTATTCATGGAGTTCGTTACAATATACTCCGATTGCAATTGGGGAAGCAGAGTACCTAGCTAATCATCTGAGTACAAATCAAATGTACGAAAAGACTTTGAGGATCAAAGATATTTCCAATTACAATTCATTGTGAGTATGAGCTCATCAAATGAGTCGAGAACATAGAACCTGAGAAAAACTGTGAAAATACAATATGTATATATACTGTAGAGTCACATTCTGCATCATATCTCCCACATGACAGTTATTGAATCAAAACAAAATGGCAAATATTACAAGAACAATCATTCCAAACGTTTCCATGGACAGTGATTCTGCGTTTTCTTGTGACGATGACAGCAGTTACGGTAGTTTACCAGAAGGATCTTTCGGGTTGACGGATTCTGCTTTGGATGCTGTATCAAACGTTACCAGGAATCCATTTGAGTCATTTCGCCATCAAGGTCCTCTCCCACATTCTGTATTTGATGATTCATCAAGCTTTGCTTCTTCACCAATGAGTCAAAGAACTTCATCCAAATGCAGCCTAGAAAACAGCACACACATCTACATCAACGTGTTGGATCAAACCAGCATTCTTCAAGATGCCACAAATCATTGTAAGGATAGTGGTCTCGGCCCAAGAACTGCTGGAGATGGCAAAGAAGATTCCAACCACCAGTGCCAAGGAATCACTGACCATCTACTGGCTTATGGACTGCCCACTCCTAAACGAAGGAACATTGCCAAGAATTTGAAGAAAATTGGCAAATTTCTCCATGGTAAAACCACACACAATTTCGAAATGGAAACCTTGGCTGTTCTGTGAACTATTTTCTGTTTGAGTTATGTTGTTATGATTACTGGCATATTTGTTGATTGGGTGAATAAATTATTATTACTATGTATGATGTTTTTCGATTTCAAGGTATCACACTGACCAATATTGAGTGAACTGTATACATGAAATAGTGGAGATAAGAATGGAAAAACTTCGATAGATCTCAGATCAAATCAAGATTAGGAAATTCGTAAGAATCAACATGGAGTGTCATTAGCATTCCTCAAAACATTTATGGGAAGAAATCTGAACTAATTGATATCAGTTTAGTTACTATGAAATGAATAGTCAATAAAATAAACAGACTCTCAACAGTATCAACGGTCAGAAGCAATATGAAACCTCATTACTAATCCTGACACCAATGCAAAGCTATCTGAACGAACGTTACTGTATGCCCATAAATGTGTGTTAACCTGACGGCAATGTAAGTGATTGGCATTGTGAAATTATTGATTACTCCATCAGCATTAATATATATGTTGGAACAATATATAGAGTTATTGTGTGTACTATATTGAAATATTTTGTCAAACACTGTACAATCGAAAATTTGCTTTAAATCCCTGTAAAGATTTTATACGCAAAAATTGATTCAAAAGTTATCGAGTATTTTGCCACTTGCAATATGTATATTATTAACAGTTTAATGAAGTTTGGGACATACATGTTTGTGTAAAAATTAACAAAGTTAAAGTAAAATATGCTGTGATTTCAGTTGACATATTATGTGGTCAATTACTGTTATTCATGGAGTTCGTTACAATATACTCTGATTGCAATTGGGGAAGCAGAGTACCTAGCTAATCATCTGAGTACAAATCAAATGTACGAAAAGACTTTGAGGATCAAAGATATTTCCAATTACAATTCATTGTGAGTATGAGCTCATCAAATGAGTCGAGAACATAGAACCTGAGAAAAACTGTGAAAATACAATATGTATATATACTGTAGAGTCACATTCTGCATCATATCTCCCACATGACAGTTATTGAATCAAAACAAAATGGCAAATATTACAAGAACAATCATTCCAAACGTTTCCATGGACAGTGATTCTGCGTTTTCTTGTGACGATGACAGCAGTTACGGTAGTTTACCAGAAGGTTCTTTCGGGTTGACGGATTCTGCTTTGGATGCTGTATCAAACGTTACCAGGAATCCATTTGAGTCATTTCGCCATCAAGGTCCTCTCCCACATTCTGTATTTGATGATTCATCAAGCTTTGCTTCTTCACCAATGAGTCAAAGAACTTCATCCAAATGCAGCCTAGAAAACAGCACACACATCTACATCAACGTGTTGGATCAAACCAGCATTCTTCAAGATGCCACAAATCATTGTAAGGATAGTGGTCTCGGCCCAAGAACTGCTGGAGATGGCAAAGAAGATTCCAACCACCAGTGCCAAGGAATCACTGACCATCTACTGGCTTATGGACTGCCCACTCCTAAACGAAGGAACATTGCCAAGAATTTGAAGAAAATTGGCAAATTTCTCCATGGTAAAACCACACACAATTTCGAAATGGAAACCTGTGAACTATTTTCTGTTTGAGTTATGTTGTTATGATTACTGGCATATTTGTTGATTGGGTGAATAAATTATTATTACTATGTATGATGTTTTTCGATTTCAAGATATCACACTGACCAATATTATGTGAACTGTATACATGAAGTCGTGGAGATAAGAATGGAAAAACTTTGATAGATCTCAGATCAAATCAAGATTAGGAAATTCGTAAGAATCAACATGCAGTGTCATTAGCATTCTTCAAAACATTTATGGGAAGAAATCTGAACTAATTGATATCAGTTTAGTTACTATGAAATGAATAGTCAATAAAATAAACAGACTCTCAACAGTATCAACGTTATGAGCTACGTCAGAAGCAATATGTAGCCTCATTATTAATCCTGACACCAATACAAAGCTATCTGAACGAACGTTACTGTATGCCCATAAGTGTGTGTTAACCTGACGGCAATGTAAGTGATTGGCATTGTGAAATTATTGATTACTCCATCAGCATTAATATATATGTTGGAACAATATATAGAGCTATTGTGTGTACTATATTGAAATATTTTTGTCAAACACTGTACAATCGAAAATTTGCTTTAAATCCCTGTAAAGATTTCATACACAAAAATTGATTCAAAAGTTATTGAGTATTTTGCCACTTGTAATATGTATATTATTAACAGTTTCTGGACGAACTTTAATGAAGTTTGGGACATAGATGTTTGTGTAAAAATTAATAAAGTTAAAGTAAAATATGCTGTGATTTCAGTTGACATATTATGTGGTCAATTACTGTTATTCATGGAGTTCGTTACAATATACTCTGATTGCAATTGGGGAAGCAGAGTACCTAGCTAATCACCTGAGTACAAATCAAATGTACGAAAAGACTTTGAGGATCAAAGATATTTCCAATTACAATTTATTGTGAGTATGAGCTCATCAAATGAGTCGAGAACATAGAACCTGAGAAAAACTGTGAAAATACAATATGTATATATACTGTGTAGAGTCACATTCTGCATCATATCTCCCACATGACAGTTATTGAATCAAAACAAACTGGCAAATATTACAAGAACAATCATTCCAAACGTTTCCATGGACAGTGATTCTGCGTTTTCTTGTGACGATGACAGCAGTTACGGTAGTTTACCAGAAGGTTCTTTCGGGTTGACGGATTCTGCTTTGGATGCTGTATCAAACGTTACCAGGAATCCATTTGAGTCATTTCGCCATCAAGGTCCTCTCCCACATTCTGTATTTGATGATTCATCAAGCTTTGCTTGTTCACCAATGAGTCAAAGAACTTCATCCAAATGCAGCCTAGAAAACAACACACACAACTACATCAATGTGCTGGATCAATACAGCATTCTTCAAGATGCCACAAATCATTGTAAGGATAGTGGTCTCGGCCCAAGAACTGCTGGAGATGGCAAAGAAGATTCCAACCACCAGTTAGAATCACTGACCATCTACTGGCTTATGGACTGCCCACTCCTAAACGAAGGAACATTTCCAAGAATTTGAAGAAAATTGGCAAATTTCTCCATGGTAAAACCACACACAATTTCGAAATGGAAACCTGTGAACTATTTTCTGTTTGAGTTATGTTGTTATGATTACTGGCATATTTGTTGATTGGGTGAATAAATTATTATTACTATGTATGATGTTTTTCGATTTCAAGATATCTCACTGACCAATATTGTGTGAACTGTATACATGAAGTAGTGGAGATAAGAATGGAAAAACTTTGATAGATCTCAGATCAAATCAAGATTAGGAAATTCGTAAGAATCAACATGCAGTGTCATTAGCATTCCTCAAAACATTTATGGGAAGAAATCTGAACTAATTGATATCAGTTTAGTTACTATGAAATGAATAGTCAATAAAATAAACAGACTCTCAACAGTATCAACGTTATGAGCTACGTCAGAAGCAATATGAAGCCTCATTACTAATCCTGACACCAATGCAAAGCTATCTGAACGAACGCTACTGTATGCCCCTAAGTGTGTGTTAACCTGACGGCAATGTAAGTGAATGGACTGCCCACTCCTAAACGAAGGAACATTTCCAAGAATTTGAAGAAAATTGGCAAATTTCTCCATGGTAAAACCACACACAATTTCGAAATGGAAACCTTGGCTGTTCTGTGAACTATTTTCTGTTTGAGTTATGTTGTTATGATTACTGGCATATTTGTTGATTGGGTGAATGAATTATTATTACTATGTATGACGTTTTTCGATTTCAAGGTATCACACTGACCAATATTGAGTGAACTGTATACATGAAATAGTGGAGATAAGAATGGAAAAACTTCGATAGATCTCAGATCAAATCAAGATTAGGAAATTCGTAAGAATCAACATGCAGTGTCATTAGCATTCCTCAAAACATTTATGGGAAGAAATCTGAACTATTTGATATCAGTTTAGTTACTATGAAATGAATAGTCAATAAAATAAGCAGACTCTCAACAGTATCAACGGTCAGAAGCAATATGAAACCTCATCACTAATCCTGACACCAATGCAAACAATCTGAACGAACGTTACTGTATGCCCATAAGTGTGTGTTAACCTGACGGCAATGTAAGTGATTGGCATTGTGAAATTATTAATTACTCCATCAGCATTAATATATATGTTGGAACAATATATAGAGCTATTGTGTGTACTATATTGAAATATTTTTGTCAAACACTGTACAATCGAAAATTTGCTTTAAATCCCTGTAAAGATTTCATACACAAAAATTGATTCAAAAGTTATTGAGTATTTTGCCACTTGTAATATGTATATTATTAACAGTTTCTGGACGAACTTTAATGAAGTTTGGGACATAGATGTTTGTGTAAAAATTAATAAAGTTAAAGTAAAATATGCTGTGATTTCAGTTGACATATTATGTGGTCAATTACTGTTATTCATGGAGTTCGTTACAATATACTCTGATTGCAATTGGGGAAGCAGAGTACCTAGCTAATCACCTGAGTACAAATCAAATGTACGAAAAGACTTTGAGGATCAAAGATATTTCCAATTACAATTTATTGTGAGTATCAGCTCATCAAATGAGTCGAGAACATAGAACCTGAGAAAAACTGTGAAAATACAATATGTATATATACTGTGTAGAGTCACATTCTGCATCATATCTCCCACATGACAGTTATTGAATCAAAACAAACTGGCAAATATTACAAGAACAATCATTCCAAACGTTTCCATGGACAGTGATTTTGCGTTTTCTTGCGACGATGACAGCAGTTACGGTAGTTTACCAGAAGGTTCTTTTGGGTTGATGGATTCTGCTTTGGATGCTGTATCAAACGTTACCAGGAATCCATTTGAGTCATTTCGCCATCAAGGTCCTCTCCCACATTCTGTATTTGATGATTCATCAAGCTTTGCTTGTTCACCAATGAGTCAAAGAACTTCATCCAAATGCAGCCTAGAAAACAGCACACACATCTACATCAACGTGCTGGATCAAACCAGCATTCTTCAAGATGCCACAAATCATTGTAAGGATAGTGGTCTCGGCCCAAGAACTGCTGGAGATGGCAAAGAAGATTCCAACCACCAGTGCCAAGGAATCACTGACCATCTACTGGCTTATGGACTGCCCACTCCTAAACGAAGCAACATTGCCAAGAATTTGAAGAAAATTGGCAAATTTCTCCATGGTAAAACCACACACAATTTCGAAATGGAAACCTTGGCTGTTCTGTGAACTATTTTCTGTTTGAGCTATGTTGTTATGATTACTGGCATATTTGTTGATTGGGTGAATAAATTATTATTATGTGGCAAACTGATATCAAACGTTACTGTATGATGTTTTTCGATTTCAAGATATCACACTGACCAATATTGTGTGAACTGTATACATGAAGTAGTGGAGATAAGAATGGAAAAACTTTGATAGATCTCAGATCAAATCAAGATTAGGAAATTCGTAAGAATCAACATGGAGTGTCAATAGCATTCCTCAAAACATTTATGGGAAGAAATCTGAATTATTTGATATCAGTTTAGTTACTATGAAATGAATAGTCAATAAAATAAACAGACTCTCAACAGTATCAACGGTCAGAAGCAATATGAAACCTCATTACTAATCCTGACACCAATGCAAAGCTATCTGAACGAACGTTACTGTATGCCCATAAGTGTGTGTTAACCTGACGGCAATGTAAGTGATTGGCATTGTGAAATTATTGATTACTCCATCAGCATTAATATATATGTTGGAACAATATATAGACTTATTGTGTGTACTATATTGAAATATTTTTTTCAAACACTGTACAATCGAAAATTTGCTTTAAATCCCTGTAAAGATTTCATACGCAAAAATTGATTCAAAAGTTATTGAGTATTTTGCCACTTGTAATATGTATATTATTAACAGTTTCTGGACGAACTTTAATGAAGTTTAGGACATACATGTTTGTGTAAAAATTAACAAAGTTAAAGTAAAATATGCTGTGATTTCAGTTGACATATTATGTGGTCAATTACTGTTATTCATGGAGTTCGTTACAATATACTCTGATTGCAATTGGGGAAGCAGAGTACCTAGCTAATCATCTGAGTACAAATCAAATGTACGAAAAGACTTTGAGGATCAAAGATATTTCCAATTACAATTCATTGTGAGTATGAGCTCATCAAATGAGTCGAGAACATAGAACCTGAGAAAAACTGTGAAAATACAATATGTATATATACTGTAGAGTCACATTCTGCATCATATCTCCCACATGACAGATATTGAATCAAAACAAAATGCCAAATATTACAAGAACAATCATTCCAAACGTTTCCATGGACAGTGATTCTGCGTTTTCTTGTGACGATGACAGCAGTTACAGTAGTTTACCAGAAGGTTCTTTCGGGTTGACGGATTCTGCTTTGGATGCTGTATCAAACGTTACCAGGAATCCATTTGAGTCATTTCGCCATCAAGGTCCTCTCCCACATTCTGTATTTGATGATTCATCAAGCTTTGCTTGTTCACCAATGAGTCAAAGAACTTCATCCAAATGCAGCCTAGAAAACAACACACACAACTACATCAATGTGCTGGATCAATACAGCATTCTTCAAGATGCCACAAATCATTGTAAGGATAGTGGTCTCGGCCCAAGAACTGCTGGAGATGGCAAAGAAGATTCCAACCACCAGTTGGAATCACTGACCATCTACTGGCTTATGGACTGCCCACTCCTAAACGAAGGAACATTTCCAAGAATTTGAAGAAAATTGGCAAATTTCTCCATGGTAAAACCACACACAATTTCGAAATGGAAACCTGTGAACTATTTTCTGTTTGAGTTATAGTGTTATGATTACTGGCATATTTGTTGATTGGGTGAATAAATTATTATTACTATGTATGATGTTTTTCGATTTCAAGATATCACACTGACCAATATTGTGTGAACTGTATACATGAAGTAGTGGAGATAAGAATGGAAAAACTTTGATAGATCTCAGATCAAATCAAGATTAGGAAATTCGTAAGAATCAACATGCAGTGTCATTAGCATTCCTCAAAACATTTATGGGAAGAAATCTGAACTAATTGATATCAGTTTAGTTACTATGAAATGAATAGTCAATAAAATAAACAGACTCTCAACAGTATCAACGTTATGAGCTACGTCAGAAGCAATATGAAGCCTCATTACTAATCCTGACACCAATGCAAAGCTATCTGAACGAACGCTACTGTATGCCCCTAAGTGTGTGTTAACCTGACGGCAATGTAAGTGAATGGACTGCCCACTCCTAAACGAAGGAACATTTCCAAGAATTTGAAGAAAATTGGCAAATTTCTCCATGGTAAAACCACACACAATTTCGAAATGGAAACCTTGGCTGTTCTGTGAACTATTTTCTGTTTGAGTTATGTTGTTATGATTACTGGCATATTTGTTGATTGGGTGAATGAATTATTATTACTATGTATGACGTTTTTCGATTTCAAGGTATCACACTGACCAATATTGAGTGAACTGTATACATGAAATAGTGGAGATAAGAATGGAAAAACTTCGATAGATCTCAGATCAAATCAAGATTAGGAAATTCGTAAGAATCAACATGGAGTGTCATTAGCATTCCTCAAAACATTTATGGGAAGAAATCTGAACTATTTGATATCAGTTTAGTTACTATGAAATGAATAGTCAATAAAATAAGCAGACTCTCAACAGTATCAACGGTCAGAAGCAATATGAAACCTCATCACTAATCCTGACACCAATGCAAACAATCTGAACGAACGTTACTGTATGCCCATAAGTGTGTGTTAACCTGACGGCAATGTAAGTGATTGGCATTGTGAAATTATTGATTACTCCATCAGCATTAATATATATGTTGGAACAATATATAGAGCTATTGTGTGTACTATATTGAAATATTTTTGTCAAACACTGTACAATCGAAAATTTGCTTTAAATCCCTGTAAAGATTTCATACACAAAAATTGATTCAAAAGTTATTGAGTATTTTGCCACTTGTAATATGTATATTATTAACAGTTTCTGGACGAACTTTAATGAAGTTTGGGACATAGATGTTTGTGTAAAAATTAATAAAGTTAAAGTAAAATATGCTGTGATTTCAGTTGACATATTATGTGGTCAATTACTGTTATTCATGGAGTTCGTTACAATATACTCTGATTGCAATTGGGGAAGCAGAGTACCTAGCTAATCACCTGAGTACAAATCAAATGTACGAAAAGACTTTGAGGATCAAAGATATTTCCAATTACAATTTATTGTGAGTATGAGCTCATCAAATGAGTCGAGAACATAGAACCTGAGAAAAACTGTGAAAATACAATATGTATATATACTGTGTAGAGTCACATTCTGCATCATATCTCCCACATGACAGTTATTGAATCAAAACAAACTGGCAAATATTACAAGAACAATCATTCCAAACGTTTCCATGGACAGTGATTTTGCGTTTTCTTGTGACGATGACAGCAGTTACGGTAGTTTACCAGAAGGCTCTTTTGGGTTGACGGATTCTGCTTTGGATGCTGTATCAAACGTTACCAGGAATCCATTTGAGTCATTTCGCCATCAAGGTCCTCTCCCACATTCTGTATTTGATGATTCATCAAGCTTTGCTTGTTCACCAATGAGTCAAAAAACTTCATCCAAATGCAGCCTAGAAAACAGCACACACATCTACATCAACGTGCTGGATCAAACCAGCATTCTTCAAGATGCCACAAATCATTGTAAGGATAGTGGTCTCGGCCCAAGAACTGCTGGAGATGGCAAAGAAGATTCCAACCACCAGTGCCAAGGAATCACTGACCATCTACTGGCTTATGGACTGCCCACTCCTAAACGAAGCAACATTGCCAAGAATTTGAAGAAAATTGGCAAATTTCTCCATGGTAAAACCACACACAATTTCGAAATGGAAACCTTGGCTGTACTGTGAACTATTTTCTGTTTGAGTTATGTTGTTATGTTTACTGGCATATTTGTTGATTGGGTGAATAAATTATTATTATGTGGCAAACTGATATCAAACGTTACTGTATGATGTTTTTCGATTTCAAGATATCACACTGACCAATATTGTGTGAACTGTATACATGAAGTAGTGGAGATAACAATGGAAAAACTTTGATAGATCTCAGATCAAATCAAGATTAGGAAATTCGTAAGAATCAACATAGAGTGTCAATAGCATTCCTCAAAACATTTATGGGAAGAAATCTGAACTAATTGATATCAGTTTAGTTACTATGAAATGAATAGTCAATAAAATAAACAGACTCTCAACAGTATCAACGGTCAGAAGCAATATGAAACCTCATTACTAATCCTGACACCAATGCAAAGCTATCTGAACGAACGTTACTGTATGCCCATAAGTGTGTGTTAACCTGACGGCAATGTAAGTGATTGGCATTGTGAAATTATTGATTACTCCATCAGCATTAATATATATGTTGGAACAATATATAGACTTATTGTGTGTACTATATTGAAATATTTTTTTCAAACACTGTACAATCGAAAATTTGCTTTAAATCCCTGTAAAGATTTCATACGCAAAAATTGATTCAAAAGTTATTGAGTATTTTGCCACTTGTAATGTGTATATTATTAACAGTTTCTGGACGAACTTTAATGAAGTTTGGGACATACATGTTTGTGTAAAAATTAACAAAGTTAAAGTAAAATATGCTGTGATTTCAGTTGACATATTATGTGGTCAATTACTGTTATTCATGGAGTTCGTTACAATATACTCTGATTGCAATTGGGGAAGCAGAGTACCTAGCTAATCATCTGAGTACAAATCAAATGTACGAAAAGACTTTGAGGATCAAAGATATTTCCAATTACAAATCATTGTGAGTATGAGCTCATCAAATGAGTCGAGAACATAGAACCTGAGAAAAACTGTGAAAATACAATATGTATATATACTGTAGAGTCACATTTTGCATCATATCTCCCACATGACAGTTATTGAATCAAAACAAAATGGCAAATATTACAAGAACAATCATTTCAAACGTTTCCATGGACAGTGATTTTGCGTTTTCTTGTGACGATGACAGCAGTTACGGTAGTTTACCAGAAGGTTTTTTTGGGTTGACGGATTCTGCTTTGGATGCTGTATCAAACGTTACCAGGAATCCATTTGAGTCATTTCGCCATCAAGGTCCTCTCCCACATTCTGTATTTGATGATTCATCAAGCTTTGCTTGTTCACCAATGAGTCAAAGAACTTCATCCAAATGCAGCCTAGAAAACAGCACACACATCTACATCATCGTGCTGGATCAAACCAGCATTCTTCAAGATGCCACAAATCATTGTAAGGATAGTGGTCTCGGCCCAAGAACTGCTGGAGATGGCAAAGAAGATTCCAACCACCAGTGCCAAGGAATCACTGACCATCTACTGGCTTATGGACTGCCCACTCCTAAACGAAGGAACATTGCCAAGAATTTGAAGAAAATTGGCAAACTTCTCCATGGTAAAACCACACACAATTTCGAAATGGAAACCTGTGAACTATTTTCTGTTTGAGTTATGTTGTTATGATTACTGGCATATTTGTTGATGGGGTGAATAAATTATTATTACTATGTATGATGTTTTTCGATTTCAAGGTATCACACTGACCAATATTGAGTTAACTGTATACATGAAATAGTGGAGATAAGAATGGAAAAACTTTGATAGATCTCAGATCAAATCAAGATTAGGAAATTCGTAAGAATCAACATTGAGTGTCATTAGCATTCCTCAAAACATTTATGGGAAGAAATCTGAACTAATTGATATCAGTTTAGTTACTATGAAATGAATAATCAATAAAATAAACAGACTCTCAACAGTATCAACGGTCAGAAGCAATATGAAACCTCATTACTAATCCTGACACCAATGCAAAGCTATCTGAACGAACGTTACTGTATGCCCATAAGTGTGTGTTAACCTGACGGCAATGTAAGTGATTGGCATTGTGAAATTATGGATTACTCCATCAGCATTAATATATATGTTGGAACAATATATAGAGTTATTGTGTGTACTATATTGAAATATTTTTGTCAAACACTGTACAATCGAAAATTTGCTTTAAATCCCTGTAAAGATTTCATACGCAAAAATTGATTCAAAAGTTATTGAGTATTTTGCCACTTGTAATATGTATATTATTAACAGTTTCTGGATGAACTTTAATGAAGTTTGGGACATACATGTTTGTGTAAAAATTAACAAAGTTAAAGTAAAATATGCTGTGATTTCAGTTGACATATTATGTGGTCAATTACTGTTATTCATGGAGTTCGTTACAATATACTCTGATTGCAATTGGGGAAGCAGAGTACCTAGCTAATCATCTGAGTACAAATCAAATGTACGAAAAGACTTTGAGGATCAAAGATAGTTCCAATTACAATTCATTGTGAGTATGAGCCCATCAAATGAGTCGAGAACATAGAACCTGAGAAAAACTGTGAAAATACAATATGTATATATACTGTAGAGTCACATTCTGCATCATATCTCCCACATGACAGTTATTGAATCAAAACAAAATGGCCAATATTACAAGAACAATCATTCCAAACGTTTCCATGGACAGTGATTCTGCGTTTTCTTGTGACGATGGCAGCAGTTACGGTAGTTTACCAGAAGGTTCTTTCGGGTTGACGGATTCTGCTTTGGATGCTGTATCAAACGTTACCAGGAATCCATTTGAGTCATTTCGCCATCAAGGTCCTCTCCCACATTCTGTATTTGATGATTCATCAAGCTTTGCTTGTTCACCAATGAGTCAGAGAACTTCATCCAAATGCAGCCTAGAAAACAGCACACACATCTACATCAACGTGCTGGATCAAACCAGCATTCTTCAAGATGCCACAAATCATTGTAAGGATAGTGGTCTCGGCCCAAGAACTGCTGGAGATGGCAAAGAAGATTCCAACCACCAGTGCCAAGGAATCACTGACCATCTACTGGCTTATGGACTGCCCACTCCTAAACGAAGGAACATTGCCAAGAATTTGAAGAAAATTGGCAAATTTCTCCATGGTAAAACCACACACAATTTCGAAATGGAAACCTGTGAACTATTTTCTGTTTGAGTTATGTTGTTATGATTACTGGCATATTTGTTGATTGGGTGAATAAATTATTATTACTATGTATGATGTTTTTCGATTTCAAGATATCACACTGACCAATATTGTGTGAACTGTATACATGAAGTGGTGGAGATAAGAATGGAAAAACTTTGATAGATCTCAGATCAAATCAAGATTAGGAAATTCGTAAGAATCAACATGCAGTGTCATTAGCATTCCTCAAAACATTTATGGGAAGAAATCTGAACTAATTGATATCAGTTTAGTTATTATGAAATGAATAGTCAATAAAATAAGCAGACTCTCAACAGTATCAACGTTATGAGCTACGTCAGAAGCAATATGAAGCCTCATTACTAATCCTGACACCAATGCAAAGCCATCTGAACGAACGTTACTGTATGCCCATAAGTGTGTGTTAACCTGACGGCAATGTAAGTGATTGGACTGCCCACTCCTAAACGAAGGAACATTGCCAAGAATTTGAAGAAAATTGGCAAATTTCTCCATGGTAAAACCACACACAATTTCGAAATGAAAACCTTGGCTGTTCTGTGAACTATTTTCTGTTTGAGTTATGTTGTTATGATTACTGGCATATTTGTTGATTGGGTGAATAAATTATTATTACTATGTATGACGTTTTTCGATTTCAAGGTATCACACTGACCAATATTGAGTGAACTGTATACATGAAATAGTGGAGATAAGAATGGAAAAACTTCGATAGATCTCAGATCAAATCAAGATTAGGAAATTCGTAAGAATCAACATGGAGTGTCATTAGCATTCCTCAAAACATTTATGGGAAGAAATCTGAACTATTTGATATCAGTTTAGTTACTATGAAATGAATAGTCAATAAAATAAGCAGACTCTCAACAGTATCAACGGTCAGAAGCAATATGAAACCTCATCACTAATCCTGACACCAATGCAAAGCTATCTGAACGAACGTTACTGTATGCCCATAAGTGTGTGTTAACCTGACGGCAATGTAAGTGATTGGCATTGTGAAATTATTGATTACTCCATCAGCATTAATATATATGTTGGAACAATATATAGAGTTATTGTGTGTACTATATTGAAATATTTTTGTCAAACACTGTACAATCGAAAATTTGCTTTAAATCCCTGTAAAGATTTCATACACAAAAATTGATTCAAAAGTTATTGAGTATTTTGCCACTTGTAATATGTATATTATTAACAGTTTCTGGATGAACTTTAATGAAGTTTGGGACATACATGTTTGTGTAAAAATTAACAAAGTTAAAGTAAAATATGCTGTGATTTCAGTTGACATATTATGTGGTCAATTACTGTTATTCATGGAGTTCGTTACAATATACTCTGATTGCAATTGGGGAAGCAGAGTACCTAGCTAATCATCTGAGTACAAATCAAATGTACGAAAAGACTTTGAGGATCAAAGATACTTCCAATTACAATTCATTGTGAGTATGAGCTCATCAAATGAGTCGAGAACATAGAACCTGAGAAAAACTGTGAAAATACAATATGTATATATACTGTAGAGTCACATTCTGCATCATATCTCCCACATGACAGTTATTGAATCAAAACAAAATGGCAAATATTACAAGAACAATCATTCCAAACGTTTCCATGGACAGTGATTCTGCGTTTTCTTGTGACGATGACAGCAGTTACGGTAGTTTACCAGAAGGTTCTTTCGGGTTGACGGATTCTGCTTTGGATGCTGTATCAAACGTTACCAGGAATCCATTTGAGTCATTTCGCCATCAAGGTCCTCTCCCACATTCTGTATTTGATGATTCATCAAGCTTTGCTTCTTCACCAATGAGTCAAAGAACTTCATCCAAATGCAGCCTAGAAAACAGCACACACATCTACATCAACGTGCTGGATCAAACCAGCATTCTTCAAGATGCCACAAATCATTGTAAGGATAGTGGTCTCGGCCCAAGAACTGCTGGAGATGGCAAAGAAGATTCCAACCACCAGTGCCAAGGAATCACTGACCATCTACTGGCTTATGGACTGCCCACTCCTAAACGAAGGAACATTGCCAAGAATTTGAAGAAAATTGGCAAATTTCTCCATGGTAAAACCACTCACGATTTCGAAATGGAAACCTTGGCTGTTCTGTGAACTATTTTCTGTTTGAGTTATGTTGTTATGATTACTGGCATATTTGTTGATTGGGTGAATAAATTATTATTACTATGTATGATGTTTTTCGATTTCAAGATATCACACTGACCAATATTGAGTGAACTGTATACATGAAGTAGTGGAGATAAGAATGGAAAAACTTCGATAAATCTCAGATCAAATCAAGATTAGGAAATTCGTAAGAATCAACATGGAGTGTCATTAGCATTCCTCAAAACATTTATGGGAAGAAATCTGAACTAATTGATATCAGTTTAGTTACTATGAAATGAATAGTCAATAAAATAAACAGACTCTCAACAGTATCAACGGTCAGAAGCAATATGAAACCTCATTACTAATCCTGACACCAATGCAGAGCTATCTGAACGAACGTTACTGTATGCCCATGAGTGTGTGTTAACCTGACTGCAGTGCAATTGATTGGCGTTGTGAAATTATCGATTACTCCATCAGCATTAATATATATGTTGGAATAATATATAGAGTTATTGTGTTACTATATTGAAATATTTTTGTCAAACACTGTATAATCCAAAATTTGCTTTAAATCCTTGTAAAGGATTTCATACACAAAAATTTATTCAAAAGTTATTGAGTATTTTGCCAGTTGTAATATGTATGTTATTAACAGTTTCTGGACGAACTTTAATGAAGTTTGAGACATACATGTTTGTGTAAAAATTAAAAGAGTTAAAGTAAAATATGCTGTGATTTCAGTTGACATATTATGGGGTCAATTACTGTTATTCATGGAGTTCGTTACAATATACTTGAAGGAACAGTGCCAAGAATCTGAAGAATCTGAAGAAAATTGGCAATGTTATCCATTGTACAACAACGCACAGTTTTGATATGGAAATCTTGGCTGTTCGATAAACTATTCTCTGTTTCAGCTATGCTGTTATGATTACTGACATATTACTGACATATTCCTTGATTTGCTGAATAAATTATTATTACTATGAATTATGTTTCTCATCTTCGAATCACCCCAATGACCAATATCGAGTGATAACGGAACACGATTTTTTGAAAATAAGAATGGATAAACTTCACTCTGGATCGAATAAAGATTAGAAAATTCATGATAAGCAACATGCGATCGCATTAGGATTCCTTTACAGTAATGGGAAGGTATACGAACTGAATTTTATTAGTTTAGTTATTGAAAAAAAATCAATAAATTAAAAGCAAAATGAAACCTGCCACAGAGGACGCATGTAGCCATCAATTCCTACATTTGTGTTAGGTAAGCAGCGCATGCGGGTAAGTTAGGTGTCATGTGCATAGAACGTAAGTATGGTAGGGTGCATTGATCATGCGTACAGTGTATGTAATGTGAAAGGCTGTGTAAGGGAGGGTTTTGGGTCGCTACAGTCGTAAATATTCCACAACACTCTTGTAGTCGAACAGTCCTGCTCAGGACACTTTTGTAGCAAAGTAGTCCTGCTCAAAGTCGGACATACATGTTAGGACAATCTTGTAGCAAATGAGTCTTGTTCAGAGGGACATAAAGGAAACATTGCAACCAAGGATTCCTGGTCAAATGGACTCTTGTAGGACTTGCAGCGAAGGAGTCCTGCTCAAAGTGAGACACCACGACACGATTGCATTCAAGGAAACCTGCTCAAAGTGGGCCACACGGTCACTCTTGTAACCAAGGAGTCCAGCTGAATTTGCTGGACTCCTTGCAAAAACAGGAACAGGTCCGCTGGTATCATGCACTCTCTGTCAAGAAGGGGGAGTGCATAATAAGTTTTTTTGGGTCCTCTAACGACTCATGACACAGCTCTCCGAACCTTTACATTGACCAGTAACACATCTGTCTTAGCGTTGATCGCATAGTCAACAGTTCCCAGTACGTCTGCTATCTCGTTTGTTGGGCTTTTTAGTGGTACATCCGATGCATATAGTGTGCACATATCAGATCGTTCTCGATTAGTGTTCATGGATTCTCACTTGGCCAACTGAGTTAAGTATACAGCCTGGGAATCTATACCTGAAGTATCCCAAACGTTCATGTACTTGGATGAAACAGAATGGATAGTTCAGCTCCTTTAAGTGGATTGCACTTTATTCGATGAAAATATATAAAATGTTTGGTGGACTTGACACGTACATTTATAGCTTTGGCGTTCGGATGTGCTGAAAACTACGGATTTGTTCATAAGTTGTTGTAGGTATTTATTTTTGAGTTTACACAGAGGAACGTCCAAAGCACGCTTCCCCCCCCCCCCCCCATCCCCCACCAACCCGATTTGAAAACTCCATAATTGTCTCCATTCGGAGACACTCAAGATAGGGCCAAGGTCCTGACCACGGAGATCAATAGATCGTGATTGATCCAATCAGCATTTTACATGTAGCCCGAGAAGTGTTGGTGGACAACTGTTGAGCTAGTATTTCAACAGATGGCGAGGTGTGTTTCATACAACTGCTGTAACGAGTTCGACTGCTACTTGAACTATTCCTGTAGGAATTAGTATCTTTATGTTCTTGTTTTGCATCGTTATGCAAGAAAAGGACAGGGATCGTTCTGACAACATTTTATCACATTTTGTAACACAAACTATGCTTTACAGTACAAAACGATTATTTGATTATACAAGGAGTATTTGAGCATTGTACATAAAGTCCTAATTGATTTAGCCTCCATGACTTACATATATTTCAGTTAACATAATTGATCATATATCGCAGATGATCATCAATACATATGTACCTTTTAATGTGAGGCTGAATATACTAGTGCATGGAACAGATACATTATGTTTGTCGAAATATGAAATCCATACATTGTGTTAATTTTGTATCATGACATTTCGCATATTCCTGGAATATGTTTTAACATTTGGAAGCAAGTCAAATACGGAGACCGTGGCTCTTTCCTTCCAATCATGTTCTTTCATATTGATATGAGCCCAGTAATGATTTGTGTAGGACTCCAGCTTTGCCTTATTTGAGAACTTACTGGCAATTGCGTCTCTGCAAAGTGCATATGCTTTTGAGTGAATATCCAGCTCCTTATTCAGACAAACGTCTCGAATCGTTCTTGCATGCGTCACATCATACGTCGGCAGAAAGAATTTGGATGGAATGGTGGAGACGGAGTCTGCAGCAGGTTTTGCTCCAGATTTCCTCTGGAAAGCTTCATACATTGCACTGAGGAAGAACGGGCCAGCCACTGATAACATGTTTTGTCCATTGTAGAACGTAGCTGTTCGTGGTAAAGTGTTAATAACAGTTTTGTAGAAAGGGTGGTTGGGTCTACAACCTAGCACGCCATTCATCAACGTCGGTCTCGCATTCCTAAATACGAGGTAGGTATGTTCATCGGTTTCTTCACTAAGGAAACATTGATATTTGCAAGGCCAAACATCCAATGAACGTAGAGATTCCATATCGAGATCAAAGTAGAAGCCGCCAAATGTGTCCATGATGAAGTACCGAGCGGCATCTGCTCTGGATATATTCTGGACATATCCATTGTACACTTGCATGTGATCTGGATAGCGATCCCGAATGAGTGCTCTTATGTCATCCTGTGACCAGAACCAGTACTCCCAATCTGGATTATGCTGTATCCATGTTCGCATCATGGAAGCAAATGTTTCAGGTACTTGGTATGTGTCCCACACCTGGTGAATAATGGTCGGGATTGTGGAGTTCCTTCCATTTGGGCAAATCCTGTGTCTTCTCTGTTGCTTAGTTTTCCACATATTGGCAAATCCATATAATAAAAATAGCATACATAATGCACATATAGTGCGTTGAGAAGGTTTTCGTAACATTGCAAAAGCCTAATTTTTACATCGTGAATAGACATACGTCCACTGCATCGAATGCACAAGTTCGAATATTCACAATTGTTCATTCGAAAATATTCTTCTATCGTAGAAATATAGGTCTTGTTCATTGTTCCATTTTTCGAGGAAAAGCACGGTTTGTCCTTGTTGTCATTGGAAACTGACACACACAATCACAATTTGGTTCACACTGCAAGGTCGTTCCACAAAACCCTGATTTTAAACTCGTGCATCAGGCACACCATCTGCCAAAACAATGGCGAAAAAGAATTGATTTTTGAAATGACACAAAAGTTACAGAAGATTTTTCAAAGTAGATGCACTTCAACTGCAGTTGAAGTGTTTAAATCATGAACTTTAAATGATGAGCATTTAAAGCAAATTTAATCAATTAGAATAGAAAATGGGAATTCGATAAAAGCCAAAGAGTTGATGGTATCTATGCCTTTGTTTGACTGCAATAAAGTCTTGATAGGGGTCCAGGCAATGACGTAATGACTCGAGGACAAGGCGGTTTAAATGGGGGTAGATCTGTTTGGAAAGTCCTAGGTCGATATATTCACACCGGTTCATAATATGGTTAGCTTCTTCTTGAAATAAATGACAGCTGCTGGATGCAGATAGATGTTGCTTTTCTAAGCATTGCAGTTTTGCCCTATTAAATGGCCAAGCTGTTACGATATCTCGACGCATCATCCAATCCAATATACGTTATTGACCCTGAGATAAAGCAGTCGGCCCACGACACATGAATTATAATGATTAATAGATTAATTATCGGAATCCTCAGATTATCATGTGTTTGATACTTATTTTGTTTCTGTGGTAATTCAATGCCTATTATCCATATGCATCTGTGGTAGCTTCCTGGCCTCTCTAGGCTAATTGTGAAAGTCCAATTTCCAAATGGCGAAAAAAATATAATTGGAAATGGGTCAAAACAAATACTGGTGACTTGATTTGCGACAAAACAAATTTTGCCGACCCATCGAAAAATAAAAATGCATGGCCGCATCATGCAGACCGGCGATTCATCATTCAAGGGTAACAAACAGGGGTATAGTGTTATGCATCAATAGGAAAAAAAGTTACTGAACAGATTTTGAGTCCAAAATTGCTCGTTTGAGTCAAGAATTGGTCGTTTATCATAGAAAATGGGCGTTAGTTTGAAAACAATGCGAAATTAAAGAAAACAACAAAAAATACCTCTCTCTTGGAAGATTTTCAGGCATATTTGTGCATTTCCAAAAGACTGGATAGTGAACTATAAATATAAAAATGTAGAAACATAACGGGCGACGACGACGGACAGACCGCCATGGCAATAGGTCAACGGACCAAATGGTCCTGAAGCCAGCGTCTTTATGTTTTGTGGTAACTTCCTGGAATCTATTCTGAAAATTTTTTTTTGGAACAATTTCAAAGCAAAAACAAGTCTGTCCTGGCCGGGGCCTGTTGACCTGCTCAATGGTCCTGGAAGCCACTTTGTTGTATCCTCCTGCCATGGTCTTTCTTGAGAATAAAAATCACACACATCCAATATGATCACCCTGTTCTCAAACATATTTCGACATTCTAAATTCAGAATCTGACTCTGAATGTCACTGTGTTTCTTTACCCCCCCCCCCCCCCCGCCCCCCTTTCACCCCTGGATCCGCCCATGTTCAATATCTTAAAATCAAATCGCAAAGTATAAATTTTATACTAGTGGGAGTACAGTACACAATGAGCGGAATACAGTAATGGATTGACATATAGAGTAGCAGTGTAGGTAAACCACACGCATGGAGCTCGCAGCACCTCGACTGGAGCTTGTAGGTTATGGACCTGTATTGATTTCCTTATATGGTCAAAATGAGGCATCAAAGTACTATATTATTTAAAAACTCCCAGTTTCTCCTCCAAATGCACATGTATCACTTTAAAATGTCTCTGTTTTGGTTTGTATAGTGGTATTATGGGTATTCCTCTATGTACATGTGAATTTTCATGTTGATTGGAGCTGTTACTGTGCGCATGAATACATATAAACAAACCGGCCCTTTCTGGGAGTTTGCTTTCTGAGGAATTCGCCAGGTGTCAGCAGCTAACAGTCAAATGCTTGTAGCGTTTGATCTATTCCAACAACATGTGCTGATTTTTTAATATTTTGTAAGTTATATATATTGCTTCAACATACTAAAATTTTATGAAAATTGAAACATTTTGAAAGTGATTTCTCTCATAAAACGTTATAATGGAGTTAAATGGCAATCCTATATGTGTTCGTATACCTGTACGGCTGACTGGCAGACGCAGACGAATAGAACTGTACGAAATCGCAGTTCACATTTTACCAAAACTTGACAATGCAATGGCGGCGCTCTCGAAGTTGAAAAACTTTTGACGAAAGGCAGATATTTGAGTGTCATAGCAACACTCAAGCAGGTATCAAGTCTCACACTTTGCCGATGGTGTTGCTCTGATTGTGCTCATTTTGTCTTAAGAGTGGACATTCACAGGAACGTAAATTATTTTGAAGTGGGCCAAAGTTCATTGAGTCATTCACCAGTTCCCACACTGAATGATTCAGTCTGAGACTCTTAGTTTCAACAACAACACTTACCGGCTTACATTATTTTCTTTGATCCAACAACAAACCTTTGGAACCTGAATGAAAGTTTTATTCTTGTTGCGCTGTAAACAGGCTGACTAGATCTGCCAGACTTCGTCCGTTAATAGCACAGGCCAAGTTCTCGTGGAACATTATCTTGCTGTACGCAATGAGCGGATTCATTGAACAAAATTGAATAATGTAAATTCCTCGATCATGTTATATTATAAATGACATCAACTTATGTCAGCATGGTCAGTGACTCTGTGTTCATCGACCCCTGTTGAAGCTGGAACTCCTCGGGCCCCCTTTTGTATGAAATTAAATTAATCATAATTCAACTGAAAAATTTCCAATTATTTATTTTTATTAACCATTTTTGTTTGAACAAAAACTCTTCAAAAGGAAGTCAAAGGATCATGATGAAATACTCTACACCTTAAAATATTAGCATCCGTGAAATTTGCGTTTTTTGGTTATGTTGGAATATTAGCAACCGTTTAATTTAGCAATTTTATCTTGCTATCATATGTGTGTTTAACAAATTAATGTATTAGCGTCCATTACTAATTAGCATTTCAAACAAAAAGCTAAAGAAAGCTAAATAAACAGACGCTAATATTTTCCATATTTAGAGTAACAGGTCATGTGGGTGAGCAATGTACGCTTCCATAGACATGATAGAAAACACTGAAATGTTGAAATACATTTTGTGTTGTATTTATTACAGACACTGGTTGAAGACAGCGAAGAGCTCTCGATAACACACATGGAGGTAGAGCTGTGAAGTCTTCGATTCCCAGAAGGAACTGGGGTGAAATACATGGATTCCATGGTGGTGAGTGTTAATCAACAACTCACAGTTTCACAAAGACCCATATACCGGTACAGTCCGGTAGTCCCTTGCAAGACCTTTCTCTATGAAATGCTGGGAATCTGAATACTCAATCACCTGCATCCCTGCATTTCCCCGTAGACATAGTTCTTTTGAACTAAATGTTCCTGGAAATGAACTGCAAATCTGTAACCCACAAATGTACTGATTTACATTGTGTTGACATATGTACATGTTGAAATTGCATTGTATAGCTAGTTATGGTGACAGACACTCAAACGCCTCATGTATATGTTGTTGTGGTGAATATATCTGAGAAGCCTGGATTTCCTGAACTATTTTACAATGTTTTTTTTTTAAGAAACATGAATAATGTCAACTCAGCAGAAAAATTTCAGGTTGACTGGTTGAGGTTGAAGTCCATCCCTGGAATTCCCACTGTTCTGAGTTTTGCTAGGTTAACATACGTTTTTCAAATATAACAAAAATCTAATAAATGCCAAGTCCGCAGAGAATTTTTACCTTGAAGTCAAAAATCAAATTTACTGGTACCGTATTGGTCCTAATAATAGCACGGCGAGCCAAAGCAAGACCTCCTGCTGCAGCGCGCGCAAAAATGAGGTCAAACTCGAGGTCAAATTTAAGAAAATCACTGAATAATGTACCTATAGCCTTCAATCTCCTTGAATATGATTCAAATAAAATAAATATGTGGATTGGAACATTCCAAGATTCAATTAGAAAGATATGAAGTGAATTCTAAGGTAACAAAAGTGAACATTTTAGGGGCAAAGATGGGGACGCTCTACTATTAGGGCACGTGCCACTATTAGGACCAATACGGTATCACAAAGTTCACTGCCATTCCCACCAAGACCAATAAAACCATACTAGTAAGGGTTATTCCTAAACAGGGCATTTCATACACATACATATTTATTAAAAATAATAAAGCAGCAGTTATCACTGAATCAATAATATAAGACAGCTCAGTTATACAGGATGCAACATATATGTAGCAGAGCAAGATTTGTGTCTTATTTGTCTCAATTTAGAAGCTATAAAACCTTGCTTGTTCGACGTGGTTTATGTTGAGGAATTTTCGGATCTGGCCATCAGCAGTATCATGAAGACCAAAGTTCATCAGAGTTATAATTGACAGCAAATTGTCTGCTACTTGAGTCCGGCAGACAACCCTTAGTGATATCAGAAATATCATGCTTTTTTTTTTAAATTTTGGATCACATTGACCCATGGCCAACGGATGATTCAAAACATCTAAATTACACCATATGCGAGCCATAGTACACGTGCCTGTGCCTAAGTAATTGACCAAAGTTCAAATCATGTGTCCCATGCAGGTAGATGAGATACCACACAGGCCCACAAACATGGCTGTCAAGTGTGAAATGATAATTACTGTAAAACGACTAATTTTGGCGGACAATTTATTTTTGGCTGATTTGGTGGTAGGGGGGAAACCGCCAAATCGAATTGTCCACCAAATTATCTAGATATATGATAAGAAATTAATATATGTGGTTTTGAATCCGGAAAATTACATCTCTGCCAAATAACGTGTGGCTCACAGCCGCCAAATAAATAGCCACCGAAATAAGTCGTTTTACAGTATTGCACTGGCTGATTTTGATAATTCTAGGGTAGCTGGGAAAGCTGAGTCTTTTCTTTTACATCCTCATTATCAGCTGTTGATATCTATAGATACCAGTCCAAAAAAACAAAAAACACTGATAGCTTTTTGTCTCACAAATCTAGACCAGACAAATATATTTATCTCTTTTACCGAGCGTTGTTAACTGCAAGGGAATCTTAGTTCTCACAGGTTTTTCAGTTGTCACAAAAACATAGTACATATATATCAACCCCAATACGACCACACGAGACACGTGTGCGTTTGAATTATGCAATAAATCTAGTCACTGTGGAAGGGAGATACACCACATCACCCCATATAATCTGATAATTGTAGTGCAGATCCTCGGGTATATCTACCAGAGCCAGTGAACATGAGGGCAGTTTGTGTCAAATGTTAGGACAACTGAGAAAATAAGGATTAGCCGTACTCGGAAATCTGTAGCATGGTGTGGTTTGAGGTTGGTATACCATGTTTACTACATGTATAAACAGAGGACTTCATGGAAATTATGTTAAGTCGGCTTTACCTCGTGATATCTTACATGTCAGTCTATCTGTGAACAATAGCTGATAAATCACGAGAAAGTACACGGATTTATCAGAACGTTATGTCACACCTTTGTATAAATTAGCCTTTCAGTCAGTGACTGTTTATTTGTTCACGATAATAATGCATGCAGTTAATGCAATACATAGCGTTTCTAAGACTATCCTAGTTCCGTGAAACATGAATCAGTGGTCTGTATGTTTATAAACATTGGCACGTGGTTGGGGTGTTTGTATAGTGACAAGTGGAAGAACTGATGCATATTCATGAATCATGATAAGATACATGTGGGCAGGCCGTGTTACTAGTATATAACTCATGCATATTCATGATGAGCTGGCTGCCTGTGATCACTGTGGTGGTACATGTACCTAGCATGTGTGGGCAATGCCTCAGAGCATTCTGTGTGTTTAGTAGGACAGACTTCGGATCACATGTTAGAAAGCTATGTTGTAATTGGTCGGGCCGACACCTCAGTGCATTGACACTCTGGTTATAATCGAAACATCAAAAGCACGGACAAACACCACTTTCGTATCACCGCTGTCAGGACAAACATGTGATTTGGAACGTGAGCGCTGTCAAACTACCAATGCATTCACATGGATATAGCAGTTTTACTTACGATACCAGTGCCATGTACTTAGTAGTATAAATGTCGCATCATCTGGATGTAAATTTTAATTCTCATAGCAAAGTTACAAGTTAAATGGTGAATTCAACGATGATCGCGACATCAACACCAATGTCCGAGCAGGTACGATCAGTCGATGACCCAGTATTGATAAGAAAGGTCTCGTTTAGGTGTGCCACTGTGATTTGTGAGGGGTTGTCCAAACAATCACTGAACTGTGGACTTCAGCCTGAATGGATCACAGCCCTTCATGGAGTGTGTATCGATCGGCCATAAATTTGGGCATCTATAACACACTGTTTGTGAAGTTAAAATTGAAGTTGGTAGTACTAGTTAAATTCACACAACAGAATATTTATGATTTATTAAACTATTTATGAATTAGGAACTAATATTCAAGTTGCTACATTTTCAAGGTGAAATGTTGTTGATTAACTGCATAAAATTGCATAAAAATTGTTCTAATCATCAACTACAGATTGAGCTTGAAATCAATGGATAAAGTTTCAAGTGCACATCTTGTATTGTGCACATTCAACATTTTGTTAGTGCTACTTGTGATGAACTGTTATATGGAGTGTGTGGGTGATGTAAATACAGATTTAATGTAAATGCAATTGTCTACCCCATACAGACATCATTTCGCTCGTTCGCGATGCCAGCATGGCCGCGACGAATGCTGCGCTCAGTCAACCTCCAGCTGAGCACCGCCTACCAGAACCTACACCTGATCTTCGGCACGTCGGGGTATCAGCCGCAACAGCCATCTGACGACACAGTTACGGTTGCGAGGAAGCTATTCCAGGTACTCATGACAAGGCGCCCACTGGACAAGACCGAGCCTAATGGTTTGTCGGAAGTGAAGGTCGTCCTCGACGATTGCCATGATTTGTCGACGCTGCTCTTCGTGACGAATATCGATGGGTATAACGTCCAACAGGTGGCAGTCATTAATGACGACAAGCCCTTCATACAGGTGAATGACTAGTGTATAAGGTATTTTCTTCTAGTTGTATGCGTATTTGTGAGTACTTGAACAGAAATCGTCTCACATCAGATTGTACTGATCGGGCCTGCATACACACCATATAAATGTTCGGATTGGGATCTTATGATAGTGCATATTTAAATAATTATATTTTCATACAAAAAAAAAATCTTGATGTACATGTATAATGCTAACCAGTAACTACGGAATAAGCCTTCTGTCGTAGTTAGGCATCTCTATATCTATCCACTACAGGTGCTGATTTCTGAGGGTTGTGACGTGAACCACGGAAAGTGTTCCCTGCCCCTTCACCTCGCCTGTAAGCTGGGTCGGGTGGACATGGTCAAATTCCTCCTTGAGAACGGAGCCCGCCCCAACATCGAAACCGGCATGTGTTACCCAAAGCCTCACACGCCGATCCGCCATGTCCCTTCCCGCTTCCACTTCCTCGAGACAGATATCTACACTTGTGATAGTGACCTCCAGCTACCTGTGATGTACGCCATACAGTCAGATGCGGTGGAGATTGTGCAGATACTGATGGAGGTGTACCAGCCAAAGTTCATCTGGCCGTACAAGCGACAGCCCTTGCACCACGCCTGCAAACACGGAGCCTACCGCAGTATGCAGTACCTTGTGTCGCTCCGGCCAGCCGACGTGCATGATGTTGATGAACAGGGGATGACGCCGTTACTGCACGCGGTCAAGTGGGGCAAGAAATTTACGCAGTTTCTCGTTGAAGCTGAGGCCGATATCAGTGTCACATCGTCGAAAAACATGTCCGCACTGCACCAACTTTTCCTGCACATCCAAGATCCCCTACATCTCTACGAAACGACAAAATTCCTCCTTGCGACAGGACTCGAACAGCACATAAATGCCACTGACTGCAACATGAATTCCGCATTGCATGTTCTCATTGCACAAGTAAACTGCCTCGTGACCTCGTTTCCGGCAGGACGGGATTCGATCGAGGACCAGCATCACTTTGATCAGCAAGTTATCCAGACATTACAGTTGTTGCTCTTGAACAATTGTGACCCTAACCAAGTGAGCAGCAGCGGTGTCACAGCGCTCCACAAACTGCTTTTGACCTTTGACTTTGTCATTAGCAACGACCCAACGGGAATCACGCTGGAGACCTTGCCCGTCCGAGAACGATACAAAATAGATTTTGAAATGCTGGAAACGACGATGAGCATGCTCCTAAAACAAGGCGCGGATCCGAACATGATGACCGGTGCGGGGCGGACACCTCTTGTTATGCTTCTCCACAGTATGTTCAATGTTGACCCCGCAAAGTTGGCGGATTACGTCGTCGGTTTCCAGCGATGCATCACTCTTCTCTGTGATCATGGAGCTCAGCCTAGCTTTTCGGTGTCGACGCACATCGCCACGATCATAACGCTTTGTAAGTTCGGCCACAAGTGTTTATCACAAAGGGACGAGAGGGTGAAGACGGTGATGTCTGACTTGCTCAAGTCGGTATTGGTGATCTTGTTGCAACATGGGCTTCACTCTAACCACTGCAGTTTCCGCTGTAACAAGGACGTTGAAGGTGACAGTGGGAACTTACTAGTTGAGATCGTGAAGCTCGCGCAGTTTGTCAGTCACCCCCACGACCTGGAGTTTGTGTATGACTGGGTTCTCACTTCGCTGCAATGGGGCGCAGATCCAGACATTGAACCGTACCCCTCGGACTCAATTATCTGCCACTCACAGAGCTCGATTTTTCTGAAGCCAAAAGGCTCCCAGCCTGTGAACCAGTACATGTATCAGATCCAGGATGGCACGAGGTTGATTCACAGCGGTCACGCGGAGAAGCTCCTCAGCATCTTCTACAACTCGATGGATCACCGAGCGCTCTACCACTGTCTTGGAGCTGCCAAGGTGATGTCTCGATTTGACCCCAACTCTAGTCGTTCCCCAAGCCCTGTCTTCTTGAAAATGATCTCAAACCTGACGTCACAACCGCGAAGTCTCAAGCAAATCGCCCGAGTCGCCGTGTACAAAGCAGTCGACAGACAGTTGAATCTCCGAGTGCCTAGCTTGCCTCTTCCTCAGGCATTGAAGGACTATCTGGTAAACGTTGAGTAATAGTCGAGAGCAATGACTGCTTCGCTTTGCTATACCAATGATTTCAAGGTTCAGAAACAAAACCGGTCTTCATATCGTGTTCTTCAGTGTATCTATGTCCCTGCAAACGGAGGCATTGTCAAGTGATATTATATTTAAATACATGTTCATGATGGAGTTGTTCAAGTTGTACAAATCATGTTTGAAATAAAGTTACCTTAAATCACAGGATTTTATGACCTTCACTTAGAATACATCTTGGGATGAACATTTAGAAAATGATCTGCTAAACAAAAAGATTGTTCTCTCAAAGCCATCGGAGGTCAAGTGCAAGGTCTGACACCAAAACATACATTGTGTATGATATTCTATATGCTCAAGAAATACCCATCTATTATAATCTTTTCTCTACCCAGAATAATTCGCAATAACTCGAGCACCAGTTAGCAAAACCTACTGATCGAACTAGTTGAGACATCTCCCAAATGTTGAATTACTTGGAGCTTTAAAGTGATATTGGGAGAAAAACTATTTGTTCCAAATCAACTACAAATATGCCTGGGGTTTTCGAAAATAGGTTACAAAACAAAATGTGCTTGATCAGATGGATAAATCAAGCATATGACAGTACTAGCAGCCACTTTTCTTTTGTTTTGTGCACCACTCCGATTTATTTTAATATACTCGATTGGCTCAAACATTATACGAGTAAGCATTGAGGGATACAAAGCACCTAGAATGGCGATTAATTTTAACATACTCGAACTATCTCCACCAAAAACTCGCATTGGAATCAATGAGAAAGAGGCATTTGTTTGGACATACAAGTGCAGATATGTCACTATGGCCCAAGTATCATATACTGCGCCGTCCTCTATATTCAATAAGGATTAAAAAGGTGCGAGAGGGATTAAATGGTATGTTTTCAGTGGACGAGTAGTATTAAGGAGCAGTGTACGGTACTTGGGCCGTAACTATTATGTTTTCTTCGTTTGGTCAGAAATGTGTGGCAAAATCCATAACTTTCTCCCCATATCACTTTAACAAACAATGCAGCTGTGTTTAACACGTTCATGCTTTAAGGAGTGACTGCGGGTAACAGACCAAACACTGTGGTGAGCCGCTCTCCCATTCATTTGTAATGTAAACATAAAGGTCACAAAATCAGCAAGACTACCCAACCCTTCTTCTTGAAACTTCATTAACAGAGATATGTATAGCCATGGATGATGAACCGAGATTATAGATATATTATAGATAGATTATAGAAATTGATGATTATAGATATCACTTTTACACGCGCCAGTAAACAACGCGTCGTATCTTCAGCGTTACAAACAAGCTGTTGTTGGTATGTATGCTTTGTTGTGTGACCATCCAATAATAGATGCATATACGACTTAAATTTCTGCGATAGGAATACAATAGGCGGATTTGGTGCACCCGAGCGCAACTCACCAGTGAGCTTTACTAGCATTACCAGTTGTCCGCAGTAAAAAATAATCCTGCCGTCGGGCATGTTTTGAGTGTACCTTGTCTTTTGAGAAATAAGTCACAAAATGACATTTGAAAATGACAATTATCAGACAATCAATCATATTTAGTCAAGAACCAAGTCTCGGTTGGTGATCCTTGATGGCTATAGGTCGCCATAGTAAATTCTGGTGCCAAATGGATGTTTGCAAGTTCATGATTTTGTTACCTTTATATTTACTGGCGCGTTCCAGATTCGGGATTTTACGTGCAATTCGTCCTTAAGGGGAACCACTATGATTCAATTAGATCATGATAAGTATTGATAACATATAGAAAGTACTCAATTGTTTTGTGTATATTGCAGCAACTCACAATTTCTAGTCCACTTAACTGTAAAAAAAGTAAAGCAATAATATACATATTATGGGGTAATGAAGTCTTCTTATATTTCATTACCGGTTAGGCTTTTGAACATTTGGTCTAAGTTCTAGAATGACCAAAGTCTGCATAAAACTGTTATAATATGCACACTACAATATGCCTACAATATAAGCATACTGTTGCCGTTTCAATTCAAAAATATTCAGTTCAATCTAAGCTACTAGTATGGTATACGGAAACATCACAACCTGACGATCTCGGGGCTGTAACTGAAGATGAGTTATCTGAATTTTGCAAACTCCAATGCTCTAAGAAAAAGACCTGGAGTTGTATATGTTGCAACTTGACTGGAACTGGAACTTTTACATGGTTCACCACGGCTATTGTTCGATATTATGGTATCAAATAAGTTTGTAGTCCAGCCTTTAAATCCTGTCGTGATGGACATGCACGGAAAAACTTTAACAATGTCAAGGCACATTAACAAGTCACATGTCATCTTCATCATGACCAAGCAATATTACACAGTCATTGTATGCGGTAGAAAAAAAACCTCCCCGCCCTCCACACATACGTACAACTAATTAACTTCGGCAGTATATACGGAAATAGCCACTGAAGTATACATATATCTACTCTAAACGAATTCGGTGATATAGTCAATTTTCTGGCATCCATGTTCACTGAATTAACGTGATAACACTTTACACAAAATTTTCAACCGCTGTCTTCAATTTATAACAAGGTAAGTTCATGTTAAAATTTATTGTATGCACTATTATAACAATAATTATTATTTAAAAATCACGTACATCATGCACCTTCAAAATATGTATCATCTGTCGTGTATGTGGGACAAATACACCTCTACACTGTATAGGCTTCACTTGTATTGCATGAGTTATCTCACGAACATGTGGCAATATCGATCGAATATTTACATGTACCTTGTGACTTAACCATGTGTCGTGAATATTATACAAATGTTGTATCACGGTTCGCATGTAGCATATTGCTGGATAGATATACACTTTGAAAATGGTAGTGATATCTTTCAGGTAAAGTAGAGATTAGTACACGATATAAAGATATATGGTCATACATGGTACCATCATGAAATTCGTATTCATAGATATACGTGTACATGCAAATTAAGCCTACTTGGTATTTGATATAACACGCTCCTAGATTCGGACTATAGGCCTATACCGGTATATAAATATACATAAACTTATTCATTGCCCATTCAGCTGGTCCGTAGGCCTATGGTCAGACAAGCAATTCTCAACCGATTCATTCGATTTTTTAGCATTAGTCCGTATAGCCGCCTGTAGTCTTGATTATTAGATATGTTTACCAACATTAATATAAATTCAATACATTGAAAAAACACATAATTTGTGCAAAGGAGAGTCGATGACAATTGAACATGTGTAGAACATGTGTAGTAATGGAATATATTTGTCGATACAACGATTATCATTAACCATACTGGTGTGTTGATTTTTGGTGAAATTTTTTATGTGATCTTGTACATGTTGTAGATCTATCATGATATTTTTTTAGGCTTGTTCTATCTACTAGATTCCATGGTATTGCTAGAATATTAGGTTTGAATTTACTAAAATGGAAAATTGTTGGAGTCAACGCAGGTGAAGAGACATTGAGTCACGTTGACTATCATTGAACTATATCCGTACTTATTTCCAGATTACTAGTGATCATGGTGATGGTGCACCTGTGTGCATGACGCATACCGTTACAAAAACTGTTCCATAGTTTGGGCACCTGGTGAATACTGTTCGTTGGTTTTGTTTTGGTCTGGTTTACAGCAGTACAGTTTGTCAGTTTGTGTGTGTTCTTGTGTGTTTGGCCTCGTCAAACAATAATGCGATGACCATGTAAGCATATTGGGTAAAATACAATATTTTAATGAATGGTTTCATTATTTAGGTAATCATGTTACTTTACTGGTGCATAGATCTAGCCTTGGTGTCAAGGACAAAATAGGTTCGAGCTTATGTAATTGTAAGTCATTACCGTGATGTCATAACGTTCAAGCACCTGCCAAATAACATTTGCAGTATTTTCACCAATCACAACACGGAATGGGCGATGTGCGACGCAAAAAACAAGGACTTCAGAGGGCATGTCAACCGTTCCTTATATAACTGGAATCAACAAATCATTACACATATTTGCCTGAATATATTTGCAGTAAGTTTGCCAAGGAAGTGGGGCGTCTGCTTTTGCTTCAGCGAGTATTTGGACTATCCATGGGAAACACAGCGTCGGAGATGCCTACCAAAGAAACTGCATTACCTGGTAATCATAAAGTTAATCATATTAATCAATAATGCCTAATTGCATGCAGAAGAAGTTTGTTTATATAACAATATTACCAGTAAACGAACAATTTCGTTCTCGGGCGCGCGAAGAACGCATGCCCGAGAACGAAGTTGTTTGTTTATATAACCAGTATATCATTGAGAATAAGTAATTGCCAGTGTGATGTTTCTGCAGTTCAGCAGTTACTGTGATACAGATTAATTAAAGGTGCACACCTGTAATATTCGTATTACATTAACTATATAGTGACTAAATTTCTGTTTTGTAAAGGTCGTTCCACAAGCATGATGGACTCTGTTGCTGACAAACACTATGTGAATAAAAATACGATGAAGCCGCCTTTTCCTGCAAACACAGAAATGGCCATGTTTGGTGAGTGCACTGGAGTATATTATGTCTGAAAGAAATGTTCGTGCATACCCAAAGATATAGATAGTATTCAACGTAATCTCGAACTGTAGTCGGTTAAAACCTAGCACTTATTTCTCAAAAGTAAAGGATGTGTATGTTATCTGTACTTCATGAACATATTGATGTGTGTAATGTAGTGTGTAATGTTTATAGCATCATAATCAATGTGTACTTGTTCCTAGGAATGGGCTGCTTTTGGGGAGTTGAACGGAAATTTTGGCAACAAAATGGAGTATTCTCGACTCAGGTCAGTTTCGCATGCACCCAGTGTATAATAAACAGTGTAATCAGTGATAATTATACATAACATGTACATGTTCAAATCAATTACAATTTGAAGATTAAATTTGGTGAACATCATTAACTTACTTTGTTCCAATACATGATTTGCTGTTTGAGACCCAGTTGAAATTTGTATAAAATTTATATTCTGATTTATTTATCAGATTAACATGATAATTTTCTGATAGGTTGGCTACGCAGCAGGCTACACTGAAAACCCGACTTACCGAGAAGTCTGCAGCGGACAGTCCGGCCACAATGAGGTGGTCCGAGTCGTCTTCGACCCAAAGGCCATCACCTATGAGGACCTGCTCATCGTTTTCTGGGAAAATCACGACCCTACTCAGGGCATGAGGCAGGGGAACGACTTTGGTACCCAGTACCGCTCAGGGATTTATTACTACAGCGACGAGCAGCGGGAAATCGCCGAAGATACTGCAGCGACCTTTCAAAAGGAGCTGCAGAAGAAGGGGCGCGGCAAGATCTTGACGGAGATTCTGGCGGCGCCACCGTTTTACTACGCCGAAGACTATCACCAGCAGTATCTGGCTAAGAACCCCGATGGTTATTGCGGCATGGGAGGGATGGGTATCTGCATGCCACCAAAAACAGACAAGAAAAAAGATGAATTGTGATTTTTTCCGAGCTTTTATGCAACTTGTAAATACGGATATTAGTTACTGTATATGTTTCATAGTGAGGTACATCTTGTGGTTACAGCCAAAATCACTGCATACCCACTAAGTCAAATGCATATCTTGTTATTATGCAACTCTGATATATCGTATAGGGTCCTTTGTATACTCATATTCATCATTTATTTCACACACATGCAGTGTGCACATGCTTTACAAAATACAGAACTTGCAGGGTATGTTAAGCCGGATTGTGATATGTGACTTATTCACATTGTGCATACAATAGACAAGCATCACAACAGCAGAACTTGAGGTTACGTGTGCGGCCACAGGGACAAAGGAGAGTAGAACCAGTACTCGAGGCTGAGTGAACACGAAAAAAAATCAAGGATAAGTAGACACGAAACCCATTTCTTGGTTAAACAACCAAACAAAATATTGTGGGTCTTGTTTCTATGTGATATGAAAATTCTAATTGTGAACCTGAACGTTATGACAACCTGTCGAATATTTTGATGTCCATGCGTAAATTGATTCTCACCTGCTCTTTTGTTGAGTTGCCCATTATTCTTGCCCAAATGTGTTTTGGTTGAACTTTCCACAAAGGACTATGGTGTGTGTTTCCCTTGCTCAATATTTGGAAATCAACTTAAAGCCTATTGATTAGTTTGATAACAACAAAGATATCCGCTTTGATAACAATATGAAACAATGAACTCGAATCGTATTGTAACTTGAACTCGTATTGTAATAACTCTCTACTTCCCTCTCACAGAGAACAATTCTCGTAGATGGTCTTACACTACCATAGTACCTCCAATACTGGTGCCGAGCTTGTCAATGCAAAATTGATTGTTACTCGCATTTGTTTGTCGATTCGTCCATTATTCTTGCCAAAATGTGTTTTAGTTGCACTTTCCACAAATGACCAAGGTGTGTGTTTTCTTTGTTCAATATTTGCTACTTAACTTTGTTGTAATCTGAGATTATGACATAAAATATGGATAATGTCATCGCTGACTTAATTCGGTAGCAATAAGTCCACGCATGGACAAGCTCCTCACCAGTAGTACCATGGGGTCAAAATTACACTAACAGATATAGAGTCTAGTACGGCTAACGCCGCACAATAATTGTACATGTACCGGTATACCATACTGTTCAATGGAGTACCACTTCTCACAGAATTATTGACAGAAATCAAATTGTATTCTTTCATAATTATTATGCTCCACATTCACAGAAGCACAACGTGTTATATTTGAAATGTGCTGAATTTTAGTACATTTCTTCTGACAGCCATTTGTTCATGAAAATGATATTGTTTTCTGTTCAATTTTCTTGTTGTGAAATACACTGAATTATAGTTTTACATTTAGCAGTCAGCATAATAAGTTCACTGCATTGTTATATAAATATATATGTCTCTACCTCTCTTCCCTTGTGATCTTGATAATGAAAGCAAATACAAATGTAGAGTGTAATCCACGATCTTGTTTTGTTGTACATGGATAAATTCAGGTCAAAAATTTCATAAGAATCTTGTTAACGATCGCATATGCCTTATTATATTTTGACAGAATGGATTCTCAGATTGTCACTGAAATTCTGGCCCTATCAGGAAGATTCAGCAAAAATTGTATCGTCAATTGAAATATGTCTTAAATATGGATATGTTCTCATATATATCAGATGCTATATATGAACATATTTAGTATAATAAAGGTGTCCAAAAGCATAAAGCACTATTATGCTCCAAGTCTATGGAAACAGGCATGTTAACCTATACTATTTGAAACCATCGAACCATATGCTTAATTTGATTTCATACCTTTATTTTTCCGATCTAGTGTTAACAACAAATACAGTAACAACGATTAGTGACAAATGTAAATTTGCACTACTCATGCATCACAACTGATGTTTACTACAATTGAACATATACTTGATTGTTTTGAGCATGCTATGTTGTAAAGATATGGCATATAATTTCAGAAGCCTTCAGTGCAACCCAGTCATTGAAATAAGCTATAACACGACATTCAATCTGATCTCACTGTCAGTACAAATTGTGAAGTACAATTTAGAGTAACATCATGATTAATCCTGGAATTGTTTGAAAGTGTTTCGTGATACATGTATGTGTTTAGCATTAAGGTATTATAAATATATTCTAATACAAATTCTTGTCATGGAAATAAACACTGTAAACACACTATTTTTCACTGGGATTTAATTTTGCGGTTTCATACCTCAGACTGTTTATGGATAAATTGTCAGTTAAAAATATTTGTGGTTTCATGCCATGCACTATGTATTATACGCGGTACGTAATCTTGCAGGCATTTATTTTCACCGTTTTGTTCTTACCGCGAAATAAATCCACTGTGAAAAATAGTATGTTTGCAGTACGGTATACAAAACCCTTTGACACATTGTATGACACATGTTTGATCTAAAATGCGAGTGAATTATGCCGTAACATTTAAAGACCAACATACACAGACAAACAAACAAAATGTCTTTGGTTTGTTGAGTTAAAATACATCTAAACATATGCGCATTGACTAAATCAATTTGTTTTTGGCGTGTAAACATTAAAAGTTAATTCTAAAGCAGCTAAACTATGTAGACTCCGATAAAGTGCCACATCAAATGTAAATGTTAATGTAAAGAAAATCTAAAACTGTCGAGTGCGGCCCCTGTTAAGGTCAGTGGCCATGACTCGACCCCCCTGTGTAATGCCTCCCATTCTAGTGTTGCCATTGCTTGGTCCCTTCGCTTGTCGACTTGACTGCGGCATTGGTTCGAAGCTAGTGTCCACATCAGCAGGGCCCTGGTTGCTACTACTGCTCGCCCCATAGGAGTAGCTGAAGCTATGCTTGGATGGCTGATCCCAACTGGTTGTTTTCATATCACTGCCACCTACATTGAAAGAGATAAATATTGAATGTGAAATATAGCAATATCATCCTAAATATCCACACATGCAGGATAAGTCGTGCATCAAAATGTTCTTCCGCACAACACAGTACTTTCACACATAACGTGCATAATGTTTTGTTATATTCAGGTGTCGTGCCTGTACCTTGAGATCCGCTAACTGGAAAATCAGCACTGGCATCCCCTGTAGAAAATTATCCAGTAATTATATTTCTTGTCATGCTCATCATTCCAAATTGTAATCCTCAGTATACTTGAAGTTGAGTCTGAACTGTCATATATATGGAAGCACATGTACAAGTATCAGACAGATTTACCTGAAGCCCCTGCGTGTCTGGAGTAGAAACCTTTGCCAACATTAGCGTTGAGGCCCTGTGACAGTGGCGCCACCTCTGTCATGTTGATACTCGGAGCATTGATATTCTTCTTTATGCTCCATGCTGCGTCCACATCAAAACCAGAAGGCTCTGCAATCACAGAGAACATTGTGCATGCAATTCCAACATTTACCAGAATTTACTATATTGCATGCCGGCTGTTAGAAAACTTACAAAAAAAAAATGATAATTGAAATATATCAAGACAATTGCAGTGGTGGAATTAAAACTAATTTAGGGACTGACTTAAAGATATTACACACTCACTATTGGCCTGCTGACTCTGTGCTTTGCCTGGGGAATCAAAATCCCATTCTGTGTCGTCTATCTCGTCATCGTCTGCAAACTGGCCCTGTCCGTGGCGCTTCACAGGGCTCGAGTACAGAAACTTCTTGGCCGCACCAGCTGCACATCATCAAATAAAATACTGAATGGATGGGACTATATCAACACTACATGGGTCAAATCAGGAAAGTAACTTATAGACCACGTTTACTCTGATCCTGCTCTGATCCACTCACAACACATCATCCGACATCGACAGGGAAGCAGAATATTAATTTTTGTTGGCGTGTGTTATGGCATGTTTGTACCTTATTGCTGTTCCTAGATGCACTCTCAGAGACATATCGATCAGATATACATGCAAATATAGCCTTATTCATAAACTATCAGGAAGACTGTACATTCAGACATGTGTGTGTGGTCAGCTGAAAAAAATCAGAGCGAACGCTGTCAAGACAGTTTGACAATGATTAAAGAGATCTCTACCTTTCGGGTCAACATACACCTCCTTGGTCATGCAAGCGTATTTCGAGATCACAATAGTAGAAAAGAGAGAGTGAATGAACCCGTTTTAGAAGTTGTCTTCGTCGTCGTCAACAAAATGTTTACATTGTGTACTCACAACATGATGACGTCGATGGTTTTGGGTACCATACTTTCACGCAGTTCTGACCAAAAGAGTTCGTTCATATTTTCTCATGTTCTAAAACATATTCGCGAGTTCAGTTATTAATTTTTCAATACAAAGTAATTGGATATGATTAATAAATGTGCGATGCTTACATGATATTGCATTCATTGTGTGCATAGATTTACGTGAATAGCCAAAAAGCGAAAAAAAAATGCCAGCAATTCGTGAAATTTTGGTAACTGAGTAATGACGTCACCAGGGCTTCCCTCATGTCAAAGTCGGATTTCCTTCCAGGAACAGCAACCTGTCATCGAGTGGCATTCTGTGAATTTCAACGAAAAGCAATAAGCCTCAGAGCTTCCCCTACAAAAACAACATCCCCAGTGTTGTGCTAACCAGCACGTGTTATCACGCGAGGCATGCATACTCGTCTTCTCGCCAAATATATTTTTCAGGTAAGTGTTACCATGACAATTGTCTTCATTGAATGATCACGGTGACTGTATTTGACACTGACAGTGACACAGAGTCACAGAGATTCACCTTTCAGCTATTGAGAGTGGCGAAAGAAATGGGTGCACTATTGTAGGCCACAGTATACTCAACCTACTATAGCTATATAGCTGTGTATATTTACAAATAAAGTAATAGAAAATATATATCTAGAATCTAGATATAGATTAGCCCCAGTGGTGACCCTGTACACAACTATTTTATATCTGATGTTTATGTTGTTGTACAACCATACAACATAAACATTAGGTAAAGTTACTTCACTCTGGGGTGGATGGGTCGGGCCATCCACCCAGAGTGAAGTAACTTTACCTACATAAACATCAGATATAAAATAGTTGTGTACAGGGTCACCACTGGGGCTAATATAGATCTATATCTAGAGAGTGCATAGACATCTATAAATACTTTTATTGATGCTGTGAAGTGTGAACTAGACAAACAATATCGTCTACCTCAGAGAAGAAGATATTGTTTGTCTAGCTGTGAACATGATGTGACACAATAACTGATTACTGTCTGACTGTCACTGTAATGGCGCATTTCAATTTTGAGAAAGTATTCAAACCTAACAGTCGTCACATACAATCATGTTTGTTTAAGCAACCTTCAGATAAGCATTCGATAGATAAGGTGCATGTATTATATAGATCTATATCCATTATATATCTAAGTTCAATCCACTGCATGTAAAGCATATTTTGTCATTTGTGCTTCAAACCTTTTTGCACATGTACTGTATCAATTTATAATAAATTTAAATAAAGTGTAATAAATCTGAATTGATCACTCTGATTTTTAAATTAAGTTTTAAATGAAGTTCGGTGTAGTTTGAGTCCCAGGTGAAGTGTAGCCTGTCACATTCTGATCCCTTCCTAATATCGCTGAACTACATGTATGGATGAAACAAATGTACTAGGTTTTTACAAAAAATTGAGTAGATCTATACTGGTAATGAAGTTTACAATTATTTCAGCCTGTCAAATAAATGCCAACAGCAGATGATATCTCTTCAAATCAAGGGTGCAACCACATTGTTGAGGGTGTCGTTCCAATGTATTTGGATGAAAATGGATTTTTTAACGTGAGCGCCGAAGGAGCGAAGCCATAGGGGGGTGTTGGGGCATGCCCCCAAGAAATCTTTGGAAATGCACATGATAAATATATGTGGTGATATTTGGTAGCAACTGATGGCTTTTAAGCATGAATTTCATACATATATAGGTATTATATAACATCTATCCAAAATCCTCAATAAACGACTGTCCCAAAGTTGGAGGGAGGGAGGGGGAGGGGTTCACTATAAATATGGGACATGATGGCATATCTGTATGTTTAATGTGTGCTACCGACTGTATATAGATGTCTGCATATATAAAAACTGTATACATTGTACATTGACTTTTTGCTTGTGGATTAGGATTAAATGCACCTTCTCACAATTCTATTTTTTTTTTGTAGTTCAAAGTACATTTGTGTGTAAGGACAAAGTTACAAAGGCAATCTAATCTTTTATTTTTGACAATTCCAAAAAATAAAATTACCTGTAAATAAAACTGTCCAAAAAATAAAATTACCTGTCAATAAAACTGTCCAAAATGTCGGATGTATTCCTGTTCATTGAAAATTGAATCTGCCAGTAGAAAATAATATATTATGACATTGATTTTTAGTAATCTGCAAATGGAAAAAAAAAATTAAAATCTTATGCCATTTAATTTCCGAATAAGGAAATTTTTGAATAAATCTACAAACTGCCCCCAGTCATCAGCCTGTTTGTCAAATGACACTGTTTTCATTGGTGCAATTCCAAGAATCGCCCATGTACATGTAGCTGGTTGGTGTATGAGCCGTTGACATTCCTTGAAACAAAACGCTCCTGCAACAACCACGACATAAAAGTACACCAGAAAGTCACTTCCCCCATCCAATTAAGCATGATTATTTCCTGCTAAGATCCTAAAACCACATAATATTGAATGTGGTTAATATATATCTTGCAAGGCTACCATACCTGTTTTTCATCTGATGTACTTGAGGGGGGAGGGGGGTGGGGGCTGTGATGTAATATGGTATATATACATGTATGTGACTTGTTGTTGCCTTGTAAATGATCAGTAATTGTGCCCTGGCTACAGTGAACAGGCATGATACATAATAGCGCGTACATATTGCATGCTGAATTCTAAGAAGGAATCCCGCAACGGGCTGGAATTCTCGGAAAATGATTGTATGTCTCTTGACTTGCCGCGCTCGGTGTGCGTTAACTGTATGAAAGTAAATAGCGGGACATGTGCATGTAGTTGGTTAAATATATGTGAGGCCAATTATGTCAGCATAAAAGCCACTATTGACATAGGAGGTAGAGTGAAACGTGATTTACACAATGTGGATATGTATATTATCATACTATATTTTATTAAATACTGGGCTTAATCAGAAGTCTACTGCTAATGTATACATGGTCAGTAATAGAAGTGACATGTAATTCTGTTATTACATGGAATTTTGTAGGACTAAGCCATGGCTATCAAGTATGAGCAAGAAACAGGATACTGCAGTACTTGATGTAAGTTACACTTTCATTTACATACTTGATCATGTAACTCGTAAATTATGTGACCAGATTACATCTCACGAAAATATACTTTTTTTTTCATCGCTGGTTGATGATTTTACGTCAGCCATGGTGAAATTTCACTAAAATTAAACTGTAATGAACAAAGTTAATATTTATATTTAGATATCCCAAAACTGACCGTTTGTTACTCGTAAGATTTGTTCTGCTGTTTCGTTCTCAAGGCGTAAGTTATACCGGAATTTAATTATTGAATTTAATATTTCATCGATTATGGAAAATTATTAACACCAATCTTTCATGTATGTGTACCCGGGTACTGAAGGTTCTTGCCACTACATGTACATGTATACAGTGTATGCATCATGTATCATTAATACCGGGTTGGTGTATTGTGGAAAATCAGTACAAATGAGGAGGAGTTTAATTCCCCGAATTTAACCCAAAAGGAATATCAATTATAACGAGCAAAATATTCGTGAAGTTTTTGAAAAAATCCCCTTTCAGTAATCTCATTTATTTAGTATCAAGGCAATCATTAATTCATTTTCATCTTATATGAATCATCTTTGTTGTTTTACATACCAGTATTTTATTTGAGTTGATAACCGACTTATGCTAGTTTTCATCTCACACATGCTAAGACTTTCTTCTCTGCTGGAATCTTGAGCTTTGGTTTGGGGTCTCTTTGGGTATTATGTCGCAGGCGGCATTGCCAATTCTCTTTACACATTCTTCTTTTCCATGCATAGGTTTTTTTTCTTCTCACTTCAGTTTATCATGCTCTGCATGTTTCATGATATATTATGTGTATACGAGCTGAAGCTTCATCTTCGCCCACAGCTTCGGCTACCGGTAATTACCGATAAATACGGAAATTTTGGCTATTTATTTTATTTCATTCAGGAATTATTTTCCCTGAACAAATATTCTCGATGTCGATATGAATCGTGATGATTGATTACAAGACTGATGAATGGACGTGTACAAGGAATTTGTGATGTACTGGTAGGCCCGTGTATAGAGATCACTATACACAGTACATTATTCGATTGATCTTCAGTCAGGTGATGCCTGCGTACCTAAACCTGATAAATATAATAAAGCTAAATATAGTATGCATTACCCACATGTACATGTACCCATGGTACATGTAGCCCCCCCATTGGCATCTACAGTAAGACATCAGTGTGGAAGGAAAAAGACTTGACTCTAGTGTATCCCCAATATATGAAGTGAATCTCAGAGGGTGTTTCTCACACTCTTAATATATAAATTCTTATTTTTCGAATTTGATCAAAAAAAGAAGTCGGAGGGTTCGTAAACGAAGTACATGTAAATAAATTGGTGTTGCCTTAGCAGCAGAGAAGGTAACCATGGTACAGGAGCCTGTTTTATGGTCAGATAATTTGCAAGTCTGAAAGCATGAAATACATGTAAAAATGCATTGCAGTCTTTTGTGTGGAATATCATTGTTGGATATGATAATTCGGAAACCATGGAAACAGTGGAGCTTTTTCTGTAATGTACATGACTTTTGTATAAATATAAATGTTGTGTTATGAACTGCACGCAAAATACATACAAATGTAAATAACGCTCATTATTGGCACGGTTTGTAACATTGAATCTTGTAAAAACATTTGAAATTGACCTAAAAATACAAATTAGTGTACTTGATCATATTACCGATAAGTTGTTTATGGAAGGATGAAAAGACTTTCACATCCCTTAATGAAACCACTTTTTCATTTATATCATTTCACCTCACCTTAAACATGTTACACATTTAAAGTGGAATAATCGGTTTTTGGTTCCCCGGATTGAAGTGATCAGTCTCTGTCCTTAGAGCAGCTGTACAATACAAAAATTCCAATGTGAACACGAATTTGTCTAAATTTGATATTGAAAATCGAATTTATTAAATAGTTTTGCATGGAACGGTTCCCATGCAGTGATGCGAAATTAACAAAAATAGTTGAAAATGTAGAAAAATATACAGCCCTATCACTTGAAACTCGTATATATGTATGGTATATTATAGTATTGGATCCCCAAATATTCAATATGATTGTTTTGTGTTGCAAATAACGACAATATAGGGAAATCTGTGTCTTTGTTTATACTAGTATTAGCGCAGATGTGAACAATTCGTTCATCTTGCGTTTTTACGATGTGTTCAAACTCCACTGCAGGGTCATGCGGACGTATTTCGGGAGTTGTAACAGTGCGATATCATCTAGTATATGCTGGCCAATCGATTGATAACGAATTTCAGAAACCTTTTATTCCACTTTAAATGATATTTCCTTTTCATTTCTGGAATAGAGATCGATTTTAATCGACAAAAATTACATTATTGATTTCATTGGGTTTCTGAATTTACTCAATATACTGTATATAACAATGTTTTGATATTATTTATAATACCATAAACAGTTCTGAATGTGTGATTTCTAAACAACGCACAGTCGTAAATATCTGCCATTCTGTGCTGTATTTGTGTTATCATCACGTAATTTAAACTGATCATCATGGATTGTATTATGATAAGGCAAATACATTATAGATCACATGAATTTGTAAGGAGAAATATGCACACTGTTATATATAACGCCAAATGTACATCCAAAATGGATATTTTGTACCAGGTATGAAATACACACTTACATGTACCGGGTAATCATGGTAAGCTATTAGTATAGCCCAACTTTGTTTCCGAAACAGAATATATGATTAAAATTAATTGCATTCACATGTATGCATACATGTAAGCATGAAAAGCTATAGGTACCGTATTGGTCCTAATAGTAGCACAGCGAGCCAAAACAAGACTCTCTGCAGCAGCGCGCGCAAAAATGAGGTCAAACTTGAGGTCAATTTTATGAAAATCATGGAAAAATATACCTATAGCCTTTAATACCCTTTATTATGATTTAAATAATATGAATGTGTGGATTGGAACACTCCAAGATCTTATTAAAAAGATATGGAATGAATTATAAGGTCACAAAAATCGAAAATTTTTGGGAAAAAGAGAGTGGTGCTCTACTATTAGGGCGCGTGCCACTATTATGACCAATACGGTATTAGATATCTACATATATTTGAAAACGGACTATATATAATAATTAGACCTGTTTTGTGATAGACACAGATTTCGCAGTAATATTATGGAAGACATTCATTACTCATTCGAAAAAACGACTAAAGTGTTATGTAGCTGTTTTACCATACATGTACATGTGTGTAATGTGGATGTCATTGGTACAAAACAATTACATGGCAAATGTGGTGCTGGCAATGAGGTGAAAGTAGCAATAGAGGGTTTGCTCGCACCTGATGAACTGAATTTATATGCAAGTTGGATGCTTAGGAACAGAACGGTAAAGAGTTTGTGTCAAGTGTACTTGTTGATATCATTAGTCATGTTAATAAGCCGCTAAGAAACCTGGGAAAATCTTGTATAGAATACTGTAGATAGCTAAAAGTTGCGAACCATGATAAAAATTACCTACATGTATTGTATAAATTTGTGTAAATACAATTTCACTGTGGGACTAATGTTGCATTTACTGGGTATGCAACTTTGAACTGCAATGAATATAATAGATGGAAAAATCACGTTCAATATTTTGTTCAGGTACATGTCCAACATCTTATCAGAGAGTTGAACAGGTCAAAATACTAGTGTGAAACTCGTAATGATCAACTCCAACTTTTGAAAAAATAATTCAGGTCCTCACGGCAGGCTTTGATATTGATTAAGGTCTTGAGGTTAATTAACAGATACCGGTATTTGATATCACATCAATTGACTCACTAGTTTCTGCATCAATTGCTTGAAATTTCACTTGATGTGATTGAATCAATAATTGGCTATTAAAAGATGATAATGGTCAATCCCTGTCTTTCAGCAGAAGCCGCAAGGGGGAAAGATCAAAATCTGATTTGACGTTTATTCAGCAAGAGTGAAAAAAAAAAAATAACAAAAAACTAGATGGACATAGATCTAGTTTGCCAAGCTTACATCGTTTTAAAATATTTATTTAGCTAACATTCCAGAACATTTTGTCACATTGAACGCATCGTGTAAGGTCATAATCGTTGCATGCATATTGCCTGTTTCAGCAGATCTCGCAGGCACCGCTTCTTTCTCCCGCCGGCCACATGGTTGGGCCGAGATCGCCCACACTGGCGTCCCTCGCTCACACCGTCAAGGACAAGTTACAGGAGGTGCTCGCCGTACCCGAGGCCAGCACGCTCTCCACCGAGGTCTGTACTGTACATTATGGGAAATTAACGTTGATCTGTGAGAGTGTTCTATTAAGGAAACATTATATGGTGAAATAATGGGGTGAATGGGAAAATGCAAGAAACATTACATGCAGAAACAGGATAGATTTCATTACTGAGTATTGTAAGACTAAAATGTGGTCATCAATATTTCAGTGAATGAGTCTTCTATTATGTAGGATAAAAACACATGAGACATCACGGTTGTGTGAATTCCTTTTGGTAACCTCAACCTCAAATGTAGAATGGAATTATTTGAAAATACATGTATGTAGACATGCGACCCACATTGTTGCAGAGGAAAGTAAAGAGCCTGTGCCAGTATTACGCCACCCTCATCCCCGCGGACAAGTCTGTCTTTCTGAAGACACTGTCCTCCGACTACAATGTCAACCAGACGACTGTGCTACACCTCGCCAACCAACTGGCCATGGCCCAGGTAACAACTGTCGCTAGGGGCAGGCAATAGGGGTAGTGTGGAGTACGAGACTGAGATTTGATAGAAAGAAAATAGTTCAGTAATTTACATGTATGAGAATCAAAGTCACTAAATTGTATAATTGTAGTAGTACATGTAATTGGAAACATTAAGTATATAAACGAATAATATTATCCAATTATTCATTTAGAGTACTAGTACATGTAATAGTAAGCAATTACATGTATAAATTTCTGGGTATTTTGTAGGGTAGGATAATACATTTATATGTATGAAATGCTTCCCTGTTGTAGAGTCGTGGCCCAGCAGTATTATTGCGGTCTGAGGAACGGTTAAGACACGCAATGATACCCAGATACCAGCATCTATTTACACAAATCAGCCGCCTTGAAAATGGAGTCAAGTTCCTCGTTGATCTCAGAAAAGACCTCCTGGTGCGTATAGTGCTCACTGGTACATGTTATTATGAAGAAATATAGGAAGTTGTAGTGTTGCTGAAGTACTCCCAGTATGTATTCGATCACCGTCTGCCATGGTACATATATAAGTCATACCACAAAGTGCATGTACAGCGTGGCATACCATGGATGCAAACATGCAGTCAAATATCCGTGAAATGAACATTAGTACATTGATAATAAGCTCTCGTTGTGTATTTCTGATAATGATTACAGCTTACAGATAATGATTTCTGATGATGATAAACTGTTTCAGATACGGTAGTTAAAAGTCTTTGGAGGATATACATCCTTCAAAGTATCTCTATACATAGGCAATTTTAAAATTGCAGACCGTGTTGTCGACTACGGGCGTGGACCAGGACAACGCTTACTTGCAGGCGATGAGCGTCTGTCTGCGTGACCTCCTGGCGCTCTGGTTCTCTGTCGGGTTCCTATCACTGGAGAGGATCACCTGGCAGTCTCCCGGCGACATGCTACAGAAGGTGAGTGAGGGGGGGGGGGGGGATGGGGGGGGGGGGCTGCGTGACCTCCTGGCGCTCTGGCTCTCTGTGGGGTTCCTATCCCTGGAGATTATCACCTGGCAGTCTCCTGGTGACATGCTACAGAAGGTGAGTGAGGGAGGGGAGGGGGGGGGGGGGGGGGGTCTGTCTGCGTGACCCCCTAGCGCTTTGGTTCTCTGTGGGGTTCCTATCCCTGGAGAGAATCACCTGGCCGTCTCCTGGCCACAATACTACAGAAGATGAATGAGGGTACGGGGGGGGGTCTGTCTGCGTGACCCCCTAGCGCTCTGGTTCTCTGTCTGGTTCCTATCCCTGGAGAGGATCACCTGGCAGTCCGGTGACATGGTACAGAAGGTAGGGAGAGCGGGGAGAGAAAGAGCAATAACCGGGCAATATAATGCTATATTAACCAAATACAGCCCCATTTGTGGTTTCATACTGTGGTCAAATCCAGGGAGCCGAGCTTACGAGGGGTTTAGAAGCGACCAAGGGTAAAAAGCCAAGTCTAGGCATGTCTGAGCAATATTTGGTGTATTACCTATATATACCAACTTTTCTCAGTGTAGTTCAGAGCACGGGTGGAATGTGGGTTGCTGCTAAGGTGGAAAACGGGATTTTATTCTCCCCGTCATTACATTGAATAATGAAGCAACAACACGATGTGACATATACTAGTAGTAAGAATTTTTATCCCACAAAGCTTGCTTTAATCAGCATCAAACATGAACACATCAATGTGGAATACGCATGTGAATGAAATTTGTCAGAGTGCTGACAATATGCATCTAACCACATGTACTAAGCTATATAGCAGTATATAAAATTATGATGATTTTTTTGCCTATCAGATATCAGAGTATGAAGCGGTGCATCCAATAAGGAACTGGTCGGACCTGATGCGACGTGTCGGCCCATATAGGCGGTGCTACATATTCACACACGCCAGCATGCCACGCGAGCCTGTTGTCGTCTTGCACACTGCGCTTACGACGGAAATATCCGAGAATATCCAGGTAAGTCCTCAACTTGATCAATTAAACAATCAGATCCTCAACTCAATTATCACCATTGAAGGTATAAATACTTTCCCAATGCGTAATCAGTGGTCGGTTCTTGGAAAGCATGTTATCTTGTCATTATTTGAGCATGTACACTGTACAGTGAGGGGTGATAACATTATCTCGTCATTATCAAATTTGTAGAATCAGTAAATACTTGCATTGTGAATAGATGCAGTAATTAATTGGGTTTGATACTTGAACTGTGAAATAGGAAATTTGTACTGGTATGGTAATTTAATGGAACAGAAAATTTGCAAAATCAATTATTTCCAAGGATCATATTTTTCAAGGTGTTCAATGCACCGTTATCAACCATTATGTAAGTGAATTCGTGGTTAGTCACATTTTGATGTGAATTTTCAGTCGATCGTCACTCGGTCGCGATTGGGTGAAGACTCAGAAGGCTTACCTCAAGAAATGTCGGAGGACCCAAAACTCATCACCACAGCAATATTCTACTCCATCACCTCAACGCAGAAGGGTGAACTAGTCTTAGCAATTTACCAACACACAATTAGTTTGAACAAAATGCAGAGACTTTTGAAGAACCGTCGGTAATTTCTGATTTGACTGCACGCACTGTACAACATGTAAATATGAGATCAACTGAAATTTCAATATTTGCTGTGCTTTTATGCGGCATTGATTTTATCTCCAGGCCTGCAAGGTGTGGAGATGGGGAACTTTCTGATCAAAGGAGTGGTTCAAGAATTACTATCGGAATTCCCCAAAATGCAGCATTTTTCTAGTCTTTCGCCAATTCCTGGTTTCAAGGATTGGCTGCTCAAAGAAATCAACACTTACTTACACCAGTATGGTGAGTATGTACTGGTACCGGTACACATACCATGAGCCATCATACAGCTGTGAAAATCATTAACATAAAAGCATTAGAGGTATGCAGGAAAAAAAATCTTTATTAGCCTTTATTTTCAATCTGGAAAAGAAAAAAAAAATGTCTTGGATGAATACATCAGTTTAACCATTTATGTATTGATTAATGAGGAAAGATTTCACATGCAATGACTGTACAATGAGAATTTTCCCAGAACAATACATGACTAGGATTATAATTATAACGATATAAATGCCTTCACACAATTTTAAACATATTCCCAGATGCGGGCGAGTCGCCGGAGCAGACGCTGTTTCTCCCGGACGAGGTCACGCGGCTTGAGGAGGCAGTCGGGTCTCAGTCACGGGGGATGTTTGACGACCTACGCAAGGTCCTGCAGAAAAACTCCTGGCTCAACTGTCAACAGACCGTCAGCAGTCTCAAAGAGCCGCTGCTGCGACTCTGTGCTCGGTATCTCTATGTCGAGAAACGCCGAAAATATGCCTTGAATCCTGTCGGTGGGTATTTGGTTGGAGGGATTTGGAGTGATCAATTGAAAATAAAATAAAAATATATTTTTCACACATGTAACTCTTTGGAGAGGCAAGATTGCCACTAAATTTGCCATTTGACTTTCATGTTCATTTCTGTTTCATCATCGTGTCCATTTGCCATACCCCCTACATGTTGAAAAAAAAAGAGTTTAATGCCACAATGTTACTTTTATCTCCGTACAGCTAATTTTCACTTGAGAAATGGTGCTGTCTTGTGGAGAATCAACTGGCTTGGCGACACGTCGATACGCGGACTTAGTGTGGCCTGTGGACTGATGGTCAACTATCGATACTTTCTCGAGCAGACCGAACAAAACAGCCGCAACTATATGGAAAACTACAGCATTCCCATCTCGGATCACATCCAAGAACTTTTGGACCAACTGCCATCGTCAAACCTTGAAGGAGAGACACCGAAGTCAGACTCACCGAATTCCACTTAAAGGGACCAAAATCACACTATTAGATAGCAATTTGTTGAACGTTATGACAGTCAAATAAACGATTTCGTCCGTCATTACTGGGGTATGTCCCGTTTTGAAACTGATAGCATTTCAAGATTTAGCTGGTGGATTATTAATTACTTATCATATCATGATGTAGGAGAGCTTGTTACCATGAACTTGGAACGAATAATATTAACTTATTGCCTGTGTTATATACTAGTAATGTGTGATTGTACGCAGTGAATGTACATTTCTGACACTGGTTTGTAGCCTGTTTTCACTATTTGTTGGCAAGTACTGGCTTGTGCCATACCATGTGTGCATGATAGAACAGTATGTATAGTCTAGCTCCAATTCACACAGAAATGCATACCGTATTGGTCCTAATAGTGGCACGTGCCCTGATAGTAGCACGCCCCTCCACCCCTTCTATTCACAGAAAAATGTTTGCTATTTGTAACCTTTTATTTCACTTCATATCTTTCTGATACTCTTGGGAGTGTTCCAATCCACATATTTATGTTATTTGAATCACTATCAAGGGGATTGAAGGCCAAAGGTATATTATTCTGTGATTTTCTTACATTTGACCTCAAATTTCCCCGTATTTTTGCACTCGCTACTGCAGGAGGTCTTGCTTCGGCACGTCATGCTACTATTAGGACCAATATGGTAAATAGTATATAAAATAGATATAAAAGTATCAAGTAGTAGAGTATATATGTACATTAATATATATTCGTGGTGTATTCACATGTTTGTATTGAGTAGAACCCACCAAAATTTGTAATTGCCTTGCATACAGACTTTAGAAGTTTTTGTTTTTTGATAAGTAGATTCTAGTGTTTATACAAAGAAAGGCTCAAAATTTTGTTGGCAAAATTAAAGAACGTAGTACTAGACTGTAGTGTTTCGAATATTCGTGTAGCATTTATGAGTATAACTTGAGATTTTGAAGGCTTGATACACCTCTCCTGAAGACCATCAGACTTATATACCTAGAAATATTTTGCATTCCACATAACATGCTTAAGTCTCCTCAGTTTTGTTTTATGTATTGGGATTATTAAGTAACAGATTATTGACACCCAGTGCTGTGTGATACACATATACCGGTAAATCTGTGTCTCGTTTTAGCATTGTGCAGCACGTGTGTAAATTCCCGTGTTCAAATTGTAGAAATTTATTACAGAGATTTGCCTTTGAATTGTTGTGCCTTAAATTTTTGAAGTTATTTTTTCGTATGTGTATATATCAGACTTGTGTGGTTGAATGAGATATGACTACGATCACATGGTTGTGTTTATGAAAGTATCGTGAAAGTATTCGAGCGTATAGCTGGGCATATTCATAAATATTAATAACAGGTAAATGTAAAGGCCGAAATGCTTGACTTTGTTGTTGATCTTCATTGGTAAAGTTTATTCTGCAATAAACATGCCTCACTTGGTTACAATCAACCTGTGCTAGCTCAACCCACTTGTTCAAGTATAAGTTATGATATGAATTTTATGTACTTGAGGAGTGTTCATTGGATGTCGTAAAATATCCAAAAATATAATTCATGATATACATATTATGTTGAATATGTGCATGTCTGAAAGTGTTCCTATTTGGTATGTCTCCTGAGAAAATAAAATTTGTCAAAAAGACTGTAATGGCGCCATCTTTCCACCTTCTTACCAACCAACCTCTTGATCATAATGATATGAACATGGATACGTTATGATATCACCATACCATGTATGCATCATGATTATGTAAGTACTGGTACAGATTGATCGATTGATTTTTATATAGGAATACTACTCATAAGCTGCTCATGTGGCAAGTCAAGTTCATTTAGGAGTTATGACACATATATGCAAACAAGACTGATGATAGATATATAAAAAAAAATAATTATGACATACTACAATGTATATTGAAATTCAGAACAAAAATATATTTTAAACTAAAATAACAGTGAAACTCGAGGTCTTGAATGTTTTTCATAAAAGGACCAACTTGAGCTTTTTTTGTTTAGATCTGTATCAGATGAGAATTAAAACATATACTTGCACAACACACTACCGGTAACTTGGTATCTACACTGTGTCTCGAAAAAGTCATATATTCAGCCTCTGCAGTATCAATCCACGACCTAACGATGTTTCTATCAGTTAATAACCTTTTGGTGTGCTCTAATATAATGCCCGGATTGGATTATTGTATCCCCCGAAGGAAGTCCTGCGGATAGCCTACTATGGATTTGCGATCGTCGTCCGCAGAAATTTTCTTTTGAACCCGATCACTCTTATTTTTTTGCATGCACATATATAATGGTAAGACCACGACACCAATCGATTTCGGTTGCCATGGCAACTGAATTGGGCGTTTGTGACACATTTTGCGTTGAAAACAGCCTGTTTGAGACAAGTGGCTTGTAAACGCTCTACAGACCGCAGTTTTCCACGGATCTCAGTCATTTTTCAGAATGATCGTGTGAATATTAATGTGTTAACGGCCTAACTTATTACATAAAATTTATGAAATATCCAGTTATATGCCTATATCTTACCTCCAAAACACATTACGGGTTATGGCTTATTAGCCTTACTGACATAGGAGTTCTCCATAGAGAGAACCCCATTTGGAAAATGGGCTAGACAATGAATTGTCCAAGCCACTAACCCACGTGACCGGATGGTGACGTCATTCTCATCTCCTATGGCTGCTCTACCACATTGGATTTGCCTTGCTGACATAACTTTGCGAATTTTTTAGTTTTCATCGTCTTACGAACACTTTCTTTGCATGCCTTTTTGGATATTTCTTTTCCTCGCTCTTTTGGCGTGCTTCGCGTGGATAGTTTCCGCTCCTCGGACTTCGTTTTGTGTTTGGAGCGCGGACTCCCCTCTTGCCGTGATGCGCCGCTGTGCTCAGTGCGGGCAGCAGCTTCCGTCGTGGGAAGTACACTCAGAGTGTATTGCGTGCCAGGACCCGGTGCATACGGATCAACTTACGTGCGGTTTGTGTGCGGACCGTTCGCGGGAGGAGTGGGGGCAGGTTCTTGGAGCTGTTCTCGCACGGAGAGACAAGTTGTCCCGTCAAGTGTCTCCAGCCCCGTCCTCTTCATCTTCCGCGTCGTCGGCCAAGCGTCGCCGCCGTCAGGAGAGGAAGACTTCTGCCCTGCTGGGCAAGCTGGATCGTACCCTGGTTTGCCTAGAAGCTAAGTTTTCTTCCCCTTCCTCTTTGTTTTGTTCCGCGGGTGATCTGCTGGTGGGAGAGTCGCACTCGACCCACGGTGGCACGCCCCGGGAGTCAATTCACTGTGTATTTCATGTACCGTCAGCGGGGATCCTGTTTGCGCGTGTCACCTCCGCTGTTATCGGCGAACAGGTTCCTGCAGCTGCGCCCGCGCCTTTTCTGGCCAGTTCTCCCGCGTTTTTCGGTTCCCGGCCCTCGGGGTCCGGACCCCGTAGCCTCGACGGGGTCTCCTCGACGGGGTCTCCCTATCCCGGACGGGCTCCGCGAGGAGTTTTCCCGGCGCCGCTGTGAGACACTGGACCAGGGGAAAACAGAGTTGGGGAAGTTTCCCCGTCGGCCTCCTTTCCACAAGAAGGACTACCTCCCGTCCAACCCGGACTACCTGGATAAGCCAGCGGTATTCCCCGAGGCGGCGGCCCAGTACCTTGGCGACAAGGCTCGCCCCGTGACCCTTCAGCCGGAGACCTTACTCTCCCTGAACCACGCCGTCCGCGCCGCCACCTGTGTGTCGTCGTCCGAGGACTGGTTCCGTACTGCGGCTTACCGCCAACTACAGTCTGCCTTGACAGCGCTGGAAGACCTGGAATCCCCACCGTCTCAGCTAGTGTCCCTGGGGGACCACCTCCGTTCGGCGTCCCAACTCCTGGAGTCTTGTGACTTGGCGTCAGCCCACCGGATGGAGCAGTCCACGTACGTGGAGTGGGTCCTCCACTTACTGAGGAGAGACGATTTTCTAGGCCAAGCTAGGTTCAAGCTTCCCCCGGCCTTGGTGACGGAGCTTCGCTGTGCCCCGCTCGTAGATCCAGAGGCAGGGGCTGCTCTTACCTCTCCTCCACCTCTCTTCGCCGGCCTAGAGTCTAAGCTGCCTGCAGCTCGTGAGCTGGCCCGTCAGGAGGAGTCGGTCTCGACCAGTAAGCGTCTCACGGAGACGATCGCCAAGCGTCTGGCCTCCCCTCTTCAGGCGTACGCCCCCTCTTCCTCCAAGCCTCCACCGACCAAGTCCAAGGAGAAGAAGGAGAAGAAGCCCTTTCAGAGGGCCCCTGCCGGCAGTAAAGCGACCAAGAAGTCAAAGCACAAGGGCAAGCCCAAGCCAGCAGGGGAGAAGAAGTCCTCCGCCCCCGCAGCAGGTGAGTACTTCACAGAATCAGCTCCCTGCGATGGACCCTGCGATACCTCGGGCTGTCCCACCCTCGTTCCAAAATTCAAGCGAGCCTGTGGGCGCCCGTCTAACAAATTATTGGCAAGAGTGGCAGACACTCGGAGCCAGCCCGTGGATCGTGTCGGTCCTTCGCAGGGGCTTTCGCATCCAGTTCAGTCAGCGTCCTGCACTGGCTACCGAGCCTATTCCCTTTTCACTTCCCGGAGCTCACGCCAAACGGTTAGCACTCTCGCTCGAGATCGCCGATATGCTGGCCAAAAACGCGCTCGAAAAAGTAGGAATTTCCTCTCCAGGTTACTACAGTATCCTGTTCTTGACTCCCAAGAGCTCAGGCGGGTGGCGCCCCGTGATCGACCTGTCCGCTCTAAACCGCCATGTCAAGACCCCCAAGTTCGCCATGGAGACGGCGGAATCGATCCGCTTGTCCCTTCCAAAGAACTCTTGGGTCGTCTCCCTGGATCTGAAGGACGCGTTCTTTCACATCCCGATTCATCCGGTCTCCCGCAAATATCTGCGCTTCGTGCACCGGGGCACCGTGTATCAGTTCCGTGCCCTGCCATTCGGACTGTCCCCGGCTCCATGGATCTTCACAATGGTGGTGAAAGAGTTACAGATACTCGCCCACAAGGAGGGCATCCTCCTCTACCAGTACCTAGACGACTGGAATGTCTATCACCAGTCTCCCGAGGTTCTGACTCGGCACTTACAGTGGGTCCTGGACTTGTGCAAACGCATGGGTTTGCTGGTCAATCTCCAGAAATCAGAGCTAACGCCGGCCCAGGACTTCGTGTTTGTCGGGTACCGGTACAAGACACAGCTGGGTATGGTTTTTCCCACGGAGGAGCGGCTGTCAAAGATACGGTCCTTACTCCGCAGATTCTTGGACGAGCCCAGTCAGTCAGCACAGGTCTGGCAGTCGATGCTCGGGTTGCTGGCAGCAACCGAGAAGTTAGTTCCTTACGGTCGACTCCACATGCGGGAGTTACAGATCGACCTTCGCTCCCAGTGGATCGCAGCCACGGATTGCCCTCAGCAACCGGTCGTCCTTTCTCCAGCAGGGAAGGCGTCCATACTGTGGTGGATGTCCGCTACCAACCTCACTCGGGGCTCACCCTTCCGTCAGCCTCCTCCCTCCAAGCATCTATTTACGGATGCCTCTACGGAGGGCTGGGGGGCACACCTGGACTTCAAGGAAGTGTCTGGGGTGTGGACAGAGCCCGAGAGCTCGTGGCACATCAACCGCTTAGAGTTGGAGGCGGTTTCCCTGGCCCTGGCCCACTGGGAGGAGGAGTGTGCTGGTCGTGCTGTCCTGGTGTCCACGGACAACTCCACTGTCGTGGCCTACATAAACAAACAGGGGGGTACAAAGTCCGTTACCCTGTGTCGGCAGGCCACGACGCTTCTTCTGTGGTGCCGGTCTCGGAACATTCACTTGCGTGCACGTCACATCCCGGGCCGGTTGAATGTGTTGGCGGACCAGCTGTCACGCAGGGGGCAGATCCAGCCAACAGAGTGGTCTCTCCATCCTCAGGTGTTCAGTTCCCTGTGCCTCAGGTGGGACCGCCCTACAGTGGATCTCTTCGCGACCAGGTGGAACAACAAGCTTCCAGTGTTTGTCTCTCCGCTTCCGGACCCCCTTGCGATGTCCATCGACGCGTTGTCCACGGATTGGGACGGCCTGTTCGGGTATGCATACCCTCCGGCGATTCTGCTGCCCAAGGTTTTGGCCAAGATCAGGTCCCACACATGCCGTATTCTCCTGGTCGCTCCATACCAGCCACAGCGGCCTTGGTTCCCAGAACTTCTGGGCCTGTTGGTAGATCAACCAGTGGCCCTACCCCCTCGGGACGACCTTCTCAAACAGCCCCGGGCGCAGCTGTTTCACAGCCGACCCGCGAGCCTGAACCTCCACGCGTGGCTTCTGTCCAGTGATCCCTTCGCGCAAAGGGATTTTCTTCAGAAGTGTCCAGTAGGATCGCCCGCCCTAATAGAAACTCATCCTTGGGAGTCTATGAGTCTAAATGGCGAGTCTTCGCTGCTTGGTGCGATGGCAGGCAGGTTGATCCATTCAACGCCTCTGCTCAGACAGTAGCTGATTTTCTCTTGGAGAAATTCCAAGCGGGTGCGGCCCCTTCGACATTAGCGGGTTATAGGACCGCTCTAGCCAAGACTATTTTGCCTCACACTGGCATCAATCTCGGCGAGGATCGAGATCTGAGCGCCTTGCTCAATAACTTTAAAGTTGAACGTCCGCTTACCCGTAACTCAGTTCCGGAGTGGGATCTATCCCTGGTTTTGAACCGTTTGGCGTCTGCTCCCTTTGAACCTATGTCTTCCGCCCCCCTAAAGTTCCTTACTTGGAAGACAGTCTTCCTGCTGGCTCTGGCTTCTGGACGTCGCAGGAGCGAAATCCACGCCTTGGATTTCTCAAAAGTTAGATGGCGAGAGGATGGCCTCCAGGTCTCCTTACAAGTCATCCCTTCTTTCCTGGCGAAAACCCAGCTGGCGTCGTCTCCCCTGCTGGCCTTCACGATTCCGGCTTTGTCGGCGTCTGTAGGCCCGAATCTCGAGGAAGACTGTCTCCTGTGCCCGTTGCGGGCTTTGCGCTTGTACCTTAAGCGGACAAAAGGTCTCCGGGCTGGCAAGCGACTGTTGTTCATTTCACATCAGTTGAAATTCCAACGGGACATACGTTCCGCTACCATCTCATCCTGGATTCAAAAATGTATCCGCACCTGTTACGATTTGGCCGAGCAGGACTCCGCCTGTTCGTTCAAGGTACGCGCCCATGATGTTCGGGCCATGGCGGCCTCTCTTGCATATATGGGACGGGTTCCACTTGATCAGGTCATGCAAGCATGTTCATGGCAATCCCATAACACCTTTACGTCTTTCTACCTTAGAGACCTGACGTGGACGGGGAGTGAGGGCTACCACCTCGGGCCCGTGGTAGCTGCTCGGAGCGTCGTCACCCCTTGAGGATGACGTGGCCCATCTTGTACATACGTTCCTCTTGTACATATGTTGAAGTTCCGTGTTGCGAGTTCCGGTTCCGATTACCGTTAAATTGGTCTCCTATGTCAGTACGGTCGTACTCCTTAGTTCGGTATGCATTGTGACTCAGTTGCGTCAGCAAGGCATATCCTCATGTACATACGTTACGTCACTTATGACCGGAAGCCAGTCACTCGACACTCGGAGGTAAGTGGTTTTTTCTACTTACCCTATTGTTAAACCATAAATGTTTTGGTGACCCTGAGGACACCCTCCTTTGGTTCCTCCAATCATCCAGGGGAAAAGCCCACCCTGTCCCTCACTGAGGCCCTAGGGTTGAGCTTTTGGTTATGTCAGAGTTCTTTTTGGAGCACCCCGCCTCCAATCTTTATTCTGATTTTACCCGTAATGTGTTTTGGAGGTAAGATATAGGCATATAACTGGCTGTTTTATGTTAATAAAACTAGTGTTATATACTATACTTACCTCCAAAACACATTCAGAGTGCCCACCCGGCCGGCCCCGCGTACTCCTTCTGGTTGGTTCCTAGAATCGACGAGAATGACGTCACCATCCGGTCACGTGGGTTAGTGGCTTGGACAATTCATTGTCTAGCCCATTTTCCAAATGGGGTTCTCTCTATGGAGAACTCCTATGTCAGTAAGGCTAATAAGCCATAACCCGTAATGTGTTTTGGAGGTAAGTATAGTATATAACACTAGTTTTATTAACATAAAACAGCCATTTTGACATCTATCATCATTCCAATAGCCTGTACTATGGAGGTTAATGGCACTGGTTTCTTGCTCTGAATAGAGAACTGATGTTTTTGGTGAAAACAGGAAATATTACTGAAGAAGTTACCATTAGTTTCACTACCTGGTAGTTAAGTCTGTTACTGAGCACAATAAAAATAGTTGAGACAAGAAACATATATTATTGAGCTTATCAAAGTAAAACTTTGAGCAGAGATTTTATGGCTGTCGTAGCATTGATTATTACTGAATAAATTAATGTTAGTTTTGCTAGTTAAGTCTCTTACTGTGCACAATAAAATTTTTAAGGCAAGAAACATTTATCAATGGGCTCAACAAGGTCGAAGCTTTGATGAGTATGGATTTTATGGCTGTAGTAACATTTCTATTACTAAATAAGTTGAAAATAATTTTACTAGTAAAGTTTATTACTGAGCGCAATAAAAATAGCTAAAGCAGGGAATTATATTATTGGGCTCAACAGGGAAAATATTTTGTCCAGTAGTGATTTAATGGCAGTAGTACTACCATTGATATTACTGAGTAAGTTAAAATATAATTTGGCTAGTTAAGTCTATTATTGAACATTATTAGAGCAATAATGCCTAAACAAGTTAAGACAAGGTACATTTTTCAATCGGCTCAATGAGGAAAAGGCTCTGTACAGTAGAGATGTTGATAATACTGAATGAGTTAACATTAATTTTGCGTGTTAAGTTTATCATTGAGCATAATAAAAATCGTGAAGGTGAAAAACATTTATTATTTGGATCAAGGAGATAAATAATGTGTCCAGTATTGATGGCTTTACCAGCATCGATATTACTGAAAAGGTTAACATCAATTTTCTATTTAAGTCTATTATTGAGCACAATAAAATGTTAAGTAGGACTACAAACATATACTATTTTGCCTACTGAGAATTTTTTTTGTTCAGTACTGATTGCATGGATGCAGTGTCACATATATTACTGAATAAGTTAACATTAATTTGACAAGTACAGCATGCTGTGAACCCCTTTCATTACTTTTAACTTTGAAATCAGAGTTAAAAATTTCGTTGGAATTTCACGTTCAAACCCAATTTGGAACATAGTTCGGGTGAAAAACAGTGCTTTTTGTGAAAACCCTGATCTGGCTCCAATTTCATCATCTAGAAATGCAGTTTTGTTCAACATTCAGTTGGAATTTCAACTTTGAACCAAATTTGGTATATTAATTCGGTCAACTTTTACTGTAAATTTCAACTCGAAACCAAATTTGACACGTATTTTGAAGGAAGATAAAACTGATGGTGAAAAGTTTTATCTGGGCCCAATTTCGTCATTTTGAAAAGCTGATTTGGTCAAAATTCAATTGGAATTACCACTTCAAATCAAGTTTGTCAAATATTCTGAGTTGAAATATAACTTTTATTGAAAAGTTCGATCTGGCTCCAATTTCGTCATTTTGAGATACAGTTTTAGTCAACTTTTACTTCGAATTATCTTGAAACCAAATTTGGCACATATTTTGAAGGAAGATAAAACTTATGGTGAGAAGTTCGATCTGGGTCCAATTTCGTCATCTTGAAATGGAGATTTCGTCAACCTTCACTTGGAATTTCCTTTTCAAATCAAGTTTGTCAAATATTCTGAGTTGAAATATAACTTTTAGTGAAAAGTTCGGTCTGGCTCCAATTTTGTCATCTTGAGATGCAGTTTTGGTCAACTTTTACTTTATATTTCAACTTGGAACCAAATTTGGCACATATTTTGAAGGAAGATAACCACATGGGATGGGATGTGTTTCCAGCCAAAAATACCCACCTACCATCAATTTCCTCAGATTAAGTTGTTGCTTTTTGCAGGCTTCATGTAACTCCGCTACAGGAATCCTGTGCGCACGTTGACGACTGTGATAACACTTTTGGTGAAACGTTCGATCTGGGTCCAATTTCTTCATCTTCAAATGCAGATTTGGTCAACCTTCACTTGGAATTTCCTTCTCAAATAAATTTTTCAAATATTCTGAGTTAAAATGTAATTTTTTTTGTGAAAAGTTCAATCTGACTCCAATTTCGTCATCTTGAGATGCAGTTTTGGTCAACTTTCACTTCGAATTTCAATTTTAAACCAAATTTGGCACATATTTTGAAGGGAGATAACACTTATGGTGAAAACTTCGATCTGGCTCCAATTTCGTCATCTTGAGATGCAGTTTTGGTCAACTTTCACTTTGAATTTCAATTTTAAACCAAATTTGGCACATATTTATGGTAAAAAGTTCGATCTGGGTCCAATTTCGTCGTCTTGAAATGCAGATTTGGTCAACCTTCACTTGGAATTCCCTTTTCAAATCAAGTTTGTCGAATATTTTGAGTTGAATTATAACTTTTGGTGGAAAATTCGATCTGGCTATACTTTTCATCATCTTATTGAAAATTGTCAATAAGGACAAATTTGACCTTCAATGACCTTGAAAGGTCAAGCAGCAATTTTGGTGAGAAAAAAAAAATAGTTGTGGCTTAATACTTTACGCTTGTAACTCTAATTTTTCAGCCTTATCGGTAATACTTTTTGGGCGACAGAGATGATAGGGGTGATGGGATACACCCCAGCCCTCGGAGGTGACCAGAAAGCGTCTAGTTAGTAATGTATGCAGTATGATAATGCTGGAAATATGTTCTACACGATGCATCTCTGTTGAAGCTTACTGAGCAGAAACTACAAGCATGTCCTGATTATAATGCCTGATGCAACTCAAATTCGTCTGATAATTTGTTGATGAGAAATTGTCGATCAAATAGCGACAGGGCCCTAGGCCCATCTGAAGTTCTTACGTAGATCGGTAACACCCACATCACATCGTATATAAATACATGTCAATCAGTGTTGTCTGCTATCTAATTGTAGCCGAGTAACATTCGGCAGATACATATATTATGGATTTGCGATCGGCGCGACGCGTCGGTCACCGCCGCTGCCGCTGCATCCGTAAAATGCATAGGCCTACGGGAGCGACCTACCATCTCTACTCTATACAGATCGCGTTTCTCAGCCAATACGGATATTTTTTTGCACGTAAGCTAATTATCATGGTAAGACCACTATGACATCGAATAGTCGTTTGGCGAAACGTTTTGCAGCGGGATCAGCCTACGTGAAATAGTCATTCATAACAATCGTTTATCAGAGAGATAAAATGAAAAATAACCCCCAACCTCCAAAAACCACCTGCCAAGGATTGTCCACATGACCTACCCCCGTGCGAGGGGAGCCGTGATCAAGTGCCTCCGGAGGATAACACATGTTATTGCAAAGATGGACTTCGGTCTGAGTGGAATAAAAAAAGCAGTCCTCTGGGAGCTCTGTCTGGACGAGACACTGCGGAGACAGTACTGCTCTTTTAGGACAGGCGAGGGCAGGACGTTTTCTACCTCTGCCCGATGTCACCTCCACAGTGCGGAGAAGAAACGGAGACTCCACGTTATTTGGGAAATGTCAATGGTAAGGGTGCGCGTCCCCATGTCAATTCTATAAATCCTGTCCGTGGCCCTACAATATTAGGACTCCATTCCATGGCCCCACAATATCATGAATCCGGTCCAATGACCTAAAATTTTATGAACCCCAGCCCTTTTTACTCACAGCTGACGGCAAGGCGGCTGTCTCTTCTTGCACAGGTGTGCAAGTGGATGTGGAAGAAGACCCTGACGTAAACTCTGCACCCGCGGAGTATAAAGAGTAGTCTACTGACGTGCAGAGACCCTCCAGTTTCCCCCAGGAGACGTACCTCCGCATCTGTGGAGGAGCGAAGTGCGGCAGATGTGTGGAGGACACTGCACACTGATGAGGAACCTCTGCAGAGACGAGGACCCTCTGCAGTAACGAGGAACCTCTGCAGAGACGTAGAATCTCTATAGTGACGAGGACCTCCGCAGAGACGAGGACCTTCACTTCACAGACATCTGCAGAGCAAGGGCCTCCGCGGAGCAAGCAACCACCCTCCAGAGACAGACATGTCGCCGAGTCTGGGATGATTCACCTCCGCATGGACACAAGCGTGACACGAAATTGACACTAGATCTTAGGCTCATTGTTAAGCAGGGTCTTAGTTTAAACCTGGACCCTTTCTACCATTTTATCACCCAGTGACTTAGTCCAAACCTGGTCACTGTGTAAGAGGACTCTAATTGGTATATTTTTAAAGTGAACATCTGATTGTCGTGTATTGGTAAAGGAAATAAAACTTGTCTTTGAATTGAGTCTTTAGCACTTTTCTCTTCTCAGAGAATTAATATGAAATTGCGGACGTCTCACCAGTAAATGTCTATAGCATTCGCACACAGAGAATAGAGGTACTACAGAAAAACTATACCAGAAATAAATACAATGAGAAAAAAACAAAATACAACCAACTACAACCTAAAATCGCTATAGAAACTTAGTGCCGGGACCAGGATCCTGGTGTTAGACCCTCAAGTGGTCTGAATGGATGGAACAAGTCAGGAGGTGTGAGCGGGAACACTAATTGCAAAGGGTCCGCAAGAGCCCTGGGCTGAGCAGAGTGTTGAGGGGACCCAGCTCTTAACTTGGGGACAGCGAGATCCTCGAATCTGACACTTCCTGCAAGCCAGAGGACGGGCCACATTGGAAGGGAGAGGATGAACATGCTCCGTGGAGTGAGGCAGGGAGCAACTGCCACACCTTTCATGGAGTCTCTAACTCGAGAGGGTCCTACAGTCCAGAGAGGGTGGCAGAAAGGGGGAGGTTCGGGCCACGCTCAGCCTCAAGCCGGGCCTTCCAGCCACGACATGGAGCCGAGGTTCACTGCCAAACAAATCATGGCAGAGTACCCCCTGCACAGATGGAAGGTGCTGTGTAGACTCCGCAGTCGATGGCCGCCGCATTAATATAGGCTCCGCTGATGTGTAAGATTGTGATGACGCGGAAGCAGATGCCATAGATGGCTTCTCAGATTTCGGTTCCGCAGATGGCTCCTCAGATGGGAGTGCCGCCTCCGCAGCCAGTGGTCTACTACCGTCGAATGCCACAGGCCGCACGCCTGGAGGAGTGACTCCCAAGGAAGTACCTCATCCTCCTCCACATTTGCGTCAGCAAATTTGACGGTGTCCCCATGGAATGGCCAGAGTACTTAAGCCACTTCCCGGTGATCGCCGAAGTGAATCGGTGGGAAAGACAGAATGAGCGTCTTACCTGGCGAGTAGATTGACAGGAGAGGTGAGGCAGATCCTACGGGGATGAAACCAGACCAGCACAAGGACTGGGATCTTCTCATGGAGAAACTGGCCAAGTGTTTCGACCTCGCCTGCCGAAAAGAGACCTATAGGGTGGCGCTGCAAAGAAAGACGCGGAAGACTGGGAAGATGCTGCAAGTTTTTGCCCAGCATATCCGGTCACTGGTCAAGAGGTCCTATCCTCACCTGGGGGATGAGGCGCACGAGACCATCGCATTGGAAAGCTTCCTGAAGGGTCACGGGGATGGTGACATGCTCATGGCCCTAATGAAGACCCTGGAAGAGGCGATGGCGTTCATCACCCAGTATGATTGTGTCAACTGCAAGCCAGTGCGTGCAGTCCACATCCTGTTGGAGAATGAGAGCCTGAAGGCGCCACAAGACATGATGGCCTTCACCTAGGTGGATTAGCCTCTGCTGAAGAGGGAACACAAACAGAGCGGCTCTGTGCCTCGACTTCCCAAATTCAAGTGAATGTTTTTGACCCAGGCCCAGAAGATGGACCAGCTAATTGGGGACGGTTTTGAAGACCTGATGGGACGGACTTGAAGAAGGTGGAGGGAGTGATGACTCCGTGGATGACCTCAACACAGGAACCTCGGGGTCGGGACTGCTGGCTGTGCCGACAACCCAGACACCTGAGTAGAGAGTGTCCCCAGAGACCAAAGGAGGACCCTTCTCTGCCTACTGTAAATAATATTGATGATGTTGATGTACCAACGACTCCAGGTGTCTTACCTGAGGGGAAGGAGAACCGTTCTCTGTCTACTGTAAATAGCCATGTTCAAGATATTAGTACCACTCCACGTGCCTTACCTCACGGGGAGGACGGCCCTTCCCTCCACTGTACAAGTGAGGCCGAGACTCCTGGTGCCATGTCTGAGAGAGATGCAGAGCTCTTGTCCTGTGTAAATATTGCTACAAACCTAAACCTTTAGATTGGTACACTCAATTAAATGTCGCCTGGAAGGACGAGAGATCAACCTTCTGGTCGACATGTGTGCTGTTTCCACCGTTGTGGATGTTTCTGTTTTTAGTAAGTTTGTGCAAACCAGTGTGCACCTGACCACATGAGGTACCACCAAGTGTACCCTCTCTCTTCGGAATCGCAGACGGACCTCGAGAATTGTCTTATCCGCAGCATCGGGATACTTCCTTAACGTCATCGGTACGCTCCCGACTATCCTGTGTCTGGGGGACTTGGAAATACCATCAGAGTTCATCATAGGCCTGGTGGGGATGCCTTGAGTGCTCGGTATGGACGTACTACACACTCTGGGCCCCCCACTTGACCTCGCTCATGGAGAGATGAAAGTAGAAGAGCGAACTGTGTATCTTCATGAGAGACTGAAGCCAACGGTTCTAGGGCTATGTGCAAAAATCCCATTAGTCTCGCAGCATGGTTTGAAGTCCTGGTCTCCCTTATGATCGACGGTACAGCCGGCGACCATGTGTCAGCCTTATATGTCTGACGGTGACATGACAGTGGGAAAAGCCCTGGTGGAGCCGCACGGAGTTGAGGTGTTGGTGCTTCTCCTCAATACGAAGGAGTATGCAGTGATGATACCGGGAGGAAGTCTGCTGACACATGCCGGTGACGAGTCAACATCAGCCGGACTGTGCAGAGCCTTCTCCCTCCGGATATGCGGAGCAGTGTGTGGCAGGATGCATGCCTCTGCAGAGACGGGGTGCAGAGCCATTGGGTGTTACCTCCGCACTGACACTTACGGAGGTCCAGGAGCTATGAAATATGATTATGGACTTCACGGGTGTGTTCACCACGGAAGACAAGGGACTCGGACAGACGTCACTGGTGCGTCACAAGATAGATACAAGAGATCGCAGATCCATCAAACATCTCCGGAGAGTGCCCTATAAGCAACAGGAGCTTATAGAGGCAGAGGTGAATAAGATGCTGAAAGTGGGAATGATAGAGCCCATTGATAGTTCGTGGTCGCCTTTTGTAGTTCTCGTCCATAAGAGGGACGGAACCACCCGGTTCTGTAAAGACTACTGGAAACTCAATGATGTGACAAGAAATTCATGACGGGTGCCACTAGTGGGGCAGGAAATGCTCACTCTTTCCGGAACACCTGATTTCACCTCCTAATGGCCATTTACAGGGGTTCATGAGTTTCCCTGTCATTTTTGTTTCCTCTCACTTCGTATGCCTGATATGACTTTCTGTCCCCGGACTATGAGATTGGATAACGGACCCTGTTTTGTTTGCTCGGAATACTTAATACTGGGTATTGATTCCACGTCTATTGCCCATGATTGACGAGAGTTTCGACACTCTGGCGGGGGCCAGGTACTTCTCCGCACTCGATTTAGCGAGCAGGTATTGGCAGGTGGAGATGGACAAAAAGGACAACTGCTCACCACAAGGAGCGGATTATATCAGTTCGGAGTGATGTCGTTTGGTCTTGCAACCGCCCAAGACAGCTTCCAGCAGCTCACAGACCTTGCGCTGTGAGGGCCACAGTGGAAGAAATTTCTTGTCTACCTAGATGACGTGATCTGCATTGGGAGTCGTCCGGCAGAAACACTGCGCAATCTGAGGGATGTGTTCCAGAGGCTCCGGGAGGTTGGCTTTAAGCTGGAGCCCTCGAAGTGCCAGCTGCTTCAGAAGGAAGTCCATTTCCTGGGGCACAAGGTGTCTCAGTGTGGCGTCGAGTGTGATCTGGAGAAGGTCGAGACTCTGAAGAGCTACGAGCCTCCCCGGGAAGTTGTGGAGGTGAGGTGCTTCCTTGGTTCCATTGGGTATTACCGGCGATTCATTAAAAACTTTGCCACAATGGCTGGTCCACTCACGGCCCTCCTGAAGAAGGATGTCCCTCACCGATGGACGGACGCCTGCTGAGAGGCAGCGTTCCACCCAGAGGAACTATTGTACCACGGGAACTCCTGTTGGTGGCGGCAATGATTCATCACTTTTGTCACTACCTCAATGGCCGAAAGTTTCTGCTCAGAACCGACCATGCTTGCCTGAGATGGCTCCTTAATTTCAGGGATGGGGAGGGCATACTAGCTCACTAGCTCGCAAGTTACACTGTGAGATTCGTCCCGGAGTGAGACATAGTAACGTGGCCAGCATAAAAGAGAAGGATTTAAGAGAGGATGTGGAGGGACAGAGAACGAGGGAGATCAGGTAGCGGACATGTTCGCTTGTGTGTAGATGGTGGGTAGATGGGGAGTGCCAGCCCGTATCTTTTCAGATATGAGTCGGGAGATTGAATCTGGCCTTTTCCGGGAATAAGCCACAATATTGGGTCGACCAGCATGATGGGATGACAGTATGGGGTGCATGCCGAACAGGATGATGATGGACAGGGAGACGACCTCTCCTCTCGACCTGATGTACTGTACGGATCCTGAGGGGAGGAGGCCCGGCCTGCGTGCTCCCATGAATACGTTGAGTGGGTACGAGAGGCCACTGCCATTACTCATGAGTACGCTCGTACACAAATGAAGGTGGCTATGGTATGACAGAAAAAAAACCACGATTTGAGAGCGTTACAGAGACGGTTACCAGTTGGTACTTGGGTACCAGTAGCCTCGACCAAAGCTGCAGTTGGGTTGGACGGGACCTTACCTGGTCGTCAATGCCCAACTCGGCTGGGGTGCGGAGATCCAGAGGTCCCCAACAGATGTGCCAAATGAGGTCCACATCGACCACCTGAAAACGTACCTGTATACTCCAGAGCAAATTCCTTGGGTACACACAAAGGGTGTGTAAAGGGTGCAGAGGACACATTGATGGAGGACGAGAAAGACAAACCGGAGGTGGCGGCCATGAAGGACAAGTCGTGCGTAGAGGAACTGGAGGATCCCAAGGAGGAGACGAGTGCGGAGCCGAGTGCGAAGCGGGACGTGAAGACAGGGGCGGAGCAGTCAAGACGAAGCCGGAGGCCACGGCAACGGCTAGAAGACTGGGCCACTGAGGCACCCACCCTGGCCATGATGAGAGGCATCTCGCTCCGAGGGATGTGGCTGTGCCATTGAAGCTTGCTACGTGACTCCCGTGGCTGCTCTACCTAGGGGGAGTTCTAGCCATAATTTTAGTATGGTTGGATATTATAGCAAGGGAGTCTGGATAAAATCGAGAGCTACCGAAACTTGGTGCCATCAATGAAACCCTTTCCGAGGCAGCCACAGCTCTCTGTTAGCTCAGTCTGGATGAGACACCACGGAGATGGTCCTGCTCTTTCAGGACAGGCGAGGGAAGGATGATGTGGCCTCTGCCGTGCGGAGAGGAGACTCCACGTTTATATGAGAAATGTCAAGGGTAAGGGTGTGCGTCCCCATGTCAACACTATGAACGGGTCCAGGGCCCAACAATACTATAAATCTGGTCCATGTCCCTACAATATTATGAATCCGGTCCACGGCCCCACAATTTTATGAACCCCGGTCCTCTTGACTTACAGCTGACGGCAAGGCGGTTGTCTCTTCTTGAACAGGACTGCAAGTGGAGGTGAAGGAAGACCCTGGCGTAACCTCTGCACCCGCGGAGTATAGAGAGAAGTCCACTGACGTGCGAAGACCCTTCAGACTCCGCGGGTGACGTAGACCTACCTCCGCATCTGCGGAAGAGGAATTTGTGGCACACGTGCGGGAGGACCCTCCGCAGTGACTAAGACGACTATATTTGATATATTTTGTAAGCGAATATCTGATCGTCAAATATTGGTAATAAAACCGTGTCTTTGAGTTTATGTCTTCAACACATTTCTCTTCTTAGAGAATTACTATAGAATCGCGGACGTCTCACCAATAATTGTCTTTTGCACTCGGACACAGAGACGAGAGGCACTACAGAAAAACTATACGAGAAATAAACACATTGAGAGAAAACAACAAACAACACAAAAACACGGCATCAACTACAACCTAAAATCGTTACAATATTGATACGTTCACGGGCTCAAACATTTTTTTACAGCAATGGAGCCTGTGATCCTTCCAGCCTGCCATTTGTGATCAAGTGGTATGACCGCGAGCAGAAAAGCATGGAGCTGATAATTTTGATGCAAACCGAGCAATTTTACTGAGTTTGTTTCCACTAGTTGAAACAAGCACATTGATTATTGTCTAGAAAAAATAAGGTACAAGATATTTGTTATTGCACAGACAAGCAGCTTTTGTAGGCTACATTGGAGACTTTGTAGTTAGGATATTAATTAGTTAGTATTGCTAATTTATTACTATCACAACATGCACTGTATTGGCAGTTGTAGATACTGGACTTATCAGTTAAAGAGAATTTAGAAAGGGTTCGATTTCATACCAAGTAATTATTACTATGCAACTGAAGTATTGAATGTCTATTCAATAGCGCTTGCACAGTAAATCAAAATAAAGAGGCAATAGCTAGCCGGTAAAAGGATGATATTGTGGTTGTAGGCCCTATACTCTGATTTTTCTAATTTGTTCACACCTGCTTTTGACGATATTTTTGCGATGATAAATGGTATCATTCTATAACTTGGCATAGTACTAATTCACCTGTGAGTGAAACGGCAATTTTATTTCAAATTTCAAACTTCTATCGCAAAAATTGAAGAAATTGGCAATCTACCCCAATGTAAAATTCCAACCCAAAAAGCGATCTCGAGAATCTGAGCTTATTCGAAGAATTGGCCTTGTTTAGGCCTACATCCATCAGGATTCGAAGTATTACTGTCATTTTGAACAAGAATATTGGAGTGTATTCTACATAAACATCTTGATTTCGAAAGATTGCACCGCTACAAACTGATCAAATGCACAAAATTGTGTGCGGACCCAGAAATTAAATGACCGGTCTAAATTTAACCTTGGAGTAGATTGCCAACCTTTTTTTTCAATTTTCGCGATACAAGTCTGAAATTCCGTAGAAGATTGCCGTTTGACTTTCAGATGAAGTACCGTTATGCCAAGTTACAGAACGATAACGCTTATTATTATATGTCTCATCAGTGCGTTCCTTCCTTATTCAATGTAATTTGACGAGTGCAATAAATATCCGTATTGCACTGTTGTCATTACTGCACTGGTCAGAATTCGTTACTATGACGTCACCCATTGTGATTTTGTGTTATATTTTTGTACTGAAAAACGTCATTGTAGACATATAATAAATCAAATACTGCATGTACTGGGTTTTATTCCGCACTTGGTCCTTCCGCGGAGCACTCGTAAACTCGTGCTCCTTGAAAGGACGCGTGCGGAATAAAACCCAGTACAATGCAGTATTTGCTTAGAATCGCACAAATATCAGCAAAAAACAATGTAAACGAGTTAGGAAAATCAAGGTATAGCCTATTGCATCAGCCGAATTCGACGTCGTTACAATTCTACCGTGCTATATGTGCCATAATTAACCTATCGCCAAACCAGTTTGTCCGAGTCTTTTTACGTCATTCTCGACGAATTCTGCAAAACGTTATTAGAGAGGTTTAGATCCCACGTTCCGTATACGTATACGTAGGGGAAACCCTGGGGAAGCCCATGTATTTATTGCGTCATAACGTTTTTTGACAACGGTCATTAGCAGGTTATATTTACTAGTAGATTTTCATAACTACTGTACGTGGATATGACCAGAAATACATAACGAGAGACATGCCCTTGTTAGGACATTAACTTCGAGCACACCAAAGGGTAGAAAATAACCGCGCGTCGATGATTACTCCCACTATGTGATTACACGTCAGGTAGGCCCTACGGAATTGTATTAAATAACAATTATTACATAAAATATTACGATGCTCAGCTATTAGATTAAATTAGAGTCGAGATTTACTAGATCTACATTAAGTTATGGAGTGTTTCTGAATGTCAAGCACTAATTTTGCATGGTATTGTCTTATACCGCGTTCACACTGGATATCGATATCGTACCGATACCGTATCGGTATAGTGGTGAACCGATATCGTATCGGTACGAGCGTTCACACTTGTAAAGGTTGGATGACGTTTCACAAGGGTACACAGAGCGGAATACACATATCACCAGGTGTAATCGATATACAAGCAGCCGACCAGAAGTATTTCCAAATATACTGTTTGCCTGTCAGTACTCTGTTTAATCCACCGACAAATCTATGCCAATAAACCATGGATCATCCCAATCAACACACTTTCCTCAGTGGAAACACCAGCTGTCATGTGAAATAACTGAATTATTTCAAGTTATCCACAATATAACTACAGTGAAATATAAATTGGATGTTTGAAAAATGGCTGTTAGTAGGCTACTAAATGTTTTCTGGGGTGGCGCGTGTTGTTAGACGGTCTATGGTGTTATGGGCACATCATATTTTGCACTTAGGGACTACTGATAACTTAGATTGTGTCAGAAAGATGACAAATTTAGCAGGATTCTGAAATAAATATCACTGTAGCCTTCCAATAAGCATTTCAACCCGGCTTTTCGAACGTGTAAGTGACCAGCTGATCTATTTGCTACTGTACTGAAAGATTATCAAGAAGTGATCGGCTTCATTGTATTAATTTAAAACGTCCTCCAACCATCATAGTGTTGCACAATAATTGAATGTGTAGGGATTTTACCCATATTTCACCCTGATACTGATTTCTTATTTTTTGGCAATTTCTTCAATTTCATCAGTTCAATGTGGTATAATGGTGTTGTAATCTCATTGTGTATTCCAGAAAACACGCTACAAGTAACTTGAAGAATGGATCAACCCTTTATAGGCCTACGCTTTAATAATTTACATGTAGGCCTATACGGAAAATACAACACGAACAGTAGTGATTTGCAATGTTTCAAATCATGTCAGATTTAATTTAATGTACATCGGTGGCCAAAATGATTCATAGCCAGTGTCAATCAAAACAAATGATTGTAGCCTACATCCAGATCGCTGGGTGCACGCACAGCGAGTATGCTCATTTACGTCATATTTAGAGTACACAAATGGGTAGTGACACACCGTAAACTATGTAATTTATACGGTTGCTAGAGTTAGCGTATTGCTAGAGTATCCTTAAATGGGCTTGAGCAATCTCTACACCTTGGGACAGAAAATATCCAGATATCTCAATGTGTGATTTTTCGTTCCGAATCGCTGCTATTCCGTTGACAAGTTGAAATAGTGGATAACCACGGGTCGGACAGACCCACCACACTCCCACAAGCCAGTGGAGTTGTCGGCGTGCCACCATTGATGAGGAAGATCAAGTATGGGTATACGGAAACAGCTCCCAGTGGAAAAAATCTGCTTATAAACGCCTCCCAAATGTATTTCCCCGTGTGCTATCTCTTCCCATCGATTTAATTCATAAATAAGTCTAAATACCCTGACTCCTGTATGCCGCAATCGTTTTCTGCAGCAACATCCATCGTATAATATAATGGGGGTAGGCCGATCACTCCAGACAAAGCTACAAGTATTCACGACTTCTGGAGACGAGCAGCGATGCGCCCCACTCCGAGGAATAGTTGCAGACTGTTCTGTTGTCTAAATATCAGCCCGAGAGTGCCGCGGTCGGGAATGTGCTGCCCCGTTCTGGAACCCCTGTTATTACCCCGGACGGGGTCATGACATAGATATTTAATTATACGCCCCGGACAGGGTCTGCAGCCTGGCACCGGTCGGGGAGCCTCTGCCCCGGCCCGGCACATGACGTAAAAAATACGTCAGTGACGTATCTTCTCCTGTATCGCCACAGCACTGTTCATGCCGGTGATTTGAATTTCCAGTCCTGTGATTTTTTACATGGAATGCTTTATTGGGTAACTCACATCCACAGTATTGTGTAGTCGATTGATGCCCGTGCAAGCATCTACTTTTTTAGGTATACCGATATGATATCGCTTTCATATAGGAAGTTATATCGATATGACAGATAAAACGTCACTTCTAATGTGAACGGTCATACCGATACGATACCGATATAATACCGATACGATATCGGTATCAAGCGCTAGTGTGAACGCGGTATTAGTGAACTGTGTCATGAAGCGCACCATTGAATAGAATATAGTATTCATTTAAAGAACATTTACTCTAGATATAAGCCCACACGCATTTCAGTTCACATGATGAATCCCGTCCTGTATGGAGAATTGGCTGACGAGGAGCTTCTGCTTTTATGTTTGCGTCAGAAGAGTCGAGAGGAACCCGCGCACAACAAGCACGCACCGTTCAGTCTAGACTCAGTGTCAGAGGAAGATTGTTTGTCGTTTTTCCGGTTTTCAAAAAACGACATCCCAAGACTGGCAACGGCCCTGGGTATACGAGAAAGTGTGCGGTGCCCAAACGGCACCAAGGCCGATCGTATTGAAGCTTTGTGTATCGTGTTGCGGAGACTATCATATCCGAACAGACTGCACGACCTAGTGTCCTTCTTTGGTAGATCTACCTCAGAAATAAGCCTGATTTTCAATGAAACAATCGACTTAATGTACAATAATAAATCTGATTTGTTAACTAATTTGAACCAGCCATGGTTAACGGACAATCTGGATAACTTTGCTGCAGCAGTTCATAGCAAAGGAGCACCTCTACGCAACTGTTTCGGTTTCCTGGATGGAACAGTAAGAGCTATGTGTAGGCCCGGACAAAACCAAAGAATTTCATTCAACGGTCACAAGAGATTTCATGGATTGAAATACCAGTCTGTCGTGTGTCCAAACGGTCTCATCGCACACATGTCCGGTCCATTTGAAGGTCGCAAACACGACGCTGCATTGCTAACAGAAAGTGGGTTGATGGAGGAACTGGATCGTCTTCCGACAGTGAACGGAATGAAGTACTGTGTGTTTGGTGACCTAGCTTACCCCCTCAGGGAGGTATTGATGGTGCCGTTCAAGGGTGCGAACCTCACACGCGAACAGGAGGCCTTTAACAAAGACATGAGCTCATCTCGCCAAGCGGTAGAGTGGGGATTTAACTCCGTCATCAAGCTATTCGCATTTCTTGATTATAAAAGAAACCTCAAACTGTACCTGCAACCAGTTGCAAAGTACTACCTAGTCGGGACATTGTTAAGCAATTGTCATGCATGTTTATATCAGAATCAAATTGGTGAATATTTTGACATTGCAGCCCCGACCCTAGAGGCATACATGGGTCAATAATCATGTAAGCATAAAAGCATCTATTCATATTGTACACTATTCACATATCGTATACGTTGTACAAGCAGTGAGTAAATCAGATTTATGTATATGATTGAGACAAGATGGTATACGATACTGCGCGAAATACAACTTCTTATACCAGTTTATTTATACTTGAAGTGCTATTTTGAAATGCCATGAAACCAAGAATAACGATTAGTGTCAACCACGTGCATGTGATATATTTCAACAATCATTTGTTGGTAAGATTCTTCAACACTTCAATAAATTGCAGTCGCTCCTCTCGCTCCAACTGCATTCTTTCTCTCCGTTCTTTAGCTTCCAAATCAAATCTGTCACGCTCCAACTTCAACCTGTCCTGTTGCAACTGCAGTTCGGCTTTTCTCACCATTTGCTCATTTTCATGCTTTTCTTTTAAATATTTGATTACATCTTCTTGGTTTTGGGAGTTACTCCTTTTTCTCTTCCTCGTTGTCTCTGGAATAGTTTCATTAATAACAGCACCAAAATCGAAATGACATAGAAATAGCCTATGATTATGATGTATTTTCTGCAAATTAATTGATGTTAATTGATGGACTAACCAGTAGCATAAGATGTACTTGGCGATACACTTTCACTTTTGCTGGCGTCACCAGATTCTGGCGTTCGGCGATTCGGCCGCATCCGTTGCATTGCCGCCTCTCGGATTCCAGCGGCCTTTTCCCGATCGGCATCCTTCGTCGCGGCTTTGGAGGCTTTCGCGCGCGACACACTGCTGCTTGCTTCGCGCTGCAACTCGCTCACCTCACGCAGTAAAATTTCTTTCTCCCCGTACTCTTCATCCGTGCCGGATCTATATACAAGTAACAGTGTAATACCGTAGAAATGATATACTAGTAGATGTGCTTGGGTATTGTGCATCAATGTGATGATTATTACCCTAATCAATATTATCAGCTCTTTATATAGATATACATTTAGTGTTTCAATGGACATGTTCGTACTTTCGTAAATTGGCCGTATCATTTTTCCGGAACTGGTCCACGAGGAGCGCCGTGCGATCCTTGCACGTCCTAGTTTTCGCGAATATACCACTCTCCTCGAGAGCTGTGGATACCGCATCCCAATTTCCCGTATCGAATGGATTTTCGGAAACAACTTCCTTCAATAATGAATTGTCCATCCAGCAACTGAAGATTGTTCGTGTCTTTTTAGTCGTAGGCATACTGTTCTTACTTGTCATGATTCAGTCACTAAAAACTATGGAAATATTTCAAATAGACCTCATATATAGATCTATGTGTACTTACTAGATCTACATCAATTTATACGAAAGCTATACAGTACTATATATTTATTCTTATCATAAACACTATAATAGATATATTGTAGTGTGTTTTAAAATGACCATAAGGAATTCGTGGAAATGTAGGCTAATTCCTGTTTAACATAAGTCAAGACGATTTAATTTCGTGGCACTTTCGGAATAGACATCCATTACATATACAGTATTCATTGGAGCGAGCATTAAAATACTTGTAGGCCTACCTACATTCCTACTGCCCCGTAAGTAGATCTGTGCAGAATGAACGTGGAGACGGATTCTCCTTGTTATCAAAACGTTATGACGCATTTGTGGGATATACCTCCCCTACGTTACGTAAATGGCTACGTTGGGGGATCTAAACCTCTCTATAATTGGCCAAAGAGAAGTTTGCCGACGTAATTTGTGAAACTCGGACAACTTTTGGGGGCTTTGGCGATAGGTCAATTGACTTCAGTATATGCCTAATGAGACAGTTGGATAATACCTACAGCGGCAATTTTCAGCTTCTTCACAACAACGGAAAACGTCTGTCCACCGTGGGTACGATCCTTCACATCCACGTGCGATACAGTAGTTGAGAATTACTGGTCACGTGGTCGTTCTTAGCAACGGCGCGGTAGCACGTGCACCGCATGCGTTCCACTCAAATAAACAAACGTCATTATACATGCTCATTCATGATACTGACCTCACTACATTGTAGATCTACTCTTTTGGCTAAAGTTTTGCAGAAAGCCAGAAACAATTCGTGCAGTCGGAATTCAGGGAGGTGAAAAGTTGTCAATTCAACAGTCACATACACAGTGGTCAACGCTTTGTCTCTTTTATGTGAGTAGATCTAGATCTAGCCGCGATCTAGAATTTTTGTTTTGATTTTCAGTTCCAGGAATCTGAATCATGAATGAATCAATGACACATCTACCAGCCTACGGTATGGAAACACTCTTTGATGACACAGAGTTGCCGATTTCGACTCCAACCCAGGGCCAAGCTCGATCCGCGTCGCTTGGGCTCAATGGGCTGTCATCAGTCAATCAGTCATACACTCGTTTCATCATGCTCATCAGCTCATGTCCATCATCATCATGAGTCAATTGAGTCAAAACAAGTCAATCATGCTTGACCATTTACACTTGTCTGACTTGACTCGAGACGACGATTTAATCGAGAGGGACCACGGCACTGACTAGACCTTCCTCGACCGACCTCTCTGCGGCCGCGGGTTATCGAGAATTAAGTGCCTACAGTTTTTTCTCGTCTGTGAATTATACCAAATCATCACTAGATCAAACAGAGATCGAGTGATCGTCGTCTGTGTGCATCCTCTTCCATAAGAGTTTCTGAACTGCGAAGTGTGAATACAATGTCTAATTAGATCTAGTCTATCGTCTATGAGGAATTCCATCCACCGTGAACGCATCTTGGGATTTCATCTTGCAGCTCTGTCTATAAGTTACGTGTCTTCGTTTCGCAGTTGGATTCTCAGGAGTCAGGAGTGTGGTCCACGGCTGCCCCCATCCCGGCATCCTCGAATGTTCCCATTATCCTCTGAGGCATACATTCTTACATGCCTATTCGTTCATTATTTAAAATATCTTGTCAGATTGTTGCTCTTCGTTGTAGTCATGCTAATGTTGGGCATTGAGGTTGCGGTGCCTTCCATGGCTTCACAATGTGCCCTTGTGGATCCTGGTAAGGTGTGTGTAACACCTCAGCCAAGGAAGACTGTTTCAGTGCCATGAGGACACCAACCATCAGGTATATATGGTATAGTTTTGCAGCTCGTCCTTGACCTTCTTGCGAAAGAATTGGTAGAGACAGTTGCAAACAAATTTTCTTCATAATATGAACATAAAACTTCCTGAAATACGGTGGCTTATTTCTGCCACAATTAGATTAATTTCTGTAAAAAAAAAATTCAGATATAAATATTTTAATTACACACGGAGAAAATGTTTCCTTCGCGAAGCAAACGTTTCCTACACGAAGTAAATAGTTTCCTACGCAGAGCAAATGTTTCCTTCACGAAGCAAACGTTTTCCTCACGAAGTAAATAGTTTGCTTTGCAAAGCAAATGTTTCCTTTGCGAAGCAAACGTTTTATTCACGAAGTAAGTAGTTTGCTTTGCATTGCAAATGTTTCCTACGCGAAGCAAACGTTTCCTACACGAAGTAAATAGTTTCCTACGCAGACCAAATGTTTCCTTCACAAAGCAAACGTCAGACGACACGAAACATCACCAAATGATAATGTTGGAATCTGTAGATGTTCATTATACGTAGTGGTTAGGGACCGTACTCGGTGACCGTTGTACATACGTATGCCCACGAAAGACCTTCTTTGATTATATCCATTTGCACGTATGCCTACCAGTCAACTTTCGTATCACGACATGGCCAGGAATATGTGTAATGGATGCGTCATGGGTTATTGGGTAGTGGTCAAACATACTACATTATGGATACATTATGATCAAGGATCATGAGCAGTTAACCAACAATATTTATCTTGTTGTTGTAGCAGATGTCACGAGGACTTCACTTCTGCATGTGCACAAGTATCAAGTTACAACGTATATATTCATGACATATACATGATAGTAGATCTACAGCATTATCTAGCATCTCTATTGACATACTTACACAATCTTTTACTACAGTAAATCGTTATTATATTATGTGGGAATTAATATTTATAACATATATGTGTTTTAAAAAATACACACGGAATAAAGTACATCTTGATATAATATATATTCGTGCTTAGATAAACACCCAAAATCTCTACGAAAAAAAAAACACCAACTCTAATCAGTCCAGCCAATCTGTTATGTCATTTATAGACTGACTAATGGGTGTTTGGCTGACCTGGTCTTTCTGTTTGGAGTCTTGCCCACTTGTTTCTGTGGCACCATGACGACAATCAATATGACCTGCCCCTTGTATTCTTGCGCAAAGCTTTGTATCAAAAACTGTTCCAATCGAGAGCAAATAGTAGCACATGAGCCTCAGAGGTGAGACCCGCCCCGTCAGAATTATAGATTATAGCGCAGTGTAACATGGAATGTTTTTCACAAGTCGTGATACGATTGATGTTGACATCGTTTTAGGCACACCGCTATGATACCTTACAATGCTATAGGCTACGTTCAGTTGATCACAGTGACAAAAAAAATTAATTCCTATCAAAAAGTTACTCCAGTACTAGTATATAGGTTGCAATAAGTTGTTTCTGATTTGATAATTAGTTCCACTTAATTTTGATAGTTATTCTACGGTTCCTCGATAATGTAGTTAGCAGGATTAAATGAATAGATGACAAAAGAGTTGGCAAACATACTAGTATATCCACCCAGTATGAACTGTGAAGTGATATCCTATGAGATAAGTAAAAACTATTCAAAATGTTCAAATCTTTCTACAGTACTCACATATATTGCTACATGTGACTAATGCCACGTGCAGGACATGAAAATCTCTTTTTCAGAGCGCAATGATTTGTCGTTGTTGTTGCAAGACAAAAAACCTGCAAAATGTAAGGAATTATCAGATTTTCCTAATCACTAAATTATATACATGTAGATATTATTCCATCATAATGGCATTTCTCAATCACAAATACATTAATTATATTTTGGTGTAGTTTCAACGAAGATTAACTGGCAAAATTTGTCCAATGCACGCATTATGAGCGGGGTGGCCCACCAGGCCCGGTGGATTAATCAACAGAGAATGCCCGGTAACTGTCTTGTTTATTAGTGTCGACCGCGTTGGTAGAATTTAGCCCACGTAACAGTTTTTCCAACGGCAGGAATTTTACGGCTGGTTTTGTAACGTGTCCATGACCAGTGTGTTGGCTAAAAGAAGAAAAGCTAAAATTCGACAACAAAGCTTACACAATATTGATCTCTTAATAGTATTAACTCAATCGGCTATCGATTTATGTGTCGCCAAAGTTGTGAGCGCGGGCAATTCATGCTGAGCTTGGCAGACGGCGTGCCTAGTTACCGGGCCTTTAATACCCTAGGTGGGGGTGAGGTTTACTTTTTCTCCTGATGAAAGCCAGGCTTCGATCGGGGCTTGGCCATTACAGTTTCAGCAAAGGTGGCACGTCAACTGCTGGTGAGAGGCACTCAGTCGTACGTAGGATTTTTTTCTTGACGGCCAGATATTGCGACTGGCGCTGCTCTCAGCTCAGTTGCACGGGTCCAGTCGAAGTGTAAAGGTCGGCACGACTGGCCGGCCGATAACTTGGAATAAGTGAAGGGATTGGCGAGTCGATTCTTCCCCTGAAAAGACAGACAAAATGACAGACGTAGCGGAGAAACCTGGGGAAAAAGAGGCGAATAAACCGCCAAGTCCCAAACCGGATCAGGACAAAGATGGAGAGGTCGCCCCTCCACTTATCCAGAAAGGTAGGTTGTGTATTCAGTATCCAGTACCAGCGGTCACCCGATTGGTTGCCTAGCAACAAATCGGCAATTACGGTGGCTTGATAACATATACATTATAATAACCTAACTTTATACTTTTTTGGTGATTGGTGGCCATTTACATCTATATTTTTACCACTTACATTTGTTTACACCATGATATGGCATATAATATACTACTATCACTTTAGCTAAATGCTCATTCTGCTATAAGTTTACCATTAACCCATAAGAGAGTTTCTTACTGATATATATCCTTATACCATCAAGCTTGATAAATTACAACCTAGCTAATCATATTATTATGTAATAAAATAATTCAGTACATGTATTTATTTCTTCACTTTGATCATGAATAGGCCTATATTCAACTATTTACTGACCAAATATGTACATATATTATTTACTTTTTTTTTACCACACATGAATATCATACAAAAACTTCATACATCAATATGAATCACTGGTACATTCATGGATGTTTCAAAGCAGCAAATGAAAGAATATTGTCCACCTGTGAAAAGCCGCTTACACGTACTTCAGTCATTAACATTGTAAATTATCGATGAATCCTGTGTGATATACTACCGGTAGTACATGAGGTTTTGTTTTTTACACTCTCAGATGAAAGCAAAGGCACAGGAAAGCAGGAACACGAGGGAAAGCACAGAAGAAAAGCTTCCGTGGCCCCACAGCAAAAGGTATATATATATGTGACTTATATATGGAATGTTCTCAGACTCGCCTTGTGGTAGAGATCAAAATATCCATGGATTTCTAATGTAAAATTCTAGGTTGATAAGTCTTGACCAGTTTGATCACATGTACCAGACTCAGACATAAATTATTCATCATTAAAATTATATCTTCAGTTTTCACTGGTCAATGGATAGCAATACACTTGAATGTTGAGACATCACTGTAGGTAATTTGAAGGAAGTTTTTAAGATGTCATCGATAAACTAATTATGGGCATTTGTGGGGGGAGGGGGGGGGGGTGTCAACAGCAAAACCTGGAAAACAAGACTAATTTTTGTTGTTGTGTCACCATTTCTCATTTTGTGGTTTTTTTTCGGTATCAATTATGGTGAAATCCAATAAATTAACTGATTATTGATATTAATGATATTGCTGCTCCGGGGGTTGTATTATTCTTGGAGATAAAAAACCACGATCGTATATATGATGCTATACATATATATTTATTTCAGGGTCCAGCGAAGAAAACAGTTGTTTTATCTGGAGAAGCCATGAAGGAAATGCAGAAACAGGCAAAGGCTATGAAGGAGGAAAGAAAGTTGCAAGTACGTTATCATAATCAGCGTTCTGTCTTGTCGATCTCCCACTGTGCTTTTGTTGGACATTAACACTCTCGTATAATTTAAATATCGTTGTATCATACGGCGATATTACTATATTGTCAATGGTATTGTAGGGTTACTATATATTTATAATATCATACAAGTATATTGTACAATAAATGTAAATTGCTCATTGAGGATGGAATGTTGAAATATAGCATACATTACTTTTTGCATCATGATCAGGACAGGGAAGAGGTATACTTAGTTAATTTGAAAACTTGTAGTACAAACTTTTTTCCCGCATATAGTAAAAAGCTTGAGTCTGCTTTATTTCGATCACTAGTTATATTTGAAATTATTTAGGTTACCGGACCTATGGTCTGATAACCTATTGGCATGGCGTTGCGTCCGTCGGCGTCGTTGTCTGTCCACATTTTTATCTTTAAAGTTTACGATCAAATCTTTCTGAAATTTTGCACAAAAATACCTAAAAATATTTCAAGAGGGGGTCATTTTTTTGTTATTTGAATTTCGCACTGTTTTCAAGATGGCGGCCGTATTCACACAAAAACAGCCAATTTCTGACTTTGGCGGCCATTTTCTGGAAAATGTTCAGACAGTTTTGAGATTTTTATTTCAAAAGATTACCCTCACATACCTCCGTGATCTGTATGAGTTTCGTTGCCTCTGAATCGACGGTCTGCGTGTGGCGGCCATTTTCATTTTCTCGACTGGGGTCCCAAATGGGACATTCCCATTTTAAATTCTTCTATGCTTTATAATGGGATACACTATGCCTAATATCTCACTTAATATTGAGATTAGAGACTAGGAATCAATTGTGGACACATAGGAAATGATATTTGCTGATTAATGTCATGACCTTGAATTTGACCTTTGACCTCATTTTCAAGGTCAGAGCACAAAATGGCTAATATCTCGCTTATTATCGACTATACAACTTAATAATCAATTGTGGACATATATAGATATAGGAAATGATATACCGGTAGTCTGAATATTCTGATGACCTTGAATTTGACCTTTGACCTCATTTTCAAGGTCAAACAACAAATGTCGCTTGTTATCGACTTTACAGCTTAGGAATCAATTGTGGACATAAAGGAAACAATGTATGCCGAATATTTTGATGACCTTGAACTTGACTTTGACCTCATTTTCAAGGTCAGAACACAAAATGGCTAATATCTCGCTTATTATCGACTACAGTGGTCCCTGTAAGATAAGACACCTCCGAAATAAGACTTCCCTGTCTGTAAAGACTTTTTTGTATTACCCAAAGATCAATTTAACATGTAAATGAACCTGTGAAATAAGACATCCTGCAAGATAAGACCTCATTTTCTCTGCAAAAGGTGAGGTCTTACCTCACAGGGACCACTGTATACAACTTAGGAATCAATTGTGGACATATAGGAAATGATATACAGTGGTCCCTGTAAGATAAGACACCTCCGAAATAAGACTTCCCTGTCTGTAAAGACTTTTTTGTATTCCCCAAAGATCAATTTAACATGTAAATGAACCTGTGAAATAAGACTTCCTGCAAGATAAGACCTCATTTTCTCTGCAAAAGGTGAGGTCTTACCTCACAGGGACCACTGTAGTCCGAATAATCTGATGACCTTGAATTTGACCTTTGACCTCATTTTCAAGGTCAGAGAACAAACGGCTACTATCTCGCTTATTATCCACTTTACAGCTTAGAAATCAATTGTGGACATATAGGAAATGATGTATGCCGAATATTTTGATGACTGACTTTGACCTCATTTTCAAGGTTAGAGCACAAAATGGCTAATATCTTGCTTATTATCGACTTTACAGCTTAGGAATCAATTGTTGACATATAGGAAATGATATAGTCCGAATATTTTGATCACCTTGAATTTGACCTTGAACCTAGTTTCAAAGTCAGTGCACAAAATGGCTAATATCGTGAAACGACTTTACAGCTTGAGAATCAATTGTGGACATATAGGAAATGATATATGCTGAATATTGTCATGACCTTGAATTTGACCTTTGACCTCATTTTTAAGGTATCACAGGACAAAATGGCTAATATTTTGTTTATTATCAACTTTACGAGTTAGGATTCAAGTGTGGACGTACAGCAAATGATATATGCCTAATATTCTGATGACTTTTAATTTGACTTTTGATTTCGTTTTCAAGGTCACAGGACATGATGACTAATATCTCTCTTATTATTGAGTTGACAGTTTAGTAATCAATTGTGAACATATAGGGAATCATATATGCTGAATACTCTCGTGACTTTGAATTTGACCGTGACCTTATTTTCAAGACCACGGGAAAAAATAGCTATTATATATTGTCTGGTAACCTATCTTAGCCCTTGGGCTAATTTTGAAGCTTGAACAAACTGTGGCTGAGTGTGTTAGCTTTTTATATTGTTGATTTTCACTCGCCTGTGTGGTTGTGTTCTTGGCTTTATAGCAACTATGAATTTCCAGTTCATTTAGATAAATTTCCACAAAAAAATTCTGTTCTCGACGGAACTCATGCAGTAATTTCTATAAAATCTTCAAATTAAATTCTTTTTATCAGCAAATGATGAAAGGCTCACAGTATCTTATGTGCTTATTGTCACAATCACTTTTTAGGGCAGTGATTCCCTATGTAGATCATCACGGAAATGATATAAATGCCTTGAAATGATTTGTTCCATTTTGGTTTATGTGTAAATGTGTGTGGTGTATATGTACAACTACAAGTTTAATTGTTGCTTATATATTCTACCCAAATGTTGCCATGAAGATTGAAGATGTATTGCTGCAATTCTATAATATTTTTGTTTCACAGATGGACACAAGGCATCATTTTCTCTTCAGCAAGGTAAGAATGAAATTTCACTAAACTACCAATTCACAACTAAACAAGGCTATGCTATTTTATCTGTATGCTGGTATCAAATTATTAACTACCGAATACCTGATATATACCAATAATATATATTTCAGTTGGCAGATGCTCTGGGTATTGAGGTTTCACAAGTAGAGGATTATGTACTCGGAGATGAGAGAGTAAGTCTTGTCGATTGCATCATATTTAAATTTTCATCAATACCACTGGTTATATTCTATACACAAACATGTAATTAATACAATATATGAACAACTGCAACTTTAGTGCAATAATGAGGCCAAAATTCACTTGCAGTTTGACATGATCGAGAAGTTCTTTGAGGCCAATGGTTCCAGAAAACTGCTATTCTTCTACCAAGATGCTGCTGTAAGTTATACATGAATTATAAATGTCCCATTGAGCCTTCACAATATGAACAATTACATGTATATCCTACATATTCACATGGTATTCAATGGCCATCTTCTGTCCTTGGGATCCTTTTATGAGACATTCACCAATACCAATAGATTATGCATATTATGGTTCATTAAGTTCACGTGTCTGGTCATGTGAATGATTACACACTTGTTGTTAACTATAGTTAGCATGTCATGATGACATTTATCCTTCAAGACATTTTAGAATGCCTTTAATCTGTTACACTGCATGCCCTATTTTATTTACATTAATGTATCATCAACTACTGATAAATTCTAGCAGTTAAACTTAATAAACATGGTATGTTTTATATCATCTGGTGAAATTTAATTTTACAGAAAGAAGTAACGTTTGCAAGAACAGATGCTTCCAGTGTGGTGACACACAGCCCACAGAAAAAGCTCTTCATCACAAGCGGCAACACAGAGGTACATATTCCGTCATTTATTCTTTTAAGATTTTACAACTTCTAATGAACTTCCAAGATGTCGCATTGTCTATGAATCAAATCCTGGAAAAAAAAAAAAATATTTAGATTGTAGATAAATTCAAACTAGCTTTAAAACAAAAAACATTCTGAAATCCCATTAAGGATAAATGATATGAATTCAACTTATTATCCCAACAGAGTTTGACGGGAACAGGATTCTTTTTCTTGCGGCCCAACAACGAGAAGAAAGTCACGCCAGCAAACATTGCCACAGAAATATTCTTCATGTGGATGGATTGCTCGGGTGGAAAACTCTTGGAGGGATTCGAAAACATGATGGCCAAAATCATAGTCCCCGCTCTCAAATCTCAGGAGGTAAGTTTTCTCAGTGACAAAAAGGTCTTGTTTTGAAGAAAATCGAAAATTGATTCAATCTTTTGTGTCTGGTATTTAGTTTGTTGTCATGTTCTTTTTTGATGGGTGTAGTGACAAGTTACTCATATCACAAAATTGGAAAAGTTGAAATCAAGTTTCAGATTTCTGGGATCCATTGAAAGGCCCGGTTATGTTTTTATATTACTAGTATTGCACAAGTTTTTGATGTCTGGCTCTTTGTGTGATTGATGTCCAATCTCAAATTGCACGGCACTTGGGATTAAAGAACTCATGTCAACAGATTAAATCGATAGCCATTGATTTGGTAGCCTGTCCAATGTAGCGTAAGATATTTACTTACATAGCCCTCGAAGCTTGAGTTCTCGAGTGGCAATGAATAGAGAAATGTTGTCTACTGCTGCTATAATGCCTGTCTGCCATGGAGTACTCGGGTCATTTATTTGCTAAAGGTATTGATCGCTGGCACGTTAGTGTTGTACCCATCGACACCTTGTATATATACAAGCCATGTGATTGTGACATGACACGTTTATGGACTTGCCAGTAAACTAAATACGCCAAGTTACAGAAAGAACGTTATGTTATGTCTCTCATTCCGACAAGTAAAATCAGCTGTTCGGTTGATCGACATAAAATGATTTTTGTATACCTGATAAATGTAAAAATGTAAATCGTGGTTTCTGGTATTTATCACACACTATAAACTACAATGCTACAGGACCCCAAAAGGTGTGATAACCTTTTCTGTATCACCCTACTTCGAATTATTATGCTTCACTCGCTGAGCCACATCGGGCCGAAACTCCTTTTTTTACGTGAAGATCGTTATTACGTAAAAGAACAATATGAAGTCATAATATGAAAATGATCTTAGCAACCGAAAGTCACCAATCCGACCTGAGATTTTTCGGACATCACAGCAAGCATATTCATGAATATTATAAAATTAATATTATTATATTATAATGATCATTCACAATTTTCGTATGATCTATGACAATATCTAGAATTATGTCTGAACAGTTGTATGTGATAAAATAAAAACCACGCTCGTGTGTTTTCCTCAAAAAGATATCTGTCTCGTTTTGAATTATTCTGCATCACTCTGCATCACCTTCGGACTCATGCATCCTGAATTCATCCCCCAGACCAAACTCGACCGATATCTGTTGGCGGAAAACACACTCACATGGTTTTATATATCTCTAACTCAGCTTTTCACCTAAACACACTTGTTGAGTTTTCAAAAAAGGTTATATCTACATAAAATGTTGGTGAAATAATATCAAGCAATTTCACGTCAAATATTATCATGAAATTCAATGACACAAACATATTCCACCAGCAAACAAAGCAGTCCTTAGCCTATCCCCAAAATGGTCTTTTTAGTGCCATATAAGGTCGAAAGTCCATAGCAGTTCATAGCATATCCCCAAAATGGTCTTCAGTGCCATACAGATTTGAATACCATATACATGTGCCATTGAAATAAAGTTCAATATTCTTTCAGAGCATTTTTTGTTACAAATTTCCTTGATTGATTATTTGTTTATTGTTATGTTCCCAGAGCTGGGGTTCAGAGCTGGACTCGAACAACAGTCGAGTGAGCGATTTTCTGGAGCAACTGGACAAGTTCATCACGAATCTAGGCGGTGCTCGGGACAACATGGACGGTCACATCACCCTGGCCGACACGGAGTATGGATACATGCTGGATGGAATGTCTACAGCTGCAGACTACAACGCCGCAGGTAGCTATCCTTCGAAGGCCAGGGCCACTGGGTCTGTTTGTTATGATAAGGAGCATTGATTTTCAATACATGTCCAAGAGGTTGCAAAGTCCAATACCGGTAGTCAGGTGGGGAAAAAGTTGATAGTGGAAGGGGAAAGGGACCTCCTGATATTGAGGTGTTCCTGATGGTGTCTTTATATTCTATGAACAACTTAAACAGATATGTGCTCAGTTCGGCCTGTACAAATATATTTGAGTAACAGAACCGATGAATTGCCTCATCTCATGAGCATTGTGAGTTTTCCCTATAGAAACACTTTCTTCTCGTTATGCTTACAGTTAACAACAGCGATGTTCTGGAACAGCTGGAGGAGCTGTTGCTGACCTGGTCCAAGCAGATTGAGCAGGTCCTAGCCGAGAGCGAACAGATCAGGCGCGAGGCTGACGACATTGGGCCGTCTGCGGAACTCTCCTACTGGAAAAGTCGCATGGCCAAGTTCAACACGTAAGCTTATCACACTGTCATGATCATGATTAATGACTTAATGTATGTAATAATGATAGTAATAATCATAATAATTTTAATAAATAATACTAGTAATAATCATCATGATTGAAATAATAAAAATAGGAACCAAAGAATGTACTGTTTCGTCTAAGCAAAAAGTGGTCTAGAGTCTTATTACCAGTGAACAAAACAATTGATGATAAAATGTATATAATATTGGTGAGAGTATGGCATTGCTCTAGCTCAGTTAGTACCCGTAGATCTGACAATTTCATATCTGACCATTAAACATGCACCACACACACAAATCCATAAAGACGAACCACTCCACTTTGTTAGCATAGATGGCTACTTGTCAAGATATCAATAAAAACAAGCCCCGTGCAACACCCCGCATCAATAGCATATATTGTCCCTGCTTGAAAAAGAGTCTTCGGTGCATGGCAATTTCAATAGGGTTGTCTAAATATCGAGTCCGACGACTACTGTGTACATGTCCGGTGGGGGGAGGGGGTTCCACTGGCATTGAAACCTTGCATGAGGTCTACCTGTCAATCAACTTTCAAAAGATTACTCTTTTATGGTATTATGACGTAGCAGGTATACTGACTTACCTTACGGTGGAGTGACCCAGTAGTCGACCAAGCAGGTAGACAGTCTTCTAATTGTTTGTCACCATTACAATGATTACGTAAGACTTGAGGCAAGCGAACTTCAACTGGTATCAGGTTCTTGCACTACTTCACCAGCATGTGAATCGATTGCTCTATTCATCAGCGTACATGTAAGAAAGTCAATGGACCAGGGGAGAAAAAAATTCACAGATCAGATGACATATATCAGCCTTAATGGTCGGTGAAATAGGTATATTTCTCAATATTATACCTTGTGTAAGAATCACCCTCTGTGATTGGTCAATACACGTGAAGTAATACACTTTGCTGGAGATAATACTAGTAATAAAGCTGGTCGTTCTTATTAGCAACATAACAAGAAAATGCAGCTAACTGCGGGAGACGACATTAGAGCTCGAGCACATCATCAGCACAACGACAGCTGAATGTATCTTACACAATGTTACCCCCCCCCCCCCCACCCCCCTGCAAAAAAGAAAGAAAATTGAACCATATCATGCCCCACATGATTCCAATTCATTCCCTATATTATGATGAAACACATAGGCGTACTTCAATCATATTCCTTATAAGTAAACATTTATTTTGAACTCAATGAAACAGATACGCCTGATAAAATGATATTGAACCTCAATAAAATATCCTTAAATATTGGATACTATATGAGGAGTATTTGCATCTGATATCATGATATAGATAACACATGCATACTGAGCAAATTAAAAGAACAGTTTAAAATAAAAAGGTTTCGCAACCCAGTATGGAACGCATTCTCATGTGATAAAATATGTCAAATTACGGTAAATGTAGTCGTGGTATCACAGACGATCGTTGTGTTTACTTCAGAACGCCAAAGAAGGCCACACGCAGAGTTACATGTACATGCATGCACGAAATGCTGCACAGAAAATTGTGCGTTCCAAAGTACGCGTCATTGCGGTAAAATTTGCTTTGCATTCTGGGAACGTGAATTTCCATCGGCTCCGCCATTTTGACGTTTTTTCAGACGAGCTGAGCATTTTGCGTAATTTTCTCAAACCTAACACATCGATTTATGCATTATATATCTGTGGAATATTCAAAGCTTGCCATCAAATCGAGAGATTTTATGTCAAGGACGAAGAAAATCCTCATTTGAAGTAGGTGTACAAAGGTTTACATGCCAAAACGGGCGTCGATAGGTCGGCATGAAACCTCCATGAAAAAGTCAGCACATAGACATGTAGAGAGTTGGGGGCTTCGCCCCCAACGCTCTAATGTCAAAAATATCATAAATGTACTCATGGAAATGTCATTGCAATAAGGCTGAACATCAATTTACATAATTCAAGTCAATGACAATTCTGCAGAATCAATCAACATTAACTAGCAACATTAGCAACATAACAGTATCATACATGTACATCATACCTTTAGATATGTCACTGCCATTAAAGGCTGAATGTCAATTGACATCCCTTGGGTGATAATTTAATTCAATGACGATTCTGGAGAATTGATTGACATTAATGCTTGCAAGCTTACAAGGAAATTAAAATAGCAACAAATTCCATTTGAATCTTTTTCTCTTGCACTTTTCATAACATATGTTTTGCTGAATTATTCTGAGACTTGAGTGAAAACTATGAAATTGAATATTTTATCATGTTCTTTTGACAGACTGCTTGAGCAGGTTAAGAGTCCACGCTGTAAGGCTGTTGTTGGAATCTTGAACCAAGCCAAGTCCAAGTCCATCAGAAAGTGGAGACAGCTGGTAAGTGTAGTATTCTAAAGATACATATAATGATGAAAATAAAGAAACTTATTCCAGTACATGACATTGGGACATTTCTTCGCAGGACGCCCGTATCACGGATGCGGCCAATGAAGCCAAAGACAATGTGAAATACTTGTACACTCTGGATAAATTCTTTGGGCCTCTCGTCAAGTGTAATCCAGTGAGTAAATTCCACGACTTTTTGTACAAATTGAAATGTTCAACTACCTCACAAAACTCCACAGTCACTGCAAAATATAGGTATTTTTAAATTCAATGTAGCATCTTCAAAAATATCAAAACGCAAATCAGTGACAATATTTATTGGGATGTCTTACAGTCGGTGCTGGCAGAACACATCCCGAGTCTCATGAATGCCATCCGGATGATCTACAGTATCTCGTCATACTACAACACATCGGAGCGAATGACCTCGCTCTTCGTCAAGGTCACCAACCAGATGATCTCGACCTGCAAAAGCTACATCAAGGATGGTGTTGTCAAAATCTGGGAGCATCCAAGGTGGGTATAATGGTCTTCGTTATTCCATCATCAGAGTGTGTGTACATCAATATCTTGAACAGACTTTTCTTGCAATGGAAAATGGTAATACTGAAGCAGTGAAATAAATCTTTACAGAAATGAATGCGTAGACTATGGGTATTATTTTTATGAATAGAAAAAGGGTAATAAAACTGTTAATATGAGTCTTACCATGTTCATCTGAAGTTTATGAATTTGAGTCCACCCTCTGGTCCTTTCAGAACCTTACATGCCACTCACTATCCATAAATTCTAGGTGGTCCATATATCATTGGCATGACATATTTATGGTAATGGTGTATATGTTTTAACCATACTTTAATGTGATCATCTGGATTGGTACTAGTTTTGAGTAACTGTATTTGGTACTGTTGTCAGGGAGGAGCTGCTGAAGCGTATCAAAGAGTGCATGGAACTCAACAGACAGTACCAGCTTCACTTCAACAAGGTCAAGGACAAGTTGAAGGAGACTCCCGCTGAGCGACAGTTCGAATTCAGGTCAGATTGCTATGAGGAATGAGCAGTTGGTTATCTGAAGGATGTTTTCTTGATTCCCAATATTGAAATTGAATGAAGGAGAATCAGTGAGGAAATTGTGAAATTACATTCTCATGTGACAAATATAAAATGGGGCAATATTTCCCAAATCCAGAATTCTATGTATATTGATACATGTACATATAGTTCAAGCACACATATATGATTGCATATATGATTTGTAGAAGTCTCATTTCATACTGATTATTTCATTCACAGTGAGAACTACATCTTTGGGAAGTTTGACACTTTCTGCAAGCGACTGGAGAAAATCATGAACATGATCAACACGATTGAATCATACAGTGAGATCGGCGATGTTCGGATTGAAGGCATCGAGGCTATCGCTGTACGCTACAAGACCATTGTGGAAGCCACCAAAAAGAAGAACTATGACGTGCTGGACCACAGGAAAAATGAAGTATGTTGCTATCAGTATTATGGTTTGTTCATGCTGATGATCAAGTTGGAAGAGCTTTTCTTTGTAATTCATCCAAAAATGTGTGTTCGTCCACGTTTATTAAAGCGTATGTCATTTAATTTTGGCAGTTTGATGGTGACTATCTGGAGTTCTGTAGCCAGTTTGATGCACTTCAAGCTCAGATCCAGAATTTTGTGGATGCATGGTTCGACAAGCTACTGACGGTGAGCGACTTGAAGTTCATAATTTTTACATTTGGATTATCATGTTCTGATGTAATTTCTCTACTAGTAATAACATACTCAGACATGAAACAAATTTAGGTAGAATGAATAGTGACAACATGTTTTTGAAAATAATATATGTCCACAATTAAAATCAACAGCAATCTCAATATATAGTGAAATTGCCTTTTCCAGACTGAACAAGCAATTGATCTCCTGAACAAAGTTGAGAAGATCCGAGGTCCCAAGCTAGAGCTAAAGGACAAATACATGAGGATTCTACAGAACTATGGCAGGGATCTGGAGGCTGTCCGTAAGCTCTACCAGAAACAGAAGAATGAGCCAGTCGTGCCTCGTAACTTGCCACCAATTGCCGGCAAAATTGCCTGGGCAAGACAGCTCTACCGCAGGATTGAAGGCCCCATGAAAGTACTGAAGAAGAAACCAGAACTCCTAAAGGTATTTGAAGTGGTTGTGGTCAGATTAGGTCTAAGCATCTCAGTTGTATTGATGTTCACTTGAATATACCCCGTATTACATTATTTCATATTATTTGCAGAGTGAGGAGGGGAAGAAAATCATCAGAAACTTCAACAAAATGGCAGCTGTTCTCATGGAATTTGAGGTCCGTAACTGACACAAAAATTTCAGCAAAACCACTGCACTAATACTCCATGTACACTACCAATTTGGAGCAAAATTAATCATTTTTCTAATTTTTCATTCTAGATGTTGTATCATCGAGGCTGGTACCGAGCGGTCGACACAGCGAGAACCGGTCTGAACGCTTCACTCCTTGTGCGTCACCCAGACACAAAGAAACTCTACGTTAACTTCGACCCACAGCTGTTAGAGCTCATCCAGGAGGCCAAATACCTACAGAAACTCAACTTGGAAATCCCGGAGACGGCACACCTCTTGTACAGGAGTGAACAGAAAATCAAGGACATTAGAATAGGGTAGGTTATTCAAGAGATTCTGAAATCTTTGAGATGCTCGGCATCAGTTCAGACATATTTCATGACGGACCAGTATTTAGAATTAAATCCATATTGGTTTACTGGTAGTTTTTATTAGGCTGTGGTAAAACACAAAGACATTTTCGAGAAATTCAGTGAAATTTGTCTTATTTTGTAGCTTGCATGAGATGCTCCTGAAGTACGAGGACAGTCTGAACTCAATCCCGGCCATCTTGAGCCCGCTGATGAAGCCCTACATTGATCGTGTGGAGGAATCTATCCGACCCGGGATAGAGTCTCTCTCTTGGACATCACTCAAGGCTGAGGATTGTGAGTGTCCTGTGGTGGGAATGTATGGATATAGCAATTCTATGGAGTCATGGAATTCTATGGAATCATTCTGTTGAAAATGAATTCACTGTGAAATTCAGCCACCAAGATGTTATTTGAAGACACTGAATACAACGTTGTTAATATATACACTAAACAACATATGATATATACCGGTTTATATGATGTACCTGACCACAGATGTCCAAGAGATCTACCGTGCATTGCGAGAAATGGACGTGCTCAAGAAGCACGCTATGGACATCCTGGATGCCAGGATAGACTCCGTCCTTGAGGACATGGCCTTGACCTCGCTATGTGAACTCCCCGAGGAGGAACCGCTCAAGGTCGACCAGTTCCTTCACATTACGGAGGACGTTTGCCGCGAGGCTGCCACTCAACTCTCCAAGTATGTACATTGGGTGAAGTGTAAAGTGTTTGGCAGTTTGTAAAACTTATCGGAAGTGTGTGGTGAAATGGTGTTGCTGATTGGATAGTTATTATGAGTCCATTCAGGAAGTTCGAATTTGACCGTGACTTTTGATAGAAGTGTTATACATGTTATATGAGCATGTGAACTAACGGACATTCACTGGAATATGTTACTCTTTAGACAAAGTGCTTTGGTGGAGAGCTCTGTCAATGAGCTGGTCGAGATGCTGAAGTCAAACCTGACTGAGGATGAGCTGAGTAAGATGATGCCAGAAGACAGTCAGGAACCCGACGCTTACACCGGTCTAAAGACACTTTACACACAGAAAAACACTGATGCCCTTGTTAAATGTGAGTCAAGGACAAAACATTTATCATGAATTTGTTGGTGATTATGTTCAATTGTGATTGAATGATGAAGTATGATCAGAAAAAAAAGAAATTATATTCAAGATGTTTGGTTTGCATCATTATTCAGTGTGTGGTGATTAATTTTCATTTCGCAGGCACGAGGCTATCTCTGGATGCCATCAAGCGTCGAGTTCAGATGACAAACAGATACTCTCGCGGCGAAAGCACAGGCGACCAGAAACCCCCTCTCTTCAGCGTAGATATTGTACTGGCGATACCTAACGTCGTGATGCGGCCGAGTCTGGAAGATGTCCAGTCATTGCTGAACCGCTGCATTCAGACAATTCTGAAGATGTCTGAGGGAATTCCCCAGTGGGATCATCTAGTCCGCCAGCAGAGACACCAACAAAAGGTTGGAAATATGAGCATTGTGCAGAATGTACAGTAAGAAAATTGTTTGAAATCAGGGTTCTCTACTTTGGATGCATAGAATTGTTGGACTGAGAATGTTCGGGTTTCCGCACAGGAATTGGAGGCACAGGCAGCAGAGCAGGGTGACGAAGTGAAAATCAACCCGAACACTGTCATCAAACCTCTGCACAAGATTGTAGCAGAGCACAAAGATGTCGTCAAGATTGTCATCCAGCTCAACTCCATCGTGTCAACCATCAAGCCTGAGGTAATGTTTGAAAGGGATCTGCCTTTTCTCAATTAATCAATGAAGGACTGGTTATAACAAGAAATGACCCCTTGGTCATTGAATATCTCTCAAATAAATCGTCTCTCAACAGGTGATAGGGGTTCTGGATCAGTTCAATAAGTACAAGGAGCTGTGGCAACAGGATACAGAACTAACAGTCAAAGAGTTCTTGGAGAATGATCCCATCATGTCCGAATATGATGCTCAACTCAAGTACTACAATGTAAGTGCGCAGATGGTGATGAATTATAACATTTCAAACGAAGACATCTCTATGAACATGAACATGAATCAAATCGTACTGCTTGGTATGCGATTCTGCTAGATAAACAAAAATATGGCTGAATTTTGTTTGAAAGAACCTTGAGGAGACGATTGCAGACATCAACGGGACCTTCCAAGTTGGCCCTCTCCTTTTCCTCTCTGATCCGCTGAAACTTGCCCTGATCACTGAAACCAAGAACTGGAAGCTTGCCTACGGTCGCATGATCAACGAGAAATCGGCTCATCAAATGGACGAGATCTTGGAGTTCTTTGACACAATGCAGAAGCGGTTAGGTTAGTCTCAGCTTCATAGGAAAACAACTTTCCAACAGGACACCAATGTCGAAAGTCGTTTGTACATTCAAAATTTTGTTTCCGAAATCCTCTTTGATAAATCCGTTGTGATGCACTCTTCAGGCCGAGAAGTCAAAGACTTGGATGACGTTCGAGCTCACATGGCTGCCCTAACGGAAATCAGAGAGGCTGAGATCCGTATCGACATGACCATCACTCCAATTGAGGAGTCGTACGCCATGCTGAACAAGTACAACCTGTCCTTTAATGACGGCAACGCTGAGCGAGTCGACTCCTTGGCATATGGATGGAAACTACTGAAGCAGAAGGTCTGATACACTGATTTGCGTATACTTTTTTGCACAATAATCTCTGTGCCATAATCACTGAAAAATCTGCGGCATCATAGCATTTATTTTATTCTTAGCCATTGATAAATCAGTTTCTGATACCAGTCCATTGACTCCTACTCTTCTTTTTATGTAGGTGACCGAGGTACAATACCATCTGATGGAGATCCAGCCTCGCTTCAAGTCAGATCTACTGGATGGTGTCGCCAAGTTCAAGACCAATGTCGTTGACTTCTACAGCGATTATGATGAATCGTAAGTTGTTGAAAACACACTCTAATATTCATGATTGGGAATCAGACAATGTTGTTCATAGTGTATTGAAGATGAGAGTAATTGCAAAGATGAGAGTAATTGCAAAAATTCATTATGCATCAAGTTAAAGCCGGCTATACACTATACGACGCGACCACGACGCGACGGCGACCCGACGGCTTCACGACGAATCGTCGTGAATCCGTCGGCAATGATGTACAGCTATACATTACACGACGAATCGTCGCGTCTTTGAAGTTTCATTTTTGCTCAATGTGTTTTAATTATTGATTGTTAACCTATCGGGGTTCGGTCGTTTATCTCCATTCGCCAAAACAATGCACAAATGATATGTGATCTGTACATGTAAAAATTATACACTTGAACATTTTATTCTACAATATATATGAAAAACTGGACGTAATCATCTAAATATTTTTCGGGATGCTATTTCATTAGACATAAAACAGTAACAATGGCCAAAAAATGTTTGTCGATATTTCTAGACATTGAATCAGTTATAACTTCGTGCACCTCAAACTTATAGTAGCTTAAATGTCCGTTTCAAAAGGCTGAAGCTCGCATGACCATGACAAAACGTCACAAAACCGTCATACACTACACGACGCGACGATTAGTCGGCACAAATCAGTCTCCACGACTGAACATTTCAGTCGGGGAGACGAGTAGTCATGAAGCGGTTTTCATTCGTCGTGAACCCGTCGTGAGTGGCTATACACTATAAGACGGGTCGTCGCAACGCCGTCGCGTCGTGTAGTGTATGGCCGGCTTAAAAATCAAATCATCATTTTGGATTATACTTTTACAGTGGTCCCATGGTTGATGGAATTCCACCTCGAGAGGCCTCAGACCGTCTCAGCATTTACCAAGCTCGATTTGATGAACTGTGGCGCAAGTACCAGACTTACTCAGGCGGTGAAGAACTCTTTGGTCTGGAGGTGAGTTCATCTGTTATATTTCTACATATTGTATTAGTTGAATATACATTCATTTCAGTAAAAAAATTCTGATGCATTGATTTTGTGCAGTAATAAGATACGAGGTTGCAGTTCAAGTGCATCACAAGAAATAATAATAGTGATTTACAAACTGTTTCAGGTGACAGAGTACCCCGACCTCCAGAGGATCCGGAAAGAGCTCAACCTGCTGCAGAAACTCTACCAGCTCTACAATGATGTCCTTGTCAAGGTCAACGGCTACTACGACATCCCCTGGGTCGAGATCGACATCGACAAAATCAACGCTGAGCTTCTGGAATTCCAGAACAAGTGAGTGACAGCTGAGGTGTTATGGAACTTTTGAGCTATGTAATCTCATTACAGTCTCTTGTGTCTCAAATGAATGGAAGCTCTGTATTGTGAAAATAGTTCCTAGTATGAATTTGCAATGCTCCATGTAGGTGCCGAAAGTTGCCAAAGGCGCTCAAGGACTGGCAAGCATATGAGGAGCTGAGGAAGACCATTGATGATTTCAACGAGACTTGTCCTCTGCTGGAGATGATGGCTAACAAGGCGATGGTCACACGCCACTGGGAGAGGATCGCCAACCTCACAGGGCACACGTTCGACGTTGACTCAGACAATTTTCTGCTGAGGAACCTGATGGAAGCTCCACTACTGGAGAATAAGGAGGATATCGAGGTGAGAAATTTGGACACACGAATATAATTCTTTCCCATAACATGCAAAAAGAAAAGTGCTATATGAAATTGTAACCGTGACAGTGTAAAGGGAATACTAGGGGGGTTTTTATTTGCAACACATTTTTTCTTCAGGATATCTGTATCTCAGCTGTGAAGGAGAAGGACATTGAAGCCAAGCTGAAGGTTGTCATCAATGACTGGAGTGCCCAGAACTTCGAGTTTGGGTCATTCAAGTCCAGAGGAGAACTACTTCTCAAAGGCGAGCACACAATTCCAAGAGCTATTTTGAGTATTCATTTCATGAAATGACATTCATTTGTGACATTTTTGTGAGTCTGTGTCAGAATAAGAAAAATTTGGCATAAAAATTGCAGGAGACACAACTGGAGAGACCGTAGCCTTGATGGAGGACAGTCTCATGGTCCTTGGCTCGCTGATGAGCAATCGATACAATGCTCCTTTCAAGCCAAAGATCCAGGAATGGGTACAGAAACTAACGGGAACCACGGAAATCATTGAAAACTGGCTCATTGTTCAGAATCTCTGGATCTACTTGGAGGCTGTGTTCGTCGGCGGTGACATCGCCAAGCAGCTTCCGCAAGAGGCCAAGCGATTCTCAAACATCGACAAGTCCTGGCAGAAAATCATGCAGAGGGCGCACGAGAACCCAAATGTCGTCCAGTGTTGCATGGGGGATGACACATTGAGCCAGCTGTTGCCACACTTGATGGAGCAGTTGGAGATCTGTCAGAAGTCACTGACTGGGTACCTCGAGAAGAAACGTCTGTTGTTTCCGAGGTTCTTCTTTGTGTCGGATCCGGCACTGCTGGAGATTCTTGGTCAGGCCAGCGACTCTCACACCATCCAGGTAACATATCCAAAAGGATTTACCTACACTTCTTTTCACAATTTTTCAATTCAGTCGTGCTACCACTATTCTGTATACATTTATTCTGTGCACAGCTTAACTTATTAAAGTCTGATATGTAACAGCTTTAGCTATCATAACTTTTAGTGAAAGGCAAATAGTGAAATGACTTAAATGAGTATCATTGGTACAACTGACCTCATGATAATATGAGTACATTGAAGATCCTGTGCAAAACCCTGCTAATATTGTAATCTGTTCATTCGACTTTCAGGCGCACTTACTGAGTGTGTTTGACAACACTCGAACTGTGACATTCGATGAGAAAATGTACGACAAAATCACCGCCATCAACTCGCAGGAAGGAGAATCTGTGGCTCTTGAGTCTCCAGTCATGGCCTCGGTATGTTCTACTGGTATCTCACATGAATTGCTTCATTGGGTATTTACATATCAGTGGTGTGCAAGTAGAATATATTCAGTGTGGATAATATAACAAATCATGTTATATCCAGTTCCAGTCATGTAGCTCTATTGGTATATGATTCACTTCTATGATTCTTACAGGGTAATGTAGAGAACTGGCTGGCGGAGCTGCTGTTCATGACCAGGAAATCCATCCATTCTGTGATTCGGTCAGCTGCCATCACCATCCAGGATCCAAGCTTCAAACTGCTAGAGTTTGAGGGAATGTTCCCTGCTCAGGTATGCACATAAAATATCGGAATACAATATACATGTAGGCATTACATGTATTTCGAGCCACTTGGATCTGTTATAGTAAGATCACAATGTGACTGAATGAAGAAAAGACCAACCTTGCATATGTTTTGACATCAGACTAACTGGATCATTTTCTTGCTGTCAACCAGATTGGTCTACTAGGAATCCAGATGATTTGGACGAGGGATGCAGAATATGCCCTTCAGAATGCTCGAATTGACAAGAAGATCATGTCGCAGATGGCCACAAAGTTCCTTGATCTCCTGAACACTTTGATCGATGTGACCACTCAGGATCTGACGAAGATGGAGAGAACCAAGTTTGAAACTCTCATCACAATCCACGTACATCAAAAGGACATCTTTGATGACTTGGTATGTCCCCATTGATTGACTGATCATAAAATCAGAATCGCACCAGCTCAAATCCTGAGATAATCGTCAGGGTTAAATACAGAAGCAAAAGTGGAGTTGTTTATTACCGTATCGGCGCGGGTATAAGGCGCAGCCGCGTATAAGACGCACCCAAATCTGGGGGCCCAAGCCAAGAATCAAGCCTAATTCAAGTATAAGGCGCACCAAGAGTGACACTGTTTAGATTCAGAAAAAAATGATCGTGAATTGCAATTTTGTACATACAAAATAGTCATATTGTGTTAAATAGTGACTCATGAATAATATATAGGTTCATGATTGGTTTGAAGGTTAAGATGCACATCAAGTCGCCGGGTGACTTCGAATGGCTGAAGCAGTCTCGGTTCTACTTCCGCGAGGATGAGGACAAATGTATCGTATCAATCACGGACGTGGATCACTTGTACCAGAATGAGTACCTTGGCTGTACTGACAGACTGGTCATCACCCCTCTCACTGACAGGTGGGAATGTGCTCAAACTTATAAGCCCCCAGCAACATTTTAGATTCACAATCAGAGTTTTATACCTACTGGGCATTTGGATTTGGAAAGTATAACTTAGCTCTAAAAGGCATACCATATGTCCAATACCAATATATGAGTTGTTCAGTCAATTATATCGCTTAAAATTTTTTGTAACATTAACCCTTTTCCTTTCATATGCAGATGTTACATCACCCTGGCGCAGGCCCTGCACATGTCTATGGGAGGCGCACCCGCTGGACCAGCAGGTACTGGAAAAACTGAAACAACCAAGGACATGGGTCGCTGTCTCGGAAAGTATGTTGTCGTCTTCAACTGCTCCGATCAGATGGACTTCAGAGGTCTCGGCAGAATCTACAAAGGTATGAACCTAGTGCTATTGGTCAGTCCAACCTTGACTCAATCAAAACTTCACAAAAAAAATAACACTGGACTGTGAAAAAAAAATTGAATTCATAAGTTGTAAACAATATTCTTTTGCAGGTTTGGCGCAGGCTGGTGCTTGGGGTTGCTTTGACGAGTTCAATCGTATCGAGCTCCCTGTGTTGTCTGTGGCTGCCCAGCAGATCTCCATCGTCCTCTCCAGCAAGAAAGAGAGAAAGTCAAACTTCATCTTCACTGATGGTGACACTGTCGATCTGGATCCTGAATTTGGCCTCTTCTTGACGATGGTTTGTATCTTCAATGTGAATTATGTCGTATTTGAATTGGAACATGGACTGAAACATATTTTCGAGGGAACATATACCTGCTTCATACAATTTTTATGCTCCTTTCCTTACTCAGAACCCTGGCTATGCAGGACGTCAGGAGCTGCCTGAAAACTTGAAGATCAACTTCCGTACAGTTGCTATGATGGTGCCCGATCGAGCCATCATCATCCGAGTCAAGTTGTCCGGTTGTGGATTCATGCAGAACATCCTATTGTCCAAGAAGTTTTTCACGCTGTACAAGCTCTGTGAAGAGCAGCTCAGCAAACAGGTCAGTAATGTTTGTAAATAATGCACTTCATTGGTGCAGGATAAAATTACCAAAAGTTTTTGTAGGGTAGTTATGACCAATCTTATAGCTTTCCTAGGTAGAAAAAATTACACACTAAATATATGTGGATGTTTATATTCCTAAGCTGCACTGATATAAAATGTGGTGTACCATACATGTATATTGAAACCCACATTGGCTATTCACAGGTTCACTATGACTTCGGTCTGCGTAACATCCTCTCGGTCCTGAGAACACTGGGAGCGGCCAAGCGAGCCAACCCACAGGACAGTGAGATGACAACTGTGATGAGAGTTCTCCGAGACATGAACCTGTCAAAACTCGTGGATGAGGATGAGCCGCTGTTTATGTCGCTGATCGACGACTTGTTCCCGGGGATGGTGCTCGATAAGGGAAGTTACCCTGAAGTCGAGGCTGCCATCGAACACCAGGTTTGTGTGGATTTAGGGCTTCTACATTAATTTTGAACTGTCATATTGTACCTCTTAGGAAAGCTGTTTTTCTGAAATATTCCACCTGTCAAACTACAGTGGTTCCTATAAGATACTACTCCAAGGTCGTTTCTCAGTTACAGGGATCACTGTGCATCACTACTGAAATATACATATATATTATTTAAATAAATATGTACATCTCCCACCCAGGTCCAGGAGTTTAACCTGATCCACCATCCGGCCTGGATCCTGAAGCTGATCCAGTTGTATGAGACACAGCGTGTCCGTCACGGCATGATGGCCCTCGGACCGTCTGGTGCTGGCAAGACCAAATGTATCCAGGTGCTGATGAAGTCAATGGCAGAGTGTGGTGCTCCCCACAAGGAGATGAGGATGAATCCCAAGGCCATCACGGCCCCTCAGATGTTCGGGCGACTGGATGTAGCCACCAACGATTGGACGGATGGAATCTTCTCCACCCTGTGGAGGAGGACACATAAAGCCAAGAAGGTACGGTGTTCATTTTGGCAGTGGAAGCTGCCTTTCACCCAAAAGTGTGATAAAATTTGTTTTCTGAACAGCTCTGCAGTAATACCACCTTCCCATGACCTGAATTCAAATTGAAACCTTAAAGTGTAGGTTTCATGAAGGTGTTAGTCGATGTACCGGACTATCTTTAACCTTGACAGGGTGAGACCATATGGTTGGTATTGGATGGTCCAGTAGACGCCATTTGGATTGAGAATCTCAACTCCGTCCTTGACGACAACAAGACACTGACCCTGGCCAATGGTGATCGTATTCCCATGGCACCACTCTGTAAGATCGTCTTTGAGGTGCACAACATCGACAATGCCTCGCCTGCCACCGTCTCCAGAAATGGTATGGTCTTCATGAGCAGCTCGATCATGGACTGGGACCCAATCATCAAAGGTACAGTAGGATGAGTGATGCCTTCCCTTGGGAAATTGTGAAATATATTCTGTACTCGCCGACTACTCAGAAATATTATAATGCAGTCTTTGTGTATGTAGTGAATATTCAGTGCACTCAGTACTTAATACATGTATACAGCACTTGATATGATTTTCTTTTTATTGACTATTTATTGCCATACCACTACCTCTATAATAAACTCTTTGGGTAATCTTACCTTGGCATTCAAAGAAGAGGAGAGGGAAATGAATGTCACAAGAATTTTCTCAAAATTCCTGACATCCATCTCGAACTCGAAATTGAAGGAAATTACTCTCACACATCTCAGATTCCCCGCGGTGTAGATGTGACGTCACACCGGTCATATGATTGACCTTAACCGCCATTAATTTGCTCCTCCATTGTTGGATGTGCAGCAAGTCTTGCTTTCGGCATTCAAAGTCGAATTTCTTCACGTCTACGATCGTCTTTAGGCTGTTCTTTGCACAGCTTTTTCTTCAGTAGATCGTTCTTTCGTTGTTAGACTAGCTTAGAGTTAGTGATTTGCGATTTTTTTGGGAGGAAATGGTAAAGCCTCCCCAGGCCCCTTTCCTTCCCCCATTATCGCCCGTTTGTACTTCGATGTTTGATATGTTTCAGATATGAAGTGCATCGTTTGCAAACACTACCTTCCTAAGTGGGAGGCTCATAACGCCTGCTGGCAGTGTAGGGACACTGTTTATTGCCGTCCTTCAGCCACCTGTGAGTTATGCGCGGATTGGTCCATCGACGAGTGGAAACTCTGTCTTCAAGGCTTACGGGAGATTCAGGCCCGCAGGTTTGCTGGTTGCCCTACTCCCCCTTCCCCGTCAGATTCTGATAGCGCCAGGCCGCGTCCCAAGGCGTCTGAGGAACGCAAGCGGCGTTTAGATTTGCAGTTAACCAATGCTGTTTGTGCTGTAAGTTTTGATTTATCATTGTCATTTTCTTTCAGCCAGGTACGGGTCCCGGGAGCCGCGCGTTCGGCTCTCGGCACCCTAACTTCCCCACAACCTACGGGTTTGTGTGGCTCACTTTTGGCTCCCTCTCTACTGGCCCCTCGTTCTCATGCTTCTCTGGCTGAACGACCTGGGTTTCAGTGTCCGAGTGTGGTTTCGGGGTCTGCCGGTTCCGTCGGGCTCACGACGGTTCCCTGCGCCCGGGATCCCTCTGGACAGAGAGTGTTGTTTCCCCCTCCGGGTCGGGCACCTGCCCCCGGAGCTGGGTTTCAACCCCATAGCCAGGGCGGATTTCGGTCCGGGCCCGTGTCGCCAGTGATACGGCCGCCGGCACCCGATTTCCCGTCGGTTACTGGACCCCAGGCCGTGGCTACCGGAGCCGTGGCCAGTAGGGGCCGGGAGCCAAGGGCCATGAGCCGTCCAAACCCATGGGTTCCTGGAGTTTCCATGTCTCCACGGTTTCCAGAGTTTCCTTTTTCTGATTCGCCCTGTGTGTTTCAGATCGCCGAGGATATCAAGGACGATTCCCCTCTTACGGCCCTGCCCTCCGGTTTCGTCGCCTCTAGCCAGGGTATGTTGTCCTTCGCCCAGTTGGCGGACCAAGGGTCTTCCCGTGCGTCGGAGCCGTCCGGTGTTCCTGTCCAGGGGAGCTCTTCCACGACGTCAGAGCAGCGCCTTAGGGGCGAGCTTCAGTCTTTTCGGGAAGAGATGTTAGGCCAGTGGCAGCAGTTTCTGGCGAGGTTCACGCCTCCACAGCCGCCACCGCCCCCGTCTTCCCCTCTGCTTAGGGAAGAGCCGTCTTCAGATGAGGAACCTTCCCTACAGGTCTCTCAGTCGGCTGACCAGCCGTTACCTGGCCCGTCAGGCCTCACGCTTCCGCGAAAGCGTAAGGCGGACCCGGACCAGGAGGCGGACCAGCCCGAGTCCGACGACCCTCTCTCTTGGGGGGAGAAGTTGGATTTTGTGAAGAGGGTCCTCCCGGGTTTGTGGCCCGAAGAGCATGCTCCGGCCCCAGTCAAGAAGGTGGCTCGTTCGATGATCTCTTCTGAGATAGAGCACCCCCGGCCGTCGAAGGACGCCTTACGGTTCCCTCTGTCACAGGGAGTTCGCGGCTCCATGCAGGAGCGCATGGACGAGACCATCAGGTCCAACAAGTCGGCGATTGGCGCGTATCCTGCTCGCCCGTCTGTCAACGACTACTATACGTCGTCGGAGTTGGACGACAAGCCTACAGCTTTGAGGAGGCATCACCCCCATTACGCCTTTTTCAAGGAGCCTAAGGCCGTGGAGATCCCATGGGCGGCCTTGGCGGAGCTGCAGCACACGTTTCGAGTGGGGCTGGCCACGGATTCGGCCATGGACTGGCTGTCGATGGCTACGAGACGGGCTATTCTTCAGTGCCGTGACCAGGTCCTGGACAACCCTGACGTCGACCGGGATGATTTGGCAGAAGCCTTATTGAGCTGCGCTTCATTGGTCACCTCCATTGGCAAAGGTGTGGGTGACAAGGTGGCCCTGGACTCCCACTCACTCTGGGTGTCCGAGTTGTGGCGGCGTGACGCCTTCCTCTCATCCCTCAAGTTCGAGGTTCCGGACCAGCTCATGACAGACATGAGAGTTCTCCACCCCGTTATCCCCTCTTCCGGAGCCCCTACTTCACTTCTACTCCCTGACCGTTCTGCGGAGTTGCGGGAGGTGAAGAAGGAGGCCGACGAGAAGGCCGCGAAGTCCTCTACTTCCAATGCCCTCCTGAGCCAGTCGAAGTCTCTGGAACGCCTCACACAACAGATGGTTTCGGCCTTTAAGAAGCCCCAGTCTGCAGTTCAGCAGTCTCAGCCTCAGCAACAGCCGACTCGTGGCCGTGGTAGAGCGAGAGGCAGGGCCTCAGGGTTGCCCTTTCGCGGGGCCTCTGCCGGCAGCACCCGAGGAGACCGTGGTCGTGGCCGAGGCCGAGGACGCGGAGAGGCTCCCAAGCCCGCAGGGGAAAAGAAACCGGGTACGTATAGCTTCGGATTCCGGGCCGGATCCTTTGCTCGAGTGTCGAGAAGAGCTGCATGGTCAGCTCGTTTCGGTCGATATTCCTTCCTCAGACGAGCCCGTAGGAGCTCGTTTAATTCTGTTTTGGAAAGAGTGGGAGCGGCTCGGGGCTTGCCCCTGGGTCGTCTCGACGCTCCGTCGAGGATTCGGCCTGAAATTCGAGAAATTGCCACCGTTATCGCCCGTCCCAAGGGGTTTCACTCTTCCAAACGATCCAGAACGCCGCCGTGTTCTCCACGAGGAGATAACGGCGATGATCGAGAAACAAGCGATAGAACCTGCTCCCGGGGACACTCCCGGGTTCTACAGCGTGTTGTTTGTGGTTCCCAAAGCGTCGGGGGGTTGGAGACCAGTGATAGATCTTTCTCCGTTGAACAAGTTCTTAATAGTGCCGACGTTTTCCATGGAAACGCCGGAGCAAGTTCGTTCAGTCATGCCTCGCGATTCGTGGGTGGTAACGATCGATCTCAAAGATGCCTATTTCCATATTCCAATGAAACCTGCAGTTCGCAAATACCTGAGATTTCTCTATCTCGGCCGCGTATGGCAGTTTCGGGCGCTCCCGTTCGGATTATCGACAGCGCCGTGGATTTTCACCATGGTGGCTCGGGAAGTCCAGATTCTCGCCCACAAGCGGGGGATTTTTATCCACCAATATCTCGACGATTGGCTAATCCGGCACCATTGTCGCGAAACGCTGATCGTCCAAGCACAGTTTGTGGTAAATCTATGCTCACGGATGGGGTTCAAAATCAACCAAAAAAAGTCCGACTTGTCACCGCGTCGAGACTTCGTCTTCTTGGGGTATCGTTATCAGACTACCTCAGAGACTGTGTTGCCGACGCTGGATCGTCAGTCAAAATTATCCGTGCTGTCAGAAGGCTTCCTTCGTCGCATTCCACAGACGGCCAGACGCTGGCAGTCCCTTCTCGGGATGCTGGCGTCCACGGAAAAGTTAGTTCCGTTGGGCCGCCTGCACATGCGGCCTATTCAGCGGCATCTACACTCTCAATGGTCCCAGGTCACGGGAGACAGATCCCAGCTCGTGCAGGTCTCTCCGGAAGTCGTTTCCCATCTGCAATGGTGGCTGGATCCCGTCAATCTGCTCCGAGGGTCGTCATTCCGCCGGCCGCTTCCATCCAGGCACGTATTTACGGATGCCAGTATGGACGGCTGGGGCGCTCACTGGGACGACAGCGAGGTCTCGGGCACCTGGTCTTCGTCTCAGCAGGAATGGCACATAAACCTGTTGGAACTGGAGGCTGTGTTCTTGGCTCTCAGGCATTGGGAAACACATTTCCTCAATCAGGCTGTGTTGGTGGCCACCGACAACTCCACCGTTGTCGCTTACATCAACAAGCAGGGCGGTACGAAGTCCCAGTCGCTGTGCCAGGCCGCTATCGACCTCCTGCTCTGGTGTCACGACCGGGGTATTTCGCTTTTCGCGAGGCATATCCCTGGTCATATGAATGTTTGGGCGGACCGCCTCTCCCGGAGGGGCCAGGTCCAGGCCATGGAGTGGAGTCTTGCCCCCAGGGTATTCCAATCTCTCTGCGGCCTATGGGGCACGCCGATGGTCGATTTGTTTGCGACCCGGTGGAACCACAAACTTCCTTCGTTTGTGTCTCCCATTCCCGATCCCACGGCCATGTCAGTGGATGCGATGTCGACGTCCTGGGAGGGCATGTACGCGTATGCTTACCCCCCAGCGGTGTTGTTGGACAAGGTGATCGCCAAGTTTCGGACTCACCAGTGTCGCCTCCTGCTGATTGCTCCGTGTCTACCGCAGAGGTCGTGGTTCCCGGACCTTCTGGAGTTGATAGTAGACTTCCCTCGTCAGCTTCCGGATCGGTGGGACCTCCTCAAACAACCTCGCTCCAGCATGTTTCATCAGGCTCCCGCAAGTCTGAAGCTTCATGCCTGGATATTGTCGAGCGATGTTTCCGAAAGAAGGGATTTTCAAGGGAGGTGTCCGCTAGGATCGCCCGATCAAATCGAAAATCTTCTTTGGCAGTCTACCAATCGAAGTGGACTTCCTTCTGTGCTTGGTGTCGTCGCCGGAAGGTTAGTCCTTTCAGAGTCGATGCTCCCCTAATTTCCGAATTTCTTCTCGAAAAGTTCAATGAAGGGCGAGCTCCATCCACGATCGCGGGTTACCGTACGGCTATCGCGAAGACTCTAAAACCCAAACTTGGGATCGATTTTGGTCATGATCAAGGTTTGACTGCGTTGATTAATAGTTTCGAGATCGAAAGACCGAAAGCTAGGAACCCGGTTCCTGAGTGGGATCTATCGCTTGTTCTCAACGTCTTAAGAAAAGATCCGTTCGAACCCCTTGAGCGGGCCTCACTAAAGTTGCTGACGTTTAAGACGGTCTTCCTTTTGGCTCTGGCTTCCGGGAAGCGACGGAGTGAGCTTCACGCTCTGTCCTTTTCCAAAGTTAAGTGGAAGTCGGATGGCTCCTCGGTTCTCCTCGGAGTCATTCCCTCCTTTCTGGCCAAAACTCAATTAGCAGGTACGCCATTATTGAGCTTTTCCATTCCCGCCCTGACTCCTTCTCTGGGGCCGGGCCTGGAGGAAGACGCGAAGCTTTGTCCCGTGCGAGCCCTCCGCATCTACGTTAATCGTACGCGTGAGCTGCATCTCGGCAAGCGTTTGCTTTTCGTGTCCTATCTTAAGGATTTTCCAAATGATATCCGTCCTGCTACGATCTCATCTTGGATCAAGAAGTGTGTTAGATTTTGCTATGAAAAGTCACAGGCGAAAAAATCCACAGGTTTCAGAGTCAAAGCGCATGATGTGAGGGCTCTCGCGGCTTCACTTGCCTTTACAAATAAAGTGTCTCTGAATGATGTCATGTCTGCCTGTACCTGGAAATCTCATAACACATTCACTTCTTTCTATCTCAGGGAGTTAGCTTGGGAGGATGACTCCGGCCTCCAGCTTGGACGACTGGTGGCGGCGGAGCGTGTAGTCCAGCTGTAGATACCTGTAAATAGATCAGCACGCCTCTGTACAGATGCACCTGAGGTCGACTCCCAGGGGAGTTGCTCCTCTTCTTTGGCGAGGGAAATTTTTGTTCTTCTGCAAGAGGAAAGTCACCTCTGCAGAGCCCCTGCTCGTCTCCATGCATCTGAAGGTAATTCAGGCGTGTATTATGGTATAGTTGTAAATATCCTGTAAATATGTATTTTCGACTTAAAATTATAATTTAAAAGTAAAACACAATATTTACTACTTTCAATGGATATTTCCTACTCTCACACATCGGTGATGAAATTCCCGGGAGAGGGTTAAACCCACCTCCTTTGGTTATTCTGATATAACCCAAAGAGTTTATTATAGAGGTAGTGGTATGGCAATAAATAGGAAGTTTTAACTTGTTTAAAACCAGTATTTATTACATACCTACCTCTATAATAAACACGATTATTCTCCCTCCCGCCTCCCCTGCCTTAACCAGGTGGGCAAATTAATGGCGGTTAAGGTCAATCATATGACCGGTGTGACGTCACATCTACACCGCGGGGAATCTGAGATGTGTGAGAGTAATTTCCTTCAATTTCGAGTTCGAGATGGATGTCAGGAATTTTGAGAAAATTCTTGTGACATTCATTTCCCTCTCCTCTTCTTTGAATGCCAAGGTAAGATTACCCAAAGAGTTTATTATAGAGGTAGGTATGTAATAAATACTGGTTTTAAACAAGTTAAAACTTCCTGTTTGCAGGGTGGCTGTTGACTAGACCAGCGCAGAACTCTGAGCTGATCTTCCAAACATTTGAGACAATCTGGGTCGACACTTACCGCTTCGTGACGCAGACTCTCTTCCCCAAAATGACAGTGAGTTATACTGCTTTGCAATGTTGAGCTATATCCTCATTAAACTAACAAGTTTTCGGAAATTGATGACGAACATTTCTCTTCCCAGCTGCTGGAGTGTATGTACGTGAGGCAAGCCATTGACGTCCTCCAAGGCCTGATTCCAAGCGGAGACGACGCGAAGGACCTCAGTGCCAGCCACATACAGAAACTTATTGTGTTCTCGGTTATGTGGTCGCTAGGCGCCGTGCTAGAACTCGATGACAGGAAGAAGCTGCAGGAATTCATGCAGGGATTTTCCGGCAAAGTGCCGCTGCCTCCTGCGCAGGGAGATGACACGATTTTTGAGTTTGTCGTCGGGGATAACGGCGAGTGGGAACATTGGAGCGCTAGGGTATGATCATGGCAATGATGTATTGATAAAACCCAGTAATACACGGTCACTTTTTTCATTGAATCACCATTTTCATTGAATCATATTCTCACAAATAATTTTTTTGTTCTGTTTCTACCAGGTTCCAGAGTACAACTACCCCAACGATTCTATCCCTGAGTACCTCAGCATTCTTGTGCCGAACGTGGACAATGTGCGGATGGACTTCCTCATCCACACAATCAGCAAACAGAGCAAAGCTGTGCTTCTCATTGGTGAACAGGTAAATGCCCATAAACATAATCACATTTAATTGGTACTTGTGTTGATGTTATAGGTATTTAGAGTTAATACCGTACAATAAGATAACTTGTTGTTGACCCGACATACAATTATTTTTTTTAACTTTGCCAGGGATCGGCTAAGACGGTCATCATCCAAGGCTACTGCGGCAAGTACGACCCAGAGTACCAGATGTTCAAGAGCTTCAACTTCTCCAGTGCTTCTACACCGTACATGTTCCAGGTAATATTGGGCCACTCGTCCAAGATCAATATTCAAGCACCTATAAATTTGAATAACCATGCATTGGGGAGATTATTATTTTCATCTATATGAGATAAAATGACCCGTGTTTCACTTGCACAGAGGACAGTGGAGAGCTACATTGACAAGAGGATGGGTACAACCTATGGACCCCCAGCGGGCAAGTCCATGACAATCTTCGTGGATGACATCAACATGCCCACCATCAACGAATGGGGAGATCAGGTAAGTAAAACCAGTATTCCCTAATGATAACAATCAAAATCTTCAGCTGGGCACAAAATTTGCTCTTTCAAATGAAAATTTCCAAAAATCTTTTATTGATTAATGAAATATTGGTGCATTCCGCAGGTGACCAATGAGATCACAAGGCAGATGATGGAGATGAACGGATTCTACAACTTGGAGAAGCCCGGAGAGTTCACAACGGTCGTGGACATTCAAATGATGGGTGCCATGATCCACCCCGGCGGTGGTCGTAATGACATTCCTCAACGTCTCAAGCGGCAGTTCAACGTCTTCAACTGCACCCTGCCATCAAACGCCTCCATCGACAAGATCTTCAGGACCATCGGCTGTGGATACTTCATTCCAGTAAGTGTTCTGCTGCTTGGCAGCTTTTCAGTAGAGCAACTAAGATTTTTTACCACACAAATCATTGATTGTGTAACATTTTAATGGACATCAAACAAAAAAATAGTAAAGAAGCCTGAATTTTGCAATGATACAGTTTGAAATTTTGATGTTTCCCAGGAGCGAGATTTCCCAGCAGATGTTTGCAAGAATGTGGACCATCTGGTTGTTGCAACTCGTAAACTCTGGCAGAAGGTTAAGATCAAGATGTTGCCGACTCCTGCCAAGTTCCACTACGTGTTCAACTTGCGGGATCTCAGCCGAATCTGGCAGGTTGGTGATGACACAAATATTTTTTATCTTCATACCGGGTAGTATTTCACTATTAATTCTGTGCTCCAATTTTGGAGAAAAATGTGATGAATCATGAAAATGGATGTTTTGCAGGGTATGCTCGTGAGTACAGCTGAAGTTGTACAAAACACGAAGACACTGATGTTGCTATGGAAACACGAATGCTACCGCACCATTGCTGACCGATTCACAACATTTGAGGACAAAGATTGGTTTGAAAAGACTATCAAACAGGTACCACTTTTTATCTGTCTGGATGGATAATGGTATGCTTTGAATTGGAGTTCCGAAGTCAATTGTTGTGGACCACGTTCAAAATGAATGATTTCTATTTTGCCAGGTTGCCGAAGAAGAATGTGGTGCCGCCTTGGCAGGAGAAATGACAGGCGAGCCATACTTCGTAGACTTTCTGCGAGACGCCCCGGAGCCCACAGGTGTGTTTGGAAGACTTACAAGAGTAATAACAATAACATTTATACAGAAATGATAATTATCCAAGCCCTACTTGTCATTTTGACCAACATCATGAACTGTTACTTTATAGATTCCTTTCCATGTGAGTCATATATCTCCTTTCATGAACATTACCATTTGTCAGGCAACTTGCTTCAAAAGATTTGTCGATGAATTGCATTAAATTATATCATCATTGAATCGTATAAAAAGGACGAAAGGCAAAGAAAAAGAAGAAATCATCTGGTAAATTAGTTAGCATGCGAGATTGTTTCATAGGCAGTTACTCAACACATGAGACATGTGTCCAATCACGATAAAGTCTTGTTCACACTCAAGAGTGATTTGTTCACAATGATCCTCTTCATACATATTGTCGAGTCAACCTTTTACAGTGATTTCAGTGTTATTCATATATATGGGAATCTAAGTTATAACAGTTTTCGGGACAAATTGAAAAGAACATCTGTGCAGGCTCTGTTCGGATTTTCACAAGTAGACATTGATTATACCCTAATTCATGAACCTAACAATGATTGCATTGCCATCAACCACCAGGTGAAGAAGGTGAGGATGCAGACCTGGATGCCCCCAAGATCTACGAGCCGATCCCCGACTTTGAGACACTGTCGGAGCGGCTGATTTCCTTCCAGTCGATGTACAACGAGTCCATTCGAGGGGCGCACATGGACATGGTTTTCTTCAAAGTATGTTATAAATGGATTGCAACCAGAACAAACTGAATTGATGATATTGAATTATTTAGTGGAAAGGTGCACACTTCTTGTGGGACCTGTAGTTAAACTTGTGATCGAACTCAAAATAATGAATGATACCTGAATTCTTCAAAGGTATCTAATTTCTCTTTCCAATAAAATTTTTTCATGTTTCTGCAGGATGCCATGACGAATCTGGTGAAGATCTCCCGAATCATTCGCATGCCAAAAGGTCATGCCTTGCTTGTGGGAGTTGGAGGATCCGGCAAACAGTCCCTGACCAGACTAGCGTCATTCATCGCTGGATACCAAACCTTCCAGATCACACTGTCTAGGTACATGCACTATACTACATGATATTATGATTGTTAAATACCGTGAAACAATGATTGTACAAGTATAAAATTTAAAGTACAGAGAATAATAGTAATAATATTGATATCTGAGAAACAGAATAGACAGAGAACATACAGACAGTGATATAGCTGTACTTCATGAGTTATTATTGTATTTTTCAGCACGTTAGTAAACGTCTTAGTAACATTGGTTCAAAATTTCTTCATATGCTTTCAAAAATCACAATGATTCTGTTTCACTACCTTTGATTTGTGAATATGGGAAAGTACCTCTGTGTGGAAAATATTCTGTCCCCAAAATCATGCAATGTTCAATGACACGTGAATATGTTGATGCATCATTCATGAAATATGCAGTGTTCCACAGACAACACTTTTCAAAACTGCTTCTGAGTGCCTCGACACAAGCACAAATTGTGACGGCCACACTTCATGTTCTGTTGACATTTTATATGGGATTTCATTAAACATAAATTATTTGCCCATACATCACTGCCATAATACTACATGTCTAGAGCATAAATCTTCGACATATCATCATACAAAATGAAACCTGCATTTTGCATTCCTAAATATTTGAATAATAATACATTTAAGACCCAAGCCCTGAAATTGCCTTAGCATTAACCCTTCATCTTCAAGACCCAAGCCCTAACATTGCCCCAGCATTAACCTTCTATCTCCCACTGTGTACAGATCCTATGGTGTGTCCAACCTGATGGAGGACCTCAAGTTCCTCTACCGGACGTCTGGAGCAGAGGGCAAGGGAATCACTTTCATCTTCACGGACAACGAGATCAAAGACGAGGCCTTCCTTGAGTACATGAACAATGTCCTCAGCTCGGGAGAGGTCAGAATTTGGACTATATCATCTAAAGTATACTCGAAGATATATTGCTCTTCAGTCATCCGAATTTCATTGAAGTTTTGAGATTTCTTCTAATTGTATGATTGTCGTACCCAAAGGTGTCCAACTTGTTTGCCCGAGACGAGATGGATGAGATTTTGAACGAGTTGATTGGAGTGATGAAGAAGGAACATCCTCGCCGACCTCCTACCAATGAGAACCTATACGACTACTACATGACACGAGTCAAACAAAACCTCCATGTGGCTCTCTGCTTCTCACCTGTAAGGGCACATATGATGGATCTTGTATTTAGATAATATGACGGCAAAACATTTACCGTAATTGGATAGCATCTGAAAGATTAGAGATCTGAGGAATTTGACTGGATCTTTGGATGTTTTCTAAATGTAATATATCAAATATTTTCTCTTTCGCACAGGTTGGAGAGAAGTTCCGAAGCCGATCGCTCAAGTTCCCAGGGTTGATCTCCGGCTGTACCATGGACTGGTTCCAGCGCTGGCCAAAGGATGCCCTCGTGGCTGTGTCCAGTCACTTCCTCTCTGCCTTTGAGATGGTTGCCACACCCGCTGTCAAACAGGCTGTCGTCAACACCATGGGAGTCTTCCAGGTATTTGACACTCTCTCACTTTGCCAGTAGGGTAATGGCCATCAACTGAGTTTCATTGCAATTTCATGGCAATACACACTGAACATTGTATGTAAAATAAATAAATGATTTAGCCTTGCCATGACATGTTGTCAATGCCTCCTTGTATTTCAGGACATGGTTGCCGAGGTCTGCACAGAATACTTTCAGAGATTCCGACGCCAGACACACGTGACGCCCAAGTCCTACCTGTCCTTCATCCAGGGTTACAAGGATATCTACAAGGTCAAGTTGGATGAGATCGGCACACTCGCTGAGAGGATGAACACAGGTGAGCAAACTTCCTATTTCTTGCAATGTTGGGACTTACAGATACGACTTATCGATTCACAAACCATTGTAATATGTCTTGCATCTAAACATATTTAACTTGTTTGAATACCAGTACTGCACAAATAGTTGGAATCATCAAAACTTGACAAATACTGACACAAGAACTGGTACTGTTGACAGGTCTGAAAAAGCTCATTGAGGCGACGGAGGCTGTGAATATTCTGGCCAAGGAGCTAGCGGTAAAGGAGAAAGAACTCGCTGTGGCATCTAAGAAAGCTGATGGAGTACTAGCTGAGGTCACAGTGTCCGCACAAGCCGCCGAGAAGGTCAAGGCCAGGGTACAAGTCGTCAAGGACAAAGCCCAGAAAATTGTCGACGAGATCTCGGTCAGTAACTCAATTCATAATAGTGTCCTCAGTAGCATTCTAATTGAAATAAATTGGAATAAAGAAGTTGCTCATTAAGTTTTATTGGTGTATATTTGTTTTGCAATTTAGATCTGTATGAGACGAGGGAGCATTCATTATGTGTGCTTGTTCTTTGTTTACAGGTGGAGAAAGCTTTTGCCGAGGAGAAGCTGGAGGCTGCCAAGCCGGCCATCGAGTCCGCCGAGAGAGCCCTGCAGACCATCAAACCCGCCCACATCTCCACTGTGCGAAAGCTCGCCAAGCCTCCACACTTGATCATGAGAATCATGGATTGCGTGTTGCTACTCTTCCAGCGTAGGATGGAGCCAATGATGCCCGATCCTGAGAAGTCGTGTCCAAAACCGTCGTGGGGCGAGGCACTCAAGTTGATGAGTGCTTCAAACTTCCTCCAAGGATTGCTTACATTCCCCAAGGTAACAGTAGATTCTGGGTTAATTCCGTTAATACAGTCATTGACACTGATCCCAACTGTGTATGTTCATGTGTATCATTGTCTAAATCATAAAGGTATGTGTTTGAAAATTACGCTCGCTTCTAAATATATGTAATTTTTGTTTTGCAGGATACAATCAACGAGGAGACTGTGGAGCTGCTGCAGGCTTACCTCCAGATGGAAGATTACAACATCGAGAGCGCCAAGAAGAGTTGTGGTGACGTTGCTGGTCTCACGTCCTGGACACAAGCCATGGCCTTCTTTTATGGGATCAACAAAGAAGTCCTGCCTCTAAAGGTCCGTGTCTGCTATAGGTTGTCACCAGTTTGGGAACCATTCTCTTGTGAAAGATCTTGTTGTCTCGCATGACATTTTTCCATTAAAATACCATTATCTTTGGCAAACCTGGATTAACTCTCATGAACTATACGAAGTTTGAGCTGGTGTTAACAAGTGTGTAACGCACTGGATCATCATATGGTTTATGGCAACATCCTTGGCATTCCTTGCCCTTATATTTTCAGGCTAACCTGGCAGTGCAGGAGGCTCGCTATGAGAGTGCCATGAAGGACTTGAACTCTGCCCAGGCCCAGCTGGATGAGAAACAGAAGGAGTTGGACCAGGTGCAAGCCATGTACGATGCAGCCATGGCCGAAAAACAGGTGAGTTGTCCAATTGCTTTACTATTACTATTACATTATTGTTCTCTGCTCAAGGAACAACTGGTACAAAGGCTACAAAAAAAGACTATATAGAATGTTTACTCCATTAAAGATTACATGATACAAGATAATGGTATATCTGTATAGGTATGTGTTTAATAGTTAGAGTCATAGGTATAGCACTATACTCTCTGCAGGCTTTGATGGATGATGCCGAGTCCTGCAGAAGGAAGATGACCAATGCCACCGCCCTGATTGACGGTCTCTCAGGCGAGAGGGTTCGCTGGACCGAGGCAAGCAAGGGCTTCGAGGCCCAGATCAACCGACTGGTGGGAGATGTGCTCCTCGCTACGGGTTTCCTCTCATACACTGGGCCCTTCAACCAGGAGTTCAGGAACCTCATTCTCAAGAACTGGAAGAAGGAACTTGTTACCAATCGAATTCCCTTCACTGATGTAAGATCTCTCATATAAATGAACTGAGTTATATAGTTGTTGTCATGGTGGGCAATGAGGTAGCAGAAGTTTAGGAAATTCAATAAAATTTATTAAAATAATGTTTTTATCGCAAACTTTTGTAGCTGCAAAAACTTGTCATTATCATCATACGACCTCATTTCTTTGAAATGTGAATAATTTTTGCCATTGTCTCTCAGGACCTGAACCTGATTGGCATGTTGGTGGACAATGCGACAATCAGTGAATGGAATCTACATGGACTGCCCAACGATGAACTGTCCATTCAGAACGGTCTGATTGTTACTAAGGCAGCCCGCTATCCTCTGCTGGTTGACCCGCAAGGCCAGGGTAAATCCTGGATCAAAAACAGGGAGGCACAGAACGAAATGCAGGCAAGTCTTATCAATATAATGTGTCTAAACTGGAAATTGTTCACTAGATATACCGGTATGTCAATATACACGTGTACATTTGTTCGATTCCATGGTGTGATTGAAAATGTTCTTTTGCCAGAAAATCTTTAAAAAAGCTGGGTAAATTGTATATATTGAACACAACTGTGCCACGGGAACACAAAATTTGGCAGAATACAGTTCTTGAAATAATGGGAAAAGTTAATGTTGTTATTTTCAGGTTACAAATCTGAACCACAAGTACTTCCGCACCCACATGGAGGATGCGCTCTCCCTGGGCCGACCCCTCCTCATAGAGGATGTCGGCGAGGAACTGGATCCAGCCCTCGACAACGTCCTCGAGAAAAACTTCATCAAGTCTGGCAGAACATACAAGGTCAGAAATCATCTGGGATATATCGTCTTGTACCATGCATAAAAATGTTTACAACTTACGTGAAATGCAAATTTCAAAAGTCAACACCAATGACCGTCACAAGAACATTTTTTTGTTTCCAGGTGAAAGTAGGTGACAAGGAGGTGGATGTCATGGACGGTTTCCGTCTGTACATCACCACCAAGCTTGGTAACCCCGCGTACACGCCGGAAGTCAGCGCAAAGACGTCAATCATCGACTTCACAGTCACCATGAAGGGTCTTGAGGATCAGTTGCTGGGCATTGTCATCCTCACAGAGAAGAAGGTAAGAAAAGCTACTGTCTAGTATCTATTACTCAAGTTTCACTGATTTACTGAAAGATTAAAACCGCCATTCAATGCATTGGTAAACAGCTGAAGCTAGATATCTTGGATGATGTTCTCATCTGGCAATAATAGGAAATATTCATATTTACTAGATTTTCTTAGGCCATGCACATATACTAAAAGCATATATTTGCTCTGGCCTGATAGGAGCTGGAGTCAGAACGTACCAAGCTGATGGAGGAGGTCACCTCCAACAAGCGTAAGATGCAGGAGCTGGAGGACAACTTGCTGTATCGACTGACCTCCACACAGGGCTCCCTCGTGGAGGACGAGTCCCTCATCGAGGTCCTCAAGACGACGAAGGAGACTGCCATCGACGTCAAAGAGAAGCTGTCCATTGCTGCTGAGACAGAGATCCGCATCAACTCCGCTCGAGAGGAGTTCAGGCCAGGTTTGTAGTGCTAGTTTCCTAGATCCAGATCCTACATTCTTGAAATAGAAGCTTCGAGGTGAAGATTGTGTAAGATACATGATTAAAATTTAGAAAAGTACATCTCCAGCAGATAACTATTGTTCGTTGAGTCAGCATACGAATTTGAAACACTAATGAAAGGATTATAATGATTGTCTTCCTGCACAGTGGCCACAAGAGGCAGCGTTCTCTACTTCTTGATCGTCGAGATGTCCATGGTCAACGTTATGTACCAGACATCCCTGCCACAGTTCCTCGGAATATTTGACATTTCCATGGCCAAATCTGTCAAGTCACCAATCACTGCCAAGCGAATTGCCAACATCATCGGCTATTTGACATTTGCCACATTCAAGTACACATCTAGAGGTCTCTATGAGGCGGACAAGTTCCTCTTCACGATCCTGATGACACTCAAGATCCAGATTAATGGTAATCTTGTGAGACCGGAAGAGTTCCAGACATTCATCAAAGGTTTGTACTAATGATTTCACAGAAAGTAATGAATAATATGTCCTCGCAGATGGCAATACATGTATTTTGAAACATGCATTCATTACTCTTCATCTCATATTACATACTTTGTCATATTCCGTAATTGATACACAAGTTTGTAAACTCTTTATGCACATCATTGATGAACTATCTCCTACGTCTCATGCAGGAGGTGCTGCGTTGGACCTGAATGCTGTGGACCCCAAGCCCAAGAAGTGGATCTCTGACATGACTTGGCTGAATCTTGTGGAGCTGAGCAAACTGCCTCAGTTCACACAGATTGTCAGCCAGGTTGGCAGGAACGATAAGGTGAGGTCAACTACTTTATTTAAATAAAGGGCAGGTGGGACAAAGTTGTATTGTATACTGTTAATATATAATAACGGTACTCAGCCAGAGCTTTCCTGAAGCAAATTATTTGTTGCGAATGAAATGTGATGCATTTATATCTGTAACTGCCTACAGGCGTGGAAGGAGTGGTTCGACTCGGATGCCCCGGAGGAGGCTCCGATGCCGGATGGTTATGGGACGTCCCTAAGCACCTTCCACAAGCTACTGCTTGTGCGATCCTGGTGCCCTGACCGAGCCATCCCCATGGCTAAGATCTACGTGGCTGAGGCCATGGGCAAAGAGGTTGGTGTCTTAAACTTAATGTCAAATGCCACAATTGAAATACAGGTGGCTTAAACCCATTTTCTGTTAAAATGTGGACAATTCTCTAACTTGTAGGCTTCATTTTGTTCATTGGTGATCAATAGAATACCATGGCATGTCTCAAAAGTTCACCCTATATTTTGTATTGTCAGTTTGCGGAGGGTGTTGTCCTGGACATGGATGAGATGTGTGAGGAGAGCACCAAGCGTAGCCCGCTCATCTGCTTCCTTTCCATGGGCTCAGATCCCACCGAGAATATCTTCATGCTGGCCAAGTCCAAGGGCATTCGTAAGTGTGAAAGCAGTGTTGAAAGCAGCTGTATCACTGTGACCATGGTGACTAGAAATGCATCACTTATGGGTTTCTACTAGGATGCTCCTCTATAATTCATAAGCTTGAATCCTGCTCTATATCCCCAGGCTGCAGTGCGATCTCCATGGGACAAGGACAGGAGGTCCACGCTCGGCGACTGATCAACATGTCCATGGCGGAGGGACACTGGGTCCTCTTCCAGAACTGTCACTTGGGATTGGACTACATGGACGAACTGCTGGATGTCATCACCAACACCGAGACGGTCCACGACTCCTTCCGCTGCTGGATCACCACAGAGGTGAGGGGGATACCAGACTTCATGAATCGCTAGAGGTGTTATATTTCTGGGGGTTGCATGCCATAAAGTATGCACTTAGCCTTTCACTGTTAGAATGAAGGCTGTGATTTTGCTGTGAATTATGTACCTGGACGATGTTGCTCCTTCGCTGTTAGTTATACAATGTTGATGGATATAAAGTCATTGACTGAACATCTGTTGACTACTTTTCAGGTGCACCCGAAGTTCCCGATCAACTTGCTCCAGATCTCGATCAAGTTCACTGCTGAGCCGCCTCAAGGTGTGAAAGCTGGTCTCAAGAAAACGTACAGCCTCATCACTCAGGATCAACTGGATGTGTCCAACATGACCCAGTGGAAGCCCATGCTCTACGGTGTGGCTTTCCTCCACACAACCGTCCAGGAGAGAAGGAAGTTTGGTCCAATCGGCTGGAACATCCCATACGAATTCAACCAGGCTGACTTCACGTCAACTGTGCAGTTCGTACAAAATCACCTCGACGACATGGATCCCAAGAAGGTGAGGGACTTCCTAATGTTATCTTGTTTACACCATTTCGAAGGCGTTTCTAGTTCTCAACATCAGTATATCTCATGATGCTCATGTGTTTTATGCAGAGATAAGCTTTGTTTACATGCTTGTTTCTCTTCGAACCATGTACAGGGTGTCTCATGGAGCACGGTGAGGTACATGATCGGAGAGGTCCAGTACGGCGGTCGTGTCACTGACGACTACGACAAGAGACTCCTCAACACGTACGCCAAAGTCTGGTTCGGCGAGGGAATGTTTGCTCCAACCTTCGAGTTCTACAGAGGTTGGTCTTGTCTTGGGAAATTTGCAAATCTGCGTCAATGCTTGATCAAGTTTTAAAGTGATTCCACATGATGATTTGTGTCTTCAAGTAGATATATTGTGATATGACTGATTTTGTGTATTCAGGGTACAAGATCCCGAGATGCAAGACTCTGGATGACTACAAACAGAACATTGATAGCCTGCCATTGGTCGATACACCAGAGTGCTTCGGCTTACATCCCAATGCAGACATCACGTAAGAATACTTAAAACCATATTCAGACAATTCGGCAGATATTCGTGTCCAAAATCATATCTTCGGACAAATTTATATTATGCATCTGGTTATACAATGTAATAAATTTCACAGCAACAGCACATGCAAATGCATATATGTAAATTAATTGCCATTCCGACAGATACCAAACGAACACATCCAACCAGATGTTGGAGACAATTGTGAGTATCCAGCCTAAGGACTCGTCTGGGAGCGGGGGTGAGACCCGTGAGAGTGTCGTCTACAAACTCAGCGATGACATGCTGGAGAAACTGCCGCCCGACTATGTGCCTCATGAAGTGAGTGGCTGGACATTTGCGGAACATGAGCAGTTCTGAGTTAAATGTTGATCACATCCTGCATATAAATACCAGTAGTCCTAGTGTATGCTCCATGTAGAATTTCACCACAATGACACTTTCTGTCATTATCTCTCCTCTATTAAATTTGGCTTGAACGAATTCATTCATTTGGCACATAAAATATTCTCCCGCAGGTGAAAGCACGTCTACAGAAGATGGGCCACCTCCAGCCACTGAACATCTTCCTGAGACAAGAGATCGACCGCATGCAGAAAGTTATCCAAATCGTGAGAAGCACGCTCAAAGACCTTAAGCTGGCCATCGATGGAACCATCATCATGTCCGAGAACCTTAGAGATGCTCTTGACAACATGTATGATGCCAGGATCCCGAACGCCTGGAAAAAGGTTTGTTTTCACTTGTTCAGAAAGTATTTGGATGCCCGTAGGAAAGACTAAATCATTATTTAGCACCATACAAGTTTGCCCGGTCTTGAGATTTAACCGTTGCTCTATTTCAGATCTCGTGGGAGTCAGCTACACTTGGTTTCTGGTTCACGGACCTCCTCGATCGTAATGCACAGTTCCGCAGCTGGGTATTTGAGGGGCGACCAAACTGTTTCTGGATGACGGGATTCTTCAACCCGCAAGGATTCCTGACAGCGATGAGACAGGAGATCACAAGAGTCCACAAGGGCTGGGCTCTGGACAGTGTTGTGTTGGACAACGAGGTCACCAAGATGATGAAGGAGGACATCACGAGTGGACCAAGTGAAGGTAGGCATCTATGCCATTTGGGATCTCGCAAGTGCTTGTTTAGATATTAAGATTCAGACTTGATTCGGTGCAATATACTGTTCAGGTTATAACCTTGGTAATAAATTTCCACAGTACATCAATGTTACGGAAATAATTTTAGAGAAGGTAAAGTAGGTGATGAAGCTGCTTATCTAGACACGCAGAAGAATAAACAAGTAAAGGCTCTTTCACCTTAAATTGAAAAAAATTCTCCCACCACATTGTCTCAACTATTTCTTCTCTGTTTCCTTCTCAGGTGTGTACATCCATGGTTTGTACCTGGACGGCGCTGGCTGGGACAAGCGAGGATCTCGCCTCTTAGAACCCTCACCAAAAGTACTCTACACACTCCTCCCAGTCGTACATATGTTTGCCATCAACGCTGAACGCCGAAAGGGTCCTGGACTGTACGAGTGTCCCGTCTACAAGAAACCGAGGCGTACTGATCTAACATATATCTTCCCGCTTCTGCTACGCACAGCCAAGGACCCGGATCATTGGATTCTGAGGGGTGTGGCGCTGCTCTGTGATACCAAATAAATTGCCAGATTGTTTGTCCGCCCGTTATATTATATACTATTGTTATTTATTTATTTGTGTTTATTTATTGTCGATTGTGCTTGGTATATACAGTGTTGAATTAAGTAATGTTTTGAGGGGTACTTAACTTTACCAGCACTCTTCTTGTTTGCTATTTGTGATATCTAATAAGCCACAGTTCATAAATATTTACTTTATTTAATGTTTGACATGATTGTGTTATACATGCATAATGTAATCCATGGTTTCTTTGAGGGATTCATTTCCACGTGTGTGTTTGTTGCAGGTTGAAAAATTGTGTGAATAATATTTGAATTGAAACTGTTTATTGCGATTACCAGAGAATCTCAGTCAATGTGTAATCTCAAGCCAAAAGTTTATTTGTTGAACCCACAGTATTATCATATTATATTCCGTCCTCCACGTGTAAATTTTATATATGCTAAAAAGCATGAGTAATAACTATACCGGTTATATTGTGCATTTTATTGTGTTCCTTTTGAATAATAAAGCAATTGGAGTGAGTTGTTACAATGATAATGGAAATATTTAAATTATATGTACCTGATTCTCCTCGGGGGAAAAATAAATGTGGTTGCTTGCCTCGAAAAAGCTAATTGATTAAGGGTTTGATCTTGGGTGTACGGGCATTGCTGTCAGACACATGATCGAGGGCAATCTCATGCAATGCCTGAGGCCGAAGGCATTACATGAGACTGTCCCGAGGTCGTGTGTCTGGCAGGCAATGCCCAAAATACCTAGGATCAAACACGATTATAACATGTTTTTGTCGAGACAAACGAACAAAGATCCGCGATGCAATTTGCGTCTTTACGACGGGCCATTGTAGGACCACAAAGCCCGGGAAAAAAGTCGTTTCCCAGGCATTGCACACAAAACCACGTAGTTTTAATATAACCACGTGGTTATTCTGTGGAAAGAGTTTTTCCCGGTCATTGCTGTCTGACAAACTTCATTCTCTACAAACTAGTGTGTATAAGACGACAGTGGCCAGCCATGTTATAATAAGGAGTCAATATTGATGATGGATCATTGAAAACATTTTTTTTTCCATTAGACACATTTACTATTATCCATCGAATTGTGTAGGCCCACTTGAAATTTGAGTTCTCTCGAGGGTCTGCAATACAAAAAACCCAAACTCAAACAAAGCCATCCTAGACGTTTACATCTCGAGGTCACCCAAGTTCAATTTCAAGATCACTGAAAGATATGCATACATATCGTCAGAGTACCTAATCATGGACCCTGTCCTTATCATCGAACCCTGCAAACACTGCCAAACAGCTGTGCAAAACAGATATCTGACAAAAACCACATTGAAAGTATATATCTAATACACATTTCAGCCCACTTCACATTTTAGTTTATTCAAGTTTGCCCAGCCGTTTGCAGGGGTCGACGATTAGGGAGAGGGTCGATGATTAGGTACTCTGACGCTACATAATACATAATACACAGCTTGTCTGAAAAGAGAATTTACCACTAGGTATGTGTTGGTCGTAGCCTTCCCATTATGACGGATACATTATGATTTGACATTGGGTACATTATGAGAACTAAGTCCGTCGCTAGAGAGCGCTTTGCACCGGATTACCTCATTATCGTTCAGGTAAATAATACGATCAGAATTTCTTCCTTTACCTTTTCATCAATTTTTCAGTTCTTTTCTGATACTAATAGTCAGATAGTATACATTTTTGCTGTACTCGAAACTCGGGGCCGTACTGTATTTTACAACACACTTAAAGGGTATATAGACTCTATCACCTTTTTTGTTATTTTTTGTTTATTTTATGTAGAAAAGCGCTAGATCTATACCATAGACATAGATATATGATCTATACTCTGATTTTTTAAACTCGTTTACACAGATTTTCGCTGATATTTTTGCCATGTTGAATGCTATCGTTCTATAACTTGGCATATTTCATCTGGGTGTCAAACGGCAATTCTCTACCGAATTTCAGACTTCTGTCACGAAAATTGAAAAAGTTGGCAATCTACCCCAATGTTAAATTTAGTCCTGTCATTTAATTTCTGGGTCCGCACACAATTTTGTGCAGTTGCTCGGTTTTGTATCAGCGCAGTCTTTCAAAAACAGCATGTTTGTGTAGAATACACACCAATGTGTCTTCTGGTCTGAAATTACAATAATACTCCGAATCTGGTGGATGTAAACAGGATCAACTTCTCGAATACGCTCAGATTCTCGAGATCCCGTTTTTGGCTTAAATTTAACATTGGGGTAGATCGCCAACTTCTTCAATTATTGCGATAGAAGTCTGAAATTTGGTAGACAATTGCCGTTTGTCTTCGAGGTGAAGTATGCCAAGTTATAGAACGATACCATCTAGCATCGCAAAGATATCGTCAAAAACCGGTGTAAACAAGTTAGAAAAATCAGAGTATAGAACTATCTGAACCGAACAAAATGGTCTTCACAGCATTGATATCTTCCAAGGTTATGACACTTTGAATTATACATATTTACAGAATCTGACAACTGAATCTGACAGCTAATTAATATGCAAATGAGATGTGTGACGTCATTAACAGTCTGCTTTTCAATTAGGCATTTTTAAATGGAATAATGAGACCATTTGTATCCATATTTGTTCATACAAACCCATTTTTATGGTTTTTAGTTCGAATAGTCAGTGATTTCATGACATTCGTGGGTGCCATGGCAACCAATGGTCTGGCTTGGCCCTTGGCAACCATGGTTGCTAAGGTCAATATCTAATTAAAGATAAGGTATACTTGTAACTGTACAGGCAAAAGGCAGTCCATTTATATAGGCCTAAATAGATAAAGAATGTAGGCCTACTCTGCAGAACCAATACAGTTTCATCGCTTTTTCGGCAGGAGATGGGACTAACGATGTGACGATCGATCGAACGACAACGATGCGAGGTGATCGTAGGGAGGTCAAATCTGTCCAATGAAGACCAAGATGACACTTTTCGTGTCGGTGGTGGCTGCCTACGCTGTGGGCCAGTTGTTACTGCTGTCCGTCATGAGTATGACGACTGTTATTTCTCCGCCACAACCTCCGGTCTTGATGATTTCGTTCGACGGATTCCGTTGGGATTATCTCGACGTTGTCAAAAGATCTGGGCGGGAAACCCCAAATTTTGACCAGCTCATTGAGAACGGTTCCAAGGCCAAGTGGGTGAAGAACTCTTATATCACGCTGACATTCCCAAATCACTACACTATTGCCACAGGGTTGTACGAGGAGAATCATGGAGTCATTGGAAATATCATGTATGACCCAGACTTTAATGAAGTCTTCAATATTCGTAACTCCGAGCAGAAACTGGAGTCAAAATGGTGGAACAACGGATCAGAGAGTTGGAAAGGCGAGCCAATTTGGTTGACCAATCAGCAAGTGGACGGGCAGAGGAGCGGAGTCTATTACTGGATTGGGAGCGAGGCTTCGATCCGGGGACAGCAACCCTATCATTTCACACATTACAACTGGTCGATGCCTTACAACAAAAGAGTCGATACTGTCATAGACTGGCTCACGACAGCTGACGACCCGGTCAATCTGGCGATGCTGTACTTTGAAGAACCAGACAACACAGGACACAAGTTCGGTCCAAACTCCCAACAAATTCTAGACAAAATTGTCGAGATGGATACCCTTCTTGGTTACATTGTACAGAGCTTGGATGAAAAGGACCTTTTTGCGGGATTGAACTTGATTGTTACGAGTGATCATGGCATGGCTGAAATGACTGATATCATTTACTTGGAAGACTACGTTGATTCATCTCTGTACACGCTGTTTGGGGAAACCCCAGTAATGCACGTCTTACCAAAACAAGGTGGGTAACTATGAACATGATAAATACCGTGTAGTTATCCATATATGATTTCTGTTCAAGTAAAAACCTTTAATCTCCAATGAAAGTTTCCAGTAAACTGTATGGATCTGTATAAAAAAAACTTCTTCCACAAATAGGAGAACTAGAGACAGTGTACCAAAAACTGCAAGACATTCCACACCTAATAGTGTACAGGAAAGAGTTGATCCCCGCAGAGTACCACTATCAGCACAACCGGCGAATACAGCCAATCGTCATAGAATCAACCGAGGGATACTACATCTGTCAACAGAGAAACAACTGCCACATGCTCAGTTGGTTTTCTTTCAGTTCATTCCATATTTATGATTTTCTTTTAAATATCAAAAGATGACAAATAACTTTTGGAATAAACGCTTTTCAATTCGTTCATCAATATTAAATTGTATTTTGTTTTCCTATGCTTTCAGAGGGAGATCATGGTTACGACAACAGTCACCCAAACATGCATCCGATCTTCATTGCACACGGGCCATCATTTAAATCAAAATTCGTCACGGATCCATTCAACAATGTGGATATTTACCCGCTGCTCTGTCACCTCCTAGGCGTAAAGCCTGCAATACACGATGGCAGTTTGGACAACATAAAACACATACTTAAAGACCCAAGTCACGGCCATGGACTGGAAGGGAACGCAGTCAGAATTGGAAGAATAACTGCCTGTAGGAGATGTGTTGTTTCTTCAATTTATCAAGTTAATACTTTAGCATCATTGGTGGCCTTTCAATGAATCTAATACATGTACATACAAGTAAACGTCAGGGATCCAGAGTAGCAAAAGTGGTCGCCGCATGAAACAAATGCGTTGGCCAAAATTCTTGCTGTGAGATCGTCAGTCAAATAAACTGATGAATGATGTTTGTGCTAGAATATCAGTTCGTGCGCTGAGCGGCAGGTGGAAAAAGGTGCACTGTGCTAAGCGGCACCGGAAGTTAAAGTAACTTTGTATTTGATACAGGCCGCCGCTGATGCGGCGACCAATGAAAAATTGTGGTACTCCTTAAAGATCAAATATGCTATACTTTCGGTTTTCATTGACAGGCAAAGAGACAACATTAGGGACTTGGAAATCCATTTGTTTATTGTACAAGTTATGAAAAATTGTAAAAATATTCATACATTTCACAATGACATTGAAGTTTACCAACTATTTTATAATTTTTCTGAATCATTTCAGTTTCGATCGTCGCGGGGATCCTCGTGTTGTTCGCCGCGCTGATGATCATACTGAAGTGGACGTCGGCGGGAAAGCTTCGGAGAAATAACTACCATCGAGACATCACAGGTATCGAGTCTGCTTCACTACTGGATGATGACATGTCGGCAGAACCAGTGGCCTAAGCTGGCAAATTTGTCATGTTCCAAGCATAATTCTGATGTACAGCATTTAAATGTATCATGCTTTTATACATATACATCACAGTGTGTATTTGGTTTACAGGCTCTGTGTAGTGGGTATTCATGACAGTGTATCTGTACACTGTATATCTAGAAATTCAAATTGCATGTGATACTTGTTTGTTTTTGTTTTTTATATGTTTTTCATACAAAATAGTCCTTTTTGGGTTGATGCTCAGACTTCACAGTATTGCAGCAGTGATATGTCAGGTTTTTTTTCGGGGATATTTGGGAACATGTGAAATTTTCTCATCTCTTTTTAGTGATTTAGCCATCTCTACTTTCGTTATGTGTCAAGATGTCATTTTAATATGGAATATCAGAACGGCTTTTAACACTTCATTTGTATGGAATGTGTTTTATAGCATGATGTAATCTTTGGCCCCAATCTTTGGCCCCTTGGCCCCAATATATTTGTATTTGTTACCTTGCTATGAATCACTGCTTTCCAACTAAAAATGTCATGAGATTCCTGATACATATCTATATTTAAAAAAAAAAGATATTCAGTTATTAAATTTGTCAGTTGTGATCCCCACAGGATTTGGGCGAAATTCGAATTGGCAATTCGAAATCAGAAAAAAAATATTTGTAACATATAACTATTTAATTTTAAATTTTTAAATAACATAAAGATTGAATTTTGCGGAACCTTTTTTCCTTACAGTCAAACAAATCGCCCACGAAAATAAGTCTTTTTACATATTGTTTTGTATTTTATTAACCAGCCGATCGTGTTGTGTTATAATCACTGTGGTTATTTAAGCTTTGTAGTTTATTTATGCTCCAAGCTGTGTTCTATTTATTCATCATTCCAGATTGATGTTTCTTTGCGATGCTGTATTTTTAATGTATTGATGTCAAAACTCTAGAAGCTCTATATATTCTACAAACCAATAAATTTTATGATAAAGTGTTTCCCACAGTTTGTTCTAGTTGATGAGTACAGACCAATATTCAGTAAGTTCTTGGATGTGAAAGGTGTCCCAAAAAAACGTATCAAAATGTACATGAAGTTCTGCCAAATATCTGCAATGTAAATGTAAAGTGTCCACAAATCACCAATTGCTAAATGTGGCTGCCATTGCATCTCCAACATAACTCTAAGCACTTCTCAATGCAGCATTCTTTTTGTGTGTAATGTTTCAAGCATACAGAAAATTCAATTCCAAATAAGTCACATAAGACATTCGAAGATTTGTGGACAATTGTGCATCATTCCGTTTGAATGAAATAAAACCATATCCGGTGAAGAGTTTATTTACACTCAGTTATGGCTGTCACAAGAGAGCAAATTTGCACTTTCCAGTTTTCACCCTGGGTACAAAATATTTTTTCAACAGTGCCATGAAATCCTGTCGATGATCTTTGATGTCAATCAGTCGCCCATACTTGGCATTTCTCCAGCTCCAATCCAGAAGAATCACCATTGCTTGATCAAGGCCCAAAGCATCTGTAGAATAAATCATATTCATGTGTTACCGACAATATTAGTGTCTTGAAAGATACAATCTATATGATTTTCAGTATATTCATTAAAGCTTCTGCCTTCAAATGTATGCAATATTGTTTTCAAAACTAAATTTTTGGGCAACACATCTAATGCAAGATAACAAAAAGTGTGCTCAATTATTTTGACGATTACAATTGTCCAAGTTGTCTTTTCATCCATTTTAATACACATTTTGTACCGTTTTTGTATACATATAAACAATCGAATTGTATCCATCAAACCCGAATGTAAACAAATGCCCAAATCGCACTTAAAAGTCCACATCGAGTACATTTTCCAGTTCGTATCAGCATATATGGTTTAGTTATGAGAAAATAATTAGTGATATACCGTGGTGTGCATGAAATTGTCAGTCCATTTTGTATTTTTATGCTTTGTTTACATCTGCGTGTGATGGATAGAATTCCTGTATTTATGCGTGAACCGCCTGTTCAAATGAGAAAAATTTCCCAGAGGACTCGTTATACTAGTTTTCAAAAAAATATTGACTGGTTTTCGAAGGCAGTTGCTTTAATAACAAAGAATTTTTGGTCTATCATTAGGTACTAACAATCACTAAGGAGTTGGGTATGATCAGAAATGACTTCCACAATGAAGACAGGCAATAATGAGCCACAGTTAACGTAGTCCGCTACAAACAGGGAGGTAATAAAAAGTCAAAATTTGAAAGTTATATCTTGAATATTATCTCTTCAAAATAACATATTTTATAGAGTAACTGATCGGCGTTCTAATACTGAAAAGAAAATAGGGGGTCACCGTGCTGGTTTCTTCGACATATTCGATCAAAAATCACAAACATTTACTAGAATGACCTAATTTATGGTATTTTTACACATTTGTGATGCTGATCAGTTACTCTAGAAAATATGTCATTTTGAAGCTCTAGATTTTGTTAATACAGTCATTTATTTTGAAAAACTCTTTGACCCCCTCCACTCACTGTTTGGAGCGGACTACCTTAAAAGCTAGAATATACACACCATCATCCAGCAGCCCTAGCAACTGACTTGGCGTCCCAACTCCAATCTGGATCGGCTCCTTCTTGAGAAACTTTTTCTGCTGAGCAATCTGTATAGCAGATATAAATCGATTCCACATTAGACATAAGAACTCCAGTTTTCCCTGGAATCTGCTATGATCATATACAAGTAATAATTTACAACATTTGTGATCATCACAACATGCACAAGTAAAGTCACAAACCTTCATATGTTTAGTGACCTTGCACTTGCCAAAGTGGAATGCCCGCAATTCTCTATGAGAAACGTAAAAGACTGCATCGTTATGTGGAATTCCTTCAAATTATATCGGTAATATTGATATCAAATTTGTGGTACTTTATCAATTGTTTCCTCAAACTTCGCAAAAAAGTTTTATTCACACAAACTACATGTATATATGAATTTGAACTGAAAAAAATAGCCCAAGGGCTAAGAAAGGTTACCGGACAATATATATTTTAGATATTAGTAGTTTGTCCCGTGACCTTGAAAATAAGGTCATTGGTCAATTCGAGGACACGATAATATTCGGCATATGTCATTTCTAGTATGTCCACAACTGATTTTCAAGCTGTAAAGTCAATAATAAGCGAGATATTAGCCATCATGTCCTGAGACCTTGAAAATGAGGTCAAAGGTTGAATTCAAGGTCATAGCAAATTTCAGCTTATATCATTTCCTATACGTTCATAATTGATTTATAAGCTCTGAAGTCGATAATAAGCGAGCTAATAGCCATTTTGTCCTGTGACCTTGGTGATTAGGTCAAAGGTGGAGTTCAGGGTCATGACAATGTTCAGAATATATCATTTTCTATATGTCCACAATTGATTGCTGAGCTGTAAAGTCGATAAAAAGCGAGATATTAGCCATTTCGTTCTCTGACCTTGAAAATGAGGTCAAAGGTCAAATTCAAGGTCATAGCAATATTCAGCATATATCTTTTCCTATATGTTCATAATTGATTCCTAAGCTGTAAAATTGATAATAAGCGAGATATTAGCAATTTTGTCCTGCGACATGGAAAATGAGGTCAAAGGTCAAGTTCAAGGTCATGACAATGTTCAGAATATATCATTTTCTATATGTTCACAATTGATTGCTAAGCTGTAAAGTCGATAATAAGTGTGATATTAGCCATTTTGTCCTGTGATCCTGAAAATGAGGTCAGAGGTCAAATTCAAGGTCATGATAATATTCAGCATATATCATTTCCTATATGTTCACAATTGATCCCTTAGCTGTAAAATCGATAATAAGTGTGATATTGGCCATTTTGTCCTGTGACCTTGAAAATGAGGTCAAAGGTCAAAATCAACATCATCAGAATATTTGGCATATATCGTTTCCTACATGTCCACAATTGATTCCTAAGCTGTAAAGTCGATGATAAGCGAGATATTAGCCATTTTGTGCTCTGACCTTGAAACTGAGGTCGGAGGTCAAATTTGAGGTCACGAGAATATTCAGCATATATCATTTCCTATATGTCCACAATTGATCCCTAAGCTGTAAAATCGATAATAAGTGAGATATTAGCCATTTTGTCCTGTGACCTTGAAAATGAGATCAAAGGTCAAATTCAAGGTTATCAGAATATTCAGCATATATCATTTCCTATATGTCCACAATTGATTCCTAAGCTGTTAAGTCGATAATGAACGAGATATTAGCCATTTTGTGCTCTGACCTTGAAACCGAGGTCAGAGGTCAACTTCAAGGTCACAAGAATATTCGGCATATATCATTTCCTATATGTCCACAATTGATTCCTAGTCTCTAATCTCAATATTAAGTGAGATATCAGGCTTAATGTGTCCCATTATAAAGCATAGGAGAATTTAACATGGGACAGTCCCATTTGGGCCGAGTTTGGGCCCAAATGGCCAACTTCGAGCGATTCAAGCACAACGAAATTTATACATGTCACAGGGGTACATATGAGGAGTGTTATGCATCAATAAGAAGAAAAGTTACTGAACAGATTTTGAGAAAATGACCATCAAAGTCCAAAATGGGCCATTTTTAGATGAAAACGGCCGCTCTGACCTTGATACCGAGGTCAGAGGTCAAATTCAAGGTCACGAGAATATTCAGCATATATCATTTCCTATATGTCTACAATTGATTCTTAGTCTCTAATTTCAATTTTAAGTGAGATATTAGGCTTAATGTGTCCCATTATAAAGCATAGGAGAATTTAACATGGGAAAGTCCCATTTGGGCCGAGTTTGGGCCCAAAATGGCCCACTTCGAGCGATTCAAGGGCAATGAAATTTATACATGTCATAGGGGTACATAGGAGGAGTGTCATGCATCAATAAGAAAAAAAGTTACTGAACAGATTTTGAGAAAACGACCATCAAAGTCCAAAATTGGCCATTTTTCTACGAAAACGGCCGCCATTTTGAAAAAAATGCGAAAATCAAAAAACTAAAAAAAACCCTTCCCTGGAAATATTTTTAGGTATTTTTGTGCAAAATTTCAGAAATATTCGCCTGTAAACTTTAATGATAAAAATGTGGACGGATGGACGACGGACGACGGACGCAACGCCACGGCAAAAGGTTATCGGACCAAAGGTCCGGTAACCTAAAATTGAATCTTAAATATTTCGCAAACCTGATCAAATTCACGGCTCGTGTAGCCGCGCTGCGAATGACTACCATGAGGGGTGTTCCCTTTGAGTCGTTCATCGCTTTCAGTCATTTATTCCAGCGAGGAACAATACTCTCCAGATACTGGGAGGTGGACTGCGGCTCACTCCGGCACGGGTAGAAGTGGTGAGCTGTTGTCAAGTAGACATTGGGGAATAATGCAAAATAATGCAAGAATGTTTATACATTGGGTAAACTTCATTATGTACGGCAGGTACCATGAACTCAAGATTGTTTAGCGTAAAATCTGAATATTACGTACCTTTGTCAAGTTCAATAAGTTTCCCATAATGGTCTTCGATTCTCGCATCACAACGCTCGGCTTCACTCGAGTCACCACTTTCAGCATAATTCTAGCGCTAAAAGAGTAAAATTTGTTTGGTCAGTAGCATATCAGCAGCCCTTGAGCGAGTGAAGGCAATATCATGTACAAGTCATATTCTTGACGCATCTATTGTTCGTTTAGTCAATTGTGATAATGGCGAAAGGTGAAAATTTCTATGTCAGATGGTGTACACACCACAGGGGTGTGTGCCAGCCATAGGACTATGGGGCAAACATAACATTGCAGTCAGTGGTATAACAGAGGTCACATGCATGCATATATAATGCCAAACCCAACCAGACAGCAAACATGGTGCCCCACAATATAGGGGTCCAACTTCAGGACGTCTTCCTTGTCTTGTACCTGCCATGATACGTCTTCACCACTCTAAAGACTGCCACTTTGATTTTTCCATATTTGACTCTTCGTATGAATTCCCTCCCCAATCTTGAATCATACAATTTTCACACAGACTGAATCGATGAGAGATGTCGTGGTAAAATTTGACTTTGTTTTAATTGGACTTTAGTTTAGGGACTGCACTGCATCTCTCAACAGTCAATAGTCAGCTTTTCGTTGAGTGATTTAATCGGGCTCGAGACATTCCAATGGCGCTGGCGAACAAGTATGACTTCAGCTGGGATTTAAATCCATTTTTCTCATCACACATTTCGTAATTGTTCTGGAATAGAGTTCCACAGGTCTGGCGACACAGCACTGAAAGCAAGGTCAACACAGTTGTGCAGATTAGTCCAGGGTTCCCTCAGGATCACACATTTCCTAATTGTTCTGGAATAGAGTTCCACAGGCCTGGCGACACAGCACTGAAAGCAAGGTCAACACAGTTGCGCAGATTAGTCCAGGGTTCCCTCAGGATCACACATTTCCTAATTGTTCTGGAATAGAGTTCCACAGGCCTGGCGACACAGCACTGAAAGCAAGGTCAACACAGTTGCGCAGATTAGTCCAGGGTTCCCTCAGGATCACACATTTCCTAATTGTTCTGGAATAGAGTTCCACAGGCCTGGCGACACAGCACTGAAAGCAAGGTCAACACAGTTGCGCAGATTAGTCCAGGGTTCCCTCAGGATCACACATTTCCTAATTGTTCTGGAATAGAGTTCCACAGGCCTGGCGACACAGCACTGAAAGCAAGGTCAACACAGTTGCGCAGATTAGTCCAGGGTTCCCTCAGGATCACACATTTCCTAATTGTTCTGGAATAGAGTTCCACAGGCCTGGCAACACAGCACTGAAAGCAAGGTCAACACAGTTGCGCAGATTAGTCCAGGGTTCCCTCAGGAGTGATTTTTATAAGTGAGCGGAGTGAACGTACAATTAAGGTCATATATGAGAGTATGTTTTTCCTGGTGTTTGGCCGTTCAGAGCTTTCCCATATCAGTAGCAGGACGTGACCTAGATGTCTCTTTTGTGGGGAGTCACACACTCCACAGATGCGGCTGTTCGGTCAGTACTTAGCATCCGTTATGAGATACTGTTACAGGATCATGTGAGTTTAAGAGTGCACTCCTGGAATGTACAAGAAATATCCAACCCATCGACACTAGCAATGTAATTTATCACACCTACCAGTTCTTATGTAGATACCAGAAATGAACATTGCTGGTATCCAAGAGCTGGAATGCCACATTTCCGGTATATTCCAGCATTGTACATTTCTGGAATAACATTTTTTGAAAAGTCATCATCAGACAAAAAGTAAAATTTACACATCTCTACATAATATTTATGTGTCATAATTTCATTGTAATTATCTCCTGAAAGCAGAATCAGAAGAACAAGCTTAACCTGCATGTAAAAGAGCATTTGGACAGTATTTAATGAGGTGAAAGGTCTACAATACATGACATTAGGCCATTATTTTTTGAATGATTGTTTTACGAACCCGCCGACTCCACATAAAATTGGCCGATAAGAAATAAATTTAACAGTTCCTGTTTTTATTTTTATTTTACCCACCGACTGGAAAATAATTTCCTGATAAAAATTTACAGCATCAAAACGATCAATCTTTGTCTTCATGATTATGTAAAGGAATTTAGTCTCCTTTCACTAATTCAAACCGATTGTATGTCTCTCCCTATCTCCAGATATTACTGACATGTCCCATTCAATATAACTGGTGATCTGGTGATCCATATATTTAGATTATTCAATGATCAGTTTCGTTACAATTATCATTTATATGTGTACATTGTACTTTCATAGGTGGATCTTCAAAAATTGAGCCCTTATGTATTCTGTAACTTTTACATTTGCATTATCAAAAATTTTGTGGCAAGTACATGATGAACTATTGAAATGATTTAGGAGATGAAATGTGATGAGATTTTCGTTGCTCTTCATCAAAATAACAAACTGCAATGTGTTGGAGTATGATGTTGTTTCCTGATGTCATCGCATTGTGTTAATTTAAATACACAGAGAGTTGAATTTTTTACTCACCTAAATACAGTCTTTGAAAATCAAGCTGAAAATTAGGCAAATAATGTCTTTCTTGGGTTGCGAGGGAACTGGTAACGATTGTGGAAATATCTTTTTTCATCTCTATGCCCATACTAAAGGTGAGTTTCGACTATATATGTTTATGCCAAAGGGTATTTCTGGGCTGCATATCAATGCACATGCGAGTTTATGTGCACAAACACGCTGGTAAATTAATGTGTAGGAACTGATCAATTTTTTATAGTTAAATTTTTTTTTATCAGCCCGACCACATATTTTCAGCAACTTTTATTTTTATTCCTTCCTACCGACCGACTTGAAATCTTTGAAGCAAAAACGTTTGTAAAACAATTAATAAAAAAACGATGGCCTTACATATACGATGAAGATTTACTACTGCATAGAGGGCGTCTTCTTCTTCTTCTTCCAATAAAGTACATCCCTCAAATAATTGAGTATTATCGTACTGTGCGACGCGAGCGGAGGAACGTTAAAATCGAATGTATACACAGTTAAAAACGTTTGGTCGAGTTACTGACGGAGGTGGAGGTCCTGAACGATAGCCTTGAAAGCATCCAGATCCTCGCAGTCCATTGCTTCTTGTGGAAGGTCATTCCATAGCCGGATGGTATGGGGGAAGAATGACTTCTGCTGGCCGATCAAGCGAGATCGGGGGATGAGGTAGGAGTTGCTGTGACCTGTCCTAGATGAAGCACGAAGTGGTTGTTTGAGCCAGTGGTCAACCTCGACGAGATTATTACGGATCCTAAACATCATAGCAAGCTTTGAACGAGCCCTTCTCTTTTGTAAAGTCGGTAGTTCCAGACTGAGACGCATGTCTGTCACGCTGCTATGCCTGCCATAGTCACCCATGATGTAACATACTAACTTCCTTTGAACGGCCTCGATACAGCTGATGTACTGCTGTTGATGTGGGTCCCACACCATCGATGAATACTCTACTATTGGCCTGACAAGTGTCTGGTAGCACAAAAGCTTGACCTTCTGCGGGCATGCGCGAGTGTTCCGGTACAGGAAGGATCTGACACCATTAGCCTTCTTGGCAGTCGCCTCGATATGGGTGTTCCAAGACAGGCTGTCATTGAAGGTGAGACCAAGGTACTTAGCAGATTTTGTCGTCTGTAGGATCTGGTCATGGATTTTGTAGTCGAATCGTATCGGTTTTGATTTGTGCGATACGTGCAGGACCTGGCATTTGCTCGGGTGGAATGACATCATCCAGTCCTTTTCCCAGCCACAAAGGGAATCCAGATGAGCCTGTAGTGCACGACAGTCATCGATGGTCTTTATTGTCTTCTGTATCAAACTGTCATCAGCGAAGAGCCGTTTAGATGACGACTTGACTACTTCAGGGAGGTCATTTATGAATGCCAAGAACAGGAGCGGCCCCAACACCGATCCCTGGGGCACGCCTGAAGACACTGGAGCGACCAAAGAAGACTTGCCATTCAAGATCACTGATTGCTGTCGGTTTGATAGGAAGTCGCAAATCCAGTCTGTGATGCTATCAGGGACTCCATAGAAGTTCAGTTTGTACAGTAGGCGTTTGTGTGGCACCACGTCGAATGCCTTGCTGAAGTCTAGTAGTACAATATGCCTGCTGTTTAGCATCCAGACATTGCAGTAGGGAGGATACTGTGGTGATGAGCTGGGTCTCGCACGACCTCCGTTTTCTGAACCCATGTTGGCTGACAGTATGGAATGCTGGTCAAAGTGTGACATTACACTGGAGTGTACCACATGTTCCAGTAGTTTCGAGCACATTGCCGTCAGCGAAACTGGCCTGTAGTTAGCCAGGTTTGCGCGGTCACCTTTCTTGTACAAAGGTACTATGTGAGCCATTTTCCAGTTTTCAGGTACTCTTGCTTGGTTCAACGAGGCTTGGAACAGAACTGCGAGTACTGGGGCGAGCTCAGCAGAAAGGATGCTCAGGATCCTCGGTGAGATGCCACTGGTCCTGCTGCCTTGTTAACATTGAGGCGTTTCATGAGGGCTAGTACTCCTTTTGTTGACACACTAATGCGGTCCATTACTGGGTGAGGGCTGGGTCCTTTGTCGGGGATGTTGTCATATTCGTCCTTGTTAAAAACTGAGACAAACTGTTCGTTAAGGATGTCGGCTTTGGTCTGATCCGAGCTGTAAATGATCCCATTTTTACGCAGCGGGCTGACCCCATTGTTTTCGCATCTCATGCTTTTGATGAAGGACCAAACCTTTTTAGGGTTGTTACTGGGTTAGGGCTGGGTCCTTTGTCGGGGATGTTGTCATATTCGTCCTTGTTAAAAACTGAGACAAACTGTTTGTTAAGGATGTCGGCTTTGGTCTGATCCGAGCTGTAAATGATCCCATTTTTACGCAGCGGGCTGACCCCATTGTTTTCGCATCTCATGCTTTTGATGAAGGATCAAAACTTTTTAGGGTTGTTGGATGCATCTGGTGATATAATGTCATGTATGTAGGAGTTATATGCCTTCCAACACTCACTCTGTGTGGCATTCTTCAGGCGTTTGTACCTGGTCCAGTCCTTCGGTTTCTTGGTGGTACATGCCAAGTTAAAGCCTGCGCTTCTTTAGTCTGGTTAGCCGTTTGATTGCCTTGGTAATCCATGGCTGGCTGTGGTGTACTGATGCTATCTTGGATGGAACATGTCGTTCCACAAGTAGCTACTGCTTCCTTGAAATCTGACCACTATTCTTCCACAGGACTGGTAGTCGAGTACTTCTGAATGAACATTGAAGAGAGCTGTGTGGCATCCTTCTTCATGTTGGGTATATTGGCCTTTTTCCAAAGGTAGATAAGTCTGCGGATGGGTTTTCTGCGTGATGCTGTAATGTTGGAGTTTGTGAATACGATATCATGGTCTCCAAGGCCAGGGATAAGTTCAAGGCGGTTGATCAAATCCGGACGGTTTGTGGTAAATAAATCCAGTATTGCTGAATTGCGAGTTGGTTTATTTACAACTTGTTCGCAGTGTGCTTCTGAAATCATGTCGATAAAAAAACGATGGTTTGGAGGTATTGGTTTCCAGTTACGGAGTAGGTAGGCCAGTAGATGTCCGGCAGGTTGAAGTCACCCGCTATCCAGAAGACTGCAGATTTGTTGCCATAAACGAGGTCCTCTATGCTCGCACAGACCCGGCACATGTCCAAGTCACTGGTGGGGGGTCGATAGGCAGAGCAGATGATCAGAGGTGGCTGTTTTGGAAGTTCGACTTTGGCGGCAATTACTTCAGTGTTGGCATGAGGTAAGTCAATCTGTTGACTAGTGAGCTCAGCTTGGATGACTATAAGTACTCCGCCATAACCGTCATTTCGATCACGCTGGTATACTGTGTAGTCTGGAGGGAACAGCTCGGAGCTTTGTATGGTAGGATCCAGCCAGGTTTCGTTTCTGATGATTATGCTTGGATTGACCTAATTTAATAGAACCAAGAGTTCTTCTTTCTAGTTTTTGATACTTTGGAAGTTGATCAACAAAGTTGTCAGGTTGTTTATGACAGACGGTTTTGGTGCAGCTGTTACTATGGGAGATGAAGAGGTTTGAGGAGGTCCAAGACTGTCCAATGGGGTTAGACTGTTTAAACTGCTTGCCAGTGAATCCGTTGACATGTCACAGTCGAGAGCGCTGATGGACTCAAACAGACTGGTGGAGAAATTAGGCATCCCACATGCCGTGCATGTCCATGGGAGACTAGAGTTCGCCAAACTTTCATATACGGGGGTAGTTATATGCATGCACTCCACATGGTACCACTTGGAACAATCGTCACATGCGAGAGCTCGCTGCTTCCATTTAACTGCCTTGCTACAAATCATGCAAGGGTACTTGGGTTTATATGGACGCGGGTTTGATAGGGCAGTCAAGATTGATGTTAAAAATACTGCCTGGTATAGCGAAATCCGGAATAAGGTCGTCCAGTTCTTCTCTGTTTTGTTGGAGAATTTCTCTTGGTTCCTGTAGCCGTAATAACCATATCAGATTGTCTCTCTGGCTGAAAATTATTTCCTTCAGGGTCTCCTGGTTGTTGTCTCGTTCTCAGTCTCGATTTTCTCGTTCAACTTGACATCTTTGGCAGACTTGGTATTCAGACTCAGTTGATAGCCGTGCTCTTTTCAAGCCCTTTAGGTTGTACCGATATGGTACGAGATGTTTCTTCAAGTTTTTTCAGCAAGGAGCAAAAAATAAGTCCCTTTTAAACAAATACATCTACCTGATTTATCTTCGGACACATGATTCCTCAAACCCAAACACCACAGAGGTTGTGCTCCCACATCAGAGGCATGGGTTTTTGGCCTATGTGACACCTCTGTCCACCCAGGGGTAGTCCACATGGAACTTTCTTGATCGACTTCTGTCCTGATACTCATAACAAAATTTAAAAGCAGGAGCTTTCAGTGACCATCCAGTCACCTTCATTAGCGTTGACTGAAGAGTGTTTTGATAGTCACACGACCCGGATGTTGGTCATGTGACTTTAGGATCTCCCAGTAGATGGCCAGGAGGGTGTTGCACCCTCGGTTTCTGTTGAGGGACTATTCTTGGTCACTTCTTCGCTTCTGCCACACCCCTGCAGAACCAGTCATTGTCCTGGTGGATAACGGACACGTCTCTGTTGGAGAAGGAGTGGTGGTGTTGTTCCAGGCGTAGGCCCATAGGGGACAAGGTACAGTGGTGTTCCCAGCCTTGTCCTGTTTGTCCACTTTGTCTTTAGGGTGAACTAGCTGGTTGTGATGGTGTTGTGGGGATTAAGTTGCACAGCTACTCCGGCCTTGCGGATGTTCCTGCTGATGGCTTCAGAGGCTGGTCCAAAGTAGGGGAGGGTGATGTGGCCTCGCACCTGGATGCCGTCCGGATCTCGTGGGAAGGTTGGTGCCAGGGATGGGGTCAAATTCAAATTTTTTTTTTTCGATTTCCAAATACAAATTCAAATACAAATATTCCTGGTTTTTATCGTTCGAATACAAATATTATGATCAAATACAAATTCAAATAGATGTCAAGGCCTAAAGGCCTTGGAGGCATTTCAGGGTGAAGCATGAAAAAAACAGAATGCTTACTCAGCAAAAACATGATGAAGCCCCCAATGAGACATATAAGACATTTGTGCAATTGAATGTATGTGAAGGACAAACTGGATACCCCTCAGACTATCTGTCTAATGTCTGTTTTGCTCTAGGTCGCACTGCTTCCGAGGTATCGATGAAAATGAAAAATGCGACACGGCAAAAAAATTTAAGGTCAAGGTCAAAGTTCCTCCCTAATACCCCTCAGACATGTTTGTCTAGGGCCACGAGTCCAAAACAACGTCCGTTTTGCTCTACGACACACCGTTTCCGAGATATCGACGAAAACGAAAAATGCCGCAAAAAAAATTAAGGTCAAGGTCAAAGGTCATCCCTAATACCCTTAAAGCATGTTTGTCTAGGGCCACGAGTCCGAAAATAACGTCTGTTTCGCTCTACAAAGCACCGTTTCCGAGATATCGACGGAAATGAAAAATGCCGACTCGGCGAAAAAATTTAAGGTCAAGGTCAAAGGTCATCCCTAATACCCTTAAGACATGTTTGTCTAGGGCCACGAGTCTGACAATAACGTCCGTTTCGCTCTACGACGCACCGTTTCCGAGATATCGACGGAAACGAAAAATGCCGACTCGGCGAAAAAATGTAAGGTCAAGGTCAAAGGTCATCCCTAATACCCTTAAGACATGTTTGTCTAGGGCCACGAGTCCGAAAATAACGTCCGTTTCGCTCAAAAATGCACCGTTTCCGAGATATCGACGGAAACGAAAAATGCCGACTCGGCGAAAAAATGTAAGGTCAAAGGTCATCCCTAATACCCTTAAAGCATGTTTGTCTAGGGCTACGAGTCCGAAAATAATGTCCGTTTCGCTCTACGACGCACCGTTTCCGAGATATCGACGAAAACGAAAAATGCCGACACAGCGAAAAAATTTAAGGTCAAGGTCAAAGGTCATCCATAATACCCCTTAGACATGTTAGTCTAGGATGACGAGTCCGAAAATAACGTCCGTTTTGCTCTACGACACATCGTTTCCGAGATATGCACGAGAGCCTCAAGGATGACTCGGCAGAAATTACTTCGAGCCCTAGGTCAAAGGTCGTTTGACGGATCGGACTCAAAATCAATAGGCTTCTTCCCTGCTGATATATGAACCTCCATGCGAAGTTTCACATTCATTGCCATAATACTTTTTGAGTTATCGCGCGGAAACTAAAAAATTGATTTCATCCTCACTGACCCCGGACCCGGCTCAAAAACAATAGGCTTCTTCTACACAACATTTCTGACCAGCGGTGAAAATTTGGCGAAGATACATCGAGGCAAACGTGCGGAACCAAAAAGTGAAATAAAAATTTTGACAAAACCATAAAGGCATTTCTGCTGAAATGCCTTAAATATGGATAAGTTGCAAAGCACAAATATATCAAATCATTATATCAAAGAAGTTGGGAGTTCACTTTCAAATATTCTTAGGTCTACTGTTTTTTTCCTGATTATACTAAGTCAGAGCTGATTAACCCCCTACATGTACAATATATCATGTATCATGTTACAGGCAGTGTGAGAGGAAGGTGGCCACATTGGCACTTGACCAGTGTTGATTACCCAATTTATGAACCTACTGATAATGGATGGGTGCAGGGTGCTTGGGGGAAGGGGAAGGGGAAAGATGATACCGGTAGTCTCTTCTGTTTACAGCACCACAGGAAGCTAAGTCAAGATCTCATCACAGTAAAGTGCGATATTTGATTTTATCACATGCTATGAATTTATCTTAAACTACAAACAGTAGGAACACACAGTGATTTCCGACAGTGTGATAACCTTTGCCGGAAACATCATGTTTGCACTATTTTTTTCTTCACATTTTGCTTCACATTTCACATATTCATATGATTTGAAAGAACAATGAAATCACGAGTGTTCTATGACATGACAATGGAACATCACGCGATTCAACCTTAGCAACATATAACCATGCAGAAAACGTACAATCACCGTGACGTCATAATACAAAGTATTTGACGACCAGATGATCTGCATTGTTCATACTGTTTCCTAGCAACGCACATGTTTACGGGTCTTCGATCTGCTCAGTACAAGGGTCCTTGGGTACAATCAAGGATTGTAAGAAGTTCTTGCAATCTTTGCTACAATTTCACTCTAATGTACATGGTTTGGGCTCTCAAATATTTCAGAATAAAAAATTCATAGCATGTGATAAAAACAAAACCTGTTTCGTGTGTTTTCCAGCACACGGGAAAGATCTCGTTTGAACTGGCGGAAGAACATCAGAAAGCACTCGACCTTCGGTCTCGTGCTCTCTTGTATTCTTCCGCCAGTTCAAACTCGATCTTTCCCGTGTGCTGGAAAACACACTCACCTAGTTTTGTCATTGTACAATCAAATATGGGTATCAAATAGGAATATTACAATTAATCTTATATCAAATTCAAATACGCTCATACAGCATATTTAAATATAAAATTAGCCCAAAGGCTAAGATAGGTTACCGGACAATTTTGGTTTGGCCATGGCAGCATTGGCAGGTAACAGACCTTGAGATTTACCAATCAAGGTTCGCAGTGTAAACATATGACCTTGGGATTTACCAATCAAGGTCATCCGTATGAACTTCGATGTAACCATTACATGTATGTGTGCGGCATTTGATATTCTATATGTTGGGTGGAATCGTTTAGGCCGCTCAGGTCAATTTACACATTCCAAGTCAGACATTTGGCACTCAAGGTCATCTGACGTCAAGTTCAAGGTCATCATTAGTTGTGCCATATATGTCTTCCTATATGTTCATAATGCAAACAGGAGCTCTATCTGCAAGCATTTCATCTACAAAGGCAAATCTGGGCATTTTTTGACCCCAAAATGGCTGTTTTGACCTTTCAAGGTCATCCAAGGTCAAATTCAAGGTCACCACACAAGTCGCCATATATGACTTCCGATTTGAAAGTGCCAATTTCTAAGCTCTATCTTCAAGCGTTCTATGAGTACAGTCCTGACAGCTCCCATTATGAAGGAAAAAAGTGCCGAAAATTTTTCTAAGTCCAAAATTTTTTTCAAAGGGTGAAAATTTTTTTTTGCCTAGAAATGGCCCAAAATGGATAGTAATGTTATTTGGGGCGAAAAATTTTTTTTTCGCCAACTCGTCAAAATTCAAAATGGCCGCCATACTGAGATCGGCGATTCAAGGGCAACAAAACTTATACACGTCGCAGAGGTATATAAGACGAATCTTTTTAAGCAAAAATCTCAAAACTGATCAGAGAGTTTTTGAGAAAATACAGACCAGGTGCAAATTTGAGCGTTTTTCGACCCAAAAATGGCTGTTTTGACCTTTCAAGGTCATCCAAGGTCAAATTCAAGGTCACCACACAAGTCGCCATATATGACTTCCCATTTGAAAGTGCCAATTTCTAAGCTCTATCTTCAAGCGTTCTATGAGTACAGTCCGGACAGCTCCCATTATGAAGGGAAAAAGTGCCGAAAATTTTCTAAGTCCAAAATTTTTTTCAAAGGGTGAAAATTTTTTTTTGCTCTAGAAATGGCCCAAAATGGATAGTAATGCGATCTGGGGCGAAAAAATTTTTTTTCGCCGACCCGCCAAAAATTCAAAATGGCCGCCACACGAAAACCGGCAGATTTAGGGCAACCAAACTTATACATATCACAGAGGTATATGAGGGGAATCTTTTGAAACCAAAAACTCAAAACTGATCAGACAGTTTTTGAGAAAATGGCCGTCAAAGTCCAAAATTCAGCGTTTTTCGACAAAAACGGCCGCCATTTTGAAAAAAATGCGAAAATCAAAAAACAAAAAAATACCTCCTTCTCAAAATATTTTTAGGCATTTTTGTGCAAAATTTCAGAAAGATTCCATCGTTAACTTCAAAGATAAAAATGTTAACGCCGGACGGACGGACGGACATGCGGACGAGACCTTCTTGTGTGCCTTTTACATGTTAAATTTCCTATCTAAAATAGGCACACAACTCCCCAAAATAGGCACACAAGAAGAAATTTCCTCACAACTTATGGTTGTGTGCCTTTTCTAGTCACACAACCATACTCTCGTCCGCCCGGACGGACGGACGGACGGCTAGACGGACGGCTAGACGGACGGGTGAACGGATGGGCGTTACGGGCGGACCCAATGTTAAATTTCCTATCTTAACTTTCCCCATAAGTCCTGAAAAAATTAGCCCAAGGGCTAAGACAGGTTACCGGACAAAATATGTTTTATATTCCTGTGACCTTGAAAATGAGATCAAAGGTCAAATTCAAGGTCATCAGAATATTAGGCTTTCATCATTTCCTATATGTCCACAACTGATTCCTAAGCTGTAAAGTCGATAATAAGTGAGACTTTAGCCATTTTGTGTTCTTGACCATGAAAATGAGGTCAGAGGTCAAATTCAAAGTCACGAGAATATTCAGCATATATCATTTCCTACATATCCACAAGTGATCCCTAAGCTGTAAAATTGATAACAAGTGATATATTACCCATTTTGTCCTGTGAAATTGAAAAAGAGGTCAAAGATCAAATTCAAGGTCATGACAATAATCTGCATATATCATTTCCTATATGTTAACAATTGATTCCTAAGCTGTAAAGTCGATAACAAGCGAGATACTAGCTATTTTGCCATGTGACCTTGAAAATGAGGTCAAAGGTCAAATTCAAGGTCATCAGAATATTCGGTTGATATCATTTCCTATATGTCCACAATTGATTCCTAAGCTGTAAAGTAGATAATAAGCGAGATATTAGCCATTTTGTCTTTTGACCTTGAAAATGAGGTCAAAGGTCAAATTCAAGGTCATCAGAATATTCGGTTGATATCATTTCCTATATGTCCATAATTGATTCCTAAGCTGTAAAGCCAGAAACAAGCGAGATATTAGCCATATTGTCCTTTGACCTTGAAAATGAGGTCAAAGGTCAAATTCAAAGTCATCAGAATATTCGGTTGATATCATTCCCTATATGTCCACAATTGATTCCTAAGCTGTAAAGTCGATAATAAGCGAGATATTAGCCATTTTGTTCTCGGACCTTGAAACAAAGGTCAGAGGTCAAATTCTCAGTCACAAGAATATTCAGCATATATCATTTCCTACATGTCCACAAATGATCCCTAAGCTGTAAAATCGATAATAAGTGAGATATTAGCCATTTTGTCCTGTGACCTTGAAAATGAGGTCAAAGGTCAAATTCAAGGTCATGACAATAATCTGCATATATCAATTCCTATATGTTGTTAATTGATTCCTAAGCTGTAAAGTCGATAAGAAGCGAAATATTAGCCATTTTGCCGTGTGACCTTGAAATGAGGTCAAAGGTCAAATTCAAGGTCATCAGAATATTCGGCTGATATCATTTCCTATATGTCCACAATTGATTCCTGAGCTGTAAAGTCGATAATAAGCGAGATATTAGCCATTTTGTTCTCTGACCTTGAAACTGAGGTCACAGGTCAAATTCAAGGTCACGAGAATATTCAGCATATATCATTTCCTATATGTCCACAATTGATTCCTAGTCTCTAATCGCAATATTAAGTGAGATATCAGGCTTATTGTGTCCCATTATAAAGCATAGGAGAATTTAACATGAGAAAGTCCCATTTGGGCCGAATTTGGGCCCAAAATGGCCCACTTCGAGCGATTCAAGGGCAACGAAATTTATACATGTCACAGGGGTACATATGGGGAGTGTTGTGCATCAATAAGAAAAAAAGTTACTGAACAGATTTTGAGAAAACAACCGTCAAAGTCCAAAATTGGCCATTTTTCGACGAAAACGGCCGCCATTTTGAAAAAAATGCAGAAATCAGAAAACTAAAAAAAACCTTTCCTGGAAATATTTTTAGGTATTTTTGTGCAAAATTTCAGAAAGATCGGACCATATACTTTAAAGATAAAAATGTGAACGGACGGACGACGGACGGACGGACGGACGGACGGACGACGGACGCAACGCCATGCCAATAGGTTATCGGACTATAGGTCCGGTAACCTAAAAATCCCCATAAGACCGCACTCTTGGCTTAAACTGTGGTTGTGGGGCGTTTTCAGCTTTATTCCCCCTAAGAAATCCCCAAAACTCCGTTCCGTTTGCCCGGACGGACGGACGGACGGACGGACGGACGGACGGACGACGGACGCAACGCCATGCCAATAGGTTATCGGACCAAAGGTCCGGTAACCTAAAAACGTATTTGACCCCATCCCTCGTCAGTATTTGACCCCATCCCTGGTCAGGGCTTTGGGTTTTGTGGCGGTAACCCAGGCTGACTTAGTGTATCCAGATAACAATAATAATAAATTCATAATTAATAATAATAATAATTTATTTTTATAAAGCGTGTAAAAGCATGCTAGCATGGTGCTGTACATATGTTATAACAATACATAGTACACAAAATACATAGAACTGAACAATAAGAACACAATTGATTAAGAAATGCTTTGCGGAATAAAAATGAGATTAGATTTAAAAGTTCTGGCGCTGTCGGCCAGAACTACAGGTGAGATGTGATCGAACTTTCCTGTTCGCGTCATATCCGGGTAGCTTTGTTGTGCAGGCATTGAAAGATCTTCAATGTATTGTCAGGAAGATCGATGAGCAACGCATTGTAGTAATCGAGTCTCGATCCAATGAAGACTCGGACTAGCTTCTCAGTGCCCTGCTGATCGAGGTACTTGCGCAAACGTCGGACATGGCGAATGGACAATGAAGCTGACCGAGCAGTAGCTCTGAGGTGCGCTTCAAGATCGAGCAGGGTTGCCACAAAATTGTTTTAAAAATTTCCCCGACTTTTCGCTGACCAAGTAGCAGCTTTCCACGACCATAACGGACTTGGTTTTCTGTGATTTTGTTCAGCATTTACGATTCCCCCCCCCCCCCCCCACCAACAACTAAGCAACAACTCAAACTCTACTTATGCAAATGTGAACCATTCCAAACACTTCATCAATCCTCCCACTGGAGTACACATATTCTGGCACAAGAAACATGACAAGTACATGTAATAGACACATGGTACATACATTATGCATTACATACCGGTATGTATAATCATTTCCAATTATGTATTTTAGTGGTTTTGACACTTTGATACACTTACAATATAACATATATATATGAGGGAAGAATGAATCGTATTTACTGGAATATACATGAGGCCCCAATCTGGGCATTACATTCCTTACAGCATCTTTTTTTTAATGGTTTTGATAAATATGCTTAAACAGGTTAACATTTTTCCTTTACTGTTAAACAACACACTCATTTTTAACGTGGACGGATTATTTATAAATTCCCTGGGAATTAAACTTTTCCTTTCATTGTCAAAAAATTTACATTGAAAAACATAATGGTATTCATCACCAATTTCGTTTGCATTACACAGCTTGCATTTCCTACCAGATCTATCTATACCTTGGAATACCCCTTCTTCTATTGGCAATCTGTTGCTTCTACATCTAAATTGACTTACATTATTTCGTAGGTTCCGTGGTAGATCAATCAAATAACTTTCGAGTCCGAATGTGGTCTTAAATATACGGTAATTAATACATTTAGTTGAGTTGAATATGGTGAACATCACAGCCATGGACCTGGCAAAACAAAGGCCAAAAAATATATAAATAATATGACAAATAGGCCTCTAATACAATGTCCAGTACCGTACATAGCGTACAGTGTCGTCAGTACATTTGAGGACAGATAATTCCAAATATCCTGACAGCACCTCTGTGACCTCAAAATTATATTTTGTAATGCTGGATATCGATGTATCATGATTGTAATGATTTCATCCACAACCTTCATAATTTCAAGTATTCCCAAGATGATCAGCCAGATGATGTGGATCGCGTGAACAAATAATTGGCCTGCAGAAAGTGCAGTCATGTTTCCAAAATCGTGTCCCTCCACTAGATCGTACAAATTCCAAATGTTCTGAATCAATGCTTGACATAGTTCATATAGATGAATCATTCTCATGACAATGACAATCATGAGTAGCTGATAATGCCGATTTGGTAGATTTTAATCAGGTGTGAAGGAGTTTCGTTCCGTTAGGCTACCACTGTACCAGTGGCTGTACTGTGGTTTAATGTTGATTTGATGCGAACAGTGCCTGCAGTGCAGCCTAGAATCTAAGAATGAGTCCTGAGCTGCTAAGTCATCGGTGAAATTGAGCTGCGCTCTCTTGACTTCAAGGTCCCCCGGGATAGAAATTTTGACTTTATCATACCATTCAAATCATCCACGAAATAAGTGAATCTTGATATTTTCTAATGGTTGGTCGAAATTAAAAGGGTCGACCAAAAAGATGTAATTTCTTTTATACCGTCTCACATATCGATCTGGTCGAAAAGTGTTCGCGAAAGTTGACCGGGTCGATATTAGTGGCCAAAATCGACAGATCGATAGGCCTAGGGCTACCTCTGGCGGAAATTGAGCGAACTACGTCAGTTGCACTTAGACCTTTGGCGAGTCAAGATCGTTCTTGAGGTAGACAAAGTACGTCTTTCGGGAATACCTGCTGAGGACCGCAGGTCCGAGAGACGAAGTGCCATGCATGTTAAAAAGTGTACCTCGATGCGAATGAAGTCTATTCGCCGTTTGACAGCTCAAAACATGGTGAAAACTGACGAAAATTCCAGCTAAACATACCAAAATGGTGGACAAAACGCGAATTCACGTTCTCACTTGCGACACCTATCGAATAACGAGCGAACCTTCCTCTATTGACTTCCGGTTTAGCGATGTTTCCAGGGACGCCTGTTGCTGATATTTTCACGTTAAATCTGCTTTAACAGCTGTTTAGTCTAAGAAAAACGCATGAGTCGGTTAGGTTTTAAGCCTGCTGGCAATAACTGTTGTGCAATACAGTGTACGCATAAATCGAGCACATCGAATTGCACATTCCTATCATTCCCGAGTGATGACCACTGGAAGAAGGTGTGGGTGCTTGCGCTTAACAGGCAGGCCATCGATGACAAGAGTGGGAAAGCTTTACCCGGTAAACTGTGGCAGCCGAAAGCACATCACAGGATATGCACCTGTCATTTCACCACGCCACCAAACCCAAAGAAAAAAGTGAAAGGTAATCAGTAATCTACTAGACATTAATTGAATATGAATATATCATTATTGGAAATAAATGTACCCGTAGATAGATCTGTACAATGAGTGCATTTTCAGTACCCCCCCCCCCCTATACTGAGATTATTTCATACTAGATATTCCTATATCTCCCCAAGTATTAATCTCTGGTGTAATAATGATAATACTCTATATTGCATGAAATTGGATAAATTTGGAATGTTTCTGTACCATTCAACATGTTATTATGTATTATTATGTCTTACAGTTCTGAATGACATATAGTTTTTCTCTCTTTAAAATGCTGAGAATGAATTATATCTACATTTGGGATTGTCTATCTTGAAATCAAATACAAACTATATTTGTAATGCCAATTTATAGGCCTGCATGAGTAGTCTCACTATAGTATTTTTTTTTAAAAACAGGTTGGAACCATGTCAAGCCTGACAAACTTGTGAACTCTAGAGTACCAGTTCCCAGAAGGACAACATTGGCAAGGAATCGAATCCTGAAGGTCCAGGCTGACTCGGCGATATCTATCAACACCAAAGACAAGGGCAAAGCAAAAATCAATGTCAGTTTCGTAGGACCCATTGTCATTTTATGACTTAAGTCTGACACTAATGTAGCTGGTCTTTGAATGAAAAGTATTGTGAAACCAAATGATGCTATTTTGTGGTAATAAACCAAATTCAATACCAGACCTATCAATATGTGGTGTTATTTTCGGGTGCTTACTGTGTCAATGTTTCTTCAGAATTTCATTTCTCACACTGAAGATGTAAAATTTGACATTAGTATCCAATGATGATATTATATGTACGAAATATACACAATCTTCAGAATTTCATTTTTAACTCTGAAAATATAAAATTTGATATCCGATGATGATATAAAAGCATTAAACACAGCTTAATGCAGTAACTACAAGATCAGTTGATAATGTAAACTAATGATATGTGCATATATGTATGCATGTGACCATAATGTGTTTAATGATTTAATTCAGGAGGTTGAAGTACAAGGAGCACACAACATTGAGAACACTGTCAGTATTGACGATGCCAAGGTTGTAAATCTTGAGGAGAGCAACAATAACTCGGTGAGTTCAACCTGCTTTCAACCTCCTCACACTTCCACTTTCCATAAACAAGGAAATGGATTCTAAATATTTCAACAACTGAAACACATGGTGTAGTAGTATGCTGACAATTATATTTTTTGTTTCTCTATTTCAGTTTATGCTTGATCATGATTACCGGCAAACAGTGAGGAGCGGACGTGTTGTGGATGCGATCGATGAGCTGAGACAAAAGCACCCAGAGGTGGAGGACCTGCTGAGTGACTACACTGCAGCAAAGGCAGTCGAGGCTACACATAGTGTGATGGAGAGCAAGGGGCAAATCTTCTCATTGTCAGTTTTGAAAGAAGATCACCGTCTCTTCAACTATTACACAGGTTTTTCAAGCTACGCAACATTCAAGGCACTGTTTCAGTATTTGGAACCTAAGGCAACTGACATGCAGTATGTCTCCCAATATGGACGCACACATCACTCAGAGAAGAACCAAGCAAAGCCGGGTAGAAAAAGAGTGTTGTCCCTAGAAGAGGAAATGTTTGCCACGATTGTTCGCCTGCGACTAGGTCTTCCCTCGAAGGACTGCGCCAGGAGGTTCGGCATAGCAGAGAGCACGTTTTCCAACATCTTTAACACGTGGGTGATCCTGATTTCGAGAGAGCTGGAAACCATCTGCTCCATGCCAAGTAGTGATGTCACACTCACACATCAAGCTCCTTGCTTTGATCCTTTCCAGAATGTAAGGATTGTACTAGACTGTACAGAGGTCTTCAGTCAAACACCAGGAGCACTACAAAATCATCAACAAACATACTCCAACTACAAACATCACAGCACGGTGAAATTTCTTGTGGGTATGAGTCCAAGTGGTGCGATCACCTACATCTCGAGCATGTGGGGAGGTCGAGCGTCTGACAAGAAAATCACGCAAGAAAGTGTCGAGATGTTACGCGCCCTTGATGCTGGCAACAAGGTGATGGTCGATCGTGGCTTCACGATAGCTGAAGATCTCCCACCCGGTGTGAAGCTGCTGATTCCACCATTCAAGGACAAGCGCACAGGAAAGTTGTCAGCTCAGCAGCTAGAGTACTCCGAAAAACTGTCAGTAGCAAGAATCCATGTTGAACGAGCCATGAGAGCCATCAAGGAAAACAGGATTTTAGAAGCTGAGGTCAAGATGGCCATGATCAATAACTTTGAGCACATCTTCAAAGCTTGTGCATATATGGTTAACTTCAAGGACCCTTTCTTGAAAGTACGCACTTAAGTGTAATATATGATTTCTAAATCATTTACACTTTTTCTTGCTGATTTTTCTGCGATGCTAGATCATACCAAATTCCAGACTTTTGGTCGCAAAACTTTGACAATCAACTTTGTGAAAATTCAGTCCAAAACGATATATCACAAATCTTGAAATATCATTTCACATTGCAAAAAAATACCGGCAAAAAATGACAGGTGTTACAGAGTCAGAAAAATCAGAGAATAGTTTCTAGAATGTTTCTAAATGTGTACTAATACTTATACTTCTGCATGACTGAGTGGTCTGTACAAGTAAACAGTATCATAAATTCACAAGTTCATATGCAGGTGTACGAATAATGTATTACATGTAATTGCATATATGAAATAATACTGTAAGTGACGGGTAGAAAAGCGAGCAAATGTTTGTCCATGTGTGCTAGATATTGTGAAATGTGGTTGAAATATTTCCTGACACAATCTGAAATAAATGACTTTCATGTCCTTGAACAAGTCAGTGATTTCATGTTAATAACATGTACTAATAAATGTATGATATTCATCAGGCACAAAATGGTTTGTTCCAGGTACTAGCAATTTTGAATTTTTTTTATTTGGAGAAAGTGTGTGTTTCTCCAATGATGTTTATGTATATATTGCCAACACAACCTCGTTCAGTTAATTAGTAGCTGAGCACATTTGCTTATACATGTATATTATCTTGGTACTGAGTGAACCGTTTCTGAGTGAACCATGTTCATGCAGTGAAGTCAAGTTTTTAGTCGGTACACTTCTAATTTGGTTTGTTTACATTACAGTACATGTACATTTATGTGCAATATTCAGTTACATCTGGAGTACCTGAAGGTACATCTTCTGTATAAATCTGTCATACAATTTTTACCAGTATATACAATTACACTTACACCTAGATTAACTTCTGAATTGTATGGCATCTGCATTATAAATTCACATTTCGAGTTAATTTGTATCCATTGATATTCCGTACAGTCATACATGAACATCAAGTATTCACAACCAAATGCTTGAAATACAAATGAATCACATGCAAATGTTCAGTCTGTTCATATATTCATGTACACTTCTGATGGCACTCTGGGCATTCCCATTGTTCATCAGCCGCTGAGGTGCCTTCATAATTAACACATTTCCAATGAAACCACTTTCTACATTGACAGTTACATTCACATTGAATGCTTGCATCCTTGTTGTCTGTCAGGCTATCGGAGTCAAACAGGACTCCATCACACATGCTACACTGGTGTTCCTTGATGAAAGTTTCCCTCCCACTTTCTGATTCGTTGACAGTTAATAAAGCTGGACACATGAACTTTCGGAAGAAATAAGTTGCATTCTGCAAAATAGCAGACCAGTGTTCTTTGTCAAAGTGTACATCCATGACGAGCAGGTCTTGTGGTGACCACACAACAAAGTGTGTGTGTGTTGTGTCAGTGACTGCCATGTAGCACTGTACTTGAGAAAAATACTGATGAGACCTAACTAGTGAACAATGACCCTCCTCAGATACAGAAATGAATTTCAGTTTATGGAATGAGCCCTTCGGTTGTTTTTCCATCGTTGATGGACACTTGATTTCTACCACCCTCTTTCCGTGGCAATTGCATGTAACAATCCTGTCTGTGCTGGCACCAATGAAACCATTGCTGTACATTAGCAGACCACATTCACTGATCTGTGGATTGATATGGTGTACTTTGAATGCACTAAAATATGAGGTGGCAGCTCGAGCTTCATTTGCCTGTCCATAGCTGGTGTCCTTGTTCCCTCTGAAGGTGCTGCGACCCATACACTGGTTCACAAGGCGACTGGCATCTGTAGCCCGCCCGTCCTGTATGGTTTTCATCCTGGTGTACACGGCATGGATGGATGAACCAGTAATTAGGCCTGTCCTGTACACCTTCCATTTCGGGTTCCCTGCCTGTCCTCTTGTCAGCTGTTCAATCGTCAACCTGTCTTCGGGGGTTGGTTTCAATGAAGACATGAAGGTGGTGATGGCAACATCTGATAGGGGATTGTTATTCCATGATGATCTGAATGAATTGGCAGTCTGACTGAGGCATGGTGGCAAGGGCGGTGATGTCGTCACCGTCTCATCAGCTGCAGGAACTAGGAGTTCGCTCGTGAAAGGTACACGTTGGGGCAAAGTGAGCATAGGAGCCACATCTGGGACAGCGGTAGACAGCTGAGGAACCTTGCTCCAGCGAAGAGGATCCGCAATTGTCAGAAAGGGTACATTCGGTTGACATAAATTGAGGTCATGAACCAATTTCTGATACTGGGAGGTGTCAACTTGTCTCTTTTTTGGTGCAACTGGGTTGAAGTCACCGAAATTCCTCTTAGAACGCACAACTCTTCCCGGAACATGGGCATTGAAGCTCAGGTCATTGAGAGGGACTGGCTCTACCTAAAATTTTAAATGTTGTGTATCCTATATGGTGTCTTATTGACCGAAATAAGAAACACATTGGTCAATGAGACACTATATTACGTTTCACTCTAGGTCACCAATTCATGCCAAGGATCAAATTAGATATATAGGATGTGTGTATAGATGGCAAATCCATGATTTGATGGTATTAAGGCATTAGGAATGGTTTTAGCATATTTTTTTGTCTTCCGCCGATTTGTGTTCCGGACGCTAACTTTAGATTGCCTCAATGGATCCTTGCCAAATTTTCACAACTAGTCAGAAGAACCCTTCTGTTTTCGAGCCGGATTCGAGGTCCGTGAGGATGAAATCAAGGCTGATTTTGAGACATGGTTTCCGGACGATAACCAAAAAAAAATCAGGCAATGTTTGCAGAACTCTGCATGGAGTTTCATATACATGTACCACCAGGGAAGAACCCTATTGATTATAGGATCGATCTATCAAACAACCTTTGATTTGAAGGTCCAAATAATTTTTTGCTGAATCATCCTTTTCGGCGATATCTCGGAAATGGTGCATCGTGGACCAATACGGATTTTATTTTCAGACTTGTCGCCTTAGACAATCATGCCTAAGGGGTATTATTGATGAACTTTAACCTTGAACTTAAATTTTTTTTGCCGAGTCAGCATTTTTCGTTTTTGGCGATATCTCGGAAACGGTACGTCGTAGAGCGAAACTGACATTATTTTCAGACTTGTCGTCCCAGAAAACATGTTTGAGGGTTCTATGGATTAACTTTGACCTCGACCTCAAATTTTGTTGGCGAGTCGACATTTTTCATTGTTGTCGATATCTTGGAAAAGGGGTGTCCTAGAGCCCATGGCAAACATATATATATTAGTCTTAACACCGAATAGACCCAGGTGCCCCACTCATTGAGCGTGAAGCGCGCTTCGCGCTTGATGAGTGGGACACCTGGGTCTAAACACCGAAAAGCTTCCAAGGCATGTTCAGGACTTGACGTCTAGTTTTGGTCATGTTTTTGTAGCAATCATTGAAATAAGTATTGAGTAATGCCAAAAATTCAAGAGCACAAATCCCGAAATTTTGTTAGTTTTGAAAAGTGACCTTCGTCGCTTTGGGAGCATTCCAAGCACACAAAAGCTCTGTGCTAGCTGGGTCATCAGGGAGTGTGTGATATCCTAGACTAGTGAAGTCCTCCATCCCAAACAACATGGCTGCCACATGGGTGCACGCCTCGCCGTTACCAGCCACACATGTGCAGCTGGATGCCACAGGGGCTTCTGATGATTTGTCTATGATGACTATGCACTCGTATGTGGTGCCTGAGGTGTCGAATGAGGGGTTGCACTTTCCTCTCAAAGCACACGCACTAGAATCTTTCATGTGGAGGTATGACATTGAATGGATGTGACCAGATTTGTATAGAGAGTAACTCCTCAAGGTCTTGTATCGTCTCAACGTTGTCGCATTGAACACCTCGATGTGTCCCGACTCTGTGTGAGTGACCGTATCATGGCTTCTGAGCAGATAATCTACAACTTGAGAAAGTCCAATTGCCGGAGCCTTCCGGACGTCTTTAGTCCATCCACTTTGAGTATGCTTAACTTTGTTCAATATAGCGTTAATACTCCCTGGCTCATCATGTAAACTATACACCTCACACAATATTGCAATCTTTTGTTGTCGTTTCCCTTTCACATTTTTTCCGTGATGCCTGAGTATCGTATTGAGTTGTCTGGCACTCAGAGCTGTCAGGTCGTACTTCGTCTGTAAACCATTACATGTATCTCTCTTTCAAAAGTTCGTTTTGACTAAATATTCTTTCATTGATACTAGTCTACCACCATACTGTTTACTGGTATTTCCAAACATAGAGCAAATGCGGGAGCACATGTTCAATCTAGTGGCCAATTCTGTTTCTTCATGATAATCAATGATAATGATGAGTTTATCTGTGGCACAAAATGATAAACGCAGATAAAAAGAAATGATGTGTCATATTAAACAATTTTTGATCATGACCAATTGTCATTCTGGATCTCAACTGTAGGAAATCAGCTGGGAATGAAATTGCCCACTAAATTGTACATATAACCCCAAATGCCATGATTGAATACTGCTACTATTCTCTATGCACACATATAATTTTATCACGTCAGAAATATTCAGTTTATTCAGTGACTCGCGTCATTCAACATAACTTCCAAGGCTCCTGCAAAGGGAGCTTGCAAAACAGAACCAACAGCACGTACCATTCACTGACAGCTTGGTCCTCACCCTATACAGCAAAGGTCTAGCCGATTTCAATTCCTCAAATTTTAAAACAACACAAACTCAACAAAACGACAGATAAGAAAAAGACTAGTCAACATTCTTTGCTCCCTCAAAACAAAAACAAACTGCCAATGTGCCAACAACTTTCCCTGAATTGAAACGTTCACAACAAAACTGACAATCATGAAGAATGAAATTTACAAACCTTGGTAATTTTGTAAGGTTTCCATAAGGTCAATACTACTAACACAAACACGATAACACAATAACACAACAAGAATACAACACAAACATGAAACACAAAACAAATACAACACCAATACAACACAAAACAAAGCACATACATTTATTTGAGGAATAACATCCATTTTTTTCTATGAGGCTATAGCTGACTAGGTTCGTGGTGGTGTTTCCTGGTTCATAATACAAAATACAAACTCATTACTATATTGATTCAAGCTTTATTGTACATATTCATGATTATATACAACAGTGGTATTGAACATTACACACTTGCCTTTTACCATGCTTACATAGGTACAAATCACACCATAACCTGATAACATATGCACATCACAAAATGATATTTTCGTGTATGCTCACATTGACCATATATATATACGTTATATTACACGCAGATCTACATATTAAACTTATTATTTCAGTCCAGATTATCATTCTTGAGATTATAAGTCCGAAAGACGAAGTGCCATGCATGATAAAAAGTGTACCTCGTCGATGCGAACGAAATCTATTCGCTGTTTGACGGCTCAAAACTTGGTGAAAACTAACGGAAATTACAGCTAAACTTACCAAAATGGCAAGCATAATCATTTCAGAGTTGTTATCTGTGTTAAAATTGTTGATTCATTGTGTTTTACAAACATTTTCAATCGTTTGAACTAAACCAGCAAAATCCTGATCTATGGCCAATTAATTTTGCCATATGTCATTTGAAGGCACATGGTAAAGGCAGTAAGCCTCAAAAAGATTTATATACGGCTGTAATGAAGCTACAATGGCTCAACATTTTCTGAATGAAGATTGATGATAATTGGTGTTCACATACAACAATATTCCATAGTAAAGCAGTAGCAATACTCCTACAAAATACAACACGAAATACAGAACTGATAAGTTTGTCAGTAACCGAGCTCAGACTGATGTCACAAATTTATGAATAGACTACAGAATCTTTCTGATAAAAAAAATCTTGGGTATTTTCCAGAAATTTGATTTAGCAGTTGTATTTTGTTTATTTGAATATTGTTTCATTATGAATTTAGAGAACCATTTAGAAACCCAATTCAAGCAAATCTGCAGTTGATTTGGAAAATCAAATTTGTACTGGATTTAAAAAAAATGTATGAACCCGTAATTATGTTCCTGTCCCTATGAATTGCAGAATCATGGAGAGCATAGTCATGAATGACTGTGGACACAGGGCTTCCCCATGTTCCTCAACTTGTGTGTTTGTATTGTGTGGAGTCCACGGAGGAATGTCTGCCAGTTAATAAGTGTGAAAGTTTGTCGGTGAAATTTCGAATATGCCATCTGGCCCACAAGGATGCCCTGACAGAAAGGCGACGAGTCATGTTTGCGGCAACGAGGAAATTGGACCAACTACAGAATTTGGCACCCCCAGTTGTTTTGAAAATCACCAATTCTTGTGAGCTGACGGTTAGAAACACTTCTGTAAACATACTATTTTAATAGGTAAATAAGTTGAATCGACACATATTTATATGTGTAGATAGGATTTGATTCTGTGGGTACCGGGGTAATAAAAACTAGCATGTTCACAGGCAGTTGCCTTTTTGCAGAGGACAAAATTATAGAAACATCATAGTCTTGCATACATGTACCTTTATTACCAATGAAAATAGATAAGTTGACTATTGACACAAACATAATATATCATTACTACACGTTTGTACATTAGTGGGTAGATCTAGTGCATGGGGAGGTCACAACACCTATGGTGATGGGCTTCAATCACGTAGGGTATGGGCAGTACCTCAGACTGGACTACAGTCATGATCCCCAACAAGTAGATGTTTATCCCCTTCTCGGCCACTCAGCAACAGAAACATGCAACTGCCTTGCTCCATCTAGCACTATATTTCTTCCAGGTAAACATGGCGATTAAATGACATTTCAATCAGCTTAGATTCATTCCAAGTATATTCCTCAAACCCATTTGATCATTTCTCAAACATACATGTAGAATATTCCCATTTGTTATCAATATAGCATAATTGTCGACAAGTCAAAAGCATTCGAATTAATTTACAGCCTCAGTAGATCAGAACATTGGCAGTCAAGATGACACAGGCACTCAAGGTATTTACATAGTTTCGTGAAGGATACAAAGTATTTACAACAGTTTGTCCCCAAACTGATTATTTCCCGAAGAAACCAGAATCACTCATTCAAACTAATTTTCAGCATCAGTAGACAAGGACATTACTGACAGCCAATTTGACCCAGCGATGGCAGGTACTCATATACTTTTGAAATAATTTTTCATAACAGTATATTTACAACAGTTTCGGCTCACTGGGTTTTTCATGAACAATTCCAAATCACTCGCTTCCAGCATCAGCCGACTCGCAGAACACTGTTGACCACGTTGAGAGTCAAGATGACTCAGTCACCACAGGTACAGGTACTGACATACTTCTAGAATAAAATAGCAAACAGACAGAACAATTTGGTTCCAATTATATCTATTATTTCGACAATTGCAAACTACATATCCATGTTGAATTACAGCGCCAGTAGATTCACACAACACTGACCACCCAGTTGGATCACACATGGCAGGTATAACCAGCAGAATTTCTTTAATGTTATTTCACTCATTAGACAATGTCCAGCGGTCATGTTTTATGGACACAGGGTGTGATCTCCTGATAAACAAAATCTCCGGTAACGACCTTGTGGCATTTATTGCCCCTGGCACATAATTTTTGTAATCATAGACCATGTGGTCAGTGCCTTTGAAACCGGCACGTACCTTACTCGACTGTGACCCCCTGGGGACATGTAATGTTCTGGACCCGATCAAGACCTTCTGGATTTTCTGTTTTATCTATACTGTATCAAGTCTGTAACATTTTACTTGTTGAAAGGGTTATTATAACTGGATCAGTGATTGGCTACTAGGGCCTGAGTGGGTGGGATCGAATGTACGTCAGGGGAAGGGAAAAGTTGTAAGTCAGGGAGACACAGGAAAAAGGAGTTTAGACACCGAGTTGAACAGTCGAATAGGAGAGTGGCTCTTGTAACTACGCATTTTCATTTTGTACACATTGTGAATCAGTATTAACAGTCGTGGCACCTGACCAAGTAATCTTGGACACTGTACCATATCTATTGACACCTTTGACTAATAAAATAAACCGGATTATAAGAAACAGCCTCCTCTCAATACCAGCCACAAAACATCAGAAAGCAACCGGTGATATCTGGCGGAGAATCCCTAAGATCTCGGACCTCATCATCAACATCGACATATGCCAGTACAAACAAGACAATCAACTGCCAACATGCCATCATCCACAGAGACAACTACATCGTCATCCACTTCAACCGCAACCCAGGCATCCGCCGAGAGGAACGCCACCCGAGGACCACAGCTGTACATGACCACCTTTGACAAAAACATGGACGCCGGCACATGGCTGTATCGTTTCAAGGTGTACGTGCAGGCAGAAAAGCTATCAAACGAAGAGGCTGCACTGCAATTCCCAATGTTCTTGAGTGACAACATCCTAACATGGTTCCAGAACCTGCCTGAAGTGATCCAAAAGGACATAACAGCAATACAGGAAAGTTTCCTCGACCGTTTTCAATCTGCGGAAGGAATGCAGTTCGCGCTTCATACTCAGTTTGACAATTTGTAGCAACGCCCAGGACAGCAGATGGAGGATTATGCTGAGAGCATGCAAACCCTAGGCACCCGGCTCAGAAAAGCCAATCAGGATATCATCCGAAAAGTCATCGCCGGACTAGATCCCAAATACAAGACTCACGTCACATTGAGACAGCCTGAGTCCATCAAGGATATTGTCACAGCTGTCCGACTGATCGATGCGGGAAACCCACAACTGGTGACACCAACTCCGACAGAGCAACAACAATCTACCGGACAGAGCGAGGACATCCGATCGCTGATCCAGTCAGTTACACATCTATCGAAGGACCTCCAGACGACGTTGAAGTCCATCAACACTGTACAGCCCATGCCGCCACGTTCCCGATCCAAGTCTCCGCGTCGCGTACATTGGCAGGACTACGCGCCCCAGACCTCGAACAAGACCCTTCTGCCAACACCGGACCCAACCAGGCTTGATCCCACAGCCAGAGCTTGGACACCAGCATCACAAGGTAATCAGGGGTACGCTAGTAATGAATGTTATTGTTGTGGTAGCTTGTATCATCTGAGTTACAATTGCCCAGTTAAGCACAAGCCTTGCTATGTATGTCAGCGTCAGGGTCACCTGGCCAGAAAATGCCCTTCCCGCAGCAGTAGGCCAGCCCACATGTACAATCATTAGGATTCAGGGCCTATCTTTGGGAGTAGAAAATGCAGGACCCGGGATAGGCAACACAAGCACACAAGTCCAACACTATGTAACCAACACTACAGACACTGTACATGCCCAACTGTACCAACACTAAACAAACGCTCAACTCGTGACACACTGTGGACCAACAAAGTTGAGATACAAATTCAAAGCACACATTTCATGGTACTGATAGACACAGGTGCAGAGATCTCTTGCATATCTTATGATGTTTGCTCCAGTCTCCAAGTTACATCGCACATCAAACAAAGCACACTGACCATGGTTAGAGGAGTCGTAGGAAGCCACATACAAATACTTGGCTGCATTACACTCCCCATCAAACTAGGCACCCGCACAGTACACCAAACATTTCAGGTTCTCCACAAGATGAACCAACAAATTATTCTAGGTATGGATTTCTTGCATGAACACAAGGCAGTAATCAACTTTGACACAAACACTATGACCTTACAGAACAGCACCACCTCTCAGCCACAAACCGGTACGGCACACCTTGTACATACTGTATGCATCCCTGGCCACAGTGAATCCACATTCCCAGTACAAATCAGAGGAAACATGCCAGCACACACTGAGCTAGCTCTCACAGACCCTCTACTCACTCTACAAACCGACCACAAGCTACATGTCCCACAAGCTCTCGTTTCCATACACCAAGGACTCGGACAGCTCAGCATCACCAATCCGAACAAGTATGACATAGTTCTCCAGGCACAGGAACTCATTGCTCATGTACATCCAGTAGAGATCACAGACATTACAAATCTCACAGACACACCTCAAATCAGTCACATCACCCCCACACCGGACTGTCATAACCCACAAAGTGATCTACCGGCTCATGACCTTGATATTCACATGTCAAACTCAGATCTCACAGACAAACAGAAACAAGAACTCAGTCAGTTCATTGCACAAAACAGAGCAACATTTGCCAAGGACCTTACAGAACTCGGAACCACTGACAAATACATGTACTATCACCACATTGACACGGGCGACGCCCAGCCGATCAAGTCTCGACCATACAGAACATCACCCAACATGAAAGAAGAAATTGACCGGCAAATAGACGACATGATTCAGAACAACATAGTACGACCCTCGTCATCGCAGTGGCAAGCCCCAGTGGTAATGGTCAAGAAACGAGATGGTCAGTACCGCTTTGCCGTAGACTATAGGAAGTTGAACCGAGTCACAAAAACAGTCACTTATCCTCTGTCACGTATCGAAGACGTCCTTGATGCCATTGGCTCCAAAAAGGCAAAGATCTTCTCAGTCCTTGACCTGGCATCAGGATTCTGGCAAATACCCTTAGACCCAGCAACAGCAGAAAAGACTGGATTTGTCACACACAATGGTGTATACGAGTTCAAGAAACTCCCGTTCGGTCTGACCAATAGCCCGGCAACTTTCAGCATGGTTATGAATGACGTCCTACGAGACCTGACCTTTAAATGCTGCTTCATATATGTCGATGACATAATCGTGTTCAGTGACTCGTTCGAGACGCATCTGTCACACCTCAGTAGCGTCTTTGCACGAATATCTGCAGCTGGCCTGAAACTAAAACCAACAAAGTGCCAATTCGCGAAGTCGGAAGTCCAGTACTTGGGACACATCATAAGTAAAGCCGGTCTTCAAACAGACCCAGAAAAAACAGAAAAAGTCAGAAACTTCCCACCTCTCAAATCAAAAAAAGATGTCAGATCGTTTCTCGGACTGTGCAACTACTACCGCAGGTATATTAAAGGATTCTCACATACTGCACATCCCCTAAATCAACTTCTAGAAGACAACACCCCGTTCATCTGGACTGATACCTGTGAGTCTGCATTCAAGACACTGAAAAGAAGCCTGACTAGTCAACCTATTGTCCTAGCATATCCAGACTTCGCCAAAGAATTCTTGTTGTATACCGATGCATCAGACTCAGGTATTGGCTACATCCTTGGACAGAAAGACGACAACGGAAAGGAACATGTAATCTCGTATGGGGGAAGATCGTTGTCAAAGCCCGAAAGAGCCTGGCCTATCAGTGAAAAAGAATGTCTAGCCGTCATTGAAGGCGTGCGCTACTACCATACCTACCTAGCTGACAACAAGTTCACAATCTTCACGGACCACCAAGCACTGGCTGCATTGAAACATGTCAAGCCCAACAATATCAAGCTTCACAGATGGTCTATCGCCCTTCAAGGATACAAGTATGACATTGCTTATAAACCTGGACGGAAACATGGCAATGCAGACAGTCTCTCAAGAGCAAACTTCCAAACTGAAACCTGTCTCAGCAACACACAACACACATCACCTAAACAACCACAAATCCCTGAACGCTTTCTCGAAGTTGACACAACATTACTTCCACAGGACACACCACCCGCACTCACATTCATGCAATGTCACAGCCACACAGACAGCTTCACTCTCACTGACATTTATCCGCATATACATGTAGCCACAACAAATGCAATCAGCCTGAGAGATCATCAGAGACAGGACTGTGAGTTACTCCAGTATTTCCGCTACATCGAGGAAGATGTCACGCCTCCTGACAAAGACAAAGCAAGGTCCATCAGACACAACTCAGCTGACTACTACATCGACAATGGACTGCTCTTCCACCTCGACTACCCAAAAGGAAAGGGACCCAAAAACCTGCGAGCAGTCAAACAGCTGGTCGTCCCACAGGACCTGAGAGACAACATTCTATCGGCATTTCACGACACACCACAAGGTGGACACCAGGGTGCTGAGAGGACATACACTGTACATGGCCATACGGCAGAAATACTTCTGGCCTCGTATGAACAAGGACATTCAGTTTTATATCAAAAGCTGCCCAGAATGTCAAAAATCAAAAGTACCAAGACACGGGAAACATGCACCTCTCGTACTGTTGGACCCTGAGGACCTTTTTCACAGATGGCATATAGATGTACTAGGACCATTCAAAAAGTCCAAAAGTGGACACACCGCCATCCTACTCACTGTCGATTCCTTCAGCAAGTGGTCCGAGGCCTTCCCCCTCAAAACACAGGAAGCCAGCGAGATAGCAACCATCTTCTACTCTGAGATAATCTGCAGGTATGGAGCCCCCTCAGTGCTCGTGTCCGATCGTGGCCAAAACTTTATGTCACAGCTTGTACAAGAAGTCTGCAGACACTTCTCTGTCACCCGGCGCCACACGTCCAGCTACCACCCCCAGACAAACGCCACATGTGAACGCCTGAACAGCTACATCACACAAACGCTGCGCACATTGGTGAATGATGAACAGGACGACTGGCCTGATTTCATACCAGGAATCATGTCCGCATACAGAATGACTCCGGCAACCCAGTCAACCAAATTTTCACCCTTCTTTGTGCTATTTGGACAAAACCCCCGGCTCCCAATTGACGTAGAGATGACACCAAATCAGACAGTTTCCAAGACAGCTGAAGAACATATCGCGAAGCTCCTCCCCAAAATCAGGCTCACCAGAGACCTAGTGAGAGAAAACACGCTGGAAGCACAAAACAAATACAAACAACAATATGACAAAAAGTCGAAAGCACCAAACTTCAAAGTCGGTGATAGCGTCCTTCTCTACTGCACAAGGCGAACTGTTGGGACAAGCCCCAAGCTCTCATACAAATGGGTCGGACCATTCTACATCATTGAAGCACACACAAAGTACACATACACCCTGGCAGACAGTGCCACAAACAAGAAACACTCATCACGTGTACATGCCAACCGTATCAAACACTACTACCACCCCGAGGACAGACCTACAAACCCACCAGCACAATTCACGCACATCCAGCATGAACTGGACCCAGACCTTGTAGATGGGGATGCCACAATGGCAGATGACCCAGATACACACAAACAAAACACAAGTCGTACTGACACTTCTGACCAACAACATGACACAGAACCACAAACCATTACTCAATCAGACAACAGTGATGACGACACCAGTGACACATTGCCGCAACAACACTTGCCTCAAGAACTCCACAAACTCATCAAGAAACTGGAACGTGCAGGCAGATATCATGGCGAAAAGGTTTACAAGGTTGTGTGGAAGGACCAGCGTCCACCCTCATGGCACTTCTGGAAGGACTTACCCAGAGATCTCACTACAGAATTTGACATCAAATACACAATGGCAGGTCGGCGCTGTAAACGCAAACACAACGAACAAAAACCCTGAAAACAAGCAGATACTCCTTACATGTAAGAGAATGACGTACAAACACAGCATTGTAACACAGAAACCAGGTACATGTACATGTAACTCAATTCACATAATACTCATTCAACATTCATTTATCATATCATGTTCAATCTCATCTCAACATCACAGTGACAGATAGGTCTTCTCCTGCATTCACCTCATGTTCTTACATTTTTTTTTAGTACTTTCAGGAATTCAAAATTAGGCATGCCCCTTTTTCTTTCGATTACAAAAACTTAAGAATATTGAGAAATCAGGCAGCAAGCATCTGACTTCACTTTCATTCCTGGCCAGACATTCATCAATACTCATTTCTCATTAGGATCGTCAACTCTCACAGCACATATAATGCACATTGACACTGATTAACAGAAACACTACCAGGATTACAGACACTAGTACTAAGAACATCACACCAGACGAGTACATTACATGTGCCACACAGCCCTTGACTTATCCCAGCTCGAAAAATGCTACAGTTCAGGAACACGGAAGTGACAGAACACACGCATACTACATTAACACACTTACCCACAAAGCATAAATTTTGGTGACTGGATCATATGGTAAATGTACTTGTACTAAGATCAAAGCCTTGAGTCTGCCAGAACTTGAGACACGTGCAAACATGCCACAATATCAAACTTCACACATCACCCCAGCATGTATATTACTCATGAGACGGAATGATACACACAGCTGCATTGAAATCACTACACAACCTACAAGCTGCAAGTCACACTCAAATCCACACACAGAACACATCCTGCACATGTATTGTACATGGATCATGTCTAAAGTTAACACACACACAACACACAAAAAAAAAAAACAAAAAAAAAAAACAAATATACTCAGTATCATGTATGAGTTGGAATCAGATGGAATCGTTGAAATTATCAATGCAACTTACAGAAAACAAATATAGTGCATGTTATTTAGGTCTGCATCATTTGTCACACATGTGTATTGTTCTCGTAGTTACCAGAATCAATATGAAAGAAAAGAAAGTACCCCTGATTGTGCTAAACAAGAATGACCATAGTGAATATGTGTCATTGGAGGCTAAGTGCTAGCAACCTCTGGCCTCCTTCTTATACATGCCATATAAATTTCATCTTTGTTCTTGTGTCTCATGTATTATATTGGACATTGCATGTGACTTTTGTGTATACATGTTATAATTTACTGTTGTAAGTCATTGTGGTCAGGTGCCCGAGAAATTATTTGTAATACCGGTATTGTATCTGGATCTTCTACAGGTCATGAAGTGCAAATTATATAGAAACTACATTTGTAATTAAAAGAAAAATCTTTTATATCAGAGGTCGGGATGCCCTCTTGTTGTACCCGGGGCAGATATAACCAGCAGAATTTCTTTAATGTTATTTCACTCATTAGACAATGTCCAGCGGTCATGTTTTATGGACACAGGGTGTGATCTCCTGATAAACAAAATCTCCGGTAACGACCTTGTGGCATTTATTGCCCCTGGCACATAATTTTTGTAATCATAGACCATGTGGTCAGTGCCTTTGAAACCGGCACGTACCTTACTCGACTGTGACCCCCTGGGGACATGTAATGTTCTGGACCCGATCAAGACCTTCTGGATTTTCTGTTTTATCTATACTGTTTCAAGTCTGTAACATTGTACTTGTTGAAAGGGTTATTATAACTGGATCAGTGATTGGCTACTAGGGCCTGAGTGGGTGGGATCAAATGTACGTCAGGGGAAGGGAAAAGTTGTAAGTCAGGGAGACACAGGAAAAAGGAGTTTAGACACCGAGTTGAACAGTCGAATAGGAGAGTGGCACTTGTAACTACGCATTTTCATTTTGTACACATTGTGAATCAGTATTAACAGTCGTGGCACCTGACCAAGTAATCTTGGACACTGTACCATATCTATTGACACCTTTGACTAATAAAATAAACCGGATTATAAGAAACAGCCTCCTCTCAATACCAGCCACAAAACATCAGAAAGCAACTGGTGATAGCAGGTATTGACAATCCACAATCTTCAGGTTGACAAAAAAATCTGTGTGTTCCCTATAGATGCTTTGCTATTACTCAACTCAACACTATTTAACAAAAGAATTGACTGTACGGCAACACCTTGGGTGGACGGCAATACAATACTAATCCTATTCTCAAAACAGGATTATGACGTCATCTGCAAACCATCTATACTCGGCACTACCGGTAGACATATTTTTTCAACCACATTTTCACAACAGTGACAGTCACACCCTCAGTGGGTAGCAGTGATGAGGCAGATGGCCCCAGTACATCAACAGGTCCTGGTATGTTGCATTTGTTGTGTCCCCACATAATACTACAAAGTACAGTGAACTCCAAATCATAGTTACCTTAGCAAGACAGCAAGTGCACCTTACACCAATGATCTCCCTCGCAAAACGGCGATACAATAACACAATATAATTGTTCATGTTTTACTTAATTGGCAGTCCTTAACCAAATGAATTTTCTAAGAACATTTTATCAAACTACAGGCGAGATCAACGCGATCAACCTGCATTGTATGGGATCATCCTTTCCTCAGCATCAACCTAATGTCAGGACCTTGTGGAACAAACGATCCACCACTGTATCAATCAGACTAGCACATGAACCAAACAATATTCAAGATAAGAATGCCATTGTGATAGAAGTCAAACTAGATGATTGGGTCCCTATACATGTAGGTTATGTTGGGAACAACATCCCAAGAGTTCATTGTCGCCTTCATCAGGAGGCGACATACTCAAATATGATTAAAACGGCCCATGGATAGATGCGTTGGTCCGGTCCTGCAATAGTACCACAGCATTTGTTTCATAAATTTTAGTGTCAACAAGCAGATGGAGACAATCACTAAAACAAACATTCAAGTTAGATTGTGAAACGTTCTCAAATTTTCTCCATGCCTGACAACCGCAAAATATTGCGAGTACTTCATTAGATTTGACCGATCAGACAACGGCTTCCCTGGAATTCTCAAACTCCGTGGGGATGGCTTGTTGATCATCATGGCTTGAGCACTGTTCCGAAAGATGTCATTCTTGAATGAGAACGTATTGCCCACCATTCAAATTGTCGGGGAAAAAGTTTGTCAAAAAATATTCATGGTCGTACCGGTTCCCTTCTTATCAACCGATGTACCCAGTATACTTGCGATCATGAAGTTTTGAACATGATTGAATGGGCATTTATTTTGCAGCATTTAACGAGAACTAATATAAGGCATTTGTATTTATAGGAATCTCTTCAAATCTACACAATCTTTATGGAATTATTTTGATATGACAGTGAGTTAAAAACAGGCAAAAGGGGAAGGGTGATCAAACATCGCTGACACGGCGCTGTGTCTGTATCGATTTTCTACTCGGTACTGGTGACAAGTTGCACAATGCTTTGCGGAATGTTTTATAGCGATTTTTCTCATTCGATGCAGTTTGACGAAATATTTCACCCAAAAAAAGTTGTTTTACAGATCGATTACTATATGTATAGATTGAATAATGGAGCCTAATCATACAAGTTAAGTTTATGTAGCATGTTAAATTTATATTAACGAGCTATCGTGCATAGGTGTTTCGAATTGATATGGGTATGGAAAAGGTATGGAAATTGTTCCATTTTGAGTCTGCAAAGTCCCTGATCTTGTTATTCACAGAATAGTGAAAACTATGTGACTATAATTGCATTACCGGTATGTCAAAACTACAGCAATGCAGACTCAAATAAACTTCCGATTCCCCACATTGGAATCGAGCTATGCACTGCTGAGAGGCGACACATGTCTTTTACTATATTTCCTGACCCTTACTTGTAAATCTATGGAGAATAACGAGATAGTCAGTGTTGCATTGGGCTCCATTTGGAGGGAGTACAGGCCAGCAATTCAGGACTTTGTTGTAATGTGTAAGGAAGTACGATAAATGGGAAAAGTCAACCCCATTGTACAGACATAATATGGCATTGTAATATCCTACGAATTATTCAGGGCATGTTCGAAAGGTCGATTGTCATAATTATGTTCATTGACTACCAATAACATAACATTCACCAGAATAAATAAGTGTCGTGGCCAAAATGCTATCTTCACTCTCTTGCACATGTTACATGTATAAACATCCTTCACCGCACAAACATAGTGTTGAAATAAAAATACCTACTATGGACAGTGTACAATTTACTGAAGGTTGTGCAATTCCGCCAGCTCTCTGAATTTGTTACGGATGGATCTGTGATGATGAACAGGTAGATATTGTCTATTCACAGTGAAAATGGATGCATCTTCCCGCTGATTTAGTCTGAGTCTGTGGAGACGAAGTGGATGCCTTCTGACATCAACGTTTTGGTTGGTGGTCTTGTAACCATCGTCGCTGTCATCATTGTCACTCTCCTCCTCGGGCTCGACATCGCCAGTGTCACAGTCCACGTCCTGCTGCTCCTCGGGCTCGACGTCACTGTCCGCTTCATGCCTTCATCTGCGCGCCGTTGTGGGATCTGATCGAATGAGGGCAGCACAGGCTGGAAGCACTCATTCGTCGTCCAGTAGAAGAAGGGAAGTGCATCGTCTATTCGTCGACTGAAGTCACTGTTGAGAAAAATATCATTCCCATATGCATTTGTATATACATGTAACCCCTTGAAATTCATGTAGGCACCAGAACAATTGAGTCACAATTTAGAACATGACTCACCGTACTGTCTTTCGCCACCGATATTTGAATTGTTGGAGGGTGAAAGACTCCCCCAAGCTCCTAACACGCAGAGAGAAAAACTGCTCGAGATCGTCAGCAGTGCCAGCTCTGGGGTGCTCGGGGAAGCCCACTTCCTCACTCTGTGCACTTCTGTGTTCATGGCTCTCTATGTTAGCGGTTATTTCCACCAAGGTCTCTCGGCTCATGCCACAAATGTTATCCAGAGGCCTGTATGTGACAAAATGTGCACGAAAGTGTAAACACATTTATTCTACATGTAATATTGTTGAAATCATGTTTCACATCTTTCGGTTCACAAACTCATTAAAATACAAGTACATGTGTATTATGAACCTGTTGATGTCGATCCTGGACAGATCACTGTTCTCTGAATACCAAGGCATCCATTCCTGCAGTATGTAGTGCAGGAGTCTGTAGTTGGCCGCAGACCTGTTGGCTTGAGATACTCCCCGGCCATCACTTGCCTCATGCCATTCCGCAATCATCTGTTTCATAAAAAAATATCTATTGTGCATGATTGCATGGCCAATAAAATGCAGAACAATATAACAATTATCAGACACGAGTATGTAAATCGTGTCGTACTGTAGATCATTGGTGAAAAACGAAGGCAACTCATGAGTCTGAGAAGCTAAATATCATCCCATAGATATTAACACACCTGGACAAACTTTCCTTCCACCTCGAAACCATTGGCCAACATCCAGCGTGCAACATGGAATGACAGGAGTCATTCGGCATCTGGGACTGACTGTTTACGGAGGCCAACAAGTGCTGCGTGAGTCAAACCCGTGTTGAATGTTAGCATGGCTCCTTGGAAGGCTTCACCTGACAGTTTGCTGAAATGGAGCTCACGGACTTGGGCTGCAATAAAACATTGCAAGAATATTATTACAATGGTCACTTAAGAATCATAACAAAACACGCCTCAAGATATTAACATGCAGCGAAAAATTGCGAATCTCACTTGCGATTCTCTTCAAAAGATGACAGTAGTCTGCCCTCTCGTGATGGACGTCATGAGTGATTTCATCCACCTCTGGTATGTACACATGTTTCCTGAAGTCCCTTCCCTGTCAAGTGGTTGATGGTGTCGCGGAAGACGAGGGTGGCCACGATGGACTTCAGTTTGTCAGTGTAGGACTCGGGGGTGTTGGGCCTGAAAGGGTGGGGATCATACCCGTCCGGTGTCAGACACTGCCGGACGACCTGTTGGGTATAAATGCAGGTGTACTTGTAAACAGATCCTCAATTTTCCTCCCCAGGAGATTCCTTGGGTTTTGATTTCATGATTGAGAGCTACATATTCCTCTAAATATCATTGTTGAAATATATCTTCTGAAGTGTGACCTACTAATGTGATTCTCAGTCATATTCAAGGTCACTATGTGAACAAAGTTACACCATGTCTGCTAGTGTACCAACCTCGACACACTGCTCAGTTGTCCACCCCTGTTGTTTCAATGCAAACAAGTGCATGCACAGAGGGAGGGGAATGGCTGGGCAATAGCTGCCGGGCAGAAATGTCACCTCGTCTCCATCAACTGCAGAGAGAGACAGACATGTTTTATACTGCAGGTTGTTCAGGCTTGAAAACAAAATCCATTTCAAAATTATCGTACAGTAATTCACACAACTTTCTATTTACCACTGGTAGGGAAGAGCATTGCCTCCAGAACATAATTTTATCCTCCTGTTTTTCACCGCTGCCTTCGCTTGACGTATGATGTCTACCAGGTGGGTGACTTCGCTCTCGCCCTTCGACCGCAGGGAACAATATTCCCCATCAGTTACTGTACCTAGATGTATGCAACATGGACATGATAAATAACTCATCTTGACTTAAAGAAATTAAAATGAAGAGAAATATAATACACATATGTATACAGTATTACCGGTATACATGTATGTCATAATATATAAATACTACACTGCGTGTATATTGGTAAAGCGGATTATCCCCCCGAGGGAGAGCTTACTGCCCGAGGGCGAGTTATTTTATCAGATTACCAACCGGTTAGTATATCGTTTGTTGTGGTCAGCTCCATCAGAGCGTATTACTTCACATGTATTGGCCAATCAGAGCGTGATTCTTACACCAGGCATAATATTGCATTGTTACTAACCAACAACTGTGAGGCCTTTCTCAACCAGTGTCTGCTTCACGTTGTGCATGATCTCACGAACAGTCTGATCCCGCAGGACAAGGCACGGCACATTAGGGTTGTTCAGAAAATAATGTTTCTCACATAACCATGCCTATTGAAGTTTTTCCCATTATAAGTTGTGCGTACTAGTACCAGCCGAAAACTCATTTAAAACAGCGCTTCTCATTGTCTTTCAAATTCTTGTTGTTAAGACAGTAATATTAGCAGTGTTTTTAAATCAGTTTAACGGAATTATTCGGCTTTTATTGCAAATTCGCGAAACCAACACCAGTGTATGCTGAATCTAAGAGAGTCGTCCGAGAGAGTAGGAAGACAGGAGATACATAGGGTAGGTCAACGACAATCACAAATACCCGGCCCTGAGGGGCCGGGAATAAGCACAAAAAAAATAGCAGCACAACAACTCACGCCCACTGGTCGCACCATGCGAGTTGATGCTAGCATCAAGTTGCACGTAATAGCACGGCCTAGCATTTAGCATTCGTATGGCTAGTGAGGTTTTGCGAAATCGGTACTGTATATACATATTATATATATTGTTTGCCAGTCATAAAGTACGGAAGCTCTGAAAGGACATGGTGAAAAAGTAATGATATCTCGTATATACGACATATTTTCTCGTATATACGACTTATGTATATCTCGTATATACGACATATTACCTAGTATATACGACTTGTCTGTAGCTCGTACATATGGCATATTATCTCGTATATACGACTTGTGTATCTCGTATATACGACTTGTATATCTTGTATATACGACATAATTATCTTGTATATACGACTTATGATACCTTGCGGCTTGAATCTACATCGCTGGCATCTACCGTATTGGCGCGCATAAAAGGACCTGTCCTTATATGTGAGCATGTCCTTATATCCCGACATAAGAACATGTTCTTATATGTGGATTTTTTGGAAATTGCTGCCTACACATCTGACCCACATATAAGGACATTTTGCATGTCGATGATAACACGTTGTGAAAAATAATGAAACCCATATATTTAGTGATACACGTGTAGCACGTACCACTACCACGTGCAGTGTATTAATCTCGAACATAAGTCTTGTGGCCTTGAAATTAAATCGTACACATGCCAAATGTATGTATTATATAAACATACATGGAATTGTGTGTCACCCAAACGGACATAATTAATTGCGCCAGGGATTTAATTATGTCCCAATTCTTCAGTTTATAGAAATGTATATAGTGTCCTTATATGTGAATAAACGGGGTGTTCTTATGTCCGGATATGAGGACATGTCCTTATAAGTGAACACGTTTCTAATTTTTTATATATTGTGAAAAGGCACAAATCCACATATAGGGCATGTCCTTATATGCGCTTCAATACGGTATGGGAAACCACTGACGAAATGCGAATTGACAATTCATTGATAATTATCTCGTATATATGAGATATACAAGTCGTATATATGAAATATACAAGTCGTATATACAAGATATACAAGTCGTATATACGAGTTGTATTTTCGAGATAAGATGTCGTATATACGACATATACACAAGTCGTATATACAAGATAGTATGTCGTATATACGAGATATTATTTTTTTTCACCATGTCCTTTCAGAGCTTCCGTAATAAAGCCCTCATTGTCCTGCAGCATTCTTTGTGTGTAATATTTCAAGCACACAGAAAATTCATCTCCAAATGAGCCACATAGGCATTTGAAGATTTGTGGACACTTTGTGCATCATTCCGTAAAAAGAAATAAAACCATACCCAGTGAAGAGTTTATTTACACTCAGTTATGGCTGTCACAAGAGAGCAAATTTGCACTTTCCAGTTTTCACCCTGGGTACAAAATATTTTTTCAACAGTGCCATGAAATCCTCTCGATGATCTTTGATGTCAATCAGTCGCCCATACTTGGCATTTCGCCAGCTCCAATCCAGAAGAATCACCATTGCTTGATCAAGGCCCAAAGCATCTGTAGAATAAATCATATTCATGTGCTACCGACAATATTAGTGTCTTGAAAGATCACACCAATTTTCAGTATATCCATTAATAACAAAGAATTTTCGGTACTACCTCTTACTAAGGAGTTAGTCTGATCAGAAATAACTTTAACGATGAAGACAGGCTGCTATGAACCACAGTTAAAAGCTAGAATTTACGTACCATCATCCAACAGCCCTAGCAGCCGACTTGGCGTCCCAACTCCGATCTGAATTGGCTCCTTCTTGAGAAACTTTCTCTGCTGAGCAATCTGTGTGGCAGAAATCAATTCGGGATTCCCATATTGAACAGGAGAACTGCAGTTTTCCTTGGAAACTGCTATGATCATTTACAAGTAATAATTTACAACATTTGTGATCATCACAAGTAGTGCTCGGACGATTAATCGAAAAATCGATTAATCGATCGTTTTTCAGTTGAAAACGAGCGTTCGAGTCTGAGTTTGAATGATCGATTATTTCAACTTATTCATTGTGCCTGAATTTTGATAGCAATCACGAAATTTACACGATATTTCGCACCAAAAAGACACAAACACACTTTATTTTCCCTTCAACTTTGCGACATCACACTTCCGTTTAGAATCTTGGACGGTGTGGTGGGACCCAGCAGGTTAAAATCACCCAGGGATCGTTCATTTTCACACTGGCATCTGTAGTTGTAAAGCTCGAGCCGGCTCGATGATCGCTCGTTTCTTACAACGATTAATCGAGCTTTGATTTTCAAACGATTCCGACCACTAATCACAAGTAAAGTCACAAACCTTCATATGTTTGGCAAAAAGTTTAGCGACCTTGCACTTGCCGAAGTGGAATGCCCGCAATTCTCTATGAGTAAAGGTAAATCACTGCATCATTATGTGGTATTCCTTCAAATTATACCTGTAATACTGATATCAATTTTGTAGTACTTTATCAATTATTTCCTCAAACTTCGAAAAAAAGTTTTCTTCACACAAACTATATATGAACTTGAACCGAAAGGTAAAATCGCAAATATTCCGCAAACCTGATCAAATCCACGGCTCGCGTAGCTGCGCTGCAAATAACGACCATGAGGGGTGTTCCCTTCGATTCGTCCATCGCTTTCAGTCGTTTATTCCAGCGAGGAAGGATACTCTCCAGATACTGGGAAGTGGACTGCGGCTCACTCCGGCACGGGTAGAAGTGGTCAGCTGTGTGAGATGGACATAATGCAAAATATTACAATTAGGAGGATTATACATTGCATGGGTGAAACTATGTGCATGCATGTAATATAAACTGAAGATTGTTCAACATGCAATCCAGAACATTTGCATTATATTATCATGCTTCACATACGATGTTCCTGCCCCCATGTAACAAAGTTGAAGTTTACTTTGGTGCTTATGTGAACCTTGAGACAACCTTGAGAGAACTTGAGACAGTTATCTTCATATTTCTACATATCACACCTTGCCGAAGAAGAAAGTACACTGAACATGCAGAAAGGATTGTTAGGATACATGACTTATACATAGACTATATTCTGTATAAAAGCAGTGTCGTGAACATACCGGAAAGCATCATTTCGTCCGCTTCCACAGTTGACAGTTTGCCCTCCAAGTGTTTAGAAATTGCATCCGTCAGATCCGTGTGCTTCAGGGGTTTTGGTTCTGTCTTGGCCAGAGCGTCGGTAATTCTCTATGTTGGGAAAACATATTGCAAAGTGGTAGTTCCATTACAACACTACATGTAAATAAAACATTATTACCATGATTACAGAAAAAGTAACATAATTATCAATTATTTCATCAAGTATCTAAATGTATATTCACCCGTCTTTTCTTCTTTTTCTTCTCTTTGGGTTTCTCTTCATCCTCGCTTGAACTTGTGTCTTCATCTGTGTCATCCAATTTCCTCTTCTTCTTTTGTACCTTGGAGTCAGAAGTGTCGGCTGTTGTTTTTTGTTTCTTCTTTTTGGGTTTACTTGGTCCATCTTCAGATGCCTCAGTGCGCTTTTTCCTCTTTGACTTGGTCAATTCTGAATTTTCCCCATTGTCTTCCAGTTTTCTCTTTGCCTTTTTCTTTTTTGCTTTGTCTTTTGTTGGGGAAGATTTTTCTGGAGATTTTTCTTTACGTTTAATTAACTTTTTTCCTTTGACTTTTGATTCACCCTCAGTCTCTGAAGTATCTGCCTTCTCCACTATTTCTGTGAACTTTTTCGATTTCTTCTTCTTTTTCTCACTTTTGTCGGATGTTTTATCTGTAAATTAGAAATATTCGAGCAGAATTATAAGCACCAGTGCTTGAAAAAAAATAAGGTATGGTTATGATATTATTTTCTTCACGAGACTAAAATAATCATTGAGTTATTTTTTATGCATGTTACAATGTAAATGGTCCCAATACTGAGTCAATGTTATTAAACTATTAATGCATAAGATTATACCCAATACTGGGGGATACTGTAAATGTATGAAATTTTGCGATATATTAATTTCGCGAATTTCGCGTTTGGAAAGAAAACGCGAAAATAAATACACGCGAATACACGGTTAATCAATCAGGGGGCCGACCATTCACAACAGTCACAAACTTAAATCCACGTGAACATGTTGAGATGTTGAATACACGCAAAATTTTATACGTTTACAGTATGTAAGATACAGTAGCCAATATTTGTTACTGTAAAAAGAAAAATATTTGCTGATTTACTCAGATTTACTTTGCGTATTTCGCGCTTTTTCTGAACCGTAAAATTAAATCTACCGCAAAATTTGTGGCGCAAATATTTGAGTTAGATCTAGACTCTATTATGACATTGAATGATATATTAAAAATGTAAAATTAAATCTCCGCGAATCTGTCTGCGCATCAAAAATACAAATATTTCTAGCCACAAATAATTATCTTTCTACAGTATCACTGTGTTATAGCAATGCCAAATCATAATGTACTGTTTCACTATGCTATAACATAGCTCGACAATAATTGACCATTCATTCTACGTTTAAGTCAATAGTACTATAATCAACTACTTTAAGACAATAATACTATAATCGACTACATTATATATATATATGATGTACTTTAGTTTGTCATTCAAAACTGATGAAAATGATAGTCAGATCGTTGTGGTCTTGTGGCTTCTATTTGTCTACCCCCATTATCGCTCAGTGGTTCACGTGTATGTACATTGTGCTGTTATCATTTTCAGGCAAAAAATCCAACCCAAAATGCTGAAGAATATTATTCGCACCTGTTGTAGTATCTCCATTTGATAACCACCAGTCATCTCCTAAATCATCTGCCATTTCACTTTGCTTTATTCTAAATTCACGGAGTATTTTTGTTGCAGTCGAAACTTCACAAGCATAACGTTCCAGAAATTCGATTCCCCAGGTGGCGACTGTGTTTGCAAAATTTATCATAATGTTCTCGTCAGACAAAATCATAATGCACTTATCATTATGAAATTACCCATGCTACCAGTATAATGCTTTTAATCCCATTTAATGAATTTCAATAAAATTTGATGCAATACTGATATGCTTTTTTTTTATTCTTGGAAAAGAGAAAGACTGCAAATGAACTATTCGGTGTGTGCATGAAATATTTATATTTATTGGTGACCACATAGATTATTGCAGAAAGCCAATAAAGCCGATTATACATGTACAACTTCAAATAGTTCTATACAGAGCAATAAATACAAAGTGGCACCGATCTCATTTACAAACCATATCCCATTCTCATAACTCCATACAAACACAATACTCAGAAGCTAGCTATGCTAATCATAAAACATATAGCATTCCCATATATTAAAATAAAAATGAGGAAAATATCACAGATGTACTTGGAATTTCAAACATGCCCAGTAAAGGGCTATAACATACAAATTCGTATAGAAATCTCAACAATACAGAATAAGACATGAAAAATTTTCACTCGTTTCGAACGTGCCACTGTTGCAGCCGAAAACCAGAAAACAGCTCTCCTTTTTGTTGAAAGGAGGGCATTCTGTCATAAATTACTTTTGCATGGAACTAATGTACACACTTTACTTCATCACAATCAACAAACTACCATCAAGTATTTACACATTTACAATTGAGCTTTTGTACAATTAGTTTATTCAAATCCCTGTAAACATAGTGTGACAAGGTAATCGGTTACTAAGCAACTGTCATAGTTCTTTGAAGACTCTGGTGTACTTTGCTGTCGTAGGTGTGATCATCGAAAAATGTGTCTCGGGCTTTGATGCTCCTGAAAACGGAAACGAATATTCAGTTAAAATTTGGGCAGTATTAAGTTTTCATTTTCGGAAATCTCAATTTCTCTGCCATATTTGGGGGTTTTTGTTTATGAAAAAAAAAAAAAAATTCCCAACTAATTGTGACAGCTAATTCACAGGTAATAATAAACAAAATGACTAGAATTTGGAACAAACACGTACCTTGCGACATAAGGTTCGAGTCGGCGTAACGTGGCCGTCGAATCGGTGGTCGTTCCGTTGTCGTGGACCTGGGTGCTGCGAGTGAAACCGTCGGGTTTCTGGGGCTGGATGCCGCCCCACGTGTGTCCCTCTCTGTCAAAACCCTGGGGGGTCTTATCCTGGAACCTGGGGGGTCAGGCAAAAACTATGGTATTAACAACTGATGCAATGAAAATCTGGGCTCTTTAATAACAGGAAATAATCTGGATTTTTTAAAACAAAACATGGGACATTTTGAAAGGTAATATTTCAGGATTCTTGTTCTACCTTGTCTGGTAGTGGGTTATGAATCGAGCTGGGTTATCAGCCGTGTGGACATATCGGTCGTTGTTCTCCGAGAAGCCAGATGGTTCCTTCTTGCCGACCTTTGTTCGACCCAGTCGGTCCAAGTCACTGGCATCAGGTGCCTGCTTGCCCTTGAACGTGTGTGCAGCGATACTGTAATAGAGAAATGCGATAACATCAATTGACTCGCAACAAAATCAGAATAGCTCTTCTTCTGATTTTGCATATGAAATAGAGATTTTACACAGCAAAATTCAAATAGTTCCTCCTTTCATGCTTCATTCAAATCTCTATATATTATATCAATCCAATTTGATTGTCCCTACCTGCTATGGTTGTTGGGGTTGGTCATGTTGAGATACTCCATAGGGTCTTCCTTCCTGGTCTTAGCAAGCTTAGCTAGGGGAACATCCTCAGCTTTGTCATAGGCCTGTGACAAGGGAAAAAAATCATATCAGATTATATCAGATTTTTTCATGATTACCGGGGCATGCAATACAATTTTGAAATTGGACCACTGTGGTAATTTACTCTACTTTCCTGAATGCTATTATGATATCTTATTGTTGTAAATTTTTCGCTGTTGGACACGATAGTCCAGATATCCACACTTACATCTCCCATGACTCTGTTGACAAATACAGGTAGCGCTTTTGTTCCACTCGTGAAGCCGGTCTCTCGATCAGATCTGTTCGCTAGTCGAGGCAGAGGTTCACTGCCCTGGAAATAAAATACCCCAAAACCTTTTAGTGGCCTTCAAAATCAAAATAAGCAGCGAAGTTTAGAATATGTGTATAATTTCAGTAAAATTAAGAATCTGAGAGACGTGATCTTGGGTTTGTACCTTGGGGAAGGAGCAAGGACGGAAATCTGTCTGCATAATGCTGATTCCAGTTGGTCGAGAGGTCAGCCAGCCCTGCCAAAACGAAAGCGTTTGAATTCTTCATACAATCATTGCAAAAATTCTTGAAAGACTGTTGATGGTTTGATTTTGCAAATTTAGACTTGCATACCGATAGGTATCTAGATAAAAATCCATGCGAAACGAAATGAAAACCTTCAAGTATTTTACTCACTGGAGCGTCACCCTTGTGGGCATAGTCTGGGTGGAAGGTGATTGGTTCCTCGTTGTACGCGTGCGTGAAGCCGGAGCCACTCTTGCAGCCAACAGATCTGCGGTTGACGTCACTGCGGTCCGGCTGCTGACCCTGGAACCGCTGACTAGACTCTGTGGTCATGTACCCGGGACCCTAGGGGGTTAAAGTACTTCATATATACCTGTTATGCATTTGGGACATAAAGGGTTGAACAACGATAGATGCAACTGGGGTGTATCTGGGTCTCTCGAGATTAAATGGTACATGATGTAAATGTGAATATGTAACACCACAGGTCAATTTTTCATAGCAATCAATTTCATCAATGTTTTTTTATTTTTGTTCAGGTAATTGTATTGATGTCAAATAATTACTGTGAAGACCTGAACAGTTTACGCATTTTTGAAACTGATAATGAATAAATTTGAAGACACTCACATATCCATTATTCTCGGCCTGTACTGGGTCTTTAGGCTGAATCTTGTGCAGATGAGGCTTGGCGTTGGGCATGACATCAGCGGGAGCCGAGGCCACTCTTGTGTCTATACACACGGTACGAACCTGGGGGATGAAGCAAGATTACACTGTTACAAGCATTTCACAATTTTTAATTATCACATCGTCTTGAGGGCCTATTTTGGATACATCACTGGTCAGTAAACTACGGTATAATTCAAGCTACAATGTATACTATATTTCTCATAAACGATACATAGAATTTAAATCATCTACAATCACCTACAATCAACTTTATAAAAACCTTACATACAAATCCAAGTACTAATTCAATGCAGTCAAAACTTACATCTCTCTCGGTAGGGATGGTCAGTGGTTTCTGGCGCACGAATCCCGTGCCAACTTGTTTGGTGGAGTTTGGCAGTGGCTCTGTGCCGTCAGCTCCCTGGTACGGCTGGAAATGTTTCTGAGTAATTGTGGCATAGTTGCCAGCCACTATTCTCCTGCGAAGATAATGGAAATTATTTATTACTCACTTTCACGCAATTTTAATTTTTCAAACAAACATCCATCTGTTTCAATGTTGTAATTTTTACAAATATTCAATTTAAGATGACGTCAAACTTCCCAGTAGACTTTTTTTTTCGGGTGCCAGATAAAATTTCCAATACATGATTTGAATACCATTTACATAATACATATACATCAGATGAATATAAAGTACATCATATGTGAATTATCTCTAGCTGGTGTGATATATACTTGATACATACCCCATGGCTGGGTTGTCATGTTCGTCGAGTTTCTGGCTGTAGTACACCCCAGGACGGAAGTTTGACAAGTATCCGGTCCCGGTGTGTCTGCCCTGTCTCGGCTTGAAATTTGCGAACTTTCTCCCATACGTGGTAGCATTTTGCGTGCAGTAGAACTTCATGAGGTCACTGTCACCTCCCTTACTTTGGAGGACATGCTTGTCTGGAACCCCGTACGACAGTTTTCCCATTTTGTATGAGCAGGGATGCCTTGAGAAACTACTTTCAAACCCTGCAAAGAGACAGTTTCAAATTTCCGTTGGAATATTCTTGCTAAATATGTTTCGTACATATGTTTAGCAACACCTTTGCAGAAGTCTTTATCTGTCTAAATGTTGTGTTCAGATTCAAAATAAGCAAATTTGGATTATATATATAGGTAAATGTTTGATGATGACACAATCATCTGCTAACTGTGATAAACATAAACACTGATACGTGTGGTAACATGTCCTAAACAAGATAGGTGATTGCAATTGAAATTGTATTAATTATAGTTTGGGCGTTGAACCCTGACATTGTGAAACTCAATCAGAAGGTGATACCGGACTTGCGACACCTATTTATCAACAATTTTTGCAGGACCATCCAACCAGAACCTGGGAAAACAAATCAGTGTTTTGGACAGCCAGCTAGATCTATTGACAGAAGCCAAATCACAGTTTCAAGGGCGCATGTGTAAAACGTAAATTTGGGGGGAAAACAAAGGAATGTCTAAGGAGCAAACGTAAAAAAAAAGGAAGAGATAATTCCCATTTTATCTCCCTTAACTTTTCCCTCCTAAAAATAACGTTTTTTCGAGACTGTGATTTGGCTTATAGTCATGACGAAGAATGGAAGATAGCAGATGGACTGATGCAGTTATGCTTACGGAATGAGCATGAGATGGATCATGGATTCGGGATGCTCCGCTTCGGTCACAACTGTTCGGGACAGAGTGATCGAGGGACACAGTCACACAAACAGGCAGTCAGATTCCAAAATCAGTAAATCTGTTTGTGACGACTGTGACTGCATGAGTAGCTCAGTAGGCCTATCAGACCCGTCAATGATTAGCACAGACTGCAGCACAACAGACAGTCAACACTGAGGGAGTGTCTGTCTGAAAGTCAGACAGAACGAGTCTCACTCTGACAACAACAGGTCAACGACTGCGGCGACATTCACTGATTCATTCATCATTCACTCAGTCAAGTCGACGCCGTTCAGTTCACTCACAGTCACAGCTGAACTGAAGTTGCGTTTAAAGTTATTGTTGTTAACTTCTTATAGGTAGAGTGCATATTCTTCTCTGTAACAAGAACAAACCTGGCGTTTCCCAGCACAACACTTGACCTGCAGTGAAGTTTATTCTGTTTACACACACGCTGGTGATGGTTTGTCAGTCCTTAGCAACAATGACAACAAAACTGTATTCGCCAGGTGGCGGTAGTGTTTCGAAAACTCGCTAGGCGGCGAAAGACTTACGGATTTATTCGCCAGGTGGCGGCACGAGTGGACTATCCAGCCCAAAATGCAACCTTATGATACGCTAATTACAGCCCAATAAAAATAGCTTTCACAATGGAATTGTATCGAGATATCAACAAAAGGTTCCTTGCTTTTACAAGTTCATAAGTCAACGCAAGTTTTTTGCATTCGGTAGAAAAATAGTTTTGCTGTGTACGGTAGAACTAAAATCAAAGTGATACAGGTAGGGGATCAGATGTCGAACAGCACCAAATGTCGAACACAGTTTCTAATGTTGTCAGTGCTCAGAAAAGAATGAAGGTAAATCACAACTTGCTGCACATGAGCATACAAATGTTAGATAAAAGCAAATCTTACTCATAAAATTTTCATTTGATTTCATGCTTTTTGAGTACTGCTAAAATTAAAAATTGTGTTCGACATTTGGTGCTGTTTGATTTTTAGTCCCCTACCTGTACTAAAATAATGTTTTGTTAGAATGAGAGATGCTACAAATGTAATATTATTATAGCAAAACATGTAACAGTCTGGATAGGACACTGATATCACAGAAAACATCCAACCAATCATAGCAGAGGAAGAAACACCATACTAATGATAGTCCTCGTTTATTCAACAGATGTTCCTCAAATGGTAACAAAACTCTCTTAATGCACATCATTTATAAAAGGGGAGGAATCACATAAAACAATTTCATTTATCTAGAGTAAAACAATCAATTGAAAAGTACAGGAACTACAATACTATACAACATTGTCTGTATTATAATAGCAAACATTACAGTGAAAGTTGGAACGTCATTCACAACTTGTGTCACTTTTGGCAGCAACGACATACAACCATGGAAAGTGATGTATAAAACGCTATCTGGAGTAATATTTATACAGTAACACAGTTATTTTCATCAACTGATGGAAAAAGACTGTACATTTTGTCACTGTCAATGCTGAAGATCCATTCAGGTCTGGGAGAATTGCTTCTGGAATTCAACTCATGATTATACCCGATAGCTATCATGCAGTATTCAAATATTTATTGTATAAGAATGAAGCATGCATTTTTTGGACTACAAACTATCACATGGACTACAAAATATACAATGGAACAACAGTGTATTTTACATGATACTCATATATGAAGGCTGCAGTGGTAAATACAAATACTGGCTTCGTAAGTTTCAAAATATGGAAAATACATGCATACAAAATGTAATAGATGCAAATGATACAAAGGAATAAAACTTTCAAAATGAAATTTAATAGGTTGTTTCATTGCTCAATAATGACATTTATCATCCGAAATACGAAATTGTGATTTATCTTAATACTGCTAATCCTTTTGTCATACACACTAACCGGTACAAATGTCATATCCTGCGCTTTCTTTTATATTCAATAAGGATTGAAAAGATGACTGACGGATTAAATGGCATTAGTATTAAGGCGCAGCGTATCATAGATACTTGGGCCCAATAATCTCTTTAATCAGGTTATCCAGTTCCAACCAAAATCACAATATAATTTGAAGGTATAGTCAGTCGAGTTAAAGCAGTTTATACATATGGAACAATAATGCAAGGGAAAGAGAAAAAGTTTTGTGCGTAGATGCTAGAATGAACACATATATTAGAGTAACTCCAACAATATACCAACACATAATAATATATGTATTATTATAAACCCAACTCCTATACATGACACATACCCTGTCAAACTTACAAACAACAGAACTCAATATTTGTGATGCTTTGAAATAATTTGATCCTAACTGCTTTCAACATATTAAAGTATTATTTCATCATCGATAAAAAAATATGACATCTGATAAAAGTTACCCATCAACTAACTAGTATACTAGAGATCATATTTTTTATTAGCATGATTAAGTAGTAATATGTTGAGCTCATTCCACATGTACATGTATGTCTAATTGTATTTCCTTCAGCTGTATCAGATATTAACAATGGTACCTAACACGAAAGAAAGGCTCTGGAAAATTGAATTTTTTTCTCATTTTTGCCGAACTAAAGAAATAACAAATTTTGCAGAGACGAATTTCGATCAGCACAGTGATATTAAGTACTTTCAATAGTTCACGGGAATGAAAGTTACATGACCATCCAAAGATCTGACTTAGTGCAACCTTGGAAGAACTCATTCCTGGCGAATTACAACTGTATAACTCTAATGAAGTTGATGTCGATATAGCAAAACTGCAATAGTGTCAAGTGCAACATTAATTCGGCTTCCTCAAAACCCGGATCACATGATCCCTTGAAAAACATCGGACTAAACAAACAGAACATACAGGCTCATAAGTCAAAATTATATTACATTATTCTAAGCTGCTAAAAATTAAGTTTTTTCTACCTACATTTTCTTCAAACATCATTTGAGACCTAAAACGACTTTTCATGTGTCAGAGAACATCCAGCCTAATAAATTCAAATGCATTTCTAACCAGTCAAATCAGACGCACACTCAAACTCCTAACTCCGCACACTCAAACTCCTAACTCGACTCTACATCACTTTTCATAACTGCATTGCTCCTGCATTTGGTGCTGAGTTCGGACAACTCGGCCGATATTTCCGCGTCGCTTTCGCTGTCAGACTCGTTGTATTTTGTATGGGGTGACATGCGACATCCCTTAGCAAGGAATGAGTTTAGTTTTCCACAGGCCGCAAGGACGAATCCAAGGTATGGCGGCGAAGCTTTCATCGGGCGTGAGAGATATTCTGGGTGGTACTGTACTGCCACAAAGTAGGGGTGGTCTGCAACAAACATGATCAAAAGTTAGTTTCAAAGTTCAAACATATGTATAGAGTTGATCGTCAAGTATTTAGCATTGATTTATTGAGGGATGATTCTCTCTATTTTCATTCTCTGGAGGAATTATTTACCACATAAGTCTCATTCGCAGGAGCATCTGTTTGTCAGACACTGGTACAATTCTACCTAATTACATGGTCATAACGGTGGTCAAAAGTATGAAACTCACTCTTCAGCTCCAGAATTTCCATTCTCTGACCGTCCACATCTCTGCCGACAAACTTCATTCCTTTCTCCTCGAATTTCTCCACCATATCTGGGTTGATCTGTGTGAAGACATGAACATACTTTTTTCGGTGGCAAGTATGTCCTCCAAATCACTAATATTCCAATGCATTGAAATGAACCTGCTCCAGCAAGGAAAACAGCGGAAAACATACCTCATATCTGTGTCTATGTCTCTCCTCAACAAAATCAGGATTTCCATACAATCGTCCTGCATACAAGCAAGTAAAGATAATATATCGAAAAACGTTAAATTCTCAATGCTATAACCTCATATTGAAGTTTGGTTTGTTGATCCCTAAATTAAAGTGTTATTTGCTCAGAAAAGTTCACATATATGTCGTGAGTGGGCACTTACGAAGGACAGAGTTTTCTGAGCTGAAGAGTGTCTTCCTCTTGCCGAGACGCATCGTGCCACCGAGTTGTCCTGGATTGTGTTCTGGCATCTCAATCACCTGGAATGTACACATGAATATTACTTGAGCAAAGTAAAAAGACAGACAGTGACGCTCGCTTTATGCTCACATTATTTCAATACATCTAGTAAATACAATCGTGACACTACTTATGAGTACTGCTGTATGAGCAGTTAAGAAAGGAGGTAAAAGACCTTACCACAGGGTGGGGGGTGTTAGGGTCAGCTTCAGTGGAATGCGCTCCAGCCCAGCCCAAAACATTCCTAGCAAACTCGATTGACGCACACTGCAGTCCAAGGCATACCCCTGTCATCGAATGCAAGTTATAGATAAAATCTCAATCTTATTTGAAACATGTTTGATAAGATATTCAAGGCAATCACTTGCAAACCTGTCAACCTGTGGGAATATGGCGACCTATCGACCACACAATACTCACCCAGATAGGGGATCTTGTTCTCGCGAGCCCACTTGGCCGCTAGGATCTTGCCCTCCATCCCACGAACTCCAAAACCGCCTGGAATCAGGATCCCGTTACTGCTACAGAGCACCTGCCAAGCCTCATGGTACTTGACTGGGTCGTCCTTCTGCATGTCCGGCTCCAGATCGGATGCCTCTATGTACTAACAGGGGTGAAAAATAGACATTAAAATGTCTACCATACCTGTATTTGCTTTCTCTAGCAGGATGCATTGGCTTTAATAGTGGTACATGTACTGTTTATGGTTACATTGAAGTGAATTCAAGATATCCTAGAAAACAACCAAATTCATCATGATGCAAATTTACGTTCGCCACAAAGGTAATAACAATATCGACGAACATGCCAAATTGCTCCTATATTGATCCAGGATATGCGTTATTGTTCTTGTTGAGTTTACCCTGAGGTTGAGTTTGTGGTTGGAGGCCATAGAGGAATGCTGTAGAGCCTTGACTACGGATGTATAAGAGTCTTCCAGCTTTGTGTACTTTCCGACGAGGGCGATAGTCACTTCCTTCAGAAGGCGATCATGTCTGCATCGAACCAAAGTTCAATGAGACTTCAATATATTGAAATGAATAACTGAATGCACATGGATTTATAGGTAAATGTTTGCACTGTACTCCAGGAAATATGAAGGAAATATGAATTTAGTCGAAACCCATTGAATATAGCAGAGTACACATAAACAAGCTCACCAATAATGTTTCTATGAATATACTCATGAATATGCATAAATTTTTCTCTGATCACCTGTCAGCAAGCTCTCGCCATTTGAGTAGAAATCGTCGCGGGCGGTTCCTCGGAAGTGGCAGTTTTAGCCTCTCCGTGAAGAACTCCACAACTTTCTGGTCTTCCAGTAACAGTGGGACTCGGTAGATGGACATGACATCATGCACACAAATCACCTACATGGAATAAATCCAGATTAGACAGTGGCTGAAAATAATAGTGTTTTTTTTTGTTCAATCATTCCACAAGTAGGAATATGAATCCAAAATTTATCTATCGTTTCCATATTTCGTGATATGGATATCTTGGGATTTGCATCCCTGGCTACACGGTGCCTTTCCAAGAACATAGTTATTCATCATCATCGAAAACATCATATGTAGTAGAATGTATGTAGAAATCTTCAAACACCACATTTTTTCCAATTTTTCTTTTCGAGAAAAACGGAAAATTACAGACAACCATCCATTCACTCCAACTCTGATTGAATATTCCAAAACACAAGTGTCTTTTCAACTTACCTCCTATACCGACAAACAATGTCAACAAAAAATACATCAGTGAACAATTCGTAAATGTTTGTTTACACAATTCTGGTTGAATAATGAACAAGCACAATTTTCATATCGATTTCTGAAGAGTTTCTGAATAACTATTTTTGAAAAAAAACCTTACCTGATCTGGTGTGACATGACAGAAGTTTGAGATTTTGTCCTTAACTTCTCCGCTGAGTGGGGTGTGACTTCTGCACATGATCTATGACACAAATATGTATTTAAATATCACCCAAATAACCCCAAAATATATTGTACAAATCTCGGAGTTGATGATCATGCAGTTTGTCATCTTTACTTTAACGGCAGAGTAACTGGTCAATCAATGACGATTTTCATGTACTAGTGAATGGAAATCAATTTGTGGTCGGACATGGTACTCACCAGATCAGGGGAAAGTCCCAAGCCACGTAATTCCCTAACACTATTCTGTGTTGGTTTAGTTTTCTGCTCCCCAGTTGCTTTGGGCTGAAATTGAAGCATTAACAATCAAGTAACTACCAATTACCACTTTCGGATGAACCAAGATCAAAACTTAATTTCCTTGATGATAACCCTGATAAACATAGACACAATAATCATACAGTACATCCAATTAAAGCTTCTTACCTGGGGCACAAGACTGACATGAACACAACAGAAGTTTTCTCGTTTGACCCTGAACTGGAACTGTCGAAAGGCTTCAACAAATGGCATGCCCTCTATGTCTCCTATTGTGCCTCCAAGCTGTGTCAAAAATTTTGAATTGATTTTATCTGTCCATATATATTTGATTTCAATATAAGTTTTTCTTCAAAAACCATAACTACCATTTACTCAACTTCTTTTAGCGAATATTCAAGTAGAACATTTCCACTGGAAAAGTATGCTACCCGTCAACATATCTTTTCGACTTGATTATATAACAGATTATTTCCGATGCCGTCTTTACCTCTATGATACAGCACTCGGGTTCCTTCTGATCCCCATCCACAGGGATTTTAGCCACTCGCTCGACCCATTCCTGAATAGCATCCGTGATGTGGGGCACGACTGAAAACATGGTGGGGAATATTGCAGGAATCAACAACAAACATGTTGTAAGTTGTAACAGCTTGAAACTTTCATGAACAATCACATGAAAATATTTCGCAATGATCTATCAGCATTTTTGTTTTTAAACTAATTGAAAAGCTGCAAATATATGTCAAACGCCAACATATAAAGGAAAGAGGTCCAACTTGTCCAACACTCTGTCTGACCCATCACACCTTGTACAGTTTTGCCGAGGTAGTCGCCCCGTCTCTCCTTGTTAATGACGTACTGGTAAATCTTGCCAGTTGTTATATTGTTGTCACGATGCAACGTGACATCAAGGAATCTCTCATAGTTGCCAAGGTCAAGGTCAACCTCTCCACCATCGTCAAGTACATATACTTCACCTGAAAATAATATTCAACCGAATAAACATTATTTCACTCATAAAAATACCATAGAGCTCATCACCAAAGCAGAAACCAACATGCAGAGTACTGATGCAATATGACATCTCTAGTGCTATGAGAAAATATATCATTATTCATCACCTCAAACAACAGTTACATATTTGCACTGTTCCTAAGATGAACAAAATGTAATGGGAGGTGTTCCGGAATAGCTGCAATCGCCTGCTGGCAGCACTGTTTCATGGGTTTTTATTGTGTTATCAGTATAAGCGTAATTTTACTGCCATAGTTTATGCTATTGTCAATTACAAACGATATTGGTTTGTGTTTTGGCGCCAAAACTCACACATATTTCAATGCTGCCCCCTGTTGAATGATTGCTTGAACACCCTCTATTGGCCATACCACCATATATCAGGAAACATCATTCTTCTTTAAATGAATAAACAAACATACCATGTTCATAAGGTGAAAACGTCCCAGCATCTATGTTGATATACGGATCGATCTTTATCGACGTGACGCGGATGCCACCAGCCTTGAGGATTGTTCCGAGACTGCTAGCAATGACGCCCTTGCCGATTCCACTGATCACGCCCCCAGTGACCAGGATGTACTTCATCATGTGCCGTGTCAGTCCAGCCAGTTTTAATTTATGGTTCAATTTATCAGTTCTGTTCAAAAAGGGGGAAACAATAGAATTACCCCATGCAAAATCAATCACATTAATCACAAAGTTTCACATCACTGAAATGCATACTGAAATTAAATTGAAAGAATTGTGAAATTCAAGTCCAGATATAAAAGTAGTATTTCTGTATGTTTATTAGTTATCCTTTCTGCATCATAGAACCACTGCCGACCAACTTCTATCCATTTGGTTTCAAACTTTTCAGCACCATATTCAGTTGATCCGACTTTTCAATTTTGAATCTAATGGTTACTGCAGTACCGATTTATATCAAAATATTTACACGTGATAGTGACATGTTGTCACATATCAAAATATGACTAATAACACTGTTTACCATTTGGCATAGTTCCACGATGAAAACAGTACACATGTAATATTTACTCATCAGTTCCAGGGTCCCTACTCCACCATGCTCAAGTCAACACAATTATCCGGCATCACGGTCATTTAACAGGACGCACAAGAAATACCGGTACAAATGATATCCTTCTCTCATTTTAATCTATATATATATATACCGGTATGTATCATCTGCGGAATTTGATTGAAAGTCAGCTTCATATAATTATTATAAATATATTTCTAGGCAAATATTGTGGGTATACAAATAGTGATAACATAATCATCTTGATGTTTTTGTTGGCCCCTTCAGACAACACATGTAATGACAGATGTCGCAAGCCATTCAACGTATATAAATTAATTCTTCCAAGTTGGTTTTTATCCCACGACATCATGCAATTTATGGTCCCATCTGTCTCAAATATATGCGCATTATATGTTTCAATAGCCTTCAGGTATACCATTAAATATACACAATGTACCATTATCAATCAAAATATACACTGATCACTGCCCTAGGCATATGATGAGTCAGCCGACTGATTGCAAACCAATAAATTGTTGGAAAAGTAAATATTATGACCATGCAGAACAGGTAGAATATTTTTCACCACAGGAAATTCATAATACAATCTAAACGACGACTGCCCTGGAATTCAAAATTGATTTATTGTTTTTCCCAAAAAAAATATTGACGAATTAGTCATGTTATTGAAAAATATGAAATTTATCATAACATAAATATTGACCGATTAGTCATGTTACTGGCACACTGGAAGTGATAACTGCTGCTAATAACAATAAAAAGATATTAATATTCATGATGCTATAGCCTTTTGTTGGAAAACTAATGCAAATTTATTTGAAGTATGAAGGTGAGAACATTTACCAATATAATTTGAACACCTAAAGCATGTGAAGGTTTGAGTGGAATAGGCAATTAGGCATTCTGAATATGTGGTTCCTATAAATTATTATCATATACTATGGTAAAAATATCAATATATCAAAATAACATCATGTGTATTAGAACAAAGACAAGTTGTATATTCCGAGTTGATTACAAGTGTCTCAGCCATTTTGAAAACAGCAATTTCCATCACATCACAAACCTTTGGGTATGGGACCATGCTTTATAATATGAACAGCCTCTGGGACAGCCTGAGCGACGCAGGCTGCCTCTGGGATAACAACATGCAAGCAATTGTAAAGAATTACCTATCATTGCCACATACACATTTGTCAACAGTACATTGACAATACTGATCAAGCATTGATAATCACTAGTGATGATGAGATATATATACCTGTAATACCATTGAATACCAATCACTGTACCATTATTGACCCTTAGCCGGTCAACAATACCAATCATGTATAACATATAGTGGATATAAGTGTCATTGAGGATATTGACTATAAACTATTTGATGTAGAACAATATAGATCTAGGGGTCTTTCAACAGGACTTGACCACTGATCATAATTGATTATCAATCTATGTTTGCAGTCGTACATGCACTTCAATCATGTTCATTAATGATTAATACATGTATATGGTATTGTTGCATGACATGACTTGACCTCATAAGTACTCACTACTCAGTCATTAATATTCGGGGTTTTTTTTTCAACCGAGTACAAACAAAATCATTTGTTCTGGTATTTTGCCCACATCATGCACATACCCCGGTATAAATCCAAAAGGGAGCATATGAATCGGCTCTAAAAATAAGAAGACATTGAATTAACATGCCTCAGAATATTGTGCAAAAATATTCATATAGTTTTTGTGAACAACATTGATTATGTATTAGGGAAAATGATTATGTGAAAATCACTTATTTCACTGTTTTAGGTTTACAACATGTTCACTGCATGGAACCTTATAGCATAATGGAAGATTTTCTGAATTGAGATAGGTTTACAACATGTTCACTGCATGGAACCTTATAGCATAATGGAAGACTTTCTGAATTGAGATGGAAAATGATGTCATTCTGACTCAGCCCGTCATTGAAAATGCATTCTAATTCAAACCTCTCAATCAATGAATGCCTAGGTAAGATTACAGCGATTATAGCGATATCATAATGCTAACACAAAACGAACATATTCTTGTGAGTCCAATTGACTACTAGTACTTGAGGTAGAGTCTATACACCGTATTTTGTGTCCATATATATCAGAGATTATTTGGGGCTAGTGTAGATCACGCGAGCAGAGCTCATGTCGCTTGGACAAGTTGGACTGCGCCCAGTGATGTCTTTCTGTATCGCACCAGGCAGCGACAGGTGTTACGAAGCACATGTAGGATGGGCAATTTTTATAGCCAAATCATGATGTACCCATCAAGACACACCATGTTAACATAGGTCAACAGAAATTTGGCAAAATGGCTATAAGCAGAAATACATAACGAGAGATCTCGTTATGTATTTCTGCTATAAGTATATACTATATTGGAGCACTGTACAGCCCGAGTGACGTGGAGCACCACGTCGCTCAGGTTGAGTACTGTACGAGCCATCCGTCCTAAATTCGCCGCATCCCTAAGTTCGCCAACAGCATACTAGTATTAGCAAAGCATAGAAGCTGTCTTTGTGAAAAACAAAATGATGGTGACTAGTCATGATACTAGACTATCGATTAACGATTTTAATGGCTGTTTTGAAGGACATAACAGAGCCCAAAAATGCTGTTGGCGAATTTTGGAAAGCGTCGAATTTAGGACGGATGGCTCGTACGTATAGCATACTAGAATCTAGTATGAGAACAAGAGTCTAGCAAAATTTTTGTACTCTTTGTACTCTGAACATGACTGCGACATGCTGAGCTGCATATGACAACATAATCAGCTGATAACATGCATCATGATACGAATCAAAACTAGCGTGGCTAGGTCTAATCGGAGTAAACCTACAAACGTGAAGTCTTACTCACAAATCTTATGTAGAAAAAACTTATGTAGACAATTTGGTATCACGCAGGCACACAATCTCCCGTAAGGTAAATGACGACTCTCTTAGGCTTAGCACATGTCTGTGTTTCACATGCAATCATCAGTGAACTGACAAATGTCAAGGACAAAAAAAAATGTGGGACTGGGTCACGATGGATGAGTGAATGTTCTTGGTACATTTTGCAGCTATTATCTGAAACCTCATGATTTGAGATAGTTTTCAATGAATTGGAGTAGTGATAGTCACTTATTTAGATGTCCTTAGATTACCAAAAGTCATTGAAACAATCGAATAAGGTTAATTCATACGTTTTAGCAGAAAACCAAGAACGGCAGAAGGGTCAAAATCTTTCATTAATACCGACCATAAACTTTTAATCACGCTGCACATGCGCATCATACAAAGGCAGCCATACGATATACAGCAACGGACCATATAATATCATGTATACATAACATGTATAACCCATGTAGGCAGGTTATGTTGTATATTTTATTCACATTCAATAAGGATTTAAAAGTTTACCGTATCCTGATTGAATGGGCTGTCTCCAGCAAACAAGTATGGAGTTCCAGAAGGGACATTACGACTTACTATTTACCACTTACTACTTACCACTTACCACTTACTACTTACTCTATCTGGGACATTACGACCATTATTGCCCCATGACCAAATAAAATTTGGTTTGTCTCCCAAAATGTAGAATTTCAGTCACTTTTATAATCCTATTATTACGTACATATTTGAATCAGACTAACTTTGACATTATTCAAAGGGTCAGTGGGGGAGGGGGGGGGGGGGGGGGGTTCCCGTGCACTACCCACACCTCTCAGCGAAAGTGCCCCTTCATATATTGAACACGATTATGAGTGTTGACATTGAAAATTTAGGGATGTACTCCCTGTTTTGACCGCATTTGTAAGGGGGCTCTCGTTGAGCGACTCTTTCATACTGACCTATACAGAAACTGAATGTGCCATTGGAAATAATATTTAAATATCTTTTTAACAGTGTAAAGGAAAAACAATATTCAATTATTTTCATGTCTACGGAGCAGCTCAAATGCGAATCTTATCGGAAATCTAAGATAAATCGCTTGACCCAAAACCCTACACGGCCTAACAATTTAAATACAATGTTTTAGCTCCTGAAATATATTTGTAGGTATTTCTGAGCTTTAACATCTGTATGAAGATAATTCAACTGTATGTGGACCTGTGAATCTAACAAAGTTGAATACCAAAAAGAAAGTCCAAGATGGCTACCAATACCTGAAGTTCAATAAATCATTGTTGATTATCCAATAATTTTCTAATGATTGGTTTTCTGATACAAATGATCAATAATACTATTGGTATCATGATCAGCTCACACGTATAGACGTATTTCAAGATGACATCCTTATTCCACTGAGGAGGCTTGAAAATATACTTTGGAGAAGTCATCGCATTATGGTTTAGTCGGGCACGTATGCTAGGTATTCCTGCATCCCCTCCCACAACATAATCCTCCTGAACTAACTTTTTTAGTTAGTATGATTCCAAATGCCCATCCTTGGAGGAAATGGGTCTTTTCAAAATAGCCACTTCAAAAATTACACAATCATGTTTGGGGCTATACCCCCAGCTTCTTTTGCAGGTAGGGACACGACTTTGGTGTCTATGTTCATACTTTCGATACTGGGAACTCGAATGCTATCATTGCTGTCATCGAATTCCTGCATTTATGACCCGAGAATGAACGCAACGCTCGAATGTAGTTGGTGAAACTATCGATCTAGTATGATGGTGAATAATTCATATAAACTAGGATTTTGGGTCTTATGAAGCTAACAATGTTATATGTGCAAGAAATGCAACCCTTTTTCCCTTCAAAGAAAGCAAGTGAAAGCCAAGATGGCCCTCACAGCCAACATATAATTTCTGCATTTGAACAATACCTTTGCATGTAAATGGACACTAGTGATAAAATTAAACAACTCAAAAGGAGACTGCAGCTAGATCGTGGCCATTTCCCTTCTATTGCATTGGAATAAAGACGCCATAGCAAGCCAGTAATGTTTACATCTACCATTTGTTTGTTTGTTTTGACAGTTGCCATGAACAGCCGCCTCAGTGTCAACACCCACCACTTTTGTTCAGCGTGGCAAATGAAGCATGTTCATTGTTGAAGACATTTAGCATGATCATGATGATTTACAATGAAAAATGAGTACCCCTTATAAATGATAAAGTAATGATATGCGTACATTTTTGTCCAGCATGCTATGACAGTCACACAAAATGTAGTAGCTCAAGAAAGTTTTCAACACCAATGCTAGACTGACTTCTAGTCTCATATGGCAAATGAGCATATATGCTCATGGGCTCTAGTCGCTATATAATGCTGATTTGGAAGATTTCTGGAATGCTGTAATAGCACATCATTGGCTGGAGGGATTCATTTCATATCCTTGTTCATGTTGCAGAGAACTTTCAATCAGTTGCACAATACCAACACTGATGTCACTAGTGATAGGGCCAAGACCCTATTGCACATCGTTTATCATAGAATACTAAGAACAACATCTCAGAAATCTTCCAAGTAAGAGTAGCGACTAGAGCATATGAACCACCAGAGGTTGCATAACCACACAAAACATGGATTGACGGTAATATGTTTCCCACCCAGACCACCTCTTGTCAGAGATGTCTTCGATCTTGATGTCAAATACGATATCATGAAACTTGATTTTGTAATTTTCGACAGTGGCCATTTTGAAAAAAACACCCAGATTTTTTTTTACCTGTGATGGGCCTCCGGAAACATATCTGATATAAAAACTTGAAAATTCGGTTTACATAGGAGGATTGTGTCGGGTAAGGGGAGTGTAGGGGTGTGGAGGAATACCTATCATACATGTCCGACTGAACCATACAGTGGCGACTTCTCCAAAGTATGTTTCAAGCATATTAGATTAAATATCGAGGTCATCTTGAAATACATCTGTCCTGTTGAGCTAATTCTGATAACAATTATTCATTCGTATCAGATAACCAATCATTTGAACCTTATTTCATGTGTCTTATCTCAGAGAAGTTATTTATTCATTGAATTTCAGGCGCTGGTGGCCATCTTTCTCATTTGTAGAACTTCGATATATTCACAGCTTCACATACATTTGCATTATTTTCATATGGATGTCATAGTTCAGTAAATACCTACAAATAACTTTCAAGCGCTAGACCATACATTTATCCAAATTGTTATGGCAAGCATGGTTTTGAGGCAACAGATACTTAGACTTCTGGTAAGATCTTTCACTTGATCTGCCCTGTATAGATGACTATTGATTATTTAAATCAATATTGATTATTTCAATATACTTTTCAATGGGACATTTCGTTTATTGATATGTCAATTGGAATGAAAATGGCATACCAACAACTAACCATACCCCTGAGTGTCACTCGGCCCGAGTGGCTGAAAACACGACAGAGGGTGCCTTACTAAAGTGGCCAAACAGTCAATATTACAAAATCACAAACTTAATTGAGAGCGAGCATGAACGGTTTCATGCTTTACAGACATTATCCCAACAAGTAAATCTAAATTGAAACAGTAAAGCAATAACACTGAGTTGAACTGTAGCAAGTAAGAAGCGCTAATTTGAAATCATGATATATTCCAACTGCTTACATCTATGCAAAAAAATCAGTGATGTTTTCACCTTAGTCATAATGCGTCTTACGATGATACAAAGGTAATAAAAAGCCTCTTAGGTTCAAAGAACATAGTAATATACACCCAATACTGTCAGAGATATGAAAAATTTCAGTTTTCGATGCGAGCGACACGGACATCTGAGGTTTGTTGTCTTAAAGACTGTAAATTCCATCTGAAATTTAGGCAACAAGCAAAAAACTCAAGAGTAATATATTTTCAATGAACAGAAGCCAAAAAAATCAAATTTGGCGACCAAGCTAAAGTAATCATCAAATGACAACAAATGCCGCCTGACTATACATATTTATTCAATCTATCAGACGGATCTCCACCGTCAGTTGGAATTAAACCAGTTCCACTATCTTGTATTGACCCTCAAGCTGCATATCATTGCAGTTCATTGCCTACTCCATGTAGGATCCTCCATGCCAGGAATGGCATCTCCTGGACACATGCAGTCTCTAAAATTGATGCCCACTCTGAGGGACCGTGGAAGTCTTGACTGGTGTTTCTGTCTCAGTTGGTGGCGGCAGTGTTGAGAGCATTATAGTTCAGATGTGCTCAACCAATGCATAGATTTTCCTTGCGATGAGCACCATGGGGTACTCCCCCACAAACTATGGTTTGTTGACGAGGCTGAGTACTAGCATAACACTCCTCATATGATAAGCCCCAAATCACGAACAGCCGACCATTTATTTGTACTCAAAACCTTGGTGGATTTCTACAAGACAAAAAAGCAAACCCTTTATGGATGTTTTATTGACCTACGAAAAGCTTTCGATTCTGTATGGAGGGTAAGACTTCTATAAATTGCTCAAGACGGGAATAAGTCCAAAAATCGTTTTAACTAGACATAAAAGCCTATAGGCTTTGAGACATCCCCCAATTTGTTCTTATTATTTCAAATGGTCATACTGGACTGAGAAAAAAGGATACATAGGCCATTGTATGTGGGTAAGAGTGAGAGCTCATCAGACAGTTTCTCACCAGAACTGCTTTCTATCATCTTGACAACTTGGCCCACCAGACATTTGCCACCCCAAATGAATGGACAATTACCCAGCCAATATTATTCAGAGTACTAGTATATTTGATCAGGATGTTCGTGATATTTTTCAGGTGCTCCTGTCAAATATAAAATGATACGTGACTAAAAGAATGCTGTGTCATCTTGGCCAATTTTGTGATTTCAAAACTTGTACAATACAGCGGAATTTTCGCATTCATGTTATAACCAAAGCCAAACATTTCCCAGCTAACTAAAACAATGATGATTTGGTCATTGCATGTGAAATAGAGTTGAATAACAAAACATTCAAACAATACATGTTTGTACAATATAAATGCAGACAGGGCAAATCATTCCCCAAGCATGTTGTGTCATGTGTGTTGGCTTATTAACCAACTATTGTATTCTGTGGGATGGAACTTCATTCTTTTACCATGTACACACACTAGTAAACCAGGCTTTGGAGGGGGGAGTGAGGGATTATCCATGGATATGAGCCTAGGGTCATGTTGGACATGCTAGTTATACTGCTGTATCACTTGTCAGGCATGACTGAGCAGGGCTGGCTGAGAGGGGTGGAGCCTATTTCTGTGCTGGACAGACTGGGTGATCTTGTCAGGCATGACTGAGCAGGGCTGGCTGAGAGGGGCGGAGCCTATTTCTGTGCTGGACAGACTGGCTGATCTTGTAAGGCATGACTGAGCAGGGCTGGCTGAGAGGGGCAGAGCCTATTGCTGTGCTGGACAGATCTTCTGCACTGGCTGAGAGGGCAGAGCCTAGCCTCATGCTGGACATGCAGGCTGCAGTCATTTAATACAGTAGCATGGCTCAGTTACAGTATTACATCTGCATGGGCTTAGGCGAGGTAAAAATTCTAAGTCCAAAAAAAAAAAAAAATACACCTAAAAAAAATTTTCCCCCTGGATATTGCCTGAATCAAATTATGACATTGACAGGAATCGCCCGATTTATTTTTCGAAAATGGCCGCTGGTGGCCATCTTGGATTTCGGATCTCGACGAAAAACAATAGGGGGAGCAAAGTATTTCGGATGAGCTGTGAAAATTTCGGAAAGATAGATCAAGGCGTTCAAGAGTTATGATCCGGAAACCAAACGGCGGGAAAAAAAAACAAAAACATAAGGCCTCCCGATTTTCAATCGGGATGCCTAATAATAAAAGATCTCTACTCCAAATCTGTGAACAGAGTTATGGTAGACGGTCATTTATTAAACACATTCGAAACGCATATAGGTACAATGCAAGGTTGCAATCGCAGATGTGCAAAGTTTAATTTAATTATGCAGATCTAACATATGCAAAAGATGTGGATTCGTCCTATGATCTGATGATGGTCTCTATCAATTTTTAGCTCAATCGATATATCCGTTCTGACGTAAATTGACGTTTTTGTGGCAACAAATCGGTAAACTTTCAAAGGAAACTTTGTTTGTTTCTCTGTTCTCACTCTAGTGTCCACCAGTGTCCACACTCTAGAGTCCTTCCAAAGTTGATGTGCATATTCGGGAGGATAATGGGCATGTCAAGTTCGATTTTGGTGCTTCATGGTTCATGGTCACGCAAAACGTTGTAAACACATAAGCAGATAAGTGGTTTTAACTCCGGTTCTAATTGTCTTAGAGATTTCAAACCAGGTTTGTGTTGTAGATACACTTGAGTTCTATGTTCCGTGACCTTGACCTTGACTTTTGACCCTGACAAATTCGCCTAAGACGAATGTCAAGGTCGAGTATGAAGTTCAGTGCACCCTATCGAAAAGTATATCGTTGGAAAGGTCTTGAGATTCTGATTCCAATGATATTTTATTTTTGGCGCTGCGACGTACACTAACGTCATCATGACGTCATAAACGTCAAATTCCCGAAATTTCAGAAGGCCATAGCATCGTCAATACTGTACAGAATCACTTGAAATTCGATATGCATATTACCAGCATTGACGTCTACAAATTGAAGTACGAAGGTCAAAGGTCAAGGTCAAGGTCATCGAAATCCCAGAAAAACACGTTTTCGGCCTGAATTGAAGTAGGCTCATGAAATTTAATCCATGTCATTCAGAAGAGATATGACAATCAGACATTTATGTCAATTCCATGATTGACCTTGGTCGCAAAAATGAGGTCACATGAGCAAAACTTCAAGGTCAAATTTTCAAACTAACTGAAACCTATCAAGTAGTATATCAAACGGAAGGTCTTGATACCCTGATACATGCTATTTCATTAGTTTTGAGATGTAACGTTCGTTGACGTCACAGTGACGCCATAAACGTCAATTTTTCGAAATTTAAAAAGGCCATAGTGTCCACAATTCTTGTTCGAATGAAATTATTCAAGTACAATCTATATCTCCATGCACAAGGAATGCACAATTTGTGTGACCGAAGGTAATGGTCAAGGTGGAGGAAAAGGTCAAAATCTTATAAATGACCATAACTTCGGAACTAATCGTTGTAGAGAGTTCAAACTGGGACCATATTGTAGCATAGAGGACAAAAGGTCATTATTAGATGACCTTGAATATGACCTTTGACCTTGAGAATTCCGGCAAGTGCGTCGCCTATGGCGTCTCGTTTATATTGTATCGTGTGCGGATATTGACTGCTGTAAGATAGTTGCTCCCTTTCTCAGGAAATGTTTGCTCCATCTTGAATAGTTTGTACATGTATATACTACCAGTAGGCACGTGAACATATATAAACCTGAACTTTTGTGTGCAAATGCCTGTAAAATACTGGCATGTCAGGTTGCGGAATGTTGTTTCATACTTTATTATTTTGTACCTATTTTTGTTGTGATTTTCCCCAATACGGCTTGATAAAGTATTCTATTATTATTATTATGTAACCCTGTGACATGTGTACGTTTCGTTGCCCTTGAATCGCTCCAAGTGGGCCATTTTGGGCCCAAAGTCGGCCCAAATGTGACTTTCGCATGTTAAATTCTCCTATGCTTTATAATGGGGCACATTTTTCCAAATATCTCACTTAATATTGAAATTAGAGATTAGGAATCAATTGTGGACGTATAGGAGATGATATATGCTGAATATGCTCATAACCTTGAATTTGACCTTTGACCTCATTTTCAAGGTCGCAGGACAAAATGGCTAATATCTCACTTATTATCGACTTTACAGCTTACTAGTAGTAACCAATTGTGAACATATAGGAAATGATATATTCTGAATATTGTCATGACCTTGAACTTGACCTTTGACCTCATTTTCAAGGTCGCAGGACAAAATGGCTAATATCTCGCTTATTATCGACTTTACAGCTTAGGAATCAATTATGAACATATAGGAAATGATATATGCTGAATATTGCTATGACCTTGAATTTGACGTTTGACCTCATTTTCAAGGTCAGAGAACGAAATGGCTAATATCTCGCTTTTTATCGACTTTACAGCTTAGCAATCAATTGTGAACATATAGGAAATGATATATGCTGAATATTGCTATGACCTTGAATTCGACCTCTGACCTCAAGTCACAGGACATAATGGCTCATATCTCGCTTATTATCAACTTTACAGCTTAGGAATGAATTGTGGACATACTAGAAATGACATATGCCGAATATTATTGTGTCCTTGAATTGACCAATGACCTTATTTTCAAGGTCACTGGACAAAATACTAATATCTAAAATATATATTGTCCGGTAACCTTTCTAAGCCCTTGGGCTAATTTTTTATTTAAGGGCTGTTTGTTTTTTCCGCCCTCCCTCCTAGCTTCTGATTTTCCAAAGGACGAGAAACACAAAATTAAACAGGAGTGGCCCGATCTAATCGACGACTGCCTTGGAATTCAAAATTGATTTATTGATTTTCCCCCAAAAAATATTGACCAATTAGTCATGTTATTGAAAAACATGGAACTTATCATAACATAAATATTGCCAGAGCGATTAGTCATGTTACCGGTATATACACTGAAAGTGGTAAATACTGATATTTACAGTGAACAGGTATTTATAATTCACAATGCTATACATGTAGTATTTCGTTGGAAAACTAATTTATTTGAAGCATGAAGGTGAGAACACCTAAAGGGTTGAGTGGGATAGGCAATCGAAGGCATTCTGAATACAATTGATGCTTCAATAGATTAGGTATTATCATATAATATGGTGGACAATATTAATATAATCATGATAATTGAACAAAGACAAGTTGTATATTCCGAGCTGATTACAAGTGTCTTTGACATTCAAAAACCACAATTTCTATCACAAACCTTTGGGTACGGGACCATGCTTTATAATATGAACAGCCTCTCATACAACAACATGCAAGCAGTTGTGAAGAATTACATATTATCTCGATTATAATGATAATATATTCTATTTGTTGGTATAAACATAATTATAAAAGCATAATTAAAAGCATTAATTAGCTTTTAAAAAATAAACATAATTATAAAAGCTAAACTATGATCTAGCTAGTAATAAATGTGGACATTATACACTGTGTTATGCTCAACATGTACAATACATGTTTATGTTGGCCATGAAGGTATCGTAAATACATATTTGAATCTTTCGACACTTATAATCTGTAAAAGAAGTCCTACCTGGTATTTCTAATTGATTAACCAGACACTTTCTTGTTGCTGTTTAGCACATGGGGGTATGTATGACACAGTTGTTCAAAGAATTTGTCTCTCAGGATGCACCATCTTTCCCAGATGTGATATTGTGAATGAGTTGAGCGATTTTATTATGTTTATCAATCTCGTCCTGCAGTTCCTTGACTTTTGCTTCTTTGTCCTTGAGAGCGTTTTCATTCTTCCGACACACCAGCTCCAATGTTGAAACCTGATGTTGGAGCTCTTTCTTTAAGCTCTCAGTTTTTGTGAGCTCCTCTCTGAGTGTGTCAACGGTCTCTTCCATGTCATCTCGCTCCTTTGTCATTTTCCGCAGCAATTTATCGCTCTTCGTCAAGGCCTTGGTGGCCTCCTGTAATTTGGATTCTTTCTCCTTGAGTTGTTTGGAAAGTGATTTCCTCTCTTCTTCTATCTCAGTCAATTGTTGTGAGGCTGTGTCATACTGCTGTTTGATTGTTTCATTGCGTCGCTGTAACATCTCGTGCATGTCAGCCAGGGACTGGTGATCCTGCTTCAACGACATCAGAGTTCGCTGTGTGTTCTCCAGTCTTTGAACCTGTTCTGTATGAGTTCCCACCAGCTCTTGATGCTCCTGTGCTATCACTTCCAGTCGTGCATTGTCCTGCACTGCCTCCTCCAGTTCAGTGGAGAGTTTGTCACGTTCAAGAACCATAGCGTTGATCTGTTCTCGGTAGGTCTCACTTCTCTGCTCCCAGTCCTGCAACAGAGACCGCAGCTTCTGTGCCTCGACTTCAGTGCGTGCCATCCTACATCGATACTGTGTGATCAGTCGGTCAGCCTGTGCCATTGCCAGTGACTTAGCATCCAATAGATCTTGTAAGTGTGTTTCCTTCGTCATCAAAGACTGAAGTTTGTGTTCATATACACTGATGAGCTCTGAACTTCGGACATCCTTTATCTCTAGGCCATTCTGCATTTTTTCGATTAGACTTTCAAGAGATTGATCCAATGTCGTGTGTGACATGTTCTGCACACTTCTGGATGTTAGAGGCTTGTGCACAGATTTTCTCAAGTCAGCTGGATTGTTTTCTTTATTGGAAAATTCTTCTGAGACTAGCGTTGAATCTTGAGCAGTGAAGGACTGTTTAGACCCGAGATGATTCTGCTGTTTCCCTATCCGAGCTGCTATCGAATCCCCAATCATTGTAGTTGGGAACTCCGGCAGGCAGGCACCACTTGTGATGATGCGCAGGACCATTTGAACATTGTCGCGGATACCGGACGTCAGGCCCTGAGACAGGAACGGCACAAGCTGAGGAACCTGCAGTATATTGCATAGTTCAGTGTCTAGGCCTGGCACCAGCTTTCTGAGTGTGATCATGAGATCTAGGGTATACAAGACAACTCCCACACCATCCTCACTCCAATCCTCTGGGTCAGATGTCGGAGTCCAGCGCACGCCCTTCAGGCCCACCATGTTGTGATGCAGCTGGTAGTCTATCAGAACTGTACACATCTGAACGGTAACCACACTAGCAACCAGGGGGCGAAAAGTCTCTTCCGAGCTCAGCAGCTGTAGAAGTTGCAAGGTTCGAATGAGTTTTTGCGCATGCTTTCGCGATGCAATATGCGGCTCCGAGATAGCATCGCGCATCACGGACAGGATCTTGTTGGTCCAGGGAGAGGCTGTCGTCAACACGCCCTGGTCAAGGATCTCCTCATACATCTCCTTGAAGAATTGGATGGCGAGCAGCGGAGCATCCCTGTGGGTCTCCACTGACTGACTGGCCCAGTGTAACACAGTGGCAAAACCGCCAGTCGACTGGCAGTTGTTAGACTCTCGTTGTACAACATCCAAGGTGGTGGGTGCCCCGAGAGATCGACGGCAGATCACACAGCGGATCCCATTGATGGAGCACAGGGAGAGGAGTAGTTCAAATATCTTGGCATTGGAATCTCCCTGGTCTGTTGACACTGACAACAAAGCCAAAACCCCAGAAATACAGGAATCCAGGTGGTCATAGACAGGGAGATTATGTCGTATTTTGTTGTGTTTTAGTAAGTCCATGAATACGTCTACGGTGTATTGTCGAGTTCCAATGTCACCATGCATCAAAATGTTGAACAGCAGGGCAAAAATCTGAACTATGTTCTCATTGCTGAAAATCTTTCCACCAAAGTCGTCATTTAGACAGAGACTGCCAAGGGCTGACAGCGCAAATATCACTAAACGGTTGTTCTTGTGGGACAGAAAGTTGGCCAGCTTTTGGCAAAACGACTTGACCTTGTCTGGTTTCTGGTTTTTGACAGTCATTTGGACAGGAATATTGTTTCGGCAGAGATTTGCAACGAGTCCAACACAGGATATCGTCAATTCATCCTCCTTTTCTTGTATATGTTTAATCAGGAAGGTCATAAGGTCATCAAGATATGCTTCTTGGAATGAAACTTTGCATCCGTAAGTTATCTTCTGCAGCAACTTCAGACACAGAGACGTGTTGGGATCCGCTGCAGATAGGGTCTGAGTTTTGAGGAACTTGGCCAATGAGGAGGTCATGTGATACGTGGCATGTAATGTGGTTGAGATCTCTCTCTTCACCGCTAGATTGTCAAACAGCAGCATAATTTTCTGTGCCAATGAAGATGGAGTTTCGTCATTGTCAAAAATGTCAACAAGGTATGATAGACATTCTGTCGGCAGCATTTCACTGGTGGTGAAAACTGCCAGGGAAGAAGCTTTGGTCGTCATGCTGATCAACACATCGAGCTGCCTTGTCAGGTGGACTTGATTGTTCTCGAGCGGGTTGCTGATGTATGTTGTGGCGGCGTTCACAACACTCTGTACACATGATGTGAGCTCCATGGCTGATCCGGTCTCACACCTCTCTTGGACAGTTCAAACTTGAAGCTAGGTCACAGCAGGTTTATGTCAGTTGAGGGTTTGTTCTGTGCAATGAGATAAAAAGATTGTGTTAAATCTAATTGTGTTACACAGCATCCAATAGGCTGCTTGGGTTGGGTACATGCAATTCAGGGAGAGTTTTTCCTCATACACATTGCCACATACACATTTGTCAACATTGTACATTGACAATACTGATCAAGCATTGATAATCACTAGTGATGAAATTTCCCACTATGAAATATATACATGTAATACCATTAATTACCAATCAATGTATCATTATTGACTCTTAGCCAGTCAACAATACCAATCATGTATAACATATACATGATATAGTGGATATAAGTGTCATTGAGGATAAACTATTCAATGTAGAACATTATAGAGGTCCCTCAACAGGACTTGACGACTGATCATGACTGATTATCAAAATCAATGTTTGCAGTCGTACATGCACTGGATAAGTGGTATTACATGTATTATGGCATGACATGTGACTTATACTCAGTTATTAAAACATTTTTTTTTAACCGAGAACAAACCAAATCATTTGCTCTGGTGTGCTATTTTGCACACATCATGCACATTTATCAATCCGTATAAAGGGAGCACTGGTATGTGAATTCGGCTCTAAAAATAAGACCGCTACAAAGACACTGAATTTACATGCCTCAGAGCAATGTGCAAACATAGCACCAAGGGTGCTGTAGCTTACTGGCAATCATGGGAATTGCATAGAATACTGATTTTCCAACATATAAATTGTTATACTGATGTTAAAATCTATTGTTAAAACATGTTCATAAATGTTGCTAAAAAAAATATTTCTGTATGGACTATAAAACGAAATCAAGTTACATCTTGAAAGATTTATTTCGTTAATGACATATTTTCACAGACCGTCGATTCAAAGGCAACAACAAAACTTATACACATCACAAAGGTACTCAAGGAGAGTTTTATATATGCTTTTGAGAGAAACTGTCTGAATAGATTTTGAGAAAATGGCCACCAAAGACAAAATTCATCGTTTTTTCAACAAAAAAGGTCGTTTTGACCTTTCAAGGCCATTGAAGGTCAAATTCAAGGTCACCACTCAAACCCCAAATACCGTATATGATTTCCCATTAGAATGTGCTAATACTTAGGCTCTATCTTGAAGTGTTCTATGAGTTTGCTCCGCACAGCTCCCATTTACACGGTGGCTAGGCGTTACGCGTTATTCAGGGAGTGCCGCGTAAAATCGTGAGTATTACGCGTTATGATGGCATCGTGATTTTTTCTAATGTCGCGACATCGGCAAGTTCAAATCGCGATCTACACATGTCGACATAACTGTGGACACTGAATATCTCGTACTCGTATTCACTGGTATATAACACTACGTAAATGTATATCTTAGTATTAAATGTGATAAAATGTCAATATAAGCCCTGAATTTTCAATAAACTGATAAAATTCTCTTGTGTTTGTTATTTTTTCTTTTCCATCATGTGGGCAGGCAAGCATGAACAGACGCATGCGCAGTCACAATCAAATGATTTTAGGAAACATGACGTCACGCATGGGATACTCTCACCATCCAATCACAATATGTGTTACATACGACGGTCAGCATTAGGACATATCATGTATATTGACATCTGACATGTGTTGATCTGACACACCGAAAATGTATGAAAATCTGGACGTCTAGCATTGGAAAGATGATTGAATTGTTGAAATTGACGATGCGATGTCGGGAAAATGCAGATCGCGACGTCGTCAAACTTCAAATATCAAGATGCATGAATGTCGCGACATTCGATGCCATCTCTAGAAATGGCACAGGAAACGACACTGGTCCCCACTTCAAATGAGAAAAAATTGATGAAAAAGTTCATTTTCCTCCTAAAATTTTGTTCACACAGAACATCCCAATAAGCAAACATTACGTATGCTACTATGAACTACTTGCATACATCGTTATATTTTACGAAAATGGACACACAGTTCGTGATAACACCCGCACGCTTGCGACTTGATGGCGGCCTGATCACTCTGGCGGCCTTATCACCTGTACCCCGTATAAACAAAGCCACCCCGCGTTGTCACGCTACCATTGTCGTAGACAAAGTACGTCTTTTGGGAATACCTGCTGAGGGCCGCAGGTCGGACCTGCAGTCCTCAGTAGGTATCCCCGAAAGACGTGCTTTGTCTACCATTGACATTGTCGAGTCACGGTCACTTACCCAATAGTTAGTATACTCGATTTTGCCCGTACGATACTTGTTAGCTACTGTAGTTGTTTGATCTGCACCGGCCATGGCACCGGCCCTGTGACCGGGGACAGTGGAAGTACGATACTAGATCTACTTTGTTTACTTCGAGTTTATCGCGTCACTCTTGTTTGAACATGCTGCGTACAAACGATTTGTTTATACCACTTGACTTAACCTATAAACATTTCCGAACTGGCCTATTCATACGTACTTTTTTTAGCAGAATACCATTCGAAAACCAACAACGGCAGAAGGGTCAAAATCTTTCATTAATACCGACCATAAACTGTTAATCACGCTGCACAGGCGCATCATACAAAGGCAACCATACGAAATATATACAGCAACGGACCATATGTATGACCCATGTAGGCAGGTTATGTTGTATATTTCATTTACATTCAATAAGGATTTAGAATTTTATCCTGATTGAATGAGCTGTTTCCAGCGAACAAATACTACGGTAATAAGTCTGAAATAAAATTGATTGATTGATTGATTGATTGATTGATTGATAAAGGACAGCATACATGTATACACTAGTCGCATGTACGTTGGTTTAGGCTTAACCAGGTCCATAATTGATCAAATGTTTTATTTTAGGCCTGTGTAAAGTTTGACGACCCCACAATAAAAAGATACCCATAATTACTGGAGTGTCGCCGAATGTCTTACAAATCAACCAGCACATACATCCACCATAATCATGGTGTTACTATTTGTTTAGTCTCAAAAAGCCATATTCAAATATCATATTTCAATATGATATTTGCCATAATGCTGAAGTATTTCCCTCTTTCGATGAGATCTCGTCCCCGAGGTCAGCTCTTATCTCACTGTTCAGCCACACCACCCTGATCAAGTTGATCACCCATATGGGTGCCCCAGACAAACATGCTATACCCGTCTGCCTTCAGGGAGCAGAAACCCGATATATTTTACTTGATGTGAGTCAGCAGTGGGCGGAGGGGGGCCACCCAGGACCAGTGTCAAGACCAACCATCATTGTTTCTCAGGGTATGCCACCATTTAAAGTTTGGCGACCACACAATATTGAGGTATCGCTGAATGTCTTATAAGTCCACCAGCACTATAACCGCAGTGTTCTTACTTATGTAGATCTAACATGTCATAGTGCTACACCTACCCGGATGAAAAGTTTGGTGTGGCTGCAAATGGTGCAGTACCATATACATAAATATATGTCTTTTAGTTAAATGAAATGATTGAAACACAGTCGATGTAGCCTTTATGTAAAGTTCCACTTCTGACACTCTGTTCTGTCAAGTTATTTGCCTACCGGTAAGTATTATTCCGATATATCAGACGGATCTCTACCGTCAGTTGGAGTTAGCCCAGTTCCACCATCGTGTAGGCCTATTGACCCTCAAGCTGCATATCATTGCAGTTTATGGCCTACTCCATGTACATGTAAGATCCTCCATGCCAGAAATGGCATCTCCTGGATACAGTCTCTAAAATTGATGCCCACTCTGAGGGGCCGTGGAAGTCTTGACTGGTGTTTCTGTCTCTACTAGTGCACAAAAAACCCCAGTTGGTGGCGACAGTGTTGAGAGCATTGTCCAGATGTGCTAAGTACTAGCCCCATGGCTTGGGTCAAAGAATGTAAAATCAAACTACCAATGTGGACTATTTGGGGGTTGAAGTTAGCCATAAATGCACATTGCATAACTTGCTCTCTGTTTTTTTTTCCGGGAAGCATCTCGAGGACCAGCATGGCAGTCTGCTTTTCTTGGACCAACCATTCTGACCAGGAATGCCATCCTGGCATACACATCTAGAATGATGCTGGCAGAGACCAGAGCTGTTCTGGCCCGGCTGACCAAGATAGGCATGCACCCCTCAAAACCCGTGTTGTCACTGTGCGACCAAATCTACCTTGGTATGGTCAAGAAATCACCAAAACCAAAAAGCGCTGTCGACCAATGGAAAGGTGTTAGAGAAGATCGGGTTTGGAAGATGACAGACTGGTTTATAAAGAGTGTCGTGACAGCCTTTATAATTAGATCAAGATGGCCAAGACTGAGTACTACTCACAGTTGATTACTGAGTGCAATGACCAGAAGTGCCTTTTTCGTGTCATCGATAAACTCCTTCACTGCAAACAATCATCAAAACTACCATCCAACGGCCCTGTTTCTGATATACCTGCAAAAATTCAACAACTATTTCTCTGATGTCGCCTTGATAACAGCGAAGTACAGAATTATCCTCAGCACCAAGTCCATCAGATTTCCCCAATCTGGGTGTAGACCAGGCCACAGTGGATGAGGTTATCAAAATCACCTGTGCCTCCCCACCAATAGCTGTCCTCTGGATCCCATACCTACCTGGCTCCTGAAAAAAAAGCATCTCGTATCCTTGGCGCCGATCATCACCAACATCGCCAATAAGTACTAGTAATTGGAGAGCGGAGAATAGCTACCGTCCAGTTAGCAACCTATCATTTGTCTCAAAGGTGGTAGAGGCTGGTGACATCTCGCATTGCTGACCATAATGTCTGACCATCATTTGTATGAGCCCATGCCATCAGCCTACCCGGTGGGCCATGAAACACAGACTCATCTTCTCAGAGTACAAAATGACATCTTGTGTGCTCTGGACAAGCGTCATGCAGTGCATCTAATTCTCCTGGCTAATTCTCCTGGTCAGCCAACGCATCTCATACAAAGTGCTGCTCCTGACCAGGAAAGCTCTGCATGGCCAAGCACCAGGATACATAGCAGACCTGTTGATCTCTTATGACCCCGTTTGTTCACTCCGCTCAGGAAAGAAATCACTCCTGAAGGAACCTCGGACTGATATGTGCAGATGTGGTGATTATGCTTTCAGTGTTGTGGCGACACATCTGTGGAATTCTATTCCAGAACATTTACGCCTATGTGAAGAGAAAAAACGATTTAAATCCCAGCTGAAGTCACACTTGTTCGCCGGCACCTTTGAAAGGCCTCGAGTCTGATAAAGGCGCTCAACGAAATGGTGACTATTGACTATTGGCCCAGCTTAGAAGCCATCACCGTGACCGCTATAGTATATAGTCTATGAGTAGGGTTTGATGGATAACACTTGACAAGCCGTGCATTTTCAGGTCACAGATCTAAATTTTCGATGCCAAGTGGACCAAAAGGCAGGTCTCTGGATGGGACAGGCTCTCAGAGAGTGCAATAGACGTGGAATCAATACCCAGTATTATGTATTCCGAGCAAACAAAACAGGGTCCGTTATCCAATCTCATAGTCCGGGGACAGAAAGTCATATCAGGCATACGAAGTGAGAGAAAACAAAAATGACAGGGAAACTCAAGAACCCCCGTAAATGGGGTTATGCAAGTTATGAGTGCCTATACGGCAAGGTCGTTTAGCTATATACAGTAAGTGGCTGCAGAAGGAGAAGGACCAGTATTGGTACCATTTCCAGATCTCAAAACTCCATGTGACCGGAAAGAACATAATCTTTCCTTCCATAGCGAGGGTTTGGGAGAAGCATTTCTCCAGCTCAGAGCAGATACTAGACTTCATGAACTGGACTACTCTGGTCCACAGGCCACGCATCCGTCCCTGTCTTCCTTTCGATTTTGGAAGGTATGCGACAGGGTGTGCATATTCAGCCACCCACCAAAGGTGAGCATATATGCAAGCACTCGGTTCCCAGTAAGCATCAAGGCACTTTTTTTTATTTGGATGTACCATTTACAAATTTATATATTTAGGCTATCCGAATGACTCCGAATGATGATAGTACACCTATCCAATTCAGCCGATGACTCTGATTACCATCTCTTTTGTAAACTTCAACACTCATCAGCATAGTTACTGAGTGGTGGGTCCATACATTTCAAACTGGCCATGGTACATTGCACAAGCTAGGTCTTGGGTATTTTTTATCCACTTAGTGTGTTCCAGATTTCGACCCTTGAGGCCTTGATTGATTAAGATTTCTTACTGCGTGGTAGAAATTCCTTCGCTTTGCAACGTATTACGCCCTCGACCTAGGGTGCAAGTGCCCTGCATCTAAGCACAGTCATGGCGGACGTCGTAATTACTTAACTACGACCCGGTAATAGTCCGCCGAACGTGTCCGGCTGGATACATCACTCCGATATTGCATCGTCATATCAATGTAGTCTGGTGTGTCGAGTCCGAAAGCCATTTGTGCGGCTTCCGGAACATGAGCACGTGGGCGTATTGCTGGCTGGACTGATCTACCAGAGTCTGTATGGACCAGCCCACTACCAGTCCATGGGGCATGAACCCCCGGATCGAAGTAGCCCCTCTCTACATCTCAGCAAGCTATAAAGCTAGCAGCGCACGAGACCAAGGGTGTGACGTCTGGCTAATGATACAGTATAGTGGAGTGATAAAAGACAATGCATCTCCAAGGAGACGCACGAGTTTCAAACGTGAGCAGCTAAAACAGGTATGTATATGGAAAAAGCCAAACTCCTATCACAATCTTTGGGCAAAACCACCACACCTTCTTCGGACATCAGGAGATGGTTGTGGGTATTTTCCGACCAGTTCTCAGGTTAGAAAAGTTGGGGACCAATATTGTAAGAAGGAGGTAATGGGACAGATCTAAGCTATTCCTTCACCATATAGAATCTAGTTCAGTTCTGAGCAAGGCTTCAAGTGCAGGCAGCAACTTGTTTGGGGGTAGATCGGATAGAGTGCTTCACGATGACTGAAAACGTGTGTTGCGTTTCTATCTGCTGGCCATGGGAATCCCAACAGGGTCGTGATCGCGAATACATGAATACCCAGCTGGCTGGACCGACTGGATCATGATTATGTTCGCTCTGGCACATATGCTATAGGTGTTATTTGTTTTCACCTCAATGCTTGTGCCGGGACGGCAGGCTACTACAGTCGGAATACTAGAATATTCCACACTTTGGGTGTGTTTCATTTGTGCGGATCACAAATCTGATCCCAGATCACAAACCTAGCTGATCCTGCAAAAAATGGTACGGATCAGGATCAGGATCCCAAACATTCGGGATCAGAAAATCACTATGGAACACTGATTACTCCAATCCCAAATGCTGATTCAATGTGGTCACATGTGAAATGTGCATACCGCTTCTGGAAGATGGATATGATATGTAGAATATTTTATATTTTTATTTTTAAAATGTTATTGTCCAGCAATAATGGTTGATCAGATTTTGGGATCAGAGTTGTTTTTCGGTGTACGGATCATAAATCTGATCCTGTTTGGGTGTTTGTGATCCGTACAAATGAAACACACCCAATATCCTATGGATTTTAGCTCAATAATATTGATATAATCAGAGATTTTAAATTTCATATTTCAGCCTCTCTGAGTGGTTCCATGGCCAGATACATTTGAAAAACGTGCAGGAAGAAATTTGGACTAATTGAAACGCACCTGAACGCTGAATAAGGTACGTAAGTGTCAGCCTGAGCGACACGCAGTGCACATGTCTGCGTAAATGTCTACGTTCTCTACGTTGGGTAGCTCCCGTTGTGTGAGAGCAGCATATTAAAGTGAAGACGGTGTTTAGTCTGTTGACAAGTTATATTTTCGCCGCGGGAACTTTGATGTTTGTGTTAATTTTTTTGGAAAAAAAACTATATAGAACGATGGAAATATCAGACAACCAGATGTCTGATTTGATGGAACAGAAACCTGTTGCATTCGTGTGTGACAATGAGTTATTAGCAATGAGTGACAACCTTCCAAAAATAAAAGGACGGGTGCGTACAGTCTCCCACTCACTGACTGGCTACTCCCCACTCATTTGACAGTTGACTCAGTGACACCCTCACTGTAGTCCTATCTCTGAGACGCTGCGGAATTACCCTCACTGATTTAAAGGCCCACTGTATGGGATTCGGCTTCAAGGGGATTTCCAAGATTTTTCTCCCGACGCTTCTATTTATAGAACAAAACGTCGGATGACGTTTTTGACCTACGATATATGCCGAGCCGACCTGGGCTGATCTGAGCAATGGCTCGGCAGAGATTCTGGGTCAAAAACGTAATCTGACATTCTGTTCTATAAATAGAAGCGTCGGGAGAAAAATCTTGGAAATCCCCTAAAAGCCGAATCCCATACAGTGGCCCTTTAATGCGCTGTACTCGTAGCCTTAGGGACAGATTTCACTAATTCCTTCGGCCATACAAAACAATGATAAAAAGCCCAAATTCAAGTCTCCATAGCTCCGTCCCAGAACAAGATGGACCTTAGCAGATTATATACAAAGCTAGCCAATTCATTTCCTTATCTCACTATAGTAAGGGAAATATATATTGATAAATTGAATTTTTCGCTACAGCTCGAATTCTGAGGGTACCCCCTAAAAACGACTGATTTCCATGCCTGACAACCCATATATATCGTTCGTCGTCCGAGTCGTTCTGTGCGTGCTGTGGTCTCGAAACTGTTCGTGTGCAATGCCAACCAGCTCGGGCCAACAACAAGCCATAGCAAAATATCCCCCACCATTCTGCGGGGGATCAAGGGCATCCCCCGTTTTCAAAATAGAGAATTCTCTGACTGTAACGGATATGACGCAATATCATTAGTGTTGTGTGGCCTGAAGCCCATAGGCTGGCAATATACTGCAATTGAATGATGAATTGTCACTGAAATTGTATCACCTGCATGTCAGCAATTATTGTTTTGGATGTGCATGTGATGTATTTTACAGTCATTTTTAACTTTTCATTTGCAGGCGACAGTAGTGCATTCACTCATCCAAGCATATGGATTACTTCGGCACATGAGGTACATATATAAAATAACTTACCAGTGAGGACTTACTGCCATGGTGGCTACAATATCATATGTACCAGTACTATTTTGATATGCAATCATTCAGTGAAGTGAAATATATTCATGATTTGTTGCAGGCTTGTTTCTCCAAGACATGCCAAAGAACAAGAAATAGCGATGTTCCATTCTCAGCCGTATATTGACTGTTTGCGTCGACTGAGTGATATCGATGATGAGGAGAAATATGATGAAGAAGCCGAACAATTCGGATTAAGTAATGAATTCATCGTGAAATCCTAAATTACTTGATAACAAGGTTTTTGGCGGAAGTATCTTACATATATCTGGCAAGATATAACAACATGTTCACTAGATTGGGTCGATTATCCACGTGTTTGCATGATATATCAACTAACAATTGATTACTAATAAATACATGGACTTTATTCATCTATAGGCTATGACTGTCCTGCCTACCCTGGCGTGTTTGACTATGCCAGTTACGTTGCTGGTGCATCGATACGAGCTGCCCAGTGCTTGATGATGGATGTTGCTGATGTCGCCATTCATTGGACTGGCGGCTGGCATCATGCCAAAAGGTGCATACTTTAGTAATCAGGAAATGACGTAGTGCAGATACTTTCCAAAATTGAAAATGGAAAAAAAATTGAAGTTGAAAAAAAAAATTGTGAAAAATTATTGAAGTAATGTCTCTGTTTCTACAGAGATGAAGCTTCCGGTTTCTGTTATTTCAACGACATCGTGATAGCGATCTTGAAGCTCCGGGAAAAATTTGATCGAATACTTTACGTGGATATTGATCTTCATCATGGTGATGGTAGGTAGTAAGCAAGCTTTTAATTTTCGTCATTTCAGCATCATTCTGTTTGTTGTGACCATGGTGCAGTAAGTAAAATGTTTAAGAAATAAATGTCTGAAAATTCTGTCATTAAGACAACATTGAGGTTTCCTGTTGCAACATTGCATTCCTAAACAATAATATAACAATCCCATATTTAATTCTGTGATAGGAGTAGAGGATGCTTTCTGTGCCACCCAGAAGATTATGACTGTGTCATTCCACAAGTTCTCTCCAGGCTTTTTCCCAGGTGAGAGTTGTGCAATATTTGTGTACAAATGTACTCTGAATTTTGAGTGTAAACAGATAGTGTAGAATAGAGAGGTGTCACTCTGCAAATTTCCATTGTTTACCATTTTGTCTCATGGAGCCCTGTAATCCTGGCGGAGGAGGGTTTGTTGTAGTTTGTTGTCCAAAAAAATGATTGTGAATACGTCATTTCGTTTTTCTAGCATATTCTTTCATTCATATATTCATGTCGTAGTAATAGTAGTAAACACGCTCATTCATAAACCCCCTCCACACACCAGGAGTGCCACCCGTTCAAAATACAAAATGGTACCAGTGGAGTGACACCTCTCTATTCTACACTCTCTGGTGTAAATGTTTGCTTGTGTAGACCACTGATGCATATATATCATGATACTGAAAATATTTAAACTATTTCAGGAACTGGTCACATCAGTGATATTGGCATTGGAAAGGGGAAATACTACACCGTGAATGTACCACTCATGGATGGAATTACTGATAAACAGTTCTGCCAAGTCTTTGAGAGGTATGCAAACACACATACACTTTGAAAATCTGAATCTGATTTCAAAATTTTCTCCTCCAAACTAAATTTCCTCTCAAATAAAACAATTATGTTAGCGTTAAATTTGCGAAAATTTTGAAAAAGTCATCAATTTTACTTCATCCGCAGGGTAATGACTTCTGTTCAAGAGAGTTTCAAGCCGCAGGTGGTAGTGTGTCAGTGTGGTGCCGATGCATTGGTGGGCGATCCAATGGACTCGTTCAATCTCACACCTGATGCATATGTCAATTGTGTACAGTTCTTTCAGCGTTGGAAGATTCCACTATTACTACTTGGGGGAGGTAAGCTTGTCGATTTTCTCTATGACTTTAGATGTACAGCAAACCCCTCAATTTTTGGCATCACATTTAGAATTCGAAGCTCAAAACTCTTGCAAACGGAAAACACATAATTGAGTAGCCAGGAATGAGTTCGTGACCTCAAGGTGCAAACTTGGTCAAGAAACTTCAGGAATATGGTTCATAGATATAAAATATGTTGAATCCGTATTAAGCACATTGATATGTTTCAAAATGCGACATGGCATAAGATTTAATTCACAGGAGGGTACAACAAAGCGAACACAGCGCGATGCTGGACGCGGGTGACTGCGGGTGTCTTAGGCGTTAATCTAGCAGAGGATATCCCGGAACACCAGGTACTGATCAGCATCATAAACCAATTTATATCATTGTCCAAAAAAATAATATATATTCATCAATTTTGAAAGACTTCATCTTTATGGTTTCAGTGAATGGTGGAGTGGTCATTAGTAGTTGAATAGATAAATGGTTTGACCAGTTTGACTATGATGTTTATGCACTTTGAATGCTTCTATTTTGCACCACATGTAATATGGATACGATATTTTGTATGCTTCCAGAACTTCCCCATGTATGGACCCGACTACTCACTGAGTCTCACTCCAGGAAACCGACCGAACAAAACATCTACCGATTACATAGAAACTGTGGTATCTCGAATTCATGGTTGGTATATCAAGATATAAAATATATACATGTATAGCTTACAAATTAGATTATCACAGTAAGCTTTGGAACAAGTTTCGAAATTGGTATTCGTGTTTTTTTTGCAGAGAATCTCAAGAATGTCAACCGGCAGTGTTCAAGCTCATAGCAAGATACCTTCCAGGAGTTGACTCAGTTTGTGGTTTACCTGTCAACTGTATTGCTCATATGTGTGGTGTAAATTGTTTTAGGAAATATTTATTTGTTTCTATTGGAAAACCGTTTTGAGAAATGAGGTTCTCCAAGGTTAATTTATTCCAAATGCGTATTTAAAGGAGGACTTCCTATCAATGTGTATTGGCTTCGACCCATGATTTTACGGTTAAAACTTCCATACAGCAAATATATTTCAATGCATTTGAATGGATAAGACTCTAAGCTTCGTTCACATATGAAATATGTATATATTTGTTCAGTACAAACAAATCGTACGTAAGATATAACATCAAAAACACCGAAAATCTGGAAGTTTCGTCATGCATGTGCCACACGGCAGTGCATGGCTGACAGAAACGTCAAACATGACGTAAATTTCTGTGACGTCATTGTTCTGATAGAAGCCTCGACAAGCGGCTCATGTCACTGGAACCAAAGATGCTGGAAGTGCTCCATTCCCCGAGGCATCATCAAAACAATGACTACATTGATTGCTACTCATTCATTTTCCCCAGTTGGAGGGCATGGCCCGCTAAGTTTAGTTTCTTCGATTTTACATTTGGTAGTAGTTTTAAAAATATGATTTCTTCGATTTTGAAGACAACTGAATGAATACTTCATGTGCGTGAAACTAATTTGTTACCAAATTGCATTTGGATTTGATAGGAAGTCCTCCTTTAAAGGAAAAATTGCACTTATGTTTTTAGCTGAATTGTGAAATATGTGGTATTTCTGTTTTTAGATGTACAAAATACAATGCTTTTTAGGAGCCACATTGAATGTGTGATGCTGCTATGCGCAGTATTATTGTTACTGTTTGCAAGTTCGAATTTTCACTGTTAATGCATTGTGATACATGTATTATTCATGCAGGCCTGGTTGACAGAAATTTGAATAAAATGTTTTGCTTATTTCATAGTGTCATATACTTACTAATAGGATACCTAGATTTACTTTGATTAGATTAATTAACCTGTTCGTGTACGCTTGTGTGACCGGCCCAAATACGTATATCATCTGAAGATCACTAAATGGCTTAAATCAGTCACATAACCAGTCTAAGATGTTGGCTGTTGATCTTTCTGACATACCAATAGGTTCCCAATTATTACCATGGAAATGCTTCAAAAACTGCGAAAAATCCAAAAGTGATTGTTTAACCAAACAGGGTATAAGCCAGAAATAGACTTGGGGATGCCTCACACATTGAGGATTCCGTTTTAAGTGACGTCATTTCGCCAGATGTATGGTTGCCTAGGGAGACAACGCGAAGCGATATTGATCCACGTGCTGGTTTATTTTGCGCGTGTGGAAGTCTGGTTTTGGGAAAAGCAAAAATTCCGATGGTATTCCCCGGGATTTGGAGTAGAGAAAGGTTTTGCTGAATGTATGCTATGTCGGCAATTGCGATCTGAAAACGAGCTAAATTGACAGGGGTCCTGTTCAACGTCATTTTATGAAAAATTGGTACTATCATGCTCTATAGTGACCTAGATTTTATTGAAGTACTATGATTATACTATCACACCCTGTCAACCGTTAAGCCCTAATTTTTTTTTTGGAAAGGTGAAACGCACACCCGAAGTTGCCCAATTTAACATTGATTTAAATGCAGACAATAATTGGTCATTTCAACCCAACATCAGGAACGATGCTACTGACACCTGTAGTGTGCAAAAGACGATAAAACGCTAGTGCTGACACATACTATGTCATGCAACTTTGTCCACCAGGTGTCAGGCGCATCAAGTTCCTAGACTCTTACACTTGCCTATTTACACTTCCGGTGCAGAATCAACGTGACTTTGTTGACATTCAGGTCGGTTTTATAATAACTGTCAAACTGGAATTACCCCTCTAGCTTGCATGATGGCCGGGGATAAAGATGGAAATGGCGAAAAGAAAGAGGAAAAGAAATTGAAGCCATGCTGTGCTTGTCCTGAAACCAAGAAAGTTCGTGATGAGTGGTAAGTCTTGGGTATTTATTTTTTCAGTCAACCTCAATCATGACGTAATCATGCGTACCAGGCAGTACTAGATTTACTGGAATTTATCCAAAGCAGACTACACAATTCATAGTATCAATGATCAAGTATAACTTATATGTACTGTATTGAATAGAAAATTGTTTACACAGGCAGTAAATTGTTCATATTATGTCCATGTATTTAATATGTCTTGCAGCATAATAGAAAATGGCGAAGAGAACTGCAAAAAATTCATAGAGGCACATAAAGAATGTATGCGGAAGCTGGGATTCAAGATATGACCCTGGCCTATACCACTTTCCAATTCGACACTGTATGGATGTTAATCAAGGTAGGTTCAAAAGGTTACCAAGGCCGCCAAAGCGATCAGGCCGCATATTATCATACCCGTATGCACGTGTCATAACACTCGTCATCCATCACCTAACGTGTAGTTTGATAGTTTTTCAATGGCGGCCTGATCACTTGGGCAGCCTTATCACCTGTACCCCGTTCAAAATATTATCTAAGAAAATTATCATTTTCATATTGGTGGTTTGAGGTGTGTTCATATTAACTCTGGAAACATAGCCGATTTTTTTCCTCCCACACGGAGGATTGTCATGGTAATACACTAAATTGCCCTGGAACAGTGTTACATTCATATAAACAAATTGTATGAATGTATGTGCTAAACATTTGTAAATGTTTATTAATTTTTATTCCAGATTTGCACGATGAAATCTCGAAGCTTCATGACTGAAGAACACATTGTATATACACACGAATGGTTTGCTGGTTTGAACGTGTCACATTCAAGACCACACTTGTATTTTTATTATTTCAAGTACACATCTCACTTCTTCTGTGCCAAAAAGTGATAGTCCATCGTGACCGTCGTATATAGGCAGTCAAAAATTGTAGCAACCTGTCAATGTAATCATGCTTTCTTACTGGAATCAGATATTCTTTCATAAATTAAGCACTCTCAAGATTGTTCCAACTAGACGGCAGCACTACTAGATTGCCTTTCATTTCCTTATACTGTATGTATATTACCAGTAATTTGACATAGTGATATACATAATCAAAACTGTTTACTCTGCGAGCCTAGTTATGCAATACTGCCATCTGGTGATGTGTGTTATTGTTCATACTGATGATTTGATGTTTGATAAAAAAAAAAAAAGAATACAATAAATGTGTTATAACATGTTTATTTGTTAGTGAATAACTCATACAAATAAATACATTTTTCAAGCCCACAGTCTCAACTACATTTAAATCACAGGTGCAGTGTCAATTCAAAGGATAATGTTGAAGCCTGCAGATTGTACAACTTATGCTGAAATCAATCCTTGTGATTCCTTGCTTCCCATTTTGCACAATAAACAGCTTTGCTCATAATTATTGCACCAGACATATCATTTGGTTCAAAAAGAATTGCTTTACTGCAAGCAGTGCCACACACATATATGGAAGGTTAACACAGTTTCACAGAACGATGATCATCAGCAATGTTGAGCTCAATATACACCACTATTTTCTGTTAGCATTTTGGCTCCGAAATCCAATATACAGGTGTAAAATGCATAGATTAAATTCCAATATAATCAAAGGATTAAACTCATTTCAAACTCGAATACATATCACTGAGTATACCATTTGCCAAATAGAAACTCTTTATATTGTTTACAACTCTCGATGTTGTCTTCACACAAGCGACGATTCAAAACTCTCTAAACCGATCCGAATTCCCCCATCCACGTCACGTATTTGACGAGATCTTCCTTGGAAACAGACTTGGAGACTTTCTGCAGGGCCATCTCAAAGTCGAGCATGGACGCTGGCGCCAACAGCTCCTCCCTTGGAATGTTACGAATCTCGTCTGGAGTGAGGCCTTCGATTCTCCTCCGCATGGACATCATTGCTGCGTCCCTACGACACATAACCAATATCATAGTACTATGAGCAGACATGTTGCTAACTTGTGTTTAGAGATAAGTTCAAAATTTTTTGGACATGTATGCACTTGTTTAACTCATAAATCTGATGTACATTGTAACACAAAGGTATTATATCTATAGCAACTCATAGCTTGCACAATGATACATATAGGCAACCTTTTAGTGCTACAGGCATAGGCAACCTTTCATAGGCTATAGGCAACCTTTCATAGGTGTATTCCATGACCAGAGAGATGTTCCGATCAATATTTGACTGTTGCATCACTGTTACTTGTAAGCCCATTAATTATTGTGTTCCAGTTACCTGCAAACGTTGGTGATGTCTGCTCCAGAGTAGCCGTCCAGCTTCTGCGCGATTATATCAAGGTTTACATCTGGATCAAGGTCTACCTCGGTCAAGTTAATGTCCAGCAGCTTACGGCGTCCCATCTCTGTAAATAGCGAGATCAGGGTATCAAATATACACATATTGCTTTTGTTGTTGGTTTGAAGACCGGAGTTATGAACATCATTAGCTTAGTATGAGGAAGTATATAGGATGCGAGGTCAGTCTACTGCACAATGTCATAGTCTTTATCAGCGAATACAAAAGAAACGTGATTGCGAATATATCACAAAACATGCAATAAGAACAGCATCCTTCAAAGTGTGATCATCAATCATAACGGCATATTATACTACATGGATAATCATAATGCAACCAAAACACACCGGATGGGAGAGGAATGTAGATTCGTTTCTCAAGTCGTCGCCTCAGAGCCTCATCAATGTCCCAGGGGAAGTTTGTCGCCGCGAGCACCATGACGATCTTTGTGGGGTCCTCGTCCTGCCCAGTAGCTCCTGTCACTCCTGGGGGTGGTAACCATAGGAACAGGTAAATTCAGGTATGTTGTAATGACATTCACACTTGTTATGCTTTCATTTATGATGCTGAATCGTATTTACATGCACTAAGTTCTTGGATTTATTATGACCTTGCAACTCCTTCGCATAGAGGTTTCATATCCAAACTTTCCGGACATTTTTTCAGTGCAATTCGAATCAGTAAACACACCGTCCATCTGGATGAGTAGCTCAGACTTGACCCTTCGACTGGCCTCGTGCTCAGAGTCAGAGCCTCTCTTTGAACAGATCGAGTCTATCTCGTCCACGAATATCGTGCTGGGAGCATAGAACCTGGCCTGAAATTTGAGGGAATTGCAAAACTTCAACGGTTTGACTCAACGTGCAACTGTACTTTTTCATGCATATTAGAGGGATTCATTATATAACACCAGAATATCTGACAACACGAATAAGATACATTAGTAACATTAATCAACTGTATCAATTCCTTGCTGATGTGGACAAGCTGGTGTGGAACATGTGTTATCATTATTTTGTGCAGTATGTGTTCACTAGTATGAAAGTGAGGTACATTCAAATTCAAAATCACAGATTTACAATAGTTAGTTTTCTTTTTACATGTGAACAATAGTTACAACTGATATACATTGTACATAAAACTACAATACATCTTTGTGCATGATTATAAATCACATGATATAAGTTGTATTATCAATTGTAAACATACAGAAAATAAATGAACACACAAGGATAATCAGTGACATAATCACAAGACAGAGAAGACTGTACAGCTATATATAAGAGCAATTTGGACACTGCGATGTGTCGCATAGGACAACTCTGTTAGTCTCACTACACGCTACTTTACCATCTCGAAGAGAAGGCGAACAAGTTTCTCAGACTCGCCCCTCCATTTCGAAGAGAGCGATGACGAAGAAACATTGAAAAATGTTGTCCCGCATTCGGTAGCCACCGCTTTAGCGAGCAGCGTTTTACCAGTGCCCGGTGGTCCAACCATCATGATGCCCTAAACAAGATTGTGAGATATTAACAGCATGCATTTAGTCACCGCTTTGCTCACCATTTCAAAGAGTAGTCGCACGAGTTTTTCAGACTCCCCGCGGTATTTTGACGAAAGACTTGATGAAGAAACATTGAAGAATGTTGTGCCACATTCAGTGGCCACAGCTTTCGCTAGAAGTGTTTTTCCTGTGCCAGGAGGGCCAACCATTAACACACCCTGTCAATTTGAATATGCATGAGCTAATTTGAGCGGAGCATTGATGAGAATAAACCTGTAAAAACACAGTTCTGCAACATTAACTGAAAGTTGAATGCAAACAAAGCATGTTTAATCATGTAGGCAAAAGAGACTTACTGAATGTGGACACATAATATTTCTTTCAGCTTCTCTTAGACACTGGTTTATGTGTGAACTTCACATTTCTCCAAGTTTTCAGTGTTTCAGATAATTCAAAGCTGGCATACCTTCCATGGTCTACGAATACCCTTGAAGAAATCGGGCACCACAAGGGGTAAAACCACAGCTTCTTGTAGGAGTCGTTTAGCCTCGGTCAGATCGGCAATGTCGTCCCTGTAAGGAGAAATGTTGTAATATATCATTATTACCATAAATAGCATAAAATTGGTGTGAGAAGTATGGGTAAACATTTATGAATAGCATATACTTCCAGGCTTCCAAATGCTTGCAATAAACAGATCTCGGATGTTTTTTTGGTACTTTCTTTATTTATTTCACGGCCAAAAAGTCCATTCACTCACCAGCGCACACTTGGATTTCTCTGTACAATGTCTCTCTCCAACGCCTCCACCAAATCTTTATCGTAACCGGATGGATCAAACTTCTTTTCGCTTTCATCATCGTGATTCTATGAAAGAACATCCAAGTATGCATAAATTGATGTCCCACATCGATCTTTGGTAAACATACATGTATCTATGAACTACTGGAGAAAAAGGCAGAGAACAAGTAATGTGAAGTCTACTCAAATTTCTTTACGTACTAAATGCGAATACATGTACATGGAGGCCCTACTAAGTAAAACTGTACCCATCTTCATTCACAACGATCATAGCCACATCTAGTAATGAACAGTTATAACCAGATACATACAGCATATTATTTAGGCATCCCGATTGAAAATTGGGAGGCGTTTTTTTTTTTTTTTCCTTTTTTTCTTCCGCCGTTTGGTTTCCGGATCATAACTCTTGAACGCCTTGATCTATCTTTCCGAAATTTTCACAGCTCATCCGAAATAATTTGCTCCCAACCCCTATTGTTTTTCGTCGAGATCCGATATTCAAGATGGCCGCCAGCGGCCATTTTGGAAAAAAAATCCTGTCAATGTCATAATTTGATTCAAGCAATTTCCAGGAGAAAAAAAATTTTTTAGGTGTATTTTTTTTTTTTTTGGACAGAATTTTTCCCTCGCCTGCGCCCATGCAGGTGTAATACTGTAACTGAGCCATGCTACTGTATGCACTGACTGCAGCCTGCATGTCCAGCATGAGGCTAGGCTCTGCCCTCTCAGCCAGTGCAGGAGATCAGCCAGTCTGTCCAGCACAGCAATAGGCTCCGCCCCTCTCAGCCAGCCCTGCTCAGTCATGCCTGACAAGTGATACAGCAGTAAAACTAGCATGTCCAACATGACCCTAGGCTCATATCCATGCATGATCCCTCACTCCCCCCTCCAAAGCCTGGTTTACTAGTGTGTGTACATGGTAAAAGAATGAAGTTCCATCCCACAGAATACAATAGTTGGTTAATAAGCCAACACACATGACACAACATACTTGGGGAATGATTTGCCCTGTCTGCATTTATGTTGTACAAACATGTATTGTTTGAATGTTCAGTTATTCAACTCTATTTCACATGCAATGACCAAATCATCATTGTTTCAGTTAGCTGGGAAATGTTTGGCTTTGGTTATAATATGAATGCGAAAATTCCGCTGAATTGTACAAGTTTTTAAATCACAAAATTGGCCAAGATGACACAGCATTCTTTTAGTCACGTATCATTCTATATTTGACAGGAGCACCTGAAAAATATCACGAACATCCTGATTAAATATACTAGTACGCTGAATAATATTGTCTGGGTAATTGTCCATTCATTTTGGGTGGCAAATGTCTGGTGGGTCAAGATGATAGAAAGCAGTTCTGGTAAGAAACTGTCTGATGAGCTCTCACTCTTACCCACATACAATGGCCTATGTATTCTTTTTTCTCAGTCCAGTATGACCATTTGAAATGATAAGAACAAATTGGGGGATGCCATAAAGCCAATAAGCTTTTATGTCTAGTTATTCACTTACCTTTGCCTTGGCGTCTTTCTTCCCGTCCCTGTCACGCCCACCACGATCCCTGTCCCCACGCCCTCGGTCCCTGTCCTGTCCATAAGAGGGCGCTGCAGGCTTGCGACCGCCACGAGCATCAGCACGGTTGTCACGACTGGATGGGTTAGCTTTACCCCGAGACGGCTCAGGTTTCTTAGCCACTGGGCGATTGCCACGGATGTTTGGTGAAGGCCTGGCAAAATGAATTTTGCAATTTTGGACAATGTGATATACTTGTATGATTTGATTATCAATAGCTGAACAGCTTTAGACTTAGGCTGAACAAACATTTTATTTTTTGTATCTGCTGACATTTGTTATTCTGTTGGATAAATTTCTCTCAAACTTACGAAGCAGACTACAGGAAGAATTTTGAACATTGAGAAGAATCGTATATGCGGTTCAATATAAACCATCACCACATGTATGAAGTCAAACCTGTGTTCCACGGGTGTGGGAGGTGGCCACACATCAGGATCCCGCGTGGGTTCCTCAAACCGCCCTTGACGATTATCATAGGCATTATTTGAGAAGCGTGATTCCTCTGTCTTGAAGCTGGCTAGGGTGCTGCTAATGTCCTTGACATGCTCATACTCCTGAGCCAGCTCCTCTCGCACCTAAGCCAGTGAACAACATTATTAGCGAATGATTACTCAAAGTCAATAACTTACAGACTGTAATAAAAATTTAAAACACGTTGATCAAATTTAAAAGTTTTGTTACTACTATACCTGCTGCCATTTTTGTTTGCGAGTTGGTTCTCGGATGGTGGTCAACAGTTTCTGGATCTGCTGTAGGACACCCTGGTAGTACACCAGTGCCGTCTCATAGTTCCCCAAGAGGGCATATTCACGACCCATCTTGGTATTCTCACAGATCTCTGCCATGTTAGCCATTTTTTTTACTGGAAAAAAACAATATAGCTCTCTAGAGGTATACTGTATGAACAGCAATACATGACGTCTTGAAAAGGTGTAGATCTAGGCGTATTTGCATGGATATTTTTTTATCTCTCCGGACAATAGACAAGATAAACATAATGAGATTGGAATGTTTTGTTCACACAAATAAAGAAGGATCTCTGTTGTGACTATAACAGTGCTGACGTCAAAGGTGGTGCATCTACCTTATTCAGCTAATTTAGAAAACAACTCAAAAATGATTAATAACGTTTGTAACGTTTTTAATTTGTACGGATTCGCGTTTTCAAGTTGTGATATCGATGGCTTGGAGCAAAAATATTGTATCTCCTTATTTTAACTTTTCGAGATATTTGCGTTTTAATGTTTGACACACAATAGCAAATCGACAAACACTCCTATGTACTCAAACTTGCAACATTATTATTGTAAGCTCTCTCTTATCCAAGCACACACAAAGTTGTTCGCGCGTCTTTTACACGGACTGCCTTATATGGTAAAACGTGTTTACAATATTATGGCTCCAATGAAATCATAGATATCTGAGAACCAAAAATATTTTGGCACAAACATTTGTCATGAAAGAGTGGTGTATTTCAGGACCAATATATTGTATCTCAGAGATACAATATTTTAGCACAAATATTTTCCATGGGATCAGTTTCCATTTTGGGAACAAAATGTTGTATCTCAGAGATACAATATTTTTGCACAAATAATTTCCATGCGATGAATATCTATTTTGGGAACGATATGTTGTATCTCAGAGATACAACATTTTGGTTCCAAATAAATGGTTGACTTTGAGATACAATATAAATGAATTGAACAATTAGCCACTAATTAATTAAAATAATTGTTTGATATTTTTGCAAGATAATCTTATGACCATTGTATGTGGTTTGGATAAAAAAATTGAAATTTGTTAAAAATCGCATATACAATGTTTTTGCTCCAAGCCATCGATATTTCAGTGATCAAGTCATTGATTGTTTGTCAAATATGTATCCCCTATGTCCTCTCGGTATATAGATGAGGCCTAGAGGGTACAGTTGTGGAAGATTTTGATTTATTAATTGAAAAGATGTCCAGACGATTTCCGTCCTGAGGGTGAATGGCAGCCATCTCAGACGTTCCACGTCGCTCAGGCTGGGCCCTGCCCCAGCCCAAGCGACGCGGAGCGCGTCCAAGTCCAACATGGCCCACATTGGTGCTCGTGACGAAAACAAACAAATCATGATTATGACAGTTATCTGGGCTGATTCATCAAATTGTCTTTTTGTATTCACTCAGATATACAAGAGGACCCAAATTATAAATGACAACGCACTTAAATACCCAGAAAGATTGTTGAAAATCCCCTCCAAACATTGATTTTAGCCTTGGCTGACACCGACCAAAAATTTTACCATGAAGGAGATTAGCGGTGTTTGGAGGGGATTTTGAGCAATATCGAGGTATTTAGCTGATTCATCATATTTGATTTGGGTCCTCTAATGTGTTAGCATACATACAATACTAAAAGTTTGTGTGTCAGCCCGTAAATCGGTCACAATCATGATGTTTGTTTTCGTCCCGAGCACCAATGTGGGCCATCTTTAGCCCTAAATATGACCTTTGACCTCTTGTTGACTGTTTTTATGGACGATATTTATAGATGTCAACAGAGTAAAGGTCCTACAGGCACGCGTCCCTAGCGGCGGTACATACATTTCAGAATGTCCGTTCAACATGAAATCTTCTGAATTAAGCAAACCTGACTTTTTATCCCGGTAACATGTTCATTTGATGGCTGGCCTTTGAGCTTTTTTGTAAGATTTCATTGCAATATCACTGAGTAACAAACACATTTTAATGTCAACCCACGTTGTTTCTCCTTCGAATTCGAAATATGGAAGATTGACACTGACTGATCACATGACCGACGATCACGTGACCGCATGTATAGCTTGGCTGCCATTGGTCCTAATTTCGAACCTCCTTTTCAAGAGTTCCTGAATGCGCGTGGTTGCCAGGGGTTCACGCGGTCATGTCATCGTCGGTCATGTGATCAATCTTCCATATTTCGAATTCGAAGGAGAAACAACGTGGGTTAACATTAAAATGTGTTTGTTACTCAGTGATATTGCAATGAAATCTTACAAAAAAGCTCAAAGGCCAGTCATCAAATGAACATGTTACCGGGATAAAAAGTCAGGTTTGTTTAATTCAGAAGATTTCATGTTGAACGGACATTCTGACTGAAATGTATATACCGCCGCTAGGGACGCGTGCCTGTAGGACCTTTACTCTGTTGACATCTATAAATATCGTCCATAAAAACAGTCAACAAGAGGTCAAAGGTCATATCTAGGGCTAGCCATCTTGGACGCGCTCCGCGTCGTTGGGCTGGGCCATGCCCGTGCCCGTGGCGTGAACAGTGCAGTGGTGAATAGTGCAAGAAATTAGAATGTTGACGATCTTTCCCTGTTATCATACCAACGAACGTTTGTAATTTGTACGGATTCAAATGTACACTTTGTACCTTCTGGTTTGTTTTGTCGATAGCAACAGACTTGATAAGGCAATGACACCAGACTGAAGAATAGAACGATGATTTCATTTTTTGGACGATGACAGTTGAGTTTGACTTATTTGTGACATACAGTTTATTTACCGACAAAAACCGAACCTACGGAAAGGTTACCACAATGTCGCGTATTCCTGGATTTTGGTCAAATAAGCGGAAATAGATAAACTTATGAATTACTGCTATAAAATGGCACTGTTTCAACTCTGGCAAGCTTTAAACATCGTTAGGACTGTTTTGCCATTTCGGAATCCACAGATTATATCAAGCGCACATTTGAATTGTTGAATTGTGAAATATTTTAATAGGTTATTCACAATAAAGGTAGCGTCAACCTTATGAGAATATTGAAGTGTACGACTTAACGCTCCGGTCACTTCTTTGTGGTGATCTGCATGTGTGAGTCCTCCAGACATCTTTGTGTCGTAACGCTGCCGCTCCGCATCTGTCCTCACATAGTTTCTAGCGCTAAGGACGTGCAGCATACCTATCCGCATCATGTGGACTGCTGTGCGGTGTAGTTAACCCAACGCCTACGCTGGCCGGACCACTTTTGTGGATTTGCCGGACGCCCGAGAGTCCCGAAACAGCTTCTGATATGGCCAGGCTGAGGCTGGGATTTTCGTCCGCTACAGGGGACGCAACCTTCCCGCGATGATGGGGAACTGGCTCGATCTGGACGCGAGGGTAGTGTCCGGATATGCGGATTGATGTCCGCGGTTCGTCCATGTGATTCGTCCGGTGCTCGGACACTTTTAGGTGAAACACCCTCGCGCCACTACTGTAAGGCTATTAGCTTACTGGAGGTCCGATAAGCTATTGTCGTCAGGTGGTGTCCGGCCGTCGGCGTCCGGCCGTCGGCGTCCGCGTCCGCGTCGGCGTTGTCAAACGCTGGGAAGAATCTGTTTGATGAATATTCCTGTTATTCATAAAATATGTTCTGTGGGCCCATGTCTTCGGAACATTTTTGATTGAATCGATTTTTCCAAAATGGCGGCCATTTTGTCGCAAAATGGCCAATTTTGGATTTTGGCGGCCATTTTCTCAAAAACTGTTCGATCAGATTTGAGATTTTTGTTTCACAAGATTCCCCTGTGATACCTTTGTGCTGTGTATAAGTTTTGTTGCCCTTGAATCGTCGGTCTACGTGTGGCATCCATTTTGATTTTTTCGACTGGTCCCAGATAGGACTTTCCCATGTTAAATTATCCTATGCTTTATAATGGGGACAAATTTCTCCTAATATCTCACTTAATATTGGGATTAGACATTAGGAATCAATTGTGCACACATAGGAAATTATATATGCCGATTATTCTCGTGACCTTGAATTTGACCTTCGACCTAATTTTCAAGGTCACAGCACAAAATGGCTTATATCTCGTTTATTATCGACTTTACAGCTTAGGAATCAATTGTTGACTCATAGAAAATGATATATGCTGAATATTCTCATAACCTTGAACTTCACCTTTGACCTTATTCTCAAGATCAGAGCACAAAATGGGTAATAGCTCGCTGATTATCAACTTAGCAGCTTAGGGATCCATTGTGGACCTATAGGAAATGATATATGCCGAATATTCTGATCACCTTGAATTTGACCATTGACCTCAGTTCCAAGGTCAGAGCACAAAATGGCTAATATCTCGTTTATTATCTACTTTACAGCTCAGGAATCAATTGTGAACATATAGGAAATGATGTATGCCGAATATTTCAATGACCTTGAATTTGACCTTAGACCTCATTCTCAAGGTCAGAGCACAAAATGGCTAATATCTCATTTATCATATACTTTACAGGTTAGGAATCAATTGTGAACATATAGGAAATGATGTATGCCGAATATTTTGATGACCTTGAACCTGACATTTGACCTCGTTTTCAAGGTCAGAGCACAAAATCGCTAATATCTTGTTTATTATCGACTTTACAGCTCAGGCATCAATTGAGAACATATAGGAAATTATATGCCGAATATTCTTGTGAGCTTGAATTTGACCTTTGACCTTAATAAACGGAAACCGATACAAAAGCAAAGAATATCTTACAGTACTAGTCAGTTCCATTCTAGTTTCATGTCATTGTATATTAGGTTCTAACACGATCGACTTACGTAGAGCAAGTTTTAGGCGTGAATGATGTGTAATTATTCTCATGACTTCATGACATTGCTTTCAGCTAACATAACTGTCTTGGGTCCGGTAAGCGCAGAACCCTACGGCTCTATGTTTTATACATGTAGTAGTTTAAGGTTTCTAACAGCAGGAAACCGTTTTACCATTAATTTTAATAGACCGGTTATTAAGTCTGCATCTGCGGGCCAGCGGCGGCACTGGGTTGACGCTTATTTCGTCTGGATTGCATGTTAGATAACGTAGTCCAGCCGGAATGACCGGAACCCCAGCCTCTTTCTAAGAAGGGGGTCGTATTCTACTTGCATAGCATACTTTGTGGTTTTTAATCCCTATCATACCATTGAATAAGGTCAATATGCCATGCAATGGTGATTGTCTGGTTCTGGATTCTGTCCACGGGCAGTTCCGGGCGACCGCCGGCTATTGATTTCTTCATTTTTGGGATTCTCTAGATTTGGTAATGACATGAAGGGTTTGCCGCCCAACCATTGAGTTTATGGACCTGTCGGTATTACGTCTAAATCCTTTAGTATTCATGCTTCGGTGGTCGATTTATGGATCTGGGTTTGAACGGTGCATTGCTCCGTGGCCTTATGGGGCCGGTCATTATTTATCAGGGAGGGGGGGGGGGGGACGGTAAAAAATGGGGGGGGGGGGGGGGGGGCACACCTTCATTTCCTACATTATTGGGGGGGGGGAGGAGGTCGGAGTTTTAATTTTAGTTAATTTGTGAAAATCTGTATGTTGAAATAGTGAATTAATAGGTGAAAACAATCCACTCAACATGGACTGATGGTTCATTGTACAACATGTGGAATCCATCATTTTGTCACATTATCAGTGAAACTATAGCTCCGCCAAATTTGATCCTAGAAAGTACCATCCAGGAACGCCCAAAATCAGGAAATGTCATAATACATGTGAATCGACAACCGCTCATCACTCCCGGACTGAAATATTGTCATCAAGGATCAACTATGCCGCTCATCACTCCCAGACTCGATTATTGTCATCAAGGATCAACTATGGACCTTTAGTAGAACACAGCAGCACTGCAGCTGAATATGGTGCCAGCTAGGATGATCAACATGCAGGGCACTGTCACAGACCAACAATGGATCACTCGGCCCATACGATGCTGACCAACATGTCACAACATCCAATGACCCTGAACCAACATGTCAAAACCATGCATTGTTTTTCGATATCGGTGGGGGGGGGGGGAGGGTCAAACTTTGAAAACTCATATCTCGGAAAATCCACCCCCCTCCCCCCCCCCCCCACCCGAAAAATAATGACCGGCCCCTATTGTACGTTGGGGTTGCTTGTGGGCACGTCATGAACGCCCACAGGTTGCTCAATTGTCTTCAGGGCTACCATGGGCATACCGACTTGCCTTGTAAGCATGACTTCGGCTATGGGAGTGTTCCTTTATCCATCTCATGTTATAATTTTGAGTGTATTAATGAAACCACTAGTATACGACAAATCCGTGGAAATGCTATTCTTTCTCATTTAATCATATCACACATTGAGAAAAGGTTAGTGATATATTTCTTTCTTGGTGCAATAGAGAGTTAGAAATCGGGAGATTTCTGCTTTCGCAGGAGAGGTGTAGGAGATTGTTTTCATGCTAGTGGTGGTTGTATGCCGTGCTTAAAGAAAAAAGTAAAGAAAAAAAACGTTGTAGCATGTAAGTAATTACAGTAATAAACAATTGTGCATATTATTATGGTCAGACCTACATGCATGAAAAAGTAATTCGGAGGGTTGAATCAAACACAATGTTACCTAGAAATAGCATAAACTCGGATAAAACTTTTTCTATCCTGGGCTTTGCCTGGAAACACGTTCATCTGCGTTTTGGAACGCCTATCCGTAATTCCAGGGTCTGATACGCGTCAGTGTGGTAAATGGTTTTCCTTGGATCTAATTAGCGACAACAGATTTGGCGCCATCCGTTGGCAAGACGCAAACGTGTGAAAAAAACTAACTGGTAGATCTAACAGGAGTTCAATGAGAGATGGTAAACACATGATCTCTGGTCAGATTACGTTTTTGACCCAGAATCTCTGCCGAGCCAATTGTCAGATCAGCCCAGGTCGGCTCGGCAGAGATCCTGGGCAAAAACGTCATCTGACGTTTTGTTCTATAAATAGAAGCGTCGGGAGAAAAATCTTGGAAATCCCCTAAAAGCCGAATCCCATACAGTGGCCCTTTAATATGTACCCACACATGCCTTTCACCTGTTCACTGTTCCCGGGGTGTCGTGCTCATTCTTGCATGCCATTGGGCATTTGGACATTCTCGGTGGATGCCCAGTTTGCCCAGGACAATCTTGGAATATAATATGTTTCTTATTAAATATTGGATGTAACAACAAAGAAATTTTTGCACAATTTCCCTTCCAATTAAAATCGATAAATATAAATTCATAAAATTTTCCCACATGTTTATCCAATGATTAAATACAATTATATGGAAGTTTGTTTTATTTAAATTTATCAGTGAAATTCATGGTGTTTCCCTGCTTGTCAATTTTCTGCCATATAATTAGCTTTGTATAATCCAACTTGGTTATAAAACATAAGTTACATTAATATTTTTTTTCCATATTGTCAAGAAATAAATCAAAATCATCTTAGTAAAGCACTGTTCCAAAATGGTCCAGGGCCATTTTGGAATGCTCAAGATTGCCCTGGACCTTCTTGAGATTGTCCAAATTTCCAAGAACAACCACAGGCCACTTGACTAGATCTACTCTCAGCCCAAGCGACGCGGCTGGGCTGACTTTGTTTAGGATCGTCACTGTAGGCTAGGCCTACTGTGAGTCAAATTGTCCTTTCACCAAATTTCAGACTTCTAGATCTATCGCCAGGGTAGATCTACCTAATTAAGGCATTTCGGCAGAAATGCCTTTATGGTTTTAGCAGAATTTTTTTATTTTTTTTTATTTTTATTTTTATTTTTATTTTTTTTCTTCTTCCGCCACTTTTGGTTTCCGGACGATAACTTTAGATTGCCTTGACGGATCCTCGTCAAATTTTCACCACAAGTCAGAAATGATATGTGGAAGAACCCTATTCTTTTTGAGCCGGATCCGAGGTCCGTGAGGTCCGTGAGGATGAAATCAAGGCTAATTTTGAGACTTGGTTTCCGGACGATAACTGGAAAAATATTTACGCAATAGTTGCAGAACTCTGCATGGAGGTTCATATGCCACCAGGGAAGAACCCTATTGATTTTGGGATCGATCCGTCAAACGACCTTTGACCTAGAGGTCGAAATAATTTTTTGCTGATTCATCCTTGAGGCTTCCTGCATATCTCAGAAACCGTGCATCGTAGAGCGAAACGGACGTTATTTTCGGACACGTCGCCCTAGACAAACATCTCTAGGGTGTATTATTTTTTTTGATCCGGCTCCGAGGTCCGTGAGGTCCTTGAGGATGAAATCGAGGCTGATCTTGAAACTTGGTTTCCGGACGATAACTCGAAAAATATTCAGGCAATAGTTGCAGAATTTTGCACGGAGGTTTATATATCAACAGGGAAGAACCCTATTGATTTTGGGATCGATACGTCAAACGACCTTTGACCTAGAGGTTGAAATAATTTTTTGCTGAGTCATCCTTGAGGCATCCTGCATATCTCGGAAACGGTGCGTCGTAGAGCGAAACGGACGTTATTTTCGGACTCGTCGCCCTAGACAAACATGTCTAAGGGGTATTATGGATGAACTTTGACCTTGACCCCAAATTTTTTTGCCGAGTCGGCATTTTTCGTTTTCGTCGATATCTCGGAAACGGTGCGTCGTAGAGCGAAACGGACGTTATTTTCGGACTCGTCGTCCTAGACAAACATGTCTAGAGGGTATTATGGATGAACTTTGACCTTGACCCGAAATTTTTTTGCCGAGTCGGCATTTTTCGTTTTCGTCGATATCTCGGGAGCGGTGTGTCGTAGAGCGAAACGGACGTTATTTTCGGACTCGTCGCCCTAGACAAACATGTCTTAAGGGTATTATGGATGAACTTTGACCTTGACCCGCCGTAGACAAACATGTCTAAGGGGTATTATTGATGAACTTTGACCTTGACCCGAAATTTTTTTGCCGAGTCGGCATTTTTCGTTTTCGTCAATATCTCGGAAACGGTGCTTCGTAGAGCGAAACGGACGTTATTTTCGGACTCGTCGCCCTAGACCAACATGTCTTAAGGGTATTATGGATGAACTTTGACCTTGACCCGAAATTTTTTTGCCGAGTCGGCATTTCTCGTTTTCGTCGATATCTCGGAAACGGTGTGTCGTAGAGCGAAACGGACGTTATTTTCGGACTCGTCGTCCTAGACAAACATGTCTAAGGGGTATTATGGATGAACTTTGACCTTGACCCGAAATTTTTTTGCCGAATCGGCATTTTTCGTTTTCATCGATATCTCGGGAACGGTGTGTCGTAGAGCGAAACGGACGTTATTTTCGGACTCGGCGCCCTAGACAAACATGTCTAAGGGGTATTATGGATGGACTTCGACCTTGACCCCAAATTTTTTTTCCGAGTCGGCATTTCTCGTTTTCATCGATATCTCGGGAACGGTGTGTCGTAGAGCGAAACGGAAGTTATTTTCGGACTCGTCGCCCTAGACAAACATGTCTAAGGGGTAGGATGAACTTTGACCTTGACCCGAAATTTTTTTGCCGAGTCGGCATTTCTCGTTTTCGTCGATATCTCGGAAACGGTGAGTCGTAGAGCGAAACGGACTTTTTTTTCGGACTCGTCGCCCTAGACAAACATGTCTAAGGGGTATTATTTTAACGGTAAATTTTTTTGCGGAGTCGACATTCTTCATTTTCGTCGATATCTAGTATATATTATAAATTAATCATCACACCGAAATGCCTCCAAGGCATCTTTAGGCCTTGACGTCTAGTCATTGACCCTGTTCTCAATCATCAACCCCTGCAAACACTGCCCAACAGCTGTGCAAAACAGACATCTGACAAAAATCACATTAAAAGTACTTCTAATACACATTTCAGCACGTTTCACATTTTAGTTTATTAAAATTTCGCCCAGCCGTAGACAAACATGTCTAAGGGGTATTATGGATGAACTTTGACCTTGACCCCAAATTTTTTTGCAGAGTCGGCATTTTTCGTTTTCGTCGATATCTCAGAAACGTTGCGTCGTAGAGCGAAACGGACGTTATTTTCGGACTCGTCGCCCTAGACAAACATGTCTAAGGGGTATTATGGATGAACTTTGACCTTGACCCGAAATTTTTTTGCCGAGTCGGCATTTTTCGTTTTCGTCGATATCTCGGGAGCGGTGTGTCGTAGAGCGAAACGGACGTTATTTTCGGACTCGTCGCCCTAGACAAACATGTCTTAAGGGTATTATTGATGAACTTTTGACCTTGACCCGAAATTTTTTTGCCGATATCTCGGAAACGGTGAGTCGTAGAGCGAAACGGACTTTTTTTTCGGACTCGTCGCCCTAGACAAACATGCCTAAGGGGTATTATGGATGAACTTTGACCTTGACCCGAAATTTTTTTGCCGAGTCGGGTCAAGGTCAAAGTTCATCAATAATACCCCTTAGGCATGTTTGTCTAGGGCGACGAGTCCGAAAATAACGTCCGTTTCGCTCTACGAAACCTTGACCCCAAATTTTTTTGCCGAGTCGGCATTTCTCGTTTTCGTCGATATCTCGGGAACGGTGTGTCGTAGAGCGAAACGGAAGTTATTTTCGGACTCGTCGTCCTAGACAAACATGTCTAAGGGGTATTAAGGATGAACTTTGACCTTGACCCGAAATTTTTTTGCCGAGTCGGCATTTCTCGTTTTCGTCGATATCTCGGAAACGGTGAGTCGTAGAGCGAAACGGACTTTTTTTTCGGACTCGTCGCCCTAGACAAACATGTCTAAGGGGTATTATTTTAACGGTAAATTTTTTTGCGGAGTCGACATTCTTCATTTTCGTCGATATCTAGTATATATTATAAATTAATCATCACACCGAAATGCCTCCAAGGCATCTTTAGGCCTTGACGTCTAGTCATTGACCCTGTTCTCAATCATCAACCCCTGCAAACACTGCCCAACAGCTGTGCAAAACAGACATCTGACAAAAATCACATTAAAAGTACTTCTAATACACATTTCAGCACGTTTCACGTTTTAGTTTATTAAAATTTCGCCCAGCCGTTTTCAGAGGTCGAGGATCAGGTCGATGATTAGGTACTCTGACGCTAGGTCTGGAATCTATCTTGAAAAAAAGGTAGCAAACTGTCCCAATGTTAAATTTTGGTCCCAATGGATTCATGAGAATTCAAGCAAATTTTAGGATTTCATGCTCTGTATTCCAATGAGGAATTAATGCACCAAGTTTTTGGAGTTGGAAAACATGCTTGGGTATTTTCTAATTAAATACAGGTAGGCAAGCAGATGTTGACCAGATAAAATGTTGGCCACCCGGTCGCCTGAGCCTGTTTTTCCTATTTCTCGGGATTGTTAACTTAGTTCAATGTGAAATGATTGATCAGTTTGAAGTTGCAATGCAGCTGGAACGTCATGTAACTTGTCATGATACCATGGAAATCGATTTGTCCACCTAGGTGGCCGACATCCTATCTGGCCGATATCTACTTGCCGACCTGTATCGTTTTTACAAAGTATTGTGCAAGTCGAACATCGAATAACACCATGGCAAATTGTGTTGAAACTTGCAATTTCATGTTTGAGGTAAAATCTAACATTACAGGAGATTGCCAACTTTTCCCGTTTTTAAGACAAAAGTATGACATTCGATGAAAAAATATTTTTATGACAATTGAAGCATAAAAAATTTCAAATTGATCCGATGTTTTAAACAAAGTTATCGTATTGGTCCTAATAGTAGCACAGTGTGCCAAAGTGAGACCTCCTGCAGCAGCGCACACAGAAATGAGGTAAAATTTAAGGTCAACTGTAAAAAAATCACTGAATAATATACCTGTGGGCTCCAATCTCCTTTATTATGATTCAAATATCATAAATGTGTGGATTGGAACACTCCCAAGAGTTTATTAGAAAGATATGAAGTAAAATACAAGGTTACAAAAATCGAACATTTTTTAAGAAAAGAGGGGGGTGTGCTACTATTAGGGCACATGCCACTGTTAGGACCAATACTTTATGGCAACAAATCATTTGAGGTTTTGTGTGAACTTGTGTGAACCATACTGGGCCGTGTAGCTGTTCGGAACATGAGCGCGTGTCAGATCGGATTTTGTGGTGTCACCATGGTGACTGTGGGTGGCTGTGCTTTAGCAAAAAACTAAATTATGTCAGGGTTTCGGCAAATTTCGCTGTCAAAATACGGGTTTTTAAGGCAAGGAGATGATAACAACAACCACATTAGGAAGCGGCGGATCAAAGGCTCAGTTCAAACTAAGAATGACTGCGTGCTGTGAAAGTACGTGCAAACAAGTCAAAAAGTCGGGGCAAGTGAAAGTTGGTCAGGGCAAGTGAAACATGATGCTCACTTGCCCGATGGGGCAAGTGGAAAAAAAAGTTAATGTTATGCCCTGATATATCACTAATACCCCCTTAATTCGTGGCATTTCATGCAAATTTCTGTGACATCTCAGACGTGATGGTTTGGTTGAGGACCTGGTTTGTCGTGAGCTGGGTGCCAGTTCTCGCCTCCGCGAAGTCACTGCTGCATGTGGAAGACGCAGGCCTTAGACCTTGGAACGTCTCCGACACTGCACTGGTCATATGTAAGTCATGTGTAAGTGAAAATAAATGAAAATAAGTTTGGAATAAAACCACATTTTGTTCATTTGTTGTTCTTAAACTATCATTGTAGGTTGTTCTTTTTTTGTGAAAATATCAGATTCCTTGTTGTGAAGTTATCATGAAAAATTGTCGTGGTTATCATGTGTGCATATTCCGAACAAACTGAACCTCGAACAACTCATTAATAAATATGAATTCAAGGTGTAATCCATTATATTTTCTTTGGGAGCAGGGTTTATTTCCCAAACAACATTGGCTCGACTGCATGTACATGTGATATTTTTTAGATACTTGCACCAAAAGAGTTCACTTTATTTCAGACGTGACTGTGGTGAATCGAGCTGACAAAGTCGTAGAGAATGTGACGGCTGATGCTCATAACTGTTGTTTATGGCCATCGGATTCCACGAGCTCTCAACATACTGAAAACTGTGAGGTACATCCATTCAATAAACACATTGCGAAAAAACTAAAACATGGTAATGGTTGTTTTAATGTAGATGAACCTGCGAAATAAGACTTCCTGTAAGATAAGACCTCATTTTCTCCACAAAAGGTCTTATCTTTCAGGGTCCACTGTATTTCCGTAACATATACCATGCATACCCAGCATGCCAGTTAACATCTAATCTTGTAATGGATTATGATTGAAATTCATAAATTTATACAATAATTGGCAATATTGTAAGTATTACTATTATAAAATTTCAATACATGTATATCATTACGATTCTTGCAGGTGTTACGCCCACTGGGACAGGGCCCACGGAATCTGGCGCCAGATACTGAACACAACTTTACCCTTTATGTCCCCACTCTGGTCAGTTACACAATTAGAAAGTATAACTTATAACTTTGTAATAATCTCAATACATTTGTCATTTATCACACTGGCATGAGATACCTAAGATGAAACTCAGATTTCTCTTAACTCCTACCAAAATTTTTTTTTTTCGGTTTGTAAGATTCAAATATAATAAGTTGAAGGTATAACTTCTTTGCTGTTACCTCATCTCTGATCATAATTTTGCACCAACAAAAAAACAGAGAACTGATGGATAATTTGAATAATGTTCCTGTGGTCGGTCTCACTATACATGGTACACAAGTATGAAATATTTCCGTCTTCCAGTATCCGTACGACAGACGAGGGGAGTGCACTGTGGAGGTTACGTATGAACACCAGTACCACATACAGCGCTCCGTACACTTCAATACAGTCCTGTACGGGGAGCATGCTGAGCTGGAACAACTTCCTGAACATGTCAGAGGCTAGTAAATTTTCTAATTTCAAACATTCCAAAATCAAATACCAATGTTATGACTGCTTATAGTAATTTTGGGATCAGGAATATGGTGCAAATGAATTTTTATAGCACAATTTAAGAAAAACAATTTATGTTCATATATGAATTCATGTATGAGTAATATTTATATGAGTAAATTAATCGATTTTTCGATTAATCGTCCGAGCACTTTATCCGAACACATAAAGACACATTTGTAGGGTATCATAATGTTATGTTTGAGGTTTATACCATAAATAACACCCCCCACTGATGATAAACCAACGTATCTCCTCATGATATGTGGCATTGACTATTGAATCTCTTCTCATTTAGTGACTCATCTATACTCGTAAGATAATCATGCTGGTTGCTTCTCCAGCAATCGCCAAATCTCTTGCACCGTGCAAAAGTCCAGACCTCGATATAATGCGAGACTGCCAGCCTGTAGACTGTTACATGAAGTATGGCGATGTTAAAAGTTACTTCAACGCAGAGACTCTTCATTGCGAAATGGCCGCAACATGTGAATATGACAGTGAGGAACCAAAAGTATGTGTACATTTGGTTTCTAACCATTCACGTAAAAACTAAAAAATTTGAAAAGCTTGACAAAATTGGCGTGCACAATATAAAAATTTCATAATTTATGGTAACAAAATGTGTGAGTCACCCAAATGTATGGTATGGTTGGTATTTTCAGGTATTTTCGCCCGAGAAGAACGCATGTAAGAAGCAAGAATTAGATATGAACAACAAAGCGCATCTGACTGGCCTAGTACATGAGCACAAGCCATTGTGGGAACCTTATGATATGCTCAAAGTGGTGAATATTCATCAGTTATTCTGGAAAATGTTTGAGGTCTCTTATGATATATCATCGTGGATTTGGCTTTGATAATTAATCTGTACCAATTCACAATGCAATGTCTGTCTGTCTGTCTATCTGTGTGACTACCTTGTATAAAAAGAAAAATATGTTCAATTTGAACTCACAAAAAGAAAAAAAATATCAGGGCAAATTAATACTGGAGAAACCAGGTAATATTATCTACGTTTATGTATAAGACAGCTTAATTTGTGATATATATCAGTACATCTCTCTACCCATAGTATCCCATTGAATGCGTACATGGGGTGAGAACGGCGAAGGGATGCAGCTGTTTCCCGGGTTGGACCACCTCCACCGAGGGTCACAGCGCCTTCGACTCGGCGCAACAAGTCTTCAAGCTTTGTAACACGCAAACGCTGGATTACGTCGAGTCAGCACAACCAATGAATGTCTTGATAGCAGTATCCATTGTTGTGATAATAACGCCAAAGTTTAATTCATACTTAAATATGGTATATAAACTTATAATATTGAGATTTTTTTTTATCTGGAATTACTATTCAGGAAAGGACTGTGTTAACACAAACCCAAGCACATAATTGTTTGTTTGCTTTGGAAATTCAAGTAAAATATTTTCATCTATTACCCAGTCTTTCATTCCAAATGCCCGAAAAGCATCTTCAAGCCTTTACGTCTAGCTATTGTACTGTTCCAACCTTGACTTTGACTAGATTATGTTGGTTTGTGTCCTTGCCCTCATGTTTCTGATCTTACTCATCATACTACACTGCAAGCAAAAGAGTGAATACGTTGCCTTGGCAACAGAGGAAGAGTCTGAAGAACAAGCCACCAGAAAGGTCCCTCACTATGGTACGTATTCACGTAGAATTTCCACATAAAATTTTGTATAATAATACATGTATTAGTATGTGCATAATACTGTGACGGCAGTACATAACTGTAATATATTTTTTTACCACAGTTGTACATCTACATACAGCTGAATTTATAAAAGATTTACTAGTATATAACTAACAAAAATATTCATTCAATTGTCATTTATCGGTGGATGAAAAGTTGTAATTAAATGTAAACGTTGACCCTGATATATCTTGCAGCAGAAACATTCAGCTTGGCTCGAGTTCACACGCCACACAACGCGATGACGGCTGACGAACTGACGCTGAAAATAGGCGACATTCTCGCAGATCTACAGAAAACCTCGGTTCCTGGCATTTGGCAGGTTATAAATCCCCTTGAATAATGGTTATTTTATTGTATCCCCTGATTTGCAAATTGGTAAAAGCCTATTGAATATTTGTCTATCAGAGCAAATAAAAACAAAATTATTTATACAGCTGATATGAAAGTCATTTTTGGTGAATGTACACAACTAACTAGGATATTTGATTCACTAGGCATCATGCAATGGCCGATACGGAACATTCCCTGTGGCCTGCATTGAGTTCTACTATCCCAAACATGTGATGCGGAAACTGAATTGATGCCAGTTCAACCCAGGTAAGTTGATGAATGAAATGAAGCATTGCACATGTTTTTGCTGAACGAAATAGGTGAGAACGGAAATATTTGTATGGATATGCATTATGATACTGGCATCGTCATAATGTACCTCTAAAATATTTGGTGGTTTCTAGTGTTCACCAGGTGGCAGCACTGTATCTAATTGACACCATACACCATAACACCATACCTCATTTCCTCCATACCATATATGAAATTCAAGATTTATGATGTATGAAATTTGTCATGAAAATTTGTCTTTCGTTTTAAATGTAATGATTTGCACTGCTTTGAATTAATATATTATTCTTTCCTCTGAAATTGTATGGTTTGTATTGCTATGTTACACTAACCTCAGCATTTTGTTTTTCACCCTAAAGTTAATTATAAGCTACATGTATAACTGTTAGTTGAAATACTGTAAGCAATATCAGACTATGAGTTTGATACTTTACAGTGACAAATTTGAAAAGTTAAATTGAATGATTCTTAGTTATGATTTTGATACGATTGTGTTAAATACACATATTTTAATAAAGGACATGGAATGAGACGTGGTAAGTATTATATGAATAAAGTCTTGCACACGCAGTGTCATTTAGTTTCTGCAAAGGGAATATAACATTGATAGTCTTTGTTCAAAAGGGAATATATCATAAATCTTATCTGTGTTCCAATCATATATGGCAAAAAAACAATTCATTCAATAATTTATTTACCTACAACATGTCTTGTTGTTAATGATGATGTAATACTAGTATATTGTCATCATATTAGTACATGTACTATAGATGGTGTATTGTTGATGCTTTTCCCTGATACCTTGTAGGTAATTATTGTGCATTGATAATAAATTGTCCAATACAGAAATGAAGGCATACATTTTTTTTTTTTTTTTGTTCTGCAGAAAGACTAAGAAACAAAAAGAAAATTTTCAGATTTAGAAGTTTGTAGATCTATGCATCTTTTATATCTGATATTACACTCGTCAAGCAACGGAAAAAAAGACTGGCTGACAGGTTGTAAACACAAGGCAGTCTACCAATTTGAAAAAAAAAACTTGAGAAACTTGTGGGAAGAAAATTGGACTGAAAACAAAATTTTCACAAGTTGGCCGTATCCGACCTAAAATTGCGGGCAGTAAACCTCAATTTCCTTTCCGAAGGTGACCAATGAAATATTAAAATAAATAACTGTTATTCCAGTTGCACCGCTTGCATGACAAGAAGTTGTTTGGTTGTCAAGGGAACATCTGGTCTGTTTGGTTTCTCATGGTTCTTTGATGTGGCACCCGCTAATACAGGGAGATCGGCCGCATATCGGCAACACTGGGGGTGGTGTCCACGGTGCAAGGGAATAAAAATTTGGTGCAGTTTTATGTATGTTGATGGACTTGCTTGATTTACTGATTTTCATCTAGAAATAATTGAACAAAAAGTTTTTGGACAAATTTATAACTAATCACAAAGCTCAAAATGTAGAAAGTTTGAAAACCACAAAAAAACACCATTATGGAAACATAGGACAGAAATGGACCAACTCTTTTTTGAATGCCTTAAAGAGCAGCTGACACGACTTATTTTTACGTATAAAAGAATGCCAAATGAAAATATAAACACAATATAACCAGTACCACTGGTAAACACACATCCCGACCGACCTGTGCAAGTGATTCAGCTTTGGCAAAATTACGTTTTGTGACTTGGCCTGAGAACTGCTGCAACGACTGGCGCCATATTGATGACGTCACTGACAGAACCCAAGACGCACTTGACAGCTCACTTCAGCATTGAACACACGTGGAAGATGGCGACATTTTCAGCTGAGGGTGATCGTTTTTCCGATTCTGAGTCCAGTGTTGAGCTCGACTTTGAGGTAGAAGTGTGTCAGGAGAATGAGGAGCTATCTTTGGGCATATCACCGTATAGATTCGAGCCATATCTCGAGGAAGTGAGCGACAGAGAGGGAGACAGTGACAGTCCCACCTCTAGCAAGGGCAGCGAGGCCGACTCATCGGTCGAGGACACGGTGATGTCAGATGGCGCAATTGAACCTGGACAGCCTGCTGTGCCTGTTAGTCGCCTGCACAACACAGACTGGTGAGTGATATATATTCAGTCCTCATGAAGTTTCACAATTAAATATTGTTGACTTTTTTTTAATTATGAGGAAAAAAGTGGATCTAGATTCTAGACCTAGTCAGTTGGTACCCACAGTCGCTTGTTACAGGGTGGGGGGGGGGGGGGGTATCACCATGTAAAAAAAAACACCACATCTTTTTTTTTACATAGTGATACCCCCACCCCCCCCCCCCCCCCCCCACCCTGTAACAAGCGACTGTGTTGGTACCCCATGTGTCCCTCAACATGTTTACCAGTCAATTTAGCGTTGTCATGTAAATGTAGACTAGCTTAGCTAGTGAGCCTACTGTAGTGTATATAGGTGAAAACAATGTTGGAAATGTCAAATGTTATATTGTTATCATTATTATCCAGATCTGATGAAATTATATTAGTTCTGAATATGGTTGGATCAGATTGAGTATCACTGTATGGGCTCATAGTATAACCCTTCAAATAGAAATCATTATCTAAATTCCATGATTCAATGATTCCAGGTGCATCTGTGGTAACTGCCAAGAGATGGGAAAGGAACTAGAGTGTCTTTGCTGTCTGGAGATTCCTCAAGTTCAAGAGGAACTAGAGCGAGTTGTGCAGAGGACTGGAGGGGATCCCCCGGGCTGCATCCTGGAACATCCAGGATTTGCTCCGGTGTGTTTGAACGTTTGGGTGTTGGAGACGGCGTGGCTGCAGTACAGGGCCCAGTACTCTGAGCCATATGAAGGACCGCTCCACAAACGATATCGCCACATAGCGTACAGACAATTTGTCCGCCTGGTTTGGAAGTTTTTGGGGCGGCACATCAGAGTACATCTCCCTGCCTGTGCCATCAAAACCATCAGAGAAACATTTCCCGCTCCTGACAATGACTATGTTGGATTTTTGCCTCCGCTGGATTATTAATCTCTGGATGTTTCTTATATTTAATTGTGTACTTGTACATGTATACTAAGTTTAATTCTGTGTGTATAAAATGTACTTCATGTACATCTTCGTCCTTCGTTCAGGAGCTTTACACATTAAAACTAGTGTACAAGTACTGGACTCACTGTATGGAGTTGAAATATCAACATGTTCAAATTGGGAAACGACCTGAACAAATTATCAATATTTAAATTATGAAGATCATACTGAAACTTGTAAAGGTATTCTCATATTATTCAGTTACCACCACCAGTAGCCTGTTTTAGCAGGGAATTCATTTTGTGCATATTTATGTTACAGTACAGTACTGGTATCTTGCAGGAAAGATTGAAAATTCATTTTATCACAACCTTGAATTGGAAATTGATTTGTTGTAAAAATCTAAATAAAATGTTGTCTTCGAGGCATCAGAAAGTTGTATGAGAAGAGAATCGTGCATGACAATATCAGTTTATTCAATGATGACATTTCATGAAAAACCAGCTTGGTGCAAACATGTATAGTACAAGACATTATGACATGTCCCTTAAATGGTGATCATTTTTTGTTCTTAAAAAGTCACTGCACCCAATTAATCATCACCATATAAGTATGGTATCGTCCATTGTGCACATATATTATATATGTGATCTATGTACTCTTGGAAACAGGCAGCATCATCTAAGTTTTAATCATATGGATATAACATTTCTCAAAAAAAACCTGATAAAATTGAATTTGTGAAACACCTACTTGGATTCAGAATTATTTAGGATTGAGTGGCAGTAAACATACACAGTCCTCAAACCACATATGAAGAGGCTCCAGATCATCATTCATTTTTCATGTTGAATATATAGATATACCATATCATATGGCAGGATGTTTGTCCCATCTTGCCCTCTCATACTCGTATTTGGTGGAAATCTTGTGTCTACAACCGCTCAATTACAACAAATACAGCCACTCATGAGAGAGATATAAAACATGGGTTATGGGATAATACACCACACTAGTCATCACACTGGTTACCATACTAGTCACATGTACATGATAGTATACTGATAACTACACCTAATATGTGAAACTGCACTAGTTCATGACAACATACTGGTAATATGATTGCATACAGGTTAGTACAGGTTTATGATTTTGGTTCACATTTGTGCACATTATAAGGTAAACGAGACCAAGGTGATGCCCAGGTTGATGAAATAAATCGGTACAACAGCAACAAAGATGGAAGCCCCAACCTGTTGGTTTGCAGTCTAGCGCTTGAACACACACTGGTTAAATGATAGCACACTAGTTACACAAAGAGAGTGATTTTACAAACATAATTGTATCCCCAAACAAAGAACGGCGGATACTATGGATTTGCAACAAATTGCACCATCACCGCCGTGTCCGCAGACCCTTTCTTGTGAACGCTCTACAGGTTGCAAATCTGAACCAATTATAAAAAAAATTGATACAGACATGTCTTATGGTAAGGTCACGACACTTATCAATTTTGATTGCCATAGCAACCAAATTGGCCAATTGGTGACACTTTCTGTGACAAAACCAGCTGTTTCGATACCCATGGCTTGTCAACGCTCTAGGAGTCGAACACACGTCATCATATTACATTGTACAGCTGAACACAGGTCATCAGATTACATTTTACAGCTGAACACAGGTCATCAGATTACATTGTACAGCTGAACACAGGTCATCAGATTACATCGTACAGCTGAACACAGGTCATCAGATTACATTTTACAGCTGAACACAGGTCATCAGATTACATTGTACAGTTAAACACAGGTTATCAGATTACATTTTACAGCTGAACACAGGTCATCAGATTACATTGTACAGTTGAACACAGGTCATCAGATTACATTGTACAGTTGAACACAAGCCCTGAATCAAATTACTTTTTGTTTGACATGAAGCGTGAAGTGTGTGCCTTCACTGCTTGAGGCTTCTCCGGTCGATCACAACCTGCCGTCAGGGGATGGACGCTCTGTTGTGGCTCATCAACAAGCACCTCCACCTGGTCATCAGCCGTGTCTTCGTGCAGGCAAAGGAGCCGGACGATGTCCAGCAAGTCGGCTACGTAACCTATCAATCAAGTCAAACATGGTGGTAGATGTACACAACCAGCTATGGATTCACAACAAACTGGTCCAAAACTTATTTCATGACCAAGGGACTCACCAAAAGTCGGATTCTCCAACACCTTCCGCACGATGAATCCACCCTTCTTGTATTTTGGGAAGTGAATTGTGAATCTGTTGTCTCCCGGCTTGGTGACACTTTGGGCTCTATGTGCATTCTCGTTGAAGTGCATGGCTGCTAGCAATGTCCTGAAGAATATGTTCAGGGTGTGAATGATTCGGAAAAAGTGAGCTCTCCACAAATGAAATTTTAAAGCATCACCAAATAATAGGTATTAGATATATGAGAGAAGGAGTACCGTACAGTTACAAGCATTATTAGTGGTCAGAGGTTATAATACATGTAAATTAGGAATACAATATACCCGATAGAATATGTCGAAATCATCCAACATGTTATGTGTGTACCTGCAGTGCATTCCCAAGTGAGAGAAGCAGAACATCTTTGGCGCGAAGTGGTTCACAAGGCTGTGAAAAGCTTCCAGGTGAAAAGTTTGGTGTTCTGGTGAAAGGCGCTTGATATCCTCACACAGCCGTGAATTGCACACAATTTTCTCCAGTTCCAGTGCAACTTTTGTTGCTAAAAAAAGGTGTATAGTTTGAATTAAAAGAAAGAACGATTGGTTTTCAGTTTTGATATTAGTATACAGTATGATATGAATAGAAATAGGCAGAAAAATATAGAGCATATGACAGATTTGAGGATGCTACATGCATGCTGGTGATAATTACATGGAGAAATCCATGGTTTTTTCTGCTCCCTTCCTTCCAATGGCCCATGTTGACATGCAGGGAACAATCCGCCAAAGCCGAGATGAACATTTTGTACATGATTCACAATGGATGTCCACTTGGCTACCACCAAATCACCATTGCCGGCTGGTGTTGAGATCACTGACCAGTACAGATGGTTCACCAGACTGGCAATCCACGGTCGAAGAGACTCGCAGCCTCGCTGTTGACTGAGGACCTGTAGTTTCTTCTTGATCCCTGGAAAAACATGTCATGGTCAGAAGATATAGTTGACGAAATGAAAAAAATTCCGCAACCATTTGAAAATTAAAAATTAGCCCAAAGGCTAAGATAGGTTACCGGACAATTTTGATTTGGTCATGGCAGCATTGGCAGGTAACAGACCTTTTACCAATCAAGGTCCACAGTGTAAACATATGACCTTGGGATTTACCAATCAAGGTCATCCGTATGAACTTCGATGTTACCATTACAAGTATGTGTGCGGCATTTGATATTCTATATGTTGGGTGGAATCGTTTAGGCCGCTCAGGTCAATTTACATATTCCAAGTCAGACATTTGGCACTCAAGGTCATCTGACGTCAAGTTCAAGGTCATCATTAGTTGTGTCATATATGTCTTCCTATATGTTCATAATGCAAACATGAGCTCTATCTGCAATCATTTCTTCTATAGAGGCAAATCTGAGCATTTTTCGACCCCAAAATGGCTGTTTTGACCTTTCAAGGTCATCCAAGGTCAAATTCAAGGTCACCACACAAGTCGCCATATAGGACTTCCCATTTGAAAGTGCCAATTTCTAAGCTCTATCTTCAAGCGTTCTATGAGTACAGTTCGGACAGCTCCCATTATGAAGGAAAAAAGTGCCGAAAATTTTCTAAGTCCAAAATTTTTTTCAAAGGGTGAAAATTTTTTTTTGCCTAGAAATGGCCCAAAATGGATAGTAATGCGATTTGGGGCGAAAAAAATTTTTTTTGCCGACTCGTCAAAAATTCAAAATGGCCGCCACACAGAGATCGGCGATTCAAGGGCAACAAAACTTATACACGTCACAGAGGTATATAAAAGAAATCTTTTTAAACAAAAATCTCAAAACTGATCAGACAGTTTTTGAGAAAATACAGACCGGGTGCAAATTTGAACATTTTTCGACCCCAAAATGGCTGTTTTGACCTTTCAAGGTCATCCAAGGTCAAATTCAAGGTCACCACACAAGTCGCCATATATGACTTCCCATTTGAAAGTGCCAATTTCTAAGCTCTATCTTCAAGCGTTCTATGAGTACAGTTCGGACAGCTCCCATTATGAAGGAAAAAAGTGCCAAAAATTTTCTAAGTCCAAAAATTTTTTCAAAGGGTGAAAATTTTTTTTGGCCCTAGAAATGGCCCAAAATGGATAGTAATGCGATTTGGGGTGAAAAAATTTTTTTTCGCCGACCCGCCAAAAATTCAAAATGGCCGCCACACGGAAACCGGCGAATTTAGGGCAACCAAACTTATACATATCACAGAGGTATATGAGGGGAATCTTTTGAAACCAAAAACTCAAAACTGATCAGACAGTTTTTGAGAAAATGGCCGTCAAAGTCCAAAATTGAGCGTTTTTCGACAAAAACGGCCGCCATTTTGAAAAAAGGGCGAAAATCAAAAAACAAAAAAATACCTCCTTCTCAAAATATTTTTAGGCATCTTTGTGCAAAATTTCAGAAAGATTCAATCGTTAACTTTAAAGATAAAAATGTTAACGCCGGACGGACGAACGGACGGACGGACGCAACGCCATGCCAATAGGTTATCGGACCAAAGGTCCGGTAACCCAGTGATTGGGAAGAGGAACTCGAAGTATGAGAGAATCCCCCCTTCAGTTTGAAATGTATGGGGGATTTTCAAAAGTTATGGGGGATTTTCAAAAAGTTATGGGGGATTTTCTAAAAGTTGTGGGACATTTTGGGTTTGTACTTTTAAAAACGATTTTATTCAATCATCAACTGCTGTAGTCGTAGCTATAATTGTGTGCGTGAGAAACCTGTCATTGTCATCATCACGATCTGAATCACCACCGTGAATGCCTGCTGTCAGTGTGTATATGTCAACAGTAACACGCGGTTGTTGCCGGTGACTGTGTGGGCTGCTTCCTGCCGTGGCTCAGTTCAGTCTTTCATCGCATGAAACAAAGTTTCTTTGTCATTGTGTTTTTTTTAAAATAAATTGCCATGGATGCAGAATTTACGATAATCAACTTATTTGGAGGCACTGACAACTCCCGAGAGCGGTGTCAAAAACTGTCAGTGGATGTTTTGTAAATCTAGAAACCGTCAACTATGACGTCATGGGATACCCCAAATTATGCTCAGCCAGCCAATCTGTTGAGCGGTTTCTAGACTGAGTCTAGAGACCGTCTGACACTGACACCAAGGGTCGCTCCAACATAATGGAAGATCGTCATACGATTGATTTCCAAACTTTCGCAATAATTCCAATAAAAACATAACATTCGCAAATATTTACAGTGCGCGCATTGGGCGCACTGATGAACTGTTGTATGCGGGATATTTCGAAGTTATGCGCGATTCGCGCAATCCCGCACGTCTTCCTAATCACTGGTAACCTAATAATTCATTTTGCTTACTAGCGGTACTACCAGCTACCCTGTTGCTATATGTTTATCTAAATGTTTCTCAATCAACTATTAGATCTCACCCTTGGCGATATGCCAGATGTCGAAGAAGTGGACGATGTGCTGGTATCGCTCTCTCAACATCTTTCTGATGGACACATGTCTGTCTGTCACCAAGGACGCTACAGGCAGAAAGTTCTCCAAGAACTGAAGAGACCTCGTCAGACCCTCCTGCTCCATGTGGTAGCTGCTACCCACCTCATTACTCTGCAATCAAAATCATAATCTTCACCAGGGTATGCCAAAGTGGGAAAAAAATTACTGGTCCATTGGACCAGTAAACATTTCGATATTACCAGCCCAGAGCAATTTTTACTGGCCCAGAATTCATAAGTCACACCCAACAAAATAGTAGAATTGAGATATGCACGGCGATATGTAGATCCGTTGTAGTATATTAAGCGAATAAATTGACATTGTCAGCTTGAATTGTGCATATTTCCAATCAGCCGTCTTACTGCCCCCAGCCTCAAGCTGAGGCGTATCATGCTCATGATTTGAAGATCCAAGATCTGGTTGAATAATATATTACTGACAAATGAAATATTTTAATATATTAAAAATTTATTTTACTATACTCTGATTTTTCTAACCCATTTACACAATTTTTCGCTGATAGTTTTGCGATGCTAAATGCTATCGTTCTATAACTTGGCATATTTCACCTGGGAGTCAAACGGCAATTGTCTACCGAATTTCAGACTTCTATCACGAAAATTAAAAAAGTTGGCAATCTACCCCAATGTTAAATTTAGCCCTGTCATTTAATTCCTGGATCCGCACACAATTTTGTGCATTTGCTCGGTTTTGTAGTGGTGCAATCTTTCAAAATCAACATGTTTGTGTAGAATACACCCCAATGTGTCTTCTGGTAAAAAATTACAACAATACCTAGAATCCTAATGGATGTAAACAGGATCAAATCCTCGAAAGAGCTCAGATTCTCGCGATCCCGTTTTTGGCTGAAATTTAACATTGGGTTAGATTGCCAACTTCTTCAATTATTGCGATAGAAGTCTAAAATTTGGTATAAAATTGCCGTTTGTCTCCGAGGTGAAGTATGACAAGTTATAGAACGATACCATTTAGCATCGCAAAGATATCTTCAAAAACCGGTGTAAACAAGTTAGAAAAATCAGAGTATAGAGTTATGATATTTTTGCTGATAAAAACTTTCCGGCCACCTGGGCCAGTGAAACTGTTATTATTACCAGCCCAGGATGTTTTTTACCAGTCTTGGGCTGTGGGCTGGTGACTTTGGCATACCCTGATCTTCACAACTCGTTCAACGATGCTTCATTTTTACCGTACATGTACATGTTCAGTACACATGATGTACACAGCGAGTACTGACCTGGACAAGCTGTACGTCAACGATCGCTTTCTGTCGGAGCTCCATCATCGTGTAGGTGCCAAATTTCGCAGAGTGTCCTGGAGAATCCGCCCTGCCATCACCACCACACACCAGCTCCGCTCCTTCGGCTTGAAAGGTGCTAAGCAACCAGATCTGCTGCTCGTTCCAAAGGCGCCTGATTGCTGGAAACAGAAACTTCTGCTGATGCCGGAAGTAGGAACGGGCAGAGATGACAGCAACACCCACGTGGGACAGGACGCGGAGCACCTTGGTCACTGTGGCCCCAGCGAAGAGGATGGCGGCGGACAGATAGACGTTGCCTGCAGGGACTCGTCCGAGGTACGGCTGGCTGTTCCAGGACGACTTGTGTGTACACTCCGGCTCAAGGCACTCCAGATCGACTTGCAGCTGTGTGCCGATCTCACGCCTGATCCATGCTACTCGACGGGATCCACAGGAGGGACAACTGCACCAGGTCGACATCAGTTGCACCAGGCAGCTCCAAAAAACCAAATAGACCTGATGCCCCTTGGAGAAACCTTGTTCCTGGTGTACCTCAGCTGCAGAGTCCAGGTCCCCTTCATCATCAGATGACTCAGCTGACGGAGAGTAGTCTGAATCCTGGTCTGACACACACATGTCATCATCAATGTCAGATTCCTCTATCTCACAGTCAGACTCCTCCATGGTGCTCCTACTATCCGGTTCTTTAACGATGGCTTCCTCGAAGTCCGTCTGTGTGCCTACTGAAGCGGTTGCAGCTGGTGCATTTGTTTGCACGCCTGGAATACGAGAATGATCAGTGAATGAGTGATTCACCAATAAGCATACCTGTTAAATTTTAATGTAGCAAAGGTGAATTACGTTAGAAGTATATGGGATCATTAAGCATGATAAATGCTGTTACATATATGTTGGATGAAATAAATTGAGAAGGAGCAGAAATTTAGTTGAATGTGCATTATGAATTCAGAAAATGTCTCGACGAACAACTTACTGAAGTCTTGGAATCCTGGCAAGGTCTGTTCATTAAGTAAAACCTGTGGATCGAAAATTACCTTAGCAACATAACCAACTAACAAACACATGACAAAATGAACATACAACACTGGTTTCCTTAATAAAAATTAGGCCAAGGGCCGAAAATAGGTTACCGGACAATATTTAATATCTTAGATGTTAGCCAGGTCACTGGTTGAATTCAAGGTCAAGAGAATATTCAGCATATATAACATTAAGCATATATCATGTCCACACTTGATTGCTAAGCTGTAAATTCAATAATCAGATATTAGCAATTTTGTGCTGTGGCGTTGAGAATGAAGGGGCAAAGGTCGAATTCAAGGTCATCAAAATATTCAATGTATATCATTTTCTATATCGTGTCCACAATTGATTCCCAAGCCATACAGTCAATAGAGGAGCAAGATATGAGCCAGTTTGTCCTGTGACCTTGAAAATGAGGTCAGAGGTCAAATTCAAGGTCCCGAGAATATTCAGCATATATCATCTCCTATATGTCCACAATTGATTCTAAAGCTGTAAAATCGATAATAAGTGAGCTATTAGCCATTTTGTCCTGTGACCTTGAAAATGAGGTCAAAGGTCAAATTCAAGGTCAGGACAATAATCTGCATATATCATTTCCTATATGTTCATAATTGATTGCTAAGCTGTAAAGTCGATAACAAGCGAGATATTAGCCATTTTGTCCTGTGACCTTGAAAATGAGGTCGAAGGTCAAATTCAAGGTCATAAGAATATTCAGCATATATCATTTCCTATATGTCCACAATTGATTCCTAAGCTGTAGAGTCGATAATAAGCGAGATATAAGCCATTTTGTGCTCTGACCTTGAAACTGAGGTCAGAGGTCAAATTCAAGGTCGCGAGAATATTCAGCATATATCATTTCCTATATGTCCACAATTGATTCTTAGTCTCTAATTTCAATTTTAAGTGAGATATTAGGCATAATGTGTCCCATTATAAAGCATAGGAGAATTTAACATGGGAAAGTCCCATTTGGGCCGAGTTTTGGCCAAAATGGCCCACTTCGAGCGATTCAAGCGCAACGAAATTTATAGACATCATAGGAGTACATATGAGGAGTCTTATTTATCAAAAAGAAAAAAAGTTACTGAACAGATTTTGAGAAAATGGCCGGCAAAGTCCAAAATCAGGCATTTTTCGTCGAAAACGGCCGCCATTTTGAAAAAAATGTGAAAATCAAAAAACTAAAAAATACCTCCTTCATGAATTATTTTTAAGTATTTTTGTGCAAAATTTCAGAAAAATTCGCCTGTAAACAAAAAAGATAAAAATGTGGACGACGACGACGACGACGGACGACGACGACGACGACGACGGACGACGGACGACGGACGGAACGCCATGCCAATAGGTTATCGGACCATAGGTCCGGTAACCTAAAAAACATAGCACCAAGGGTGCTGTAGCTTACCGGCAATCATGAGAAACGCAGAGTATTGATTTTCCAACATATAAATTGTTACACTGATCTTGAACGCTAATTGTCAGAACATGTTCGTAAATGTTGCTGGAAACACATTTTCTGTATGGACTATAGTACGAAATCAAATTCCACATCACAAAGGTACATAAAGAGAATCTTACATGATTTTGAGAAAAACTGTCTGAATAGATTTAGACAAAATGGCCACCAAAGACAAATTTCATCTTTTTGGACCTTCCAAGGTCATTGAAGGTCAAATTCAAGGTCATCACTCAAACCGCAATATATGGTTTCCCATTTGAATGTGCCATTACTTAGGCTCTATCTTCAAGTGTTCTATGAGTCTACTCTGCACAGCTCCCATTATGAAGGAAAATTGGGTGAAATTTTCCAAGTCCAAAAATTTTTTCAATGGCCAAAAAAAAATTTTTTTTTTTTTTTGCTGGAAATGGCTCAAAACGAATAGTGACTCGATTTGGGACAAAAAAATTTTTTTTCGCCGACCCGTCAAAAAATCAAAATGGCCGCCACACGCAGACCGGCGATTCAAGGGCAACGAAACTTATACACATCATAAAGGTACATGAGAGGAATGTTTTGAAACAAAAATCTCAAAACTGATCAGACAGTTTTTGAGAAAATGGCCTCCAAAGTCCAAAATTGGCAATTTTTCGTCAAAAGTGGCCGCCAAAACGGCAAAAATTAAAAAACGTCTTTAGATACTGGCCCAAGGTATGTTCTGACAAATTTATAGGGAAATTCATCACGTCAAAAAAAATTCATAATACAAACATATAACATGACAATAAGCTCTATTAACAAGTATATTGTTTGAAGAGGCCAATTTACAGATCTAGCCTTCAAGGTCGTCTAAGGTCAAGTTCAAGGTCACCAAAAGATGTGCCACACAAGATTCTTCTCGAACAACTGACGACATAAGCTTATCGGGCCATATTAAAAAAGAAGAAAACATAAAGATTCACATTACAGTGGATCCTGTGTTTTAAGACCACCCAAGGGAGCCCAAAAAGGTGGTCTTAAATGACAGGTGGTCTCTCATGACAGGTTCATTTACATGATAAAAGGCCACTCGGGACCAAGTGTAGCGGTCTTAAAACACAGGGTGGTCTCTCAAACCAGGTGGTCTTTAACACAAAATCCACTGTATTTCATGTATTTCCTGCCAAAGATGTATATCCATGACAAAAACTAATTAAACCTAAAAATTAGGCCAAGGGCCGAAGATAGGTTACCGGACAATGTTTAATATTTTAGATGTTAGCCAGGTCACTGGTTGAATTCAAGGTCAAGAGAATATTCATCATATATAACATTAAGCATATATCATGTCCACAGTTGATTGCTACGCTGTAAATTCAATAATCAGAGAGATATTAGCAATTTGTGCTGTGGCCTTGAAAATGAAGGGGCAAAGGTCAAATTCAAGGTCATCAAAATATTCAATGTATATCATTTTCTATATCATGTCCACAATTGATTCAAAAGCCATACATTCAATAGAGGAGCAAGATATGAGCCAGTTTGTCCTTGGACCTTGAAAATGAGGTCAGAGGTCAAATTCAAGGTCACGAGAATATTCAGCATATATCATTTCCTATATGTCCACAATTGATTCCTAAGCTGTAAAATCGATAATATGTGAGATATTAGCCTGTTTGTCCTGTGACCTTGAAAATGAGGTCAAAGGTCAAATTCAAGGTCATGACAATAATCTGCATATATCATTTCCTATATGTTCATAATTGATTGCTAAGCTGTAAAGTCGATAACAAGCGAGATATTAGCCATTTTGTCCTGTGACCTTGAAAATGAGGTCGTAGGTCAAATTCAAGGTCATCAGAATATTCAGCATATATCATTTCCTATATGTCCACAATTGATTCCTAAGCTGTAGAGTCGATAATAAGCGAGATATAAGCCATTTTGTGCTCTGACCTTGAAACTGACGTCAGAGGTCAAATTCAAGGTCACGAGAATATTCAGCATATATTATTTCCTATATGTCCACAATTGATTCCTAAGCTGTAGAGTCGATAATAAGCGAGATATAAGCCATTTTGTGCTCTGACCTTGAAACTGAGGTCAGAGGTCAAATTCAAGGTCATGAGAATATTCAGCATATATCATTTCCTATATGTCCACAATTGATTCCTAGTCTCTAATCTCAATATCAAGTGAGATATTAGGCATAATGTGTCCCATTATAAAGCATAGGAGAATTTAACATGGGAAAGTCCCATTTGGGCCAAGTTTAGGCCAAAATGGCCCACTTCGAGCGATTCAAGCGCAACGAAATTTATAGACATCATAGGAGTACATATGAGGAGTCTTATGTATCAAAAAGAAAAAAAGTTACTGAACAGATTTTGAGAAAATGGCCGCCAAAGTCCAAAATCAGGTATTTTTCGTCGAAAACGGCCGCCATTTTGAAAAAAAGCGAAAATCAAAAAACTAAAAAATACCTCCTTCTTGAATTATTTTTAAGTATTTTTGTGCAAAATTTCAGAAAAATTCGCCCGTAAACAAAAAAGATAAAAATGTGGACGACGACGGACGACGGACGACGGACGCAACGCCACGCCAATAGGTTATCGGACCATAGGTCCGGTAACCTAAAAACTGAAACAACTTTACGTACATACAAATATAAAAGTGATTAACCTTTGCTCCTCCCCTTAGGTCTGACAGACACACCGACAGTCCGACTCTCTGGTAGTAAGTGAGCCTCACATGCAGAATCATGCTGTAAAAATTGAAAAAAAAATATCACGATTAGCTGATCATGGTAACAATTTATCACATGAGACACGGTAAAAATCTGGAGACTGGAAGACAAAATGAGGTCGTCATGTCCTACAATGTTTTCGTAAACAACAATTTATACTGGATTGATGAGCAGGGCCAAGCACTACTAATATATGAAGATCACTTCATCAGCATGTTCAAATAATGTTTGTATTCTTTACCACCTGTTCACTCTTTCTGATATCATGTCATTGAGCTCATTCCAGCTCATTTTTGGCACCATCTGAGTCGCAAACTTGAGTATTTCATCATATGTAGTGAATAACATAGCACCAAGGGTGATGTAGATTACCGGCAATCGTGAGAATAGCATAGAATACTGATTTTCCAATAAAAAAATTGTTACACTGATGTTAAAATGTATTGTTAAAACATGTTCGTAAATGTTGATAAAATGTATGGACTATAATGTGAAATCAAGTTATACCAACGATATAAAACCACGATAATAGCTTATCGGCCCAAAGGACCAGTAAGCTAAAAATACAGAGAATATTTGACATGCATGCACTCACACAAGGGAGAGACTCGCAAGGGCTTATTTCACAAAAAAATCTAAGTTTACTTTAGCCGACTTAGTCTGGTATTTGGCATGATTGCTAGTAGGCTAAATCTTATCTTAGTCGGCTAAAGAAGGTTTAAATTCTGCATCAAATAGGCCCATGTACAATACTTGTTCATGTAATTTGGAAACTCACCATTCCAGTAGGAGTGAGGTCTGGACATGGAAGCTCTGGTGGCGGTGTTTTGGGGGCATCAGGCTGAGTTGTCAGTAACTCGGACAATACCTGTGAAGCAAATTAACAAACTAGTAAACTAGTACATACAAGCAGATCTGATTATACATACTCGCTACATGAATGTATGAAAAAAATTCACCACAAAGTGACAGGTAGGGTGACGAGTTCGAAAATAACGTCCGTTTTGCTCTACGACGCACTGTTTCCGAGATATGCAGAAAGCCTCAAGAATGACTCAGCTAAATATTTAGCTCCATGCAAATTTCCACAGTCATTGCCAAATTAATTTTTGAGTTATCGTGCGGATACCAGAAACATTAAATTCATCCTCACGGACCCCGGAGCCGGCTCAAAAACAATAGGCTTCTTCTGCACAACATTTCTGACCAGTGGTGAGAATTTGGCAAATATACATCGAAGCAAACTGAAGTTATCGTGAAAAAATTTTTTTTTGACAAAACCATAACATTCACAAAAATATTTGCAATCAAACGCATATTCCAGATAACAAGATAAATAACATGCTCTGACTGGTGGCCGTGTGAGTCGGCACACCACAGTGACTCATGCAGTAGGGCTTCAACGAGTACACAATTTCGTGACCGGTTACTCGTTAGCTTGTAACCAAACAGTAACCGGTTACTCGTCCAAAAATAACTAGATAAATATTGTCCAAAGTAACACCAGTTTCTTTCGCAGTTCGCATTTTATCAAATCTCCCTGTCAAAATCCCGCCTAAAACTCATCATTACACAATGTTACACGTCATTTTCACGTAAAAATATGCAATATTATGAACATTATTAACATTCTATTTGGATTGGAGTGATAAATCACTTCAATTCTGCGTGTTTGGGCGGAAATTTGACTGATGTCAATGTTTTAGGCGGAATTACGAGGGTGCAAACATGGGTGCAAAATACGTTCACGATTAACCGGTCACAAAATTTGTAGCGGTAACACTCTGTAACCGAACCGTAACCGGTTAACCAAGTACTTGTTGAAGCCCTAATAGCTAATTGTAATTCTAAGTTAGAAGATACTTGCATTCAGCTTGGCACGTTTCTCCTGTGCAGCTGACCGCCGCTTGCTCCTGGGTTTCCGCATGACATCCGACACTCCGGGCCTTGGTCTCTCAAACAAAGTTGGGATAGCATCAGGCAGTAGTAGGATCCTATGCCTGACCGCATACCCCAAAGACTCCCTGAGAGCAGGTGTAGTGTCAAAACACTCGGGTTCGAAATGAACTGAGCAGATCAGTGGGCGCTCAGTCTCTGAGGGAGACCACTTCTCTCGCGTGCGCCTCACTTGTTCCGTCCATTTCTCAAACAGAGATGGGTCCTTTGGAAACCTGAACAAGCTCACACCATCCTTACGTGTATTTGAACAAAAACCAGCGACACAACGATCAGGCATTATGAAACTGATCGAAAACAGGCGAGCTCAAACGCAAAACTCCATTGAAAGCAAATGGCAGCTGCCTCGCACCGGTTCTGTCAGTGACGTCACTTCCGCCTTCTTTCTCGCTGGTCCAGTTCTGTCGCTCTCATCGATTTTTTCATGGCGCGAGATTCAAAATCTCGAAGTGTCATGCAACTGAGTCGCATTCCCAAATTTTTCATACGCGGCGTGAATATACTAATGATTAAATAATTAATGGGATGGTATGTCTCTGGCGTGTCAGCTGCTCTTTAAAGTACTAGGAACATGAAAAAATGATGTGAACTCAGATGAGAGACCTAGTTTGCTGAGTAAAATGTTGTTTACCGCATCCCAATATCTCTTATTGGTTAAAAAGTTATGGCGATTTGAATGTCACATTTTGGTAGGTTATAACACATGCTGGATTGAACACTTCTGGATTTTTCGAGAAGCTAATTAGTATGCAAATGAGGTATTCGTGACGTAGAAGGGGGAATATTTTTAATTTGGCAAGTTTGGGTCTTAATATAATTGTTGTGGTCAGAATTATTGTAAACCTGATCTTCGGATATTGATAGGCATGATCAATAATCAGTGTTGTTCACTGTGTTGCTGTTGCCATGGATACTATTCATCTGCTGGATTCCCTAGCAACCATTGGTTGCTATGGGTCCTAACTACCATAAACATGGGTTTTGACAGATTCCGATTATTGTATATTAATTATGCATGTAAAGTCAATCCATTTTCACTTTTGGTTTTGTTTGTTAATCGATGTGTCTTTGGATTTGGGCCATAGCAACCCTGGTTGCTAGGGGCCTTATATCAATACTGGTAACATTGGCAACTATCCTGATGTGAAATTCATTGACTATCAATTATGAAAAGCATGTGGAATAAGCTTTGTTGAATAATTGCAATTTCCAAAGACTTTAATATGCCAATGAAATCATCTAATCAAAAAAATGTTCCCCCCCCCTGTGGCGTCATGCATACCAATTTGCATATTTATGAGTTATATAATTTCTCAAATTGTACTTTGGGCAATTTGAACTTTGAAGCAGTAAAGCACTGTTTGTAACTTTTGAAGGAATTGAGATATTCACATGCTGTAAAAGCCGTTCTGATCAGCTCACGAGGTGCTTTAATCTGAGCTCACATCATATTTTCATGTTCTTAGTACTTTAAAGTTATTTCAATTTTAAATATTTTTGTTGCATTTGAGAAGGTCCCTTGAACAATGCAGGATAGAAACGGTGGGAATATAATTCACGGTCGGATGAATTGAATAAGTATCGCATGGTGGCAGTTCTATTTAGTTTAAGACTTTGAAAGGTGAGGGGGACGGGGAGGGGCTCTTGAAACTAGCTGTGAGAGGGGGGGGGGGGGGGGGGGAGCTGGCTTTATACTGGTGTGGTACATGTATATAAATGTCAAGATTGTCAATTGCTATAATTAGTTCACAGTTGTCAACATGTTGATTTATTGGGGACTAGCTGGAGACTTTTACCCCCAAATGAGGGCTTCAGATTTCACACTGCGCCTCTCCCCCTCTTGGAAGGCAACACCTGAAATTGAAGGGCTTGTCAAGTCCCCTTCGTCCATATGGTTGCCCGTCCTGACAAAACGTCTTGATTAAATCTTGATGATCATCGTTGCTACCCTTCCTGACAAAATGTCCCGATTAAATCTTTATGATCATGGCAATAAAAGATGTCTTGTATATTGTGTACCAAATGTTTCAGTGAAAAAATTGCAAGTCAGGCAATGAAACGGTAAAATGATTGCAAAACTGATATCCTTGAATTGAATATACTAATTTGCATATTATAAAATTTCAACAATAAAATAAAGTAGTATTGCATGTTCAATAACGGATGAGTATGTACTGAATGATTGAAATACGCAAATAATTTTTAAAAATTATTATGAACATTTTTGTGTCTGAAATAAAAAATTGTGGTGTGATCCATGTTGTCTAAATGAGTTGTGAAAAGAATGAATTAAAAAATTGGACATCCAAATAAGGTTTTATTAGGCTTTATACTAGTAGGTCATTTTATTGGAGGCCCTGACTCCAAAGTGTAAAATAGTTCTGTGTGGGTGTGATATCTATCAATAAAACTCACATTTCCTTTTCCATGCACTTCAAGGAACTCCCACAAACCAACGCTGGATAACTTACGCAACATTCCGCATCACTACATAACAACAGTAGCCGGACATTTCACAAGCGAACAATAGCCCCAACATGCACTCAACACAGAAGACAGCTACATGTACTTGCTTCGAAAGTGCACCCATTTAACAAAATAATGCCCTTGTTTCCCCCAACGCAAGCATGATGTCGCAAGAGGTAATGGCGTCTTATTGTCACATTCAGCCTCCAAACATAAGCCTGCTACACCTCCAAAGCTTTCACTCTTGGATAAATGTTGAAGTCACTTGAAGACTTTTACTAACTGAGATACTTTTATCCATTAAAAAAGATTTTTGCCAAATGGAGAATGATTTTTTAAAAAGAAAAACTGATATTTGATGCAAATGTATACTACACGTACAGTCCTATATTAGTGCATAATATATCAGTTTTGACATACGATACTGTGGACAAGCTAAAATAACTAAGAGTAAATTTATCACTGTCAAATATTATGTTACGTATATCAAGTTGTGGACCCCAAAACATTTTGCCTTGTCATGTTTGTAACTGGTTATTATTTTTGTATCAGGATGGCTATTTCTGATGTTGATTGTGTATTTTTTTCTCAGCTTGATAACTCTGGAATTCATTTCGTTTTACTGCCATGTTCCATGACCGATCCCATTAATCAACCACCTGAAATAGGGGACCGAACTGACCATGCAACTCACCGTCCACTGTCCAGCCCTACTAATTCATCCTTCATCACCGATCGCCACTGTCCAGATTACTTTAGAATTACACCACCTTACTTGAGGCGCGCCACTGATCTCCTGTCACCCTTGCAAACAGGGGACGACATATCCGCCGATTACTAGCACACACAACGCCGGCCCCCATTGCATGCTGGGTAATTAAGTGGACTTGATCAAATGGTCAGCACCCGTGGGGGCTCCAGCAAGGCATTAATCCCGTTATTGGGCATGTCGCGGGCTCACCCCCACCCCCTGCTCCATGGAGGGGTCATTTATCAACCCCCACTGACAGCCCTGGGGTGTGGGGTGACTACATTGACGACAGTCCAGTCATGAGGAATGGCCATCGCCAAGGGGAACTGGCTAAACATGCTTCAAACATTTGTTTGATGTAGCTACTGCACTTTCGCTACAAAGTGCAGATTACTTTCAAAAGTGCAGAATACGCTACAAAGTAAAAGATCACTTTCGCTACAAATTATGCTATTTTCTTTTGTGGAGTAAAATTCACCCTTTAGCAAAATTTATGAACAAAATTTTGAAGGATAAAACTGTACATGTCACTTAAAAAAATTGACCTGTACCATACTAGGCAATGGTATAAACTTTCCAAAAAGAGGCCAATAAAAAATGAACAGCTTCATGCACCTCACTGTCAACATTCATCGTCAGTGGGGTCCTATCTTGTCAAGCTGTAATTTATACCTTCATCTGAGCAAAAAAGATCAGAAACTGAAAGGAAAAAACCTTCGAGGATGTCAAAATGTGATGTGTCTTTTTTGAGAATTTGACGTCTACCAGATTCAGCTTCTGAGTTTGTGTATCTCTGGGCTCCAATCTAGCCCTGTCATTGGGTCTCTTTGTACTCGTCACAAATATCACATCGGAAAAAGTCTCCGGTCGCAATATGTTGGTGCGAACCTGTTAAACAATTCCAAATGACGCGGGGGGAAAACTCAACAAAGCAGTTGACCTTTGACATGGCGAGTCTATTCCGACGTGTCGTTTCTGTCGTGTTTTTTTGCTCCGATTGGTTGCCTCTCGACAATCCAAATATCGCTGACAAAGTCGCTAGGAGGAGGGGACGAATGAACTGGAGACGTCATTAATCTTCCTACTGTCATTTGCTTGTCAAAAATTCTGTTGTTGCATTATGTTTTTGTGCAACTGCTCAACGACAGAAAAAGGACATTCACTGTGAGACCAGCCAAAGTTGAATGATTTGGTAGGCGTTTTTAAAAAGTCACATTTGCCTTGGATCTGATGTCTTTTAATTGGCAATTCCCAGTAGGAAACAGTGAACAGCTTATGGCAGCATATTATGCAAATTTTTACAACAAATGTTTCCGGTTAAATTTTCTTCTCGCTACTCGCTAGGTGAAATGTGTCCAATTTTCAAAGACGTAATTTTGAAAGTAATGGATGACTGGTGAAGAATCTGCCAACTTTGATTACAAATGTAGTTATTCTAGCTTAGAATCAAAAGTTGGTTGTGATTTTGTGATTAGCTAGATTGCAATAAGATTGGTATGCATATTTATTGCAAAAGAAAAAAATTGGTTTGCATATAAAAAAAATATATTTTTGCAGATACATGTACTGTGCAAGATTGGGGTAATCTTGAAATCAAGATGCAATGTAGGCCTACTATACATAGCACAGATACAATCACATCACGATTGATTAAAGTGTCAATAAACAAATTATTTTGGTTGCTTTCATTGCCCCCAAAAAATTTTATTCAAAGGTTTCAGCCTTGCTGCCAGACATGATTAGCAAGAAAAAAAATATTTGGGAATCCCGCGAACCGGAGTCGAACCGGTGACCTAAGGATATCAGCCTTGTACCAACTACAGTCCTCCGCTCTACCAACTGAGCTATCGCGGGCCACGAGAGCCGAAGCCCGTTATATTCATCGTCAATAGCGAGGTATGATTCACACCATGGCCCAGTGTATCGGCCCATTGCCTGCATTGGTCCACTCTATGCCTATAGATAGTCAGCTGTTGGTAATATTTCATCATACATTAGTCATGCTTATTAGCTTATCACAAGCCTAGTAGCATACTTTATGTACTTTTACACTGATATAGGATATTGTAGATCTTAGCATTGTTGATTATAATATTGTAAACGAGAAAGATACCTGCAGATATATTGATTTTTTTTCTCCGCTCTGTATTTATATAGAAAACACCAGCCTAGCGAAGTGAATGATATGTGTTTGTATTTGTTCAAACAGCCACCAGCGGTCCGAGGAGCAGGAATCGTTCATCAAATATGTGACACCTGGCCGATAATTACAAGCCAGAAGTGGGTCCCGAGCGTATGCAGACTGTACCAAATTACCTTTGAGTACCAGCAAGCAAGGCCACCCAACGACGAGTGCAGACAGAAATTAGCAAAAATTGATGACTTTTTTCAGTTTTCCATCAGGTTCATTGTCTAAGTGTTTTTTTTTTTTTCACTGCTAAATTGACAAAATTGATGATTTTTACGTATTCACCACTGAGTTTAGATCTTTATCAGTGCTCAGGTTGTGTGCATCATATGGTCACATTTGACATACATCTTTTGATACTGTTACATCCGATGATATGTATTGATATGAAACATGCACAATGTTTTTCATGAAATTTCCATATTGGCGTGATCACTGTGACAACCCTTGTACAAAACTTTGGAGTTTCTTTGTGAATTGAAACCAATGTATATTCATGTAGTTGTAAATATATATTTGTGAGAAAATACCTGTTCATGTTTTCACTAGTTTTCCGAAAGTTTCAACTCTTTTTCTTCCTTTCAGAAAAAAAAACTGTTCATGCACATGTACTATAAAATATAAGGTGTATTATGCTATCAATAAATGTTCATATATCTGCAGGTATATATGTTTTGTCATTATATTTTCAATGTGATGTTGTACAGTCACTGTTCAATGCAAAAGCAATTATTCGATCTGAGCCTCGGGGCTTTGAATATTACACCCGGTCAGGTCCAAAACGACACCTTGTGCGGTCAAAAAAGCAGAAAAAAGCTTTGAAATTTCCCTGGTATGTCATCAGTTTACAATCATTTAGCATCTAATGACAAAAAATGTAATGTTTATGTTTGTATTTTATTGAGGTCAGAATTTTATCATAAATTTTAAAACCTATGTGTATTGGTATTGACTTGGTTATCATGCATAGAATCTGGTATGAAATTGGTTGGATGGCATGTAAAGTTAACTAGGAGCTTTGTGTGGGATTAATATTTTGTGAGGACTGGAAATTAATTTACGTAAGTACATGATAAGCATGTGATGGTGACAGTACATTATATACGCACAATTTTAGTATGGGGATATTCACAGAAAAAGGAATGCAGGAAACGAAACATTCTTCCAAAAATATAAAAAAAAAATTCAGTGCATATTTATATAAAAAAAATCACGAAAGACATAAAAAATATACATCTTCGTGTGTCAGGGTAAAATGTCTTCATTCTGATGTATACATGTTATTTTATTGCGGACAGAGTTGCATACTATGTTGCAGGAAGACAGTGGCAGGTGTGTGATTATTGTGTTCAGATTTCTGGCATATGTCAACTTTAAAGGATACCTATATGTTGAGTTTCTGGTTTAAAACTGACATTGTCTCCATGACATATCATTATATTGTATAGCCCCTCCCACTGTTGGGTTCTAACTTCTAAATACTTGATTGATGGCTTTTTCTGCTTAGATTTTTACCCCTCAAAGATACCGATCCACTGTATCTGTGAAAAAAATATGTATAAAAAACTTGAATTCTTAACAGGAAATTCTGTCATCATTTTTGTCGTGGGTTTCCAACTGTCAAATTGTCGTGATGTTCCAATGACGTTAATGGCAATATAGGAGTTTCTGCCACTTGTTGCGACCCTTTAGGCCAGACAAGCAAACAGTCATAAATACACCCCTTAAAGTTTACCTGATCGTTTAAAGGGCAGTGTTTCAACCCACAAACTCCGCCCCCGATACCCCCATCGAAAGTGACTTCACTGTGATGTGACTGGACTATCTACTCCGCTGTTTGGTTGTTAGTAAATTTAAAGGGTCAACAGTCGCGCCCTTGAAACGACAGTTCATGAACTGGGCAGGCACTATGTACATGACCGTTCAGTGTATTATACATTTAAACTATAGGGTACGGGGCGTGACATTAATGTTGTACTGCCACTGTGTAGATATATTTATAATAATTGTGAAAAAAAAAGATGTCCTTTCCTGAATGATAATATGATAGGTACTATTGTAGGGCTGGATGTCAAGAAATAACATCGCTAGGATTCTGGCACGCTTTGGCATTTAGACAGGTGGCATGATTTATATGAAGTATTGTGTATTCCATATCATATGTTCAAGTATATATTGTATATTAATAGTATGCCTTGATAATTCTAAGTTGCCAGTGGCATGCATATATTTGGGGATATATGCTGAATTTGAGATGAAATATTTCTTGACTGTACTCCTTGAAGATGTGACACCATGCATGTGGAATTAATGAATTACAAAAGACTCCCAAGATAACTTTTTATCTAGTGCATGAAGTGTAAATGATATGAAAGCCATTAATAATTAGTGAAATCTAAGATCTTGTAGAAACGGGATATAGTCTCTCTTTACCTTCAGATTTGCCTAATATCAGTGTGATTGAAAAAAGAAATGCTGGAATTTCAATGAACAGAGTTCACATATTAAACGTGAGGTTTATAATTTATTACGTAACTAATAAAAAGCTTGACAATTTTTTTTTGTCAAGAACAACGAAATACTTTCAAGGACCAAGTTGAGAGTGCAATACCTAGAGTGCTGTAATTAAAAATTCCAATCCTTTTTCGTTAAAACCTTGCAACAAATGTTCACCACTTTATAATAACAACTTGCTTTGTGGCGGCTACTGGGTATGCCATGTTGCAAGTTCCGAACGTATAGGACATGAAATAATTTTTTAAAAGGATTACCCCCTTTAAGCTGTCTATCACTCATACAGACTGGCCCAGGGTGTTTCAGAGCGATTCCACGTTGGTCAGTATTCGTCCTTTCAAAAGGTCCATCAGTGTAATCATCACCCTGTCAACAAACGCCCCGGACAGGCTGGTCAATTAAGCAATTAATGCAAAACACTAATTAACAATGAAGCCTCCATGGTCAAGGCAGCCACACTTAGGAGTTAGAAGCCGAGTGCAAGACCAAAGACGGTCTCCAATTTGTCATTTGCCCTTGCTCTATGGACAGTAGCACAGGCCAAAGGCACCAGCGCCCGCTCACACCCCCAGGGCTTAACGCCTGTATTAGTTACAGCAGTTCAAGGCATGGTATCAGTGAGACTGCCCCCCCTCACCCCCCCCCCCTCGCCTCCAACATTACCCAACCCCAATGAACAGTTGGACAGCCTCGCAGAAGTTCGCCCAGGGGAGTTTCCTCTGTGCACGGAATTGGCCTACTGTGCATTCTATTGTTATTTTTTACATGTCATTACTGGTGTTTAGAAACCGATCAGCATGATCAGTGGTTTGTTTGATGAATACCCCTGAGATGTGAGGTTTTTTTGGTCTCCTTTCACTATTTATTTTCCCCGCTGTTGTCAATGCGACACCCTCAACTTCCGAAGAAGCCCATTCTCCCGATCTCGATCTCGAATTGCCCTCACTGCGGTCATCGTACATGTGTCATCGGAGCTGATCACTGCCGCAAAACAGGTTGCAAAGGTGTCCCCTATAAGCCTATTTTATCCCTTTGAAGTGGTCCTCTGTGACCGAGCTAGCCTACCACAGCCTACTCCAAGGTGTCAAAATCCCTGAAAAAAAAAGAAAGGGAAAAATTCATCCGTCTTTGGATGTTCCCAGCCATCATTGGGTCACAATCGACTCTTCATATTTGCTGTAATTAAGAGTAACATCCTGATCCCTAGTGTAGAGGTGTTAATTTACTCACATCATTAACTCACAACATGGGGTGCTATTATAGTTTCAAAGTGACCTTCTGCAGGGCTATTCTCATTATTTGATTGATGACTGACTACTCATTTGTTGATTTGCCTGAAATACTAGGCAATCAATGTGATTTCTGTTAGAATGTTCGTATTTTGTATTTATCAGGTAAGAGTAGTGAATAATTGATTTTGGAATTATTAAAGTATGTGCATGTACATTACATGTACATGAGAAGTTTGATTACCGGTATTCAATTTACTCAATTTACTTATTCATATGAGAATGAGAAAATTATTTCATATGGGAGGGCAAATTGAAAAGATTTTTTTAACGAAGAAAACATTCTGAAGAGAAAAAATTACATGTAGGGGAGAAAAAGTCTATCAAATTTTTTTCAAGACCATCTGTTTCAGTTACCATTCTCCAAATCTCATCAGGATTTCCATAGCTTCCGTCATTCACGGCCATAGCCTCCCTCTCAAGTTCTGGGAGGGGTTAATAGGGGTGACACCCCATCTAATAATAGATAGGGGGTCATGGGATACCCCCAGTGGTGTGCCTTGAATCGGGGAAATCCCAATTCCACATTGGCCATAATTTGGAATAACCTAATGCCACTCTATTGGATTTCAAAATGAACCTGTCCTCATAAACATCATGAAAAAGAAGCATTTTGTTTTTATCATGTATTAAAAGGGAATTCTTGATTGCAGTTCGAAGCATTGGTATCGTAGTAGGTAAAGATAATTACCATCACTTTGATATTGGCTATGATCATTCTGAGAAACGTGAATACCGCAAAAAGCAAGTTTACAGAACTAAATTGTGAATATCTAAATCCAAATAATATCACATGTATTTCTAAATTATATGCAAATTAGATTTGAACCTTGAGATCTACTGCAAAGTTCTGTCCGGTCAGTTACGGGATAGAAAATAAAACTGCCAGAGGTAGCGATCTTCACAGTGATTCACAAACTCCACATGTATAGGGTCATTTTCGTCCAGTTTTATGAAAGACATCTTTTTTGACTGGACAGTACCGACAGGCCTATGCAGCAATGAGCATCAATGGTGACAGACCCTAGACCTCGCCTAGCTTAGTCACTGACTAATTGATTTACATCTGCCCTAGCCTGAACGCCCCTGAACCTTAATCATGACCCTGTTTCCGTATCTCAACAGAAATTCTCATCTGTTTCTTCAGCATTCTTACTGAATAAGAGGTCTAAGGGTATTAGCCTCATCGCCCCCTTCCCTCTCGGAAAAAAAAAATAAATACAAATGAAAAACACAATGTTTCGACTGGTCAAGATGCAAATTGAGTGGACATTTTGCAGCTTGATGCTGTTTTAATGTCCACCGTTCACCACCGAGAATGTGATGTTTAGTATCCTGTTCGTAATTACGGTCGCTATTTAAGGAGATATTTCGGTGGCGGGGGACCTTCTTGATCTTGTTCCCAACAGGGTTTTCTCGTCTCGGTTTTTTTTCCACCCCTCGACTTCTGCGGTCATTTCCATTCCTGCAAATATTCAGGAGCAGGGATGATGATGCCAGTAAAAGTGAATAAAAAGTGTCCCGTCTCTCTCACCGTCGACAAAAACTGCATGTGCTTGCATTGGTAACTGGACTTGACTGACTGGACACCACATTGGTTTAAATTTTCTACATGGGAATTTAGAGAAGGATGAGGAAGTTTCAAAAGTAGTATTTTGATTGTAAATGGATAAAACTAGAAATAGGAATTATTGGACTTGTAAAATTTGATGAATATTTTGAGCCCTGGTGGAGTGACAACTGTGGTAAGTTTGTTGTTTATTGCTGTTGAGAAATTGTTTGTTCTTGCACTCAAAATAAGAAAACGTTGTTTTGCCTTGATATTTATCCTAAACGTGACGAACATTAGTGCTGATAAAGAAAAAGAAATAATTGAATGATAATTTTTGTAAGTAAGTCGTCAGTGTTTGAACAATTTCCAAATTTTTTAGTAATTCTGGTACCAATCATTATTCAACTATTCATCATACATTTTGTTCATTTTCAGATAGCAGTGTTCAAAGAAACTATAAGACCAGCTCTACATTTTTGCCAAGGTAAGAACAGTCATTTTGCATTCATTTCATACATAGATGATTCAGTGATGAATATTTCTGATGCCTACACATGTAATCAAGGGTGATTTGTTCAATGCTTTCACTGATTTATTACTTTTGAATATAAGCAATTCTTGGGTCTACTTCAGATACTACTCCCATCCCCCCTTTTAATTTTTGGAGAAATTAAACTCCGGAATAAATTAAATTTTACAGATAAATAGATAACAGAAATGAGTTCCAACAGCCAGAAGCATATCATTTCTGTGCAAGAAAAAAATTATGAAAAAAAAATATGTTTCATTATCTTCAAATGAGATATCATAATAATCATAGACAATCTAGGTTACTGAGTACGTACCTGTTGAAAAAACTACTAGAGAGAAAATTTTAACGATCTTCTAAAACACTCCCAGCACTGTAGAAATTGTCATTACTTTTGATTGGAACTGCACTCCTGCTTTGACAGAGAAGTTGGCACATGTTGGTAGAGATCTATCTTCAACGGTAAAAAAATAAAAAGATATAATTTTGGATAATACATGTACGAGGTCAATATTTACGATTGAGTCTCGTGCTACATACGTTGAAATTTTATGTGGTTCTGCCAGAAAACTCCCGTCGCATGAAATTGAAAAATGTTAAGGCAATTTTAAACAATTTAAAGATCTTTAGAATATTTTGCACATTCACAAAAAAACCTGTCACTTTTACTGCCTTAAACTTATGAATGTATACACTAAAAGTTTGAGAAAGTAGAATTTTGTCATGGATATAGTGATAAAACTCTCATATAAAAGTAGAATGTTGCCATGAAGACAGTGATAAAAGCCTGCACTGTAATTGATTACAAATTACTGAATTTAAAACACATCAAAGCCTACACAGTGTAATACAAGAACTCTGAGACTAAGAGTTCCCCGCACGATATTATATATCATACACCTGGTAACATCCTCCCCAGTGAGTAAAAAGCAACTATTCCATGGACAAAAACGAGATCTGCAGTGCGCCTGGTGGCTTGATCGTGCGTTAAACGACCATGCGAAATTACCAAGGCACTCAGCAGGGGTCTCCCTTGGAGCATATGGCAGGCGCGGTGGGCCGCACTGACTGTTTCCAGCTTCGCTAGCAATGCAACCGTGTATGGTTCACTTGATGTCATCAACCAGCGGTTAAGTCGCTGTTCCACCTGCCTCCGTCTTGGCCCCGTCCGTACCAGTCGAAATTACAGAGCAGTTTCCTCCATTCGTTGTCCATGTGCAATCCACGTACAAATTGCAAGGAAACCTGTATTAATTTCGTCCATGGAACAACGGTCCCTGATTTTCCACGTGCGAACTTTCCACGTTATGATGGCCATAGTCTTCTTACACTTGTCAGCGACTATCGGATTTGCTGGAAAAGACAACACCAAGAATCATCTCCTTCGGTCCATTAGACCTAATGGCAGCTAACGGCCACCATTGGACAATGGCCCGGGAAAGCTCAAAGAAAACTGAAAGGTTGAAAGGGTCTGAGCAGATTTTTCAAAACTCGTAATGCATTATGAAGTAAAAACACCGGAATTTACTTCATGAGAGCATGCACACATTGCCCATTTTCTTACCATCATGAGGTATAAGTCATGGTGATTTTGAATGTAACTTTTTTTCGTCTTTCCCTCTTCCCAGATAGGTGTTCCAAAGTGCTGTAAATGTACCTTTGTTCACTAATATTGTTCTGCCTCAGTGCCGTGGTGTAAATGACTTTCCTCATAGAAAAAAAACCAATGAACAGTGGACATTAAATCTATTCTTACTGTATATTTCTTATAAATGTAATATGTTGAATGCTGATCAATTCCATGAATCTCTTCAAAGTTCATAAATATATGGGTCATCGCTTTCAATCACTAACGGTTTTACATGTTTCATGAACTCTGGGGCAGTCATGAAGTCCCAACTCAGTTCCAATGTGTTTGTTACATTTTGGACCACATGTAAAATTTTGCTATTAGTTCATGATACATGAAGTTCTACTCAGACAGATATGATTGTACACATAAATGACACCTATATACACTGTACAATGATTGGATAATAAACATGCACGTAAATTAGCATAGAAAATCTCACTTATGTCAAAAAAATGATTTTCAAATGACACATTTTCTGCTGTAACTTTAAATGCCTAGAATCACACAGATAGACATTGTGAACTATGTAATTGATTTGCATTGCATTCAAATATTGTGAGAATCATATTTTAACACCCACTCGGGCCCTGTTGTTGGCAAACAAAGGGAAGCGATGTCGCAACATTGCGCATTGACCGTCACAAAGCCTTCGAGTTCCAGCCAAAAGGAACCATCTGCAGGGAAGTGCGAAAATAGTCAACTGTGATCTTTTCAAGGCTCAATTGAAGGGTACTTAAACAGTAGGAAAGTCAATTGATTTATATTTCCTTGAGGGACGATTGATGTGTTCACACATTGCGTAATATTTTGAGCCTCGCCTATTATTATTATTATTAGTGCATGGTGCTTATGACTTATGAAAGTCAAGGGCTTTTTTCCATCTCTGAGTCAGTGGAATTTGTAGAGTTGATGTAATGTCACATAATTGTTTAGATTGAAAATTTAGGTTATTAAAATCATGACATAAATGTACAATTTACAATGTAGGTTTCATGCATGAAATAACAGCAAGAATGTTGAAAATTTCTGCAAATAATGATTGTTCTAATTTACCAATACATGTGTAAAATTGAATTTGGAATGAATGTCAATAGTAACTTAGCATTCTTTGGTCAACAGAGCAGATAGCTTTGACACGTCATATCAATTTTTTCAGAGACATATCGGCTAAAGTTTAGTTAGTAACACAGTGAGAGGTGAAATTGTTTGATAACCATATTTTGTATACCAATCCCACTTAAACATGTCCAATTTGATACAATAAATCAACCAGTTTGTGACTTCAGGAATCTAAGATTGAACAAGTTGAAACAGTTGAATTACATAGATATTTACATTCGTCATGTTAATCTACTAATTGTAGGTCATGACCAGTTACAATTTGATTGTCTTTGATTATCTTGATTATTGTAAACTAATAAAGATATCGTGTGTAGGAGTTGTAAATTTAGTTGGAATTCCAAGCTCATCCTTCATATTAAAATGTATTGATGATGTGTAGGTGCAAACAGACTGCAATGCAATTTCAGGTCGAAGGAATGTAATGTAAATCACATAAATTAAATTTACATAAATGTACATTTCTTGAATTTATTTACATATCATAAAAATAGATTTTGATGGAAGTAACAAAAATAAATTGTACTATGATTGGTAAATTCTTGTATGTGGAACTTCAGTACGGTAACAAAGGTAACAATGTTCCAGTAATGAAGTTTCTGACCTCAAACGTGAGACGTAACATATAACATGTTTTGGGATTCAAGTTTCAGCTATTGGCTATTGCTAAACATCTGATGTAAGAGACTGTTATGCGTTCTAAATACTTCCCCTCAAGCAGGAAATCTTATCTTACAGTTTGGCCAAATAATTAATTTCCATTCCGAGAAATTGATGGGATGACCTCAACTCATATAATATAGTCACAAGTAAAACCATAATTAAAGGTCATGCAATATTGTTTACGCCTTGTTATTTCCTCTATTTGGCCCCTTCCAATACCCCCCCCCCTCCTACTGTTGTTGACAGTAAACAAAAGGTGGGGAGGTGCGAAGACGATGTGACTACTCGTTGACTTCGAGAGAGCCTCCGGGCCGCGGTGCGCGCAACGAACGAAAGGTGTCATAAGTTTTTTTGTATCACCTAATCTGCACCATTGTTCTTTTTTCCCCCACTGTCCCTTCACCCCTGCAGGCCTGGCCAGGGTGAATCGCTGGTCCGCCGTCGTATTGTTATGAGTTGTTGCCTGTGTTCGCTCGACCGCGATGCATTCACACAGTAGCGGGTTGACGATGGTCGCCGGCTGGGATTGGCTGGTCCGCGGTGGGAAGGCGGAGCCTATGGGGAGGTAGGTGCTTCACCACTGTAATGGCTGACCGTGTGTGTGACTCTATGTGTGTGTGTGCTTAGGTTTGCGTGAAAGGGTAGCACCGATCTCACGGTGGCGTGCAGTGACATAAATTCTCAAAAAAGGACACGCTTCTCCTTAAAGTGAGTTCACTCCTCCGAACGTGAAACAAGGAAGAGTTTTTATCCCCCGGCACCTCTTACGTCTTCTCATTGCATGCCTTGGTCGAGGACTATATATGTATACACGTCTGCAAGCAAAATATCGCGTGTAGATTATTTTAATGATGGGAGTTCTAATATTTCCAGTTATGTCGTCTTGAGTTTCTCTCAGCTTCGGAACAGGACAAACAATTATTATAGATAACAATTTTCCAAAAATAAGCTCTGGCAAGGTTGCAGAGTATCGTCATTTGGAAAAAGTTTTTTTTTACACGGATGCAAGTTCTGCAGAAAATGTTGCAGTGAGAGTGGGACACTGGTGAAAAAAAAATTGTTTGGATATAGGTGGATTGCTTTTATATTCCCGAAATTGTCGGGATTCTGCAGTGTTTTCGTGCTTTCCGTGATACGATAATCCGCTTGGATGTTGGAGGGAAGCTGTGCGAACACCATGTATGCCACAAAGCGCAGACGCCGTAGCGTCAAAACGTAAGTAGATGATTTCTTTACATATTATCACTTTGCATTGATATCTCAGTGTTGATGGGTTTTTTTTGGGAAAAAATATACTACCATACCATACATGAAACAAGCAAAAATTGGACAGAAGATGAATACCGAAAATATTCTCTTCCAATTTCTTTCCAACATTTTCACTTTTCCTTGGGAGTGAGGGATTTTCACTGTGAAGAGAAAAAAAAGAGTTCACAATTAACATTGAATATTTCACTGAATGAATGTAGGAAAATATACAAGAAAGAGTGGGAAAAAAATCGTTCCACCCTCAAAATAAAACCAGTCATGCATCAGAGGAATTAACTACCGCATCTATCACGGTTGACAGTTTTCCTTTATATCGGTTTGTTGCTCAGTATAGGAATTGATAATAATAATAATAATAATAATAATCAGATTTGTTTAACGACGGTCCATGATGATAGGCAATTCTGCCTGTCTTCCCCATCCCCCGTCGGGTGACAATTTAGAATTTGGAAAGCACATTCGAATGGAGAAACCTTTGCATTGCCAGGATGAAAACTGATTGATTTGTTTTCACATCTATTGTTTGTTGCGGCCATTGAAACAATTAACAGACTAGATTGGTAGTTACTGAAAAATTGCATGGGTGCATTGTTTTCTTATAGTCAATAGTGAATACCAGCATATTTCACACGGTATAAAATTTGCTATTTAGATTGAAAAAGCAATACTGTTCTGACTTGAGTAGATTTACTTGTTGAATAAATTTGAGAAAATGTCTGGCATAATTTGGAAGAACTTGGAAGAATATTTTTTGCTTCATGCTACTGGTATTCCAAAAATATATCTATAATTTTGGGTTAGATATGTTCATCAAAGAAAAATGAACATTCCTGAACATGAGTGTACCCAAATTTTTTTCACCGAACTTCTTTGAGGCTCATTTCACGAGTATAGAAATACTCATGTTTGATATTGTGTCTTCTTCTTGGCAACAGTAAGCAACATTTTTATCTTGCTGTATATCACTGAGAAATAGTAATATATTCTGTCTGGTGTAACAATATCCGTGTAGCCGCATATAACCCATAAAACTCCGATGAAGGTACTCGAACAGTATCAAATGCACCCATATAAATTCGAGAAACAAAAGATGCACTGAAATATGTGAAAAATGAGAGAGAGAAAAAGCGAAGAAAAATAGGTGGCATGGCGCAAAATTTATGAGCGGGTCATAGGACAAGTCGCCATGAAAATACAGCGTTTGCTCGAGTCGTCTTAGGTAGAATTGCAACGGGGGTTTCCTGTGTTCGGAAAGAATTGCGATGCCATAAATAATGTTGTAACGTAGTTCTGTGTCTTTTGTTGCATTCGCCTCGCTCAGTCCATCTTGAATAGCTGAGCAATGGATGTCGGATTCAGTACCCGGTATATGGATTGATTCGATTGTGTATGATTTCACAAAGGCCAAAGTTCTTTTCAACTGGATTAGAAGGAAAAAAAACCAATCAAGATATTGATATTTTTTTTTCAATTCTACGCTCATCATTTCGATGCCATGACTCGCACAGCCAAGTACAGAAATCAGTGTCCCAATATAGAATATTTACGACAATATCCCTCTCTGTTTTTGCTCGCTTTATTGCTGGTAGATTTTTTTATGCGGTGCCCGTATTGATCAGTGTATAGCGAGACCATATTGGTGCGGAGATTTCGTGTTTCGCAGAGCCAGGGAAAACTATCAGAACATAACACGCAAACTTTCTGAGGTGGACGCAGAAACAAGGTCATGACAGGACTGCCGAACGCACGACATTCAGACGAAAGAGGCAACACGGCACCCCAGTCGCTGCTTGCATGTCTGGCGAAATTTCAAAGCTTGTGTGTTGCAGGAAGATAAGACATTGCATGTCGGCCTCGTATGAGATTTAGACAATATGAATGCAACAAATGTTGAGATCAAACGGCAAATGCATATGGCTGATTGTGCATGATGACTCAATCATTTTCGGCTGGGATGAAGACAGGGAATCGTCTTTTTACAATTCAGTCTGTAAACTTTAAACATATAGCCTTCGAGCATTTCAGAACTCAGCTTGTCTTTATCAAATATACTGTATATTGAAATTCAAAATTCACAATTAGTTGTATGAAATCATCACATGACCCGTTGGACTTCTCCAAAATAGTCTCAAAAAACTGACAATTTGGACATGAAATTCATGAACACATATATATATTTATCATGTAAGAAGAAATATACCAATGGGAATAGATATGATATCCCTCCCCAAAAAAAAATTCCGACACCTCCCGTCAAATTCGTCCCGTCCCCACTAAAACTCGCGAGGACAGAACAATCTCATCAATCTGTCACCGCGTAATTACCCAGCTTTTAATTACAATATTCCCTAATTACAACAACTCTACCTGATGGACTCGATGCTCATTTCTAGCGATTTTGATCGACAGACGTCCCCGTTACCGCAAAATGTCGCAGATTGCGATGCGCAGGTTGGTTGTAGCCGCGAGCGAGCAAGCGACTGACATATTTACGAATTAATGTTGCCAGACGAGTAATTGTTTAATTGAATAATATTCGCACGGCGAGATATGTCATCGGGTGTGATTTGGCAATTTGCAAATATTCTGCGAAAAAAATAAGTACTAATTAGTTAATAAAACTGTTTAATGGCACATTTATTATTTTTTTCAATGAACAAACATGTCTCACGGTATTTTATTGTAATATTTCAAAATTGAAGATTGCTTGAGAACTACTATATTATCTTTTCTCAACCGGATGAGATAATTATCAAATTTTGACATATCTACTTTGGATATACGTATTTGGATGTGGCAGCAAATGTATTCACAAGACAGCTATATTTGTATTGCGGATGACATTTTGCAAAGGCAAGTGCCCTTTCATTGAAAAAAAAAATTGCTGAGTCATCGCAATTATACGAATATCTAAAAGGTGTTATATTGATTGATTTATTGAGCTCTTGAAGGCCACAGGCCCAGCCGCCATATATATCTAAAGGTGTTATACTTTTAGTGCTGTCTTTATCAATTTGTCTCCTGCGATGACCAATTTACAGCAGTGAAAATGTCAGGAAGATCGGGAGATATGATATGAATTTGAAATGTTGACTGGTCAACGGAGTAACTGTCAGCAGTTTTCTTGCTTAGGCGATGTTGCATAATGTATGTGTATTGTGTAACTTTTCCCCAAATACTAATTCTGATCATTGGAGTGATATAGTGACTTGAGTATTAAAAGCTTGGGCCTAATACCTGAATTTCATTCAGTTGAATGTACAACTGCAATAAACATCATGATCATATTCTCCATGAACTGCCAACACCTTGCAGGTAGAATTCAATTCTACTAAATATACCCTAACTAAATTTGAGTAACATTAATTAACTGGGGGGGGGGGGGGGGGGGAGCAAACATACATGCATATATAGCATGGATACACCAATAATATTGCATTAGGTTTGACAGTAAGGGTGTTGTCTTGCCATGGTCTCTACTGTTCACATTAATATGTGGATTTCAACTTGATGCCAGCCGTAATTAGCCACATTACATGTAATACCACGTGTTGACGCCCTGTAGATGACATGTTGATCAGTAGCCATCTTAAATTTCACTTTCGGGCGTAATTGCTGATGACTTCTCAGGCAACATTTGCCTCAGCACAGCCCACAATGTCTCACTTTATGGCATTTCAACATCATCATCGTATTGTCCATTTACAGGATTGAGATTATTTTTGTCAGTTCCCTGTTTTTAAAAAGAAAACTAAAATAATTCAAACTTTAAGTTGTTGGCCACACGCGATATGTTCTCCATCAAATCCCTTGTTTCAATTTGCTTTGCAGGAGTGAAATATATTTTCATTCGGAATTACGCCTCGTCTTTGCAAAATACGGTCAGCTGAAATATTACAGGCACGCAATGGACTTAAGAGAAATACTGCTGGGCTAATCCATTAGTGGAATATCATTAGAAAAGTACTTTTTACGAAAGATGTAACATCCTCTTTCGATCGCATTGATATTCATCTCGCCTCAGCTCATACAAAGAACCTTGAATTTTACTTTCAAAAAGATACCGGTAAACACCTGCCCACCTTGTACCATGGTTCATTCAGCCGCGATAAAACCAAACGAGTAAAGAAACTGTCGAAAATCCCAAGGTGTGGACATTAAAAAATTCCCGAGAAACTCTAAACTTCTAATAAAGAATCTTCGCTGAGTAGCTGCCATCTGCAAACTGCGGTAGGGAAAACACCCGATCGAGCAAGATGATGAAAAGGTGGGAAACTCCCAGGCGAAGAATTATCTTAGACATGTTGATTAGTGGGAGAATTGAGAGTCGGGTGGGGAAAAGTTTCTTATTGTGGTGTTGAAATCGTCGTCGTCGTGGCGATCAGCTGCTGTTGCAGGTATTGTCAACATTAGTAACTGCGTTGGAGCTTATAAGATGAGCAGCCATACGTGAATCGCTGAAGATGAAACCCCCCTCTTGGAATTACTTAAGCAAATCAAAAGGCTCGACACTGTGTTTTAAAGGTATTTTGCGGTGCTCTCATGCGTTTGGAAATTCTTGGAATTACTTAAGCAAATCAAAAGGCTCGACACTGTGTTTTAAAGGTATTTTGCGGTGCTCTCATGCGTTTGGAAATTAGGGTCCCTTTTCGGCCGACCACCAAATTAGGGCGGACAATACGAATACGGGAATCAGTTCAAAGGAATTCAATTTTATTGGACAGGATGGTCATCGGGCAGCGGTCATAATGACGGGGTGTACCAGGGAAATGTTTCGCCCAATAACATCTAACAAATACAACTTGTGAACAAAGAGATGAAAGGGCAAGGCGAGAAATTCCTCGGGTGGGGTGAATTGTTTGCATCGTGAACTGTTATGGCATACTGCGTAAAGTTTAGGACCATCAGCTACTGGTACATGTATAGTATTTACTTTCATTGTGTAAGAGGGCTTTCTTGAAGAGTGGTTATTGAAAAGCCTTGAGCAATAACTCTAGATACATTCAATATATGATATACATGTACAGTTGTTTTATTGGAGGTAGGAAATTTATATTGAGCAGCTAGTTTCGAAAGGTCTTCAGTTGTTTCAAAAGGTTTTATTGCCTTGACAACTATCCGATGCTAAAATTTGGCTGTAACATCTTCTTGTAACAGAACTTCACTGCTTGAAAAAGATATTTCAATGTCAGTTGACTCTAGCAGGGTCATGATGAGTTCATAACCAAGTAAGAGAAGTTCTTTAAAGTTGTCAGTTTCCATGTCAGCAATGATAAATTGCAATAATGAATGTCAAAACATCTCATCCATGGATGGAGAAAAATTGTTACATTCCTGTCGTTGAAAAAGAACTCTATCCAAGAAGTCACTCAACAAAATACACAGAACTTGACACCGAAGTAGCACAAATGAAAGGCTCAAGTCTGTTCTGTTTATAAGTGTCAAGTCTTTGAAATTATTACAGCTGTTGTGTAAATAGCGGTATGTTACAAAAGTATATACGTTGTTCAAGACGGCATAACAGCGAAGAGTTGTAAGAAAACCCACAAGGTATTTTGTCCGCGAGCGAAGTATGTAATTAATTCTAGCTGTGAAATATTCGCCCAACTACGACGTACAAATTAGTCCAACGAATTTATGTTTGTTTTGAACGGTGCAGGGTGTCGTCATTTCGATGGAGGTCTTTTGTTCGAGACGCCATGTGTCTTAGGAAGAGCTGTTAAAAAAACTCACCTCAAAGTTTACTGTTCATGCCCTGACTTATGTCCAGAAAAAAAATTATGTCATATTTATGTCCGTTCCCTAAAGGTTAATCATACTCTACGAGTAAATACCGGCCTGCAATTATTGCCAGAATATTCTTTTTCGTTTGTGGTGGTGTCTTGAGCAACTAAACAGGTATGCGCAAGATAATGACCATGTTAAAACCAAGACATCAAAATATTCCATGTGCATTATACAGAAGCCCATGCAGGAATTCAACAACAGAAGTGTAAAAAATTCTATACAAAGAAATGACATAGAAAGTGTGTCACTAATTATTTTCCTGTCCCCGCACGGTGACGACTTTAACTACGTTTGGCATCGTCCCTGGAGGTTTCGCTTACAGCCGTGAAAACCCCTGGGGCTTGCGGGGCCCTCTAGTGGCGCCTCTGGTACTCGGCGACGTTCCTCTCGGCTCCCGAGTCCCGCTGTTTAATCTGCATAATGTACCGCGATAAACCCAGCGGGTTGTCCACGGCAACAACAAGAAGAAAGTTGTGGCCCGGTCCCAACCGAGTAGTTTCTTGACGAGTGAAAGAATCACACGGAACTGGTCTTCGTGATTAATCTTCCGGCAAATGTTGCGATAAACGAAGTCCCCGTCCATATTTGCCCAAGTTGAAATGAGTGGAAACAATGGTCTGCCTCTTGCTATGTTACATTGCTATGGTAATTAAGATTAACAATGTTTTGGTGGAAATGTTCCGCGTGGGTATCTCGCTGGTAACATGGGTAGAACTAACAATAGTTTCCGTCGACTCAGTGGGACTCTTGTTTACGGCATTCAGTGGTATTGGGGGGGGATCTAACAAAGTCATCAACTGGTGTGACTTTCTCTCTCGTCGCAATTAGGTTTCCCACCGTAAAATTTCTATGACTATTGTGTCCTCCATTTTCTCATTTCCAAAACCAACCATTGTCACCGAGGGCAAAGGCTATGGCTGCGAAGTCACCGGTGCTGATTTTATTGTTGTCCGTAGCTTTACGTCTTCATCCAATTTGTTATCAAGATGGAAAATATTGTGCTTGAGGCTTTCAAGGGGTTACCTATTAATGGTATTGAAGATTTGCTGCTAGGGCGATGGTATTAAATTTCCTGGGGAGTAATAGCCTGGAAGAATACTGCCCCTTTTCCACATTGTTTAGAAAACATGGTAACCACCACCTTCTAAGAACTTGCTTACAGGATTTTATTTCCTCTCCCCTTTGTTTTCACAACTCCCCCTTATACAACATCAACAAACAAGCCTACAGCACCATCGACAGTGATTGTCATACGCGTCAATGATTAATATTCCTCTTGAAAGCCCTCTGAAGGACTTGAATTTCCCGGCTCATTTCACCAGCACCATATGTTTGGTTCCAACGACAAAAGCCGAGCCCTCTAGCCGGCCCTCCACTCTGCCATCCTATTGTTAGCCAATTTGCCCCGAGTGTTTGATAGAGCGCGCTCGCTTGAATACACAGCACCAGCCACCCCACTTCATTACTTTTCAATTACCTACTTGCTCCTTGTGCCTCTCAGAGCTTGCAAAAAGGAAGAATGCTGCACAGATTTCGGCAATTTCTAAAGGGAATTTTGAAGAATATACATGTATCACAGATATTTTGTAAATAATTTCTGAAAAAAATTGATGTGAACTATCACATTATTTGTCTGATTATACCAATTGCTTTTCCATGGCAAAATGAAAGGCATGTATGTACATTTTGGCTTGATTGAATTATAGCTTGATGAACTCAAATCTGAAATTTCCCGCAAGTTAGAACAAAAAAGTGTCAAATATTGCCTGCAAAAACTTCTTTCTAAAGACACTTGATCTATCCAATCGAACGTGGTTTGAGACGACGTGTCCACTGACTCGATCGACTCTCCACGTCCACGGTTTGGAGCCGCAGAGCTGCAGTGCGGGTGACAAGATTACGCGACAGATTCGGCGCGCGTCTCCCCCGGGGAGCATCACAGTTAATGAAGGTAGAGAGTCAATCACTGCCGGGGCTTAGGTGTCGGGGAAAAGTAAACGCTCGCTCGCTCACTTGCTGGTGGCTGTTGGCTGTCGGTGGTGGCATCGTCGGTTCGGTCAGTGGCAGGAAAACATGTTTGTGGTGACGAGGAAATGCCAGACAACTCCCTCCCCAGCTCCGAAGTAGACCTAGATATTCCCCCGAGAAAACAATGGTGGACTGTGGAATATTAAACAGATTTATTAACTGGTAATTTGTCGTGTTTGCCACACGTTGCATTTCCTTGATTGGTATTGGTTGTGCATTTCCGGCCCGAGTGTTTCCTCCCAGGGGTTGAAAACTGACCAACTCGTGAACTGGGAATATACCGGTAGTTACCATGGCGACAATTTCTTGACATTTTTGTTGCACAATGCAGAAGCAACTCAATATTTCTTCACGATGCTCTACGGTGGTGAAACTGAAACATTGAGGAAAGTGTAACATTTGAGGACATTTCTGTTTATCACACGATCTGTTGTCTACCAACAGCAATCATAGTTACGTAACAAGCGGGCGAAATGTCAATCCTGTCCGTGGTTGGCAAAAGTGTCTGGCCTGTCACTCGAGAGGACAGTTTACGTTCACCGCTGATAAAAACGTGTGACTCATGAACAGCAGTGACCAGTTAGTAGTTTTGAGCTGGACCTCCCCTCTTCTCTCCCCCCCCCCCCTCCCCCACCCTAAACTATATTCAATTCAGCAGGCATGTGCACAATAGAAAAAAACTGCAGGTGCCCTAGTTGTCCATGCAACTGTCCCCCACAGTCAAAACCATATGGTTCATCGTATTACAGGTAATTATCGCAAAACAACATTTTTGTCTATAGATGGGTAGAGCAGCCTTCGTCTCCCCATGCCTTCACACATGCGACCAACAATTAATACACTACCCATGTACCTAGAAACTCTAACTTACTATCAGTATAAAATCTGCCTTCAATGCTGTTCAACACTTTTCTCAAAATGACACACTAATATTCAGAATGATCGTCACCTTTTTCTCACCCGTTGAGGATACATGTATCGATTTTGCCTTGCCTCTTGTTCTGATTGTTAGGCCTCCCACTAATAAAAATTGGTTGGTTTGTCACACAGACTGTGTGTGGTACGTATCCTTTACAGTTGAACGGTTCAGACAATGGACACTCTATGGTATCGCCAAGAAGCCTGTGATAAACTTTGCTGTCCTTTTCCCCTCTCCGACTTTCACCCCAAATTGACCCGCAAGTAGAGGTCACCCAGTGATTATCGCTGCCAGTGACTTTGTCAGTCACAGATTGATATGAGGTCAGGACTCCTGCAGGAGAGGTGTTTCCAGTCTCGGCAGTGTAATTTGTGCAATATATTGTTTATTGCAGATTTCCTAAAATAAAAATATGAATATACATAACTGACTAAATGTCAAAAAAAAAGTCATAAGTTCAAACATAGAAACAAAATTCATTCTGATTGTGTAGTGCAGGAGTATTGCTTCGCCAGTGGGCAGTGCCCTCACTGATCACTAGATCCCTCCCTCCCTATCGTCTCGTCCCATCTCAAGCCTGTCTCGTGAACTTCAATCTGTTCTTCATTTAGTCCTAAATAAAATGGACCTGATTTGCTAAAGCCCCACATACTGCAACGACCAGAGCCACCCCACAAAGAAAGTTTGCAGGTTCCTTGTCTTGTCGTTTCTGTGCACCGACTTTAAACTAGAGTCCCTGGCCTTTCCCCAGGTTTCGGACCCTTGGGAGTTGATTCCCGTTTTGGGGACTGAGGGGAGGGATTTGGGTCTGATTAGTGATCTCATTGGCGACATTGAGATTTAGCATGTTCACCCCGACCTTTCCTGCCCCTCTTCGTGTTTTTGTTTGCACACTTGCAGTTTTTCTACAATGGCCCAAAGTTTTTTTAGGAAGCCAGAAGGTGTAAAGCTGAGGTGACAATCTGTTGCCATAAAAAAAAAATCTCAGAGGATATTTGTTGCGGATGTTATTGGATCGTATTTGCATGAAGAAGGAGTCAAAGACAAACTTCAAAAACGTAAACAAGTCTCTTCAAGAATGAGGTACTGGATTTCAATGCACACCACTCAATATTGCGAGGCCCGGTCTGTGAAAGGTTTTTTGTTCAAAAGCAGGACCTGTTTCTCGCATTCATATTGGATATTTCTGTCATTTTTCCCCTCGCCTTTTGGATATTGGACGACCGACACATACGTCTCTTCTCTTCGCGGTTGGTCGTTCTCCTTTTCTCTCTGCCGATTCTTTTTCCGTCTTTTTGTGCCGGCGAGGAGCAAATTGACAGAAACGATTGCAGGCTGCCAACGTTGATTTGTGCACCTTTTTAAAGCTCGCGACGACTAAGGCACCGCCGGCCTCCCGACTTTTTCCGTTCCCATTCCCTCGTCCGCTAGCTGCTCTATTGATTCGAAAATTAAGGCTTGGCGCTTTCACCCGCCACCCGATGGGACAATAGCTCCGCGCTTTTTTGATGGCTTTGATTGTGGATGACAATCGGTATTAGCCGATATTGTTGCATTGTGTTTTTCCTGGGTTTCTCTCAATTAAAACATATTCAGTTGTCAGGGTGAGTCGCGTCTGTCGAGATGATCGACGCCAGACAATTTCCTGTTCCGCGTGGCAAATGAAGCCCCATTGTCGCGACAAGGATCTGATGACGACTGGGAGACGTTCTGGTACCTGTGTGTGTCCTTACCTTTCTCAGCCGCCCGTCATTAAAACACCGGTTCCCGCTCATTTGGACTTGATGCAGCCTTGAATTGGGCGTATTAGCTCACAAGGCGAGATAAGATTTTTCTCCGTTTGACAGGTGTACGTCGCCTATGCTGGGCGAAGTCGACGAAGGCACTTGTCTTGTAATGTTGATCTGTTCGTACTTGTTAGGGGAGCATTGTTTCATCCAGGTGTATTGTCTTTTATTGAGATGAATGTTGTTTTTTGACAGGTATTATTACCTGTATTCAAGGATTGAAAATAAAAATTCTGGACCGATCAACTTGAGCACGATTTTAGTCAAAAAGTTTCTCTACAACAATATTAATTTACTAAAAACTAAATTACTATGCCGGTAATATACTGAAGAAATTAAAAAAAAAAAAATATTGCCATTGTATCAACAAGATTTATATTGAATACTTGGTGTAATATCTGCTTGTTCCTTTTGTATGCCCCAATGCACAATGATCCTTGCTAATGCACAATGATCCTTGTATTCATCTGACAGTGTCAAACCTCCGATGAAGGATCCGCCCAAGAGCAATCCCAGTAAACGACATCGGGAGCGACTCAACTCAGAACTGGATCACCTTGCGTCCCTGCTGCCCTTTGAACAGAGCGTCATCTCAAAGCTGGACAAGCTGTCCGTCCTACGCCTAGCCGTGTCCTACCTACGCACCAAGTCCTACTTCCAAAGTAAGTGTATGTAGTAGTGGATTCTATTGTATGTATACATTTTACATACATACACTGTCCAGAACATGACTTCAAAAATAAGGTATACTAGAAAACAGAGAATTGTTAAACATGTGAGACAGACAACTTCCAAATTTTTGCACAGTGCTAAGTATGCAAAAAAAAAACTGTATCAAAAAAAAAAAAACTGTAAAAATGTACCACTTTTCATCTACATTTATGTACAAATCAGCATCCCCTACAAAAAAACCTGAATTACTGGCAATTCAAATACACACGACGATAAAGAAAAAAAATTGAAGAAAAAAAATATAATGTCAAATGATTTTAGGGTTGAAAAACTTACTAGCTTTTGTCATTAGTGACAAATTAACAACAAAAATTCAACAGCAGATACTCTGTAAATAGTGTAACCTATTTTTTTTTCACCGTAAGACCACAAAATCTTGTTAAAACTGACATTATAATTTGCAAATCCCGGTGTACCTGTGAAAACGGCGGCACAAATGTTACACGGAGAAGATTTTTTTCTGCAGGTAACTAGACACTATTTCCATCAGTTACGAGATTGATGGGCCAAATTAAGATGTTAAAAACGAACAGAAGGGTTATGATGTTTGGAACAATGTTCATAAAAGCCGAGAGTTTCAGCGCAGGTAACTTGATCCCGGTAGCCCATCACTGTCAATCTATCATCATCAAAAAAACGCAATAGACTTTTCACTTTTGCTGTCATCGTTTCCAGTCATTCAATATCACCTCAGTTGCAGGTACAGGGTGACATAAAAAAAATTGTTTCACCCCCGAGAAAAAGTTACAATGCACCTTCTTCGTTTAACATTGTTTAACGTGATTAGAAAAAAGCGTGCGAGGGAAAAGTTTTAAGTTGCCGCAAATTACCGTGCCTAGGACACAATTTTCGTGCCTTTTTCACCGCAAGACTGAATTGGCTTGAATTCTCACGATCAAAATTTTCTGCTAATTTTCTGTTGCCCTTAGGGCCTAAGTTTTCAGTTGTAGCAACCATTTAAACCCCTCACATTGCTAGAAAGCTTCCACTTTTCCCGACAAGGGTTACATTTAATAAGCCATAGGTCGAGCCCGGGTAGGGTTACGTTACCACCCAGTCTGTGGAAACCCGTGGGTATTCCCACCCTGCGGACCCGATAGGTGTTACACCAGCGATATCGCCCCCAGGATGAGCGTAAAATGGCACTCCTGCGATGGCCGAGTAAATAAGGACGCCCCCTAGTGATAATTACATGCGCGTTGACGGGATCCGACGCAAATTTAGTTAACGACGATGTCAACAGAAGCCACAGGGGTCCGGAGACGGAACGCTTCGGCGGACGACGCCAACGCGACCAAGATTTCTGCGGGCGTCCACTTTCAGGCGTTTAACTTTGGACTCAAACATGTCAGAGAAATGACAAAAAATCATCGGGGGGAAATTTTTTCGTCGAACAGACTTGAAATATTATCAAATTACATTGGGAGCAGACGCCAGAGTGGGTTACATGACATTGTGTCTGACAATTTAGTGGTGTTGTGAGTGGCGATATAATGCTCAGTACTGGAGTCCCGGTCTCCGACTTCATGCTTCGTTACAAGCTTGTTGCCTCCATCCTGCAAGACAAGAAATGTAGAATATAAACTTTATCCCATTTCGATCATGCTTTATATATCACTACCGTCCATGATATTTCTCTGCCTGAATGTTTGAGTTTGACTGCTGACTCATTGTTCTAGCACAGTCCAAGTACACCGATCGCCTGAGCTCTCGAGATCAACCCAAAACCAAGATGGCCGACGTAGCGTTATCGGCCAGCGACATGGAATAGATTTGACTGCACTGAGCAACTGTCATGCGACGACTAAAATATCTCAACATGAAAGCGCCATTACGCTGCTATGGTTTAAAGTCTGAGTCCCTTCGTTTCATCACGGAATGTCCAATCGTTGCGTGCATTGAGCGAGAAAATATTGTCGTATCGCATGGGAAAGTAGCGAGGTTCGTTGTCATGATATTTGTCCATAGCTTGTCAGCGTGTATTTGTTCGCTTTTTGTTTTGCTTTGGAGATCTAAATGGTTTGATTGTACATGGTTTATTTCTGCACAAATATTCACCACTCTTCAAGTTGCAGGGAAGAAATTTTACAATTTCATGCAGACATATATTGTACCAAAGCTGAAAGTTTTTGTGTTTTAGTCATGGAATTTGATGGAGAAATTCCGTGGACACCTGAACCCAATTGCAGACTCAGGGGCATCGTTGCAACCCGTCTGAAATCGTGGAAACTAAATTTACTTCTCCATTCTATCAATTTCCCTTGGAAATGTCAACACTTTCACAGCGCTATTAGCAGTCGCATGTGTCCCATTGAAATCTTTATTACGTTAATTCAAATTTGGTCAGCGAATGAAAGGTTCTGTTACGGCATCGTCGCCGGAGCTTGTGGGTTAGACTGAGGGCATGTAGGGTAGGGTGAGTTGGATGGGGGGGTGGGGGGAAGGGGTAGGACACTGGTGGTGGTATACATTGGGACCTCCTTCAATACTTTATTGACGGTTGCGTGTCTAGCACACCAGATCAGCAGGGGTGCCCCTTATTGTCTGCTATTAAAGGTGTGCGTGTCCCCAAACTTGCAGTCATTTAAACAATGCCCAGCCTAAAAAGGTGTCTCTCTTGGCCACATGTTCCCCTCCTTCTTAACTATGTGACTCGGTTGCTGGCATTAAGGCAAGGCTGTTTACGTTTCTTTTTCCCCTGGCCACCACAGGCTTAGCTGACGGGTGCGGAGAAAGCGTCATTATAGGCACTTTCAGACTCTGACTGACCGGTGCCAGTTTTGGCCGGTCACGCAAAGTTGGAATCTGATGGGGCTCATGTTGACTTGGCAAGGTGAAATACCCCATGCCGAGGCAAATTGCTAGATACAGTTTACACGGGAAATGCGAGGCGCTTCCCTAATGCTGTAATTTGGTGAGATATGTTGCGTAAGGACTGATTCCATATCGAACGTACTGGCAGTGTCAGAAAAATCTGGGGTGATTTATTCCGGACAATTTGATTTGATTCTAGGGATGAGGTGCATGGCATGTCGATGTCGGACAAGATATGGCAAATTGGCTGGAAATTTCGGGAATTCCTCATGATGTAATGTAGAGGGTCATGTGGCAGTAGCACAGACGACTTTTCATGATCGCCTCACAAATATATCGTAATAATTTGGGTCATTGATTTCATTGAGCAAAACATCAAAACTTCAAGGAATTTTTATGAAAAGTTCATAAAACTTTACTGAGTTGCAAAGCGGGAAAAAAAGCTCAGCACATAATTCAAAATTTCGTTCAAAACAGTTTCCACTTGACCAATAACTAATAGATCTAATTTCACTTTAAATAATCCGTATACCATATGTTGACATAAAATACCCCCCGCAAACAGTATGGGGGGAAAGAGGATTCAAGGCATATAAAATTAAAAAAAGGAAAAAGAGAGAATTTAATCTCTTGCAACATGCGAAGAGACCTACTTCCCTCATTAGGTTTGATCTTGCTCAGTGATCACTCTAGCATGCCACACCCTACCGGGCTCATCTCATACAATATATCTAATTGACATATCTTTTGATGTTATTTCAAGCAAGTCTAATGGGTTTTTGCACAATGGATTCATGTAACAAGAGGCACTGCTTTTTCACTGCTAAATACTCAACAACTCAAGTGATAACTTTGTTTTTGAAAAAAAAAAATGTACACAATCAAGTATTTTGCCTGGTAAATTTACTGCATTAGTCAAGCTCCTAAACTGAGTATTAAAAACTCTAGAAACTAACAAATATATCAGCTAATCATAGTGGGACCTCCCAAGCAATTGTCGCAACGGAATAACTCATACATGTGAGGTCATGTGCACAGCGATTTTCGTCCCATTTCCATCGATTTGTCGCGCTCGACTCGTCGCTAAATGCGCTGTGCTCTCCTGCTACGGAAACCCGCTGACTTTTGGAGATGCCCCCTCCACAGGGGTTTTTATGTCGGAATTTTGCATGGGCAATTTGAGTGATCTTCCCATTTGCCACCAGGCAATGAGCATGGGGAATTAGAATTGCTAATATGGAATGTAGCCTTTCATGGTCATGGTGGTAAGAAAATGAGGCCCGGTAGGCTCCGAACTAGCAGCTGTTTCCATGCTATCCATAATGACTGTAAAACCTGACATTTTGCAGGGAATTTTCAAACCAAATTGACTTTTATTTCATACAATTTATTTTGAAAAAGCAAATCAGAACTGAGAAAAAGCGTTTTCATGATCTTCACGATTTGCACAGTGTCTTTCGACCTTCCAGCACCTGATAAAAAAAATTCCCTCAGTTTTCCAGCACCCAGCCTTCCATTTGCATTATGGGATAGATGTCATCCCTTTGGATGGAGGTGTGACTTTCTGATTGAAGATCACTGTCCCGATGGTCCTTTGATTTCCTCCCTGCTTTTTCCCGCGTTCCATCTTCGTCCTGCACATTTGATGCAATTCTGACTAGTCGTATTGTTCAAGTTTGTATAGGGAAGCCACACAAATGGTTGAGGAATTTTTTTCCGAAGCCCACTCTCGGCCCCGATGGACCTCACATCGGATGTCATGACCCACAGTCCAAATGGCAGAGGGACATGCAAGCTACGGGCCGATAACCGGAGACACGAATGTGATTCATCAAGTCGAGTGCCTTTCTCGGACGGTCGATTGTCTATGACAAAAGTTGCATTGCTATCTGTCTATCTATTGTCTCAGTGTCAAAGTAAAGACCAATTCGCCAGGGAGACTTTCGCCGCTTAAAAGCGTGCCCTCTTTCAAGTCGTGGAACCAACTTCGTCCAAGCAGCTCCACAAGAAGAAGAGTTTAGCGCAATCTAACGATGAATTAAACCATTGTCAAGAATGCAACAAGGTTTCCATTCAACATCGCCCATAAATAAGGAACCTGTTCTAAGCAGCGACCAGAATACAGTACTGATTTCGCAAAACCTCACCAAAATGCCAGCATGGGACACCTGGCATTTAGCACGTGTTCGCCCAACTTCGCCTGACGTAGCATCATGCGATTTGATGCTAGCATTGTGTATGCGAGCATCCCTCGATGCTAGCATTGCTTCTTGGCACTGTGGTGCACTAAAAGCATTTCGCATTTCGCATTTTTTGTGAAGGCCATTATATGCTCGCATATGCTCACAAACACATGGTCGAGTGGTTTATAAACAGTCTGTATCATGTAGATCTTATGGGAAAATGCAGTGTTTCATTTTAGTTCATATTAAAGTCAGTATTTGCATCCGAAATAAAGGATGCGCGCATCTGTGCGAGACAATGCTCGCCTGTTCAACTAAGACGGCCGCCTGATGCGATGGCATCGCGCCCACTGGTCGCACCATGCGATTTGATGCTAGCATCAAGTCGCACGTAATCGCATGGCCTAGCATTTAGCATGTAGCATTCGCATGGCTAGTGAGGTTTTGCGAAATCAGTACTGTAAGTCCGTCCAAGAATTTATTGTAGTTGCACAAAAGTTCTGCTGGTTCTTTGCTGAGCTGAATATCAATTGATATGCCAGAGTCTGGCTGCACACAGCAAAGTTATTTAGTTCTTAAGACATTTGACAAATGGACGTCGCCAGTCTCTAAGACAGGATAAATTAGGACACTTTTTTCCGAGGGAATTTGCCGCGGCACACCATTATCGCCATCGGAGGACCTCTCGAAATCCTCGCTGACATTTTTCCGAAAGCTTCTTTGTGAAGTGTAGACTTCTGTGGCTGGGAGAGTCGGCCACCTCAGAAAAAGATGGCCATCCCTCGGAAACACCACACAAAAGACGAGGCGACCTTCTCTGCCTGCCCAGACTGGACATCAACATGCGATTGCCTAGTTAATTCTCATCGAGGTAGTGGCCCCTCACAAATAATGATTGAGATGGGTCCACCCTGCGTCTTCGTTGTTGTCTTCGCCAGGTTTCAAATCAACCAATGAGATGCTGTCAAGTTGATTTCTAGTGTCGCAAGTTAATTCCATGAGTTGTCAGTATTTTGGGAAATTCGAGTGTGTCTTTGTGCAAGTTCTTCCATATTATTATTTCTCAAGGGTCCTGTACATGTATTTGGAAAATGTTCACAAGACGTTTTTCAGCAGAATTTGAACTCTTAGTACTTCATCAAACATTATGTCAGGTTCTCTATAGAATAAAAATATATGTTTGATGTGGTGACATTTTATTGTGTGGAAAATATGATAAAAGTTTATGGAATGAAATGATTTTATTGGTTTATGTATAAAACATATTTTATTCATCTAGTGCATCTTTTAGAAATTTATGGGTGACCACAAATAAGTGTGAACTTTGAGTAGAGAAAGATATCCAAGTTTGGTCTTTCTTAAAATAAAAAAAAAGAAATACATTTCAACTATAGAAATATGATTTTCTTTGAGGTCTCTTCAATAAATCACATGTTGCATTGACCAGACAAGATAACGTACATACATAGTCACAAGCCCTTTTCATACTTTCACAGTCAATTCGACGCTACATTTTTCACGCCACACAATAAAAAGCACATAAATTCATGTGTATATCAATTATGATGTCCCTTTTCTTTGTTCATCTTTCCACCATTTTCAATTGGAAAAACTTCTATGACCCTATTATCCTGTTCACGAACCCGTGAATTTTGGTCGCACTTTGAAAGACAGTAACCCAAATTAAACTACCAACAAAATAGATGTCAAATTGAGGAAGCCGAGCAGTTACAGAAGTAGATTACGATCTTCCGTGTTCATTGTTTACGTGGATGATTTTATCACCGATTTTGCCTCCGTGCGAGTGCCATTTTTCGGGAACTCACTTTTCATCTGTTTTTAGACCCTTTGCCTCGGTTTCCTCTATGTGAATATTACGTGGAAACGTCCAATATGACGAAGGAACTTTTGCTTTGAGACCGGGGGTCGTTGAATGGCCAAAGTCTGTGACATTGGTCGAAGCCCTCTATGCTTTTGGCATGCGAACACGCAACTTTCTTCAGTGCCTGGTTTGTTTGCGTTGTTAATTAATTCCTTTCGGTAAAACGTAGACAGGCAACGAGAAACGACTTTTCACAGCAGAGTTTGCATGTTACATGCAATCTCTTTTGCAAAAGTTGCAAACTGCTCTGGTATTTAAGTCGGCGGACATTTTGCCGATCGGCACAGAATGAGATTGGTTTTCGTGAGGATAACTTGGACCCTGTGGCTTGAATTTCTCCCTGCCTTTGTGCGACATTTTTGTTCTGATTCTTGTTCACAATCACTGTGTCGCCACTTTCTTTCACTGTCTGCTTGGATTTCACAACTGGTCAAGATTTTTCAAAGTGCACTCGACGATAACTCAAAGTTTGTGATATCACATAATATTGAATTTGGAATAATGCACAGTTTCGATTTGGAGTGAATTGAAACAGGTATGTAAATACATTGTCTAACAGTACCATAGTTCAATTTGTGCATGACAACATTACGATGTGATTCTGATGCCAATTTTTGGACTCACACACATTCTCTCACCCTAATTATACGTACTCGCATCTGATACGAATGCATTTCATTTCCAGACCACAAAAATGAGTTTACGCACACATATTTCATTTTGCCGCTGTTGTTCGTTCAATGAGGACTCTTGATTTTATTACCTCCAGCGATTGAGTTATGTGTAACATCATTAATTTTTCTTTATTCATCCACCCCGGCCACCCAACCGATGGGACAATGCATCCTTTGGAATATTCAGTGGCGACTCTAATAAGCTGCAGTTACACTCTCCCGTGGAGATTTCGGCTCCGGAGTGGGTGCGACGAGTAGCATTCCGTCGTTTCTAGTCTTTGCACCCAGCAGGGGATGGTCCCATCAACAGCAAAGCCTCAAAAGTTTGGGCAAGATGTCCACGGTGCGAATACAATGGCCTAAATTATTGGCAAAAAGTGTTGGAAAAAAAAGGCTTTTTGTTACTATGCAACTGTTAGAATAGGACGTACAACAGTGAGTCGCCATCCTGTCCCCGAGGCTTAATATGGCTTTGTGACCATGTAGATTATTGCCTGATATTTTAATGCTTGATTTGCACCTTGTACATCTTTGAAGGAAGGTTTTTCGGCAAACAAAATTTTCTGTGAGAGTACAAAGTTGATGGGAAAAGCCTCTGACAAACGACTTCACAAACCCACTAGTACTATTGTAAGGTTCTTTCCACGATTATATTCAAGTGGTCTCTGAGCTGGCAACACTCTGCATCTGTGGACCACGCCAAGAACACTGGTCAACCCAGACTAGGTCTGGGTGTGATGGCCACGGGAGCCGCCACCCCCAGGGGAATAACCCTGGAATTTCTTGGGATATTGTCGCAGCGCCCCGCCGGAAAACTCATGCGCCCTTCATTTATTCCCGCCGATGTTAACTACTCCATGTCAGATGTAATCATGGGCCGACCTATCAGTACAGCGCAGGGTCGAATACTAAAAAGATAGCGCCGGTTGGGAACGGGAATCGGCGTCGTGTTGTTGTCGTAAACTGTTGGGAATGAATGACGTTCCGATGGGAAAAGCAAACGGTTATGTTTTTTTTTTCATTGCGGCTCAGTATTTATATCGGGGATTGGATGTAAATTCTGTCATTTGGAAGTAAACTGGTGACAGTTTGAATGGTTTCCAAAGGATGAATTATATGAAAAACTGAATGATTCAGGGTTGGAGGAAGAAAAAAAGAAAGGGTTAAAAGCATGGAAAAATGTTCCCGACTGCATTTATTCAACGGAGACTAGAAAAGCGATCGGGGAAACCCAGAGGAATGAAGCACTCGGCAACAAGAAAAAGATGCATTTTCCATTATGGATATTTGACGGCACTTCTCTTTGATTGCTGGCTATGCTGTATGACAGTGGTCCCCCGGAAATTGAACGAGGGGGGGTTTCAGCGAATGATTGATGCCCGCACCTCAAATCCAACGAACCCTCGTCCCTTTTCCCCCATTTGCAAGGTTACCGAGAATTCGCTACGAAAGCCCTCTTTTGATATGTTCCGTAATTTGATTGGAAGAGGGGACGCCTAGTCGTTGGATTACCCTCCGCGTCCAAACTCCGTGGGTTATTCATCATGCAAGTGGCAGGTCCGACCCTAAAAAGTTATCCCCCGTTGGCGCCCCGAACAAGCTATGCACTTGTCCTTTAATTTACATGGAAATATTTTTTCACCCCCCGTCTTCGCCATCCAGATCTGTGTTCCACCCGTGGTCCCTCCCCGTCTCTTCCCAGGGTTCAACAGTGCAAGCCTGTCGTCGGTCAACTAATAACAACCCTGATTTGTCATCAATACGACAACACCTAATGAAATACTAAAATATAATACAGCCACATGTGCTGGATTCTACGTGGTCTGATTGTCATCTAAAATTCATGAATTTCCTCCATGGGCCGACGTTCCAACGAGAAGAAAATTAAATGTGGGAGGTGGCCACTCGTATCGCCAGACATTTCATTTGGAGAATAAAATTAATAACCCCCGGACCGTTCATTGCCGATACCACATGTACCACAAGACAAATTCTCTTTCGATTGTCCACTGTGGTTTCGGAAATAAATTGGATCAATGCCGAATCAATAGACTGTTGTCGCAAAGTTACGCAGGGCGGCTGCTCCCCAGAGGTTCCGCGCAGAAGTAAATTGGATTGCGGAAGTTGTTGAAAATCAATCACCAATACCATTTGCTTACCTATTTGTAACTCAGCGAGGGAAAAATTTCTGCCATGTCTTAGTTCCATGTGCTTTATTTGATCAATTATAACGTATACTTCTGAGCTTGTGTATCTATAAAAAATGAAAAAAAAAAAACCCCAAAAGTTCAGCAATAAATTTTGCAATCTATTCTGTATAATGTTGTGGAAAAAGTTTTGGTTGTGAAATTATTTCCACACCTAAAATTTTGAGACAGGTGATATTTTCAGCACATGCCCAAATTTCAGAATGCGAGATAATTTGCTCGAATCACGTAAGTGTCACTAGCAAAGGTCGTGAGAAGTTACAATTGACACACCGGTCTCTCGATGGCCACAGTGAAAGGCCGTAAATATGTCGTCCGAATGCTCGGTTTATTTTCGCCTCAAAAAGGTTTCCTGTCTCGTGGTTGGTAAATTATTTGAAATGTTCAAATCTTGCCTTTGGCAGAAATTTTAGGTGTTTTTATCTCTTCAATTGCAAAAAAAAAAATTATATTCAAGATTTGATTTGGTGGGGTATTGAAAACTAATGGATAAATAAAGATGTGGGAAAATTCCAGCCAATTACGAAATTAAAACAAATGAAAATTTGAGAAGTACTTGAAATTAGAAGAAAGTTGCAAGGCCGCAAAAAGATTCAAATGACGGAATTACTGACATGGCTTTTGAAAATTAGTTGTGCTTGCTAAATGCAAGAAAACATTGTTTTTATGCTCGGCTTCTGAAGAATGCCTTTCTCCCGCTGATGCTCGGCTTTCTTTCTGGACTTTTATTTCTTAATTTTTCATGTCGAATCAATGGCCGTGATTTATAACAGCCACTGGACCGAATCTTCCGTCAATATCGCATGGCCGTCGGGACTATAGGTTCACTCGGCTGTATCGAAAGAAATGTTTTCGACGGTTCGTTTAATATAACGCAACCAGCCAGAGCCTGACAGAGGAGCCAGTGATTGATCGGCGATCCAGAGCGAAAGTTGTATAGGATTTCCTGGACGCTTGTCTGAGAACGCGAAATGTAAAAAAAGAAGAATCACCCATTCTCCTCGCCTGCCCATTCCCGAACTTTCTCTCGAGATTTGAAGTTATTGCTCGTCAAAATATGTGAGATGGGGTTTTTCGAACTTACACTCTGAGCTTAGTTACCGCCTCCACAGATAACATAATATGTATAAATATTTTTTTTGGGGGGGGGGGGGGGGCAGTCATCACTTACACGTACAAATGTATTTTGTTTTTAAAATTATTCGCATCATTTTCCTTTCTAAAATTGGATCTCATCACGCCGTTGACCTGCCATTTGCAAACATATTTGCTATCTTATTTGCTGGTTACATTCGGACAGATAAATACTCACTGATGTAGCCTAATGTAGGCTGGACTAGAGTCAATGTCCACACTACACACACCCCCAATATTGCATGACAAGTCCACCCTGGCAGATGTAGACCGGGCGATGGCACCAGGGGTAACAGACAATACCCCTACCCCACCCCAACTCCCCAGGGGGGTGGAGGGATGTTTTTGCGGAAAAAAAAATTCCCGTGTTTTGGGACTTGGAAGAGGCCAGGGTGAAATCATCAACAGCGGGAGTGCCGCAGTGAACAATGGCGATATTGCATGAGTTGCCGGGCAAACCCCCGCCGATTGAACATAGCTAATTACAGTATTGTGGAGACCTCCGGATGGCCACCACGGGCTTCTTGACCAGTACTCTATTCTTTAATTACCATAATTTCGCTGGTGTCAATGGATGGACGACGAACGAGAAACGCCGCAAAAAAAGTGTGGCGGGGGTGACTGAAAGTGAGAAAAAAATTTCATTAGGGTGTAAAAAAGATAATTTTTATTTGAAATTTTAGGCTTTCCCTAACATTTGTCGCAGAAAAAATCACTAATACATGTACAGTGAGTGGGAGGGATGTAATTTTCTTGAAATTTAGTGACAAATTTTCGCCTTGATAGATTTTTTCCTGTCATCAAATATTCTTTCTACAGAAAGTAATATCGGAGGAAGCATGGCTGCAATAAAATTTATTTATTTGTCTGGTGCAAGACGACAAACATTAGCCCCCTAATAGCAGGCATTAGAACCTTCCACCCTATGTATCCTTTGTGCATTATCAGAAACACAAAACAAACACCTGTGTTACTGCTTCCGACTAAATGTGTTTAAATTGTTGCTATTTTTTTTTTCCAGAAGTTTCAAAGCTTCGTTCTTCCATCCGTTTTCCTGGTCACAACATGATTTTAGACATGCATGCTATGTTCACTGAGATATTGAGAGAAAAAGTAAGAATAAAAGTGCGCCTGCCAGAGAGCGAGTGGTATTCTGACATTTACGCCCCGGCGTCGCCATGATTAATCTGAGAGTAATTCCGATGTGCGCTTTTGTCCGTACTTTCCAATAAACAACGACTTGAAAAACTTCACCTTCGAACGCATGCATATGTCTGCTGGCCATGGTAGATTTGCATTTGTGCCCCTTGCCCTTATCGGGGGTATATAAAAAAAGCGAAAGTAAATGCATGACAGCGGGCAGTGCAAAGGTTCAACGATTCTTATGCGTCTGACACAATGCACGAGGTCAGAGCGACGCTTCGAAAGGAGAGAACCGCAAGACAAGTGTGTCTCAACGCGGGATTATTCCGACAATGCCTCGCATGTCGAAAGGTCGTACATCATGGCCGCAATGCCAGAAATGGGTCTGGTGGGGTCCCTGACTGTTTCAAAGCTGCAAAATGGGATTCGACCGCTGTCAATATGATTCCATTTGTGTCCATTTTCGGCCATCTTTTTTTAAGATGGAGAGTATCGAATTCGGGTTGCCATAGCGACATAGCGTAGAATCAAACAGGAGGGTGTGTGGGTGTGTGTGTGTGGGGGGGGGGGGGGGTCCAGGGGCAGGGCAGGGGGCGGAGATGGATAGAATACGAGTAGATATACATGTATGGTGAGGTTTTTGAGAGGGCCACTAAAAAATGTGGTGGTCAAATGTGTACATGTGGAGGGAATACTACTAGTATATAACTGGTACCCTGGAAAAAGACTAATACTTGCACAGGATAACTCGCTGCAATGAGGTGAAATTTGTCCTTGACCCCCTAGCATTCAATAGATGCATATACATGTACAGTAAATGGAGTCACTCATTAAATTCCAACCATGAAATTCCATGATGAAAGCAAGAGTTATTGTCCTTTTGTACCTGACCTATGACAGCGTGGGAATTAAACAGTGCTATCGACGAAATACACTTGACATAGAAAGCCTCCGGGTGGTTCGCCAAGGTATCAAGTCATAATCAAATTGACTCATCACCAGGCGAGCTTAACAGTTGTCATTGTTACGAATCGCTGGGCCGTGTTCGCCTCAGTGTCACACCTTCCACGACTGACGAGCTGCACAGCACACGGACCTCAAGTCTTATTCAACATGTTCTATGTCCTAACGCCTGTCGATTGAGACTTGTTATAGCATGACGAATAGGCACTGTTTGTTTGCAACTGGACCCTCTGTTTCCGTCGGCCAGAATGCTACTCCCCGAATTTTCCCATAATTAAAATTCAGCAATCAGGCTTCCCAGCTCCTACGCTCGGTCTTCTTTTTTGTTTGGAACGTCACCCGACCGATTTCTTTCTCCGTGCAATCACGGGTATTCAAACCTATTCATAGAAATGACATAGATGGCAATCGGTCGCAATTTGATGTCAAATCTGTTGTGCCCCTTCAATCGATACCAAGTATTCTTTCATTCAGTCCACTATGGGCTTTTTGATTCTATGGGCAATACTTCCAGTGAGCATGCTGGGAGGGACCGGGCCTTAATTGTTTTATAATTACACCCCAATCATGGTGGATTACTACAGCAAGGTACCAGGTATTGCGTTTTACCATCCATTCGTCTGCCCGTCCGTCTGCCTGTCTCCCTGTGACTACCTGCGTCTACAGTCACCTCGTGTGCAATCTGTGTCCCCAGCATTGAAACGAAAACCCAGCGAAAATAATTGTACTTCCATAAAACCCGTCCCAATGCAGTGACGGTGAGGAAAAAATCAACACTGCTTGCCCTCGCGGAAATTACAAGTGAGTTCCACTTGACATCAGTATCGTCCACTGCCATTCACCATGTGCCCCGAGACAGGGGGACGAACGGACGGACGGATGGAAGATAATCGCAACTTTATTTATCGGTCACTCCAGACGTTGAGTTCCCATGTCTGTCGCCCGACGGAAAGCGTATTGCGACTGGACGCGGCTCAATGACTTGCCGTCAAGGTTCAGTGGGCTTCTACCCTTGATACAGTCGCTATCTGATCTGACATTAGACATAGCTTCCAGTGGGAGAGGGTCAGGACGCCAAACCACCCACTCAACTACAGGATATTGTTCGACTGTCACAGTCATCAAAACCAAAACAGTAACATATCGGCACTGGGAGTTGGGGGGTGAAGGCTGTAGATGTGGTCGGACGACCGACCGACGCTAATAGCCAACTAACTGTATCCCTGAATGTGGTCGTGGCTCCAGGCAGCCTCGGATGACAGGAGATAAAGTTACCTCTGCGACTGGCCCGATAGAGACGTCAGACCATCAGGTAGTCGTCGTCATCGTCGTCGGCGACTAGATGGCCATCTCTGACTCCCGATCCCCTTGGGAATAACGTATGGTCCCTTGTACCATTGACTGTTCCCATATACGTTGAAGTACCAACAAGCGAGATGTGCATGGAGAGGGGGGTGGTCTACTCGATGGAACAGCCATTAACCCAGGTGGACGATGGAGATAGGAACTCGACAAGGACGGGATTGCGGATCAATTTCAAAGTCCCAAGCGCTCAGTTGTAAGGTCACTTTTTATGTGGATCTTCAAACATTACATTGGTTTTGGACAGCTGTCTCCATAATGAAATGAATGTAGTAATTTTTCAATTTTTGTCTTTTTTGAGTGGCAATGTACATTACCATACATTTTGTGGTTCAGTGGCAACTTGTAAAGAAAATTTTCTTTGCGTACATAATCATAGTATCATATCATAAAATATTATGATAGGACAAAATGGTGGTGCGTGCTTGATGATTATATGGCTACATGGGTGATATGTCATGAAAGTAGCATGCTCTAGACATGGTGTCGGTGGCATTCTTGCTTTCGGGTGAGGTTTTAGAACATATGACTTTGGCGGGTGCACAGCGAGAAGAGTGTACCGTAAATCAAACAAACCTGCCCCGACCCCTCAATCTATCGGTATTATAACTCACAGAGTACCATGAAGTTTGTGCCCGTAGCCTCCACCAAAGAATACAGAAAAAACCCCTCGGAAAACATATGCATATTGCTGCATATTCCGTCCGTGAAGGTATGAATTAAAGTGTAACCCTTACATAGAGAGAACCATACAGTGAAGGGAGGTACCTCGTTTGTCTTGCTCTTGTTTTACATGTCACCCATAGAATTTGCGTCCCACGGTGATGTCTTGATCTACATGTGGAATAACTTTGACTTTACTTGTGCGGTCGTCGTACATCGGTCAAACGACAGAGAAGTCATTGCTCAGAGGTCAGTAGTTCTCGACTCTAAGGTTGTCATGAATGGCTCGAGTGACTCCATATTTCATCCCCGGCCGCCAGAGATGCAGACAATCGTACCTGTCCTAAGCTTGTTGAATGCGTAGTGCGGCAGCGTAGAGCAGCAATGAAAAATCGAGACAAAATTGGGAGATTGTTTTCAAAAGGCATGTTGCTGTCAGTCCATCAAATGCCCGGCAAGGAATGTGGGAAAAAGGGCAAGATGTGCGGCCGGGTGTCAACCACGGTCCAGGGCCGGCAGCCGTTCGTCCGTCCGCTAGCGCAACGATGCTGGAATTACTAAAATGTCACCTGTCAAGCAAAGAGCTCCTAAGTTATTGCCCTGCGATTGTCCGAAAGCCGTTTTGGCGATATGCCTCTTGGTTCTCCTTTATACGTAGCGACAGACAACTGACTACTCGTGCAGGAAGTTACATTTTGGGATGTCATGCCAAATTGTCAGCTGAAAAGTTTATAACTCGGACTTGATTTCTATTGTTGAACGCTGTTTATCCGCAAAATTTGAACATCGTTCATGAAGAAAAATAGCCAATTAAAGCTGGATGAAACAAAGACCTTGCATGTTTTACAAATTGGAAATTTGTCTTTCTAATTAACGGTACTACAAATCTTTCCTCTGTTTTGCAAATTGGGGAGCGAACATGAAAAAAACTTCTGCTTTTCAATCTGCTGTCAACTAGATCAGCCATAATAAAATCCATTTCCTGGTTTCTCCGGTTCATATTTCTTCTTTTGATAATCCATTTGTACCCCTGCCTGTCTGTCTGTCCATTGCGTCCATTCCTCCGTATTTAGTTTTGACATCCGTGGCGTATTCCCATCGTTCACTCCAACATCTCCCAGGTGCAGAAAGTCTGATGTCTCTCCGGCCATGATTACTTTACCCGCGTCCCAGGTGTGTCAGTGGAGAATCTTACATTTGGCTCCAGATGGGTAACGGGGTAATCATGGCTGGAATAAAAGTCCAGAAATAATCATGTATGTGAAGAATTTTGTTTTTGCCGATGCCATCATTATAACGTGATTATTTGACAAAAATGGCAAAAATAGTGCGCTGTACACAAGATATATTTCTTTTACTAAGGGTGAACAACTTACTATACTAGGTTCAATATCAGATAAACAATGAGTTTTCTGTATGGAGAAAAGGACATTGTATTTTAGCATGTTAGGAGACCACTGTGTTCCCAGGCCGCGGTGATGTAGATAATTGTTGACAGCCCAAACTCGTTGCCATGGCGCGAGTGCACAAGTGACAGTACCGCAGCAAATTCATATCTGATTATCTTTGAACGGCCGCTAAGCATGCTAAATTAAGACAAATTTCGCCCGGTGATGAGGCAATGACTGCAGCGTCGTCTAGGCCCGAAGGGGCAGTGCATAGCCATGGCGATGACAGCGTTGACTGTTATTCGGGAAGGTCGCAGTGGGCCCCTTTGGCCGATGGAAGACCAAATTGTTTGCAAAGTAGTTCTGTTAGAATTTATTGTTTTCGCTGACAGCACCTAGCAGTTGAGACAATGAATGGGGATGATTCAAAGGGTAAAAGGTCAACGCTACAACGTTCCAGTCGGTCCTAGAGGAATGGCACTCGATTCATTTTCGGCTTCGGACCATTTCTGCGGAAACAAGAATAAATGCTGTCATCAAAAATTGGAGGACAGATGAAATTGCTGAAATGGCCATCTTAGACAGACACTGCAAATGAATAAAAGCATATCTTTCGCCGTCTGTGGAGAAAGGTCGCTCGCTTTTTGCCACAAGACCAATCTAGGGCCCGTTAATTGCTCAGCGCCATTTATGAATAATTTTGTCGTGTTTCCAGTGGACGCTGAAACCGTAGTGTCTTTTATTCGCCTTCTACGGTCGCCAGCCCACGACAAAAAGAAGAAAAAGAATGGCAATGGAAAAATCAACAATGGAACATGCAGGGAAAAATATGTGACCCCTGTAATTCGAAAATAAATATGTAATTTCTGTAAATGAATCTTACTTTAGGGGTTTGTGCAAGTTTTAATGGGTCTCCCGCATGCAATATTGTCATTTGCTTCGGGGTGCGTACATCGATTGCAATGTAGAGTGGGCCACCAGAATGCGGGTTTTATTAAAGAGACGCAGGAAATTTTGATTGATTTTGATGAGGTCTTGAAACCCTGTAAATATGTGTCTTATAATCGAAAGAAATAAGAAAAAAAATGCTATTGCAGAAAATGAATTTATTGTAGATATAAAATAGGATATATGGCAGTAAAAGGTATAGTTTATGAAATATGATTTTAGTTTCATCATAAAATTGACTTGACGTGGATATTACCATAACTCAAAAATTACTGCTTCTGTCTCTTTTTCAGTCCTACTTTCGTCAATGTTATAGGCTTGTGATGCATTCACAGCACATCAACAGTGCGAAAAAAAAAAGAATCATTCAGTAGCGATTATGAATTAGGCCCGTCAAGTGCTTCGAACATGCCCTAAAGATAACAATTTGTCCTTTTCAAAGTGTTGTTCATCCTGTGTGGTGACTACCGTTGAAGGTAAACAAGGGCCATTGTAGCCGGCAAGATCGACCACTTAGACCCATCGTCGAGTGTCTTGTAGTTGCCTCCGGCGTTCATACTCGTACGCAGGGCGTCGCGAGATTCGTGGGTGTCGCGAGTGAGCGAAATGGCAAAGAAGCGTGCCTGTTGTTGACATAACACTCGAGAATGAATTGGATTTGGCTTGTTGGGTCAACACGAGGGCTTTAAATGATTTGATTGGTCAACAGACGAGGTGGAAGTGATTGTGTAAATAGGAAAATGGATGGCAAAGTGGTTTGTGATCAGGGCAATGTTATGGCATTGAGAGACAATATTTGAGTTTATAGGTATCGTTATTATGAGAAAAAGAACCTTGGCAACTATAAGATATTGATCATTTCAGTGTGGGAAGTGTTTCCTAAAGAAGAGAGAGTTTTTATGACAGGTTGTGTTTTAAGTGGAGATACAATGGCCTCGGATTTAAGCCAAAATATGTTGATATCAAATATACATGCATAGTATTTTATGAATGCATTAATACATTAGTAATTGCATCTAAGTTTAACCCTTGTTTTTCACACGAACTTCCCGCGGAATTCCATCAAGCAAAAGCAAAGGGTTAGTGCTTTCATTTTTCTGCAGGCCATTATTTCTGCAATCTAGTGAAGGCGGCTTACATGCCATGGTAGAGAGGAGGACAGAGAGGCAAAGCGAAAAACTCAGGACAACATTGCATGACCAAACCTCATTTTACCGTCGCCCAGGTCAGCCGGCCAGTGTTGTTATTAATATTGTTACTATCATTACTTTGGGGGCGAGCGAAAGAGCGCGGGTGGATGGAAAAGGCTGGCTCTCTGCCGAAAAAAAAAAGCGTTGACATTGACCGCTCTCGATCTACTTTTTTCTATCGAGTATTTCCCACATGTTTTTTGCCCGACTCTCACCGACGCTCTGCCGTACATGTACATACATACGTGCATGTTTCAGAGCTGGGTCTCTGTACTGGTCGAGTCCCAAAAACACCCTCCAAGGTGACGCCAAATGTCAGGTGTGGTATCCGCCGTGTTTGGGCGGCGTGGTGCGGCGCTGATGTAATGTTAGAGTGTGCTCATTACGACCTGCGTACAGCGAGAACACCTGTCATTATTCACGTTATTGGTAGAAATGCGGTAACTTTTCCTTCCTGCCATTGCATCGCTAAATACAGACCGCCGCGCGGGACTGTCCATTGGATTGCTGATGTCATCAATCACAAAAATCTTGACGTATTACCAGTTGATTTCTTCTCAGCGTTTCTCCGTAGCTTTCTTTCTATTGTTGATAGTTCTCGAGAGATTGTCCGAACAATTGGCAGTTGCGTGAAAGGTCCAGTGGTGTCATGGAAATTTGGGTTATTAAAATGCGATGTCTTTAAAAACAGACGCAAATTTTCTCATGGTAACTTTGTGGGAAAATCGCCATAAAATTTGAAAATCTTGAAGGGTAAATAAAATGCTGGCATATTAATGTCGTCGACCTCAGTGAGTGATACGCTCTTCATGTGCCTGCGGTTTTCATTCAACTCGCCGCAAAATTAAGTATTAAAATAAGACATCAACGTACGGGAAAAAAAGACATGAGCACACTCAAGCGACAAAGGAACATGCAAAACATCGACGCTAATTACCGTTGTCGAAAACCTCCTTGAAACTTGGATTTCTCACAGGTAAGGGACGGAACGCTCGCCTTGCGTTTATTCATCTGGCAGAGTGCGCGAACGGCAACCTGAATATTGTCGCACAATTTACAGCTTTGATGAGTGGGCGTCGCAACTGAAGTGTGGCAGTGATTAAACTGCGATAGCTTTGAGTGACAGTGAAGTGTGTTTCACTAATTAGGTGTAAGTCGTTAGTCGTCCACTAATGAGTTGGGCCCTGCGGCTATATGTGCACTGGGTAAAATCGTTCAAAGAGGTGTCCGACCTTGAGATTTTTGATCCTATATTTCGCTGACGAACTTTCCCATATGTTTTGTCATAGGATTTATCTTTTGCAATATATTTTGTATCATAAGTTATTTGCCATTTTGATTTAAATTGCATTTTGATAAATTTACGCTGATGATTGGGCAGAGAAATCATATTAATAGCATCGGTGTTAGGACTTCGAGTTCGTGGGAAAAATATCATGGAACAAAAATTGTACTGGTAAAGGCTGTTACTTTGAAGAAAAGTTATGTGAATTTATAATTGTTATTTGCATAAATAACGCCTAATAAATATTACAAAATGGTGTTGTGAATTGTGTCACATATGGTAGTGCAAGCAAAAAGAAAATGCATGGAAAATGTAAATAGGCATAATATATGAGCACATGCAGGTAGAATTAAACAGGTCCCGCTGCTTATCTCATGTGCACACTTGGTTCCTCGTTGCCAGCTCTATTTGTGAAATGTCGTGAAGTTTTACCGACCACAATTTATGGGGATGTGTAGTTTCAAAAAAAGAAATGAAATACAAATATTTTTGACCTTCATTGAAACATGTCAAAAGGAGAGTCAAAAAGAAAAGTTTTTTCAAACAGAAAATTGTTACTTTCGGTGATGTTGTCGGCAATCTACAGAAGCCGTTCATTCTATCTTTTCCCTTTTATTACAGTTTCATATACATGATATACTTTCTCAAGACCTGAATAGAAAAACGCACAAACATCTGAAGCACTGCACACTTTCTCATGAAACTTTACCCAACATCCGACAGAAAGAGTTGGATACCTCCAATGAAAAATACAAACGCAATTAAAAAAAACCCGCAATATCACAGACACCCACTTGTAAAACTTTCAGCAATCGAGTGTGGGGGCAACTGAACAACCTCATTTGCATTTCAAATCGAGTCTTGATCAGTCGCCCGCTTTGAAGGCCTTCAGGGGTCGAGTGCGCCCAACGAGAGGCAAACATATGGTGTCAAGTGGAGCACGAGAGTGGCACAATTGACATTGATTAGTTCACTCCGTGGCTTCGAGGACTGTCCATTCGCTACTTGAGAGAGTGTGTCTGCCCGATAGGGGTGCCACGCCCTTCCCACCACCCCAATCAGCGGAAAACAATGGCCTTGGTCAGTGGCAAAGGTGACCTTTCACAGTGGAAAAAATAGTGGAATCGAAGGTTAACAGGTCTTCTGGTGCCTTGGGATTGCAAGCGGGAAGCGAAACTCCCTTGTTGATTCAGAAGTTTATAAATATTTTGATGATTGATGGACCCGACAAGAGAATATTCTCGTGAAAACCTATTGTTTTCTCAGTGTAGACCAGATGCTGAGAGTCCAGGGGGTTGTCAGAAACAGTGAATGACAGAGATGTTTCGACCTTTGACGAGCTCACAATTCGAAACTAATGAATCCAACACCCCCTTTACGAAGTGCCAGACCAGGTCAATGCATCCCAACTCAACTTCTGACATCGGTGGACCTTCCACTTCAAAGTTTTACTAATCAGTGACTGGTCATTGGGAGTCACAATGTTAACACTCAGGGACTGTCCAGGGCGGCAGAAAATGGACAGTCAAATTGACCGTGAAGTTATTGGGGGCCTTTGAAGATCTTACATGCTTTAACTGGCTTAAAGTATGCATGGTTTGGGTGGAGGGGGGGGGGGGGGGGAGGGTAACACCAGGCTTTGATGGGGTTAATGATGAGTATGACTCTGTTGTTGCTCATTATGTAATTATGAATGAGTGGCTATTAACATAATTAGGTGGCCTTTGTTTGGCATTAGCAATGATTAGGTGTTTCTCTTTCGTAGTGGTCAGGGCTAAAAGCGATCTGGAAAATTCACCTCGTTTGCAGCCATTTACTGGTGCATTAATGTGAAGAAATATATATAGAAAGTCATGCATAAACAGAAAGCCATGGCAACAAGAAATATAATATTCATAAAGAGAAAAGTTTTCATTCAATTTCAAACTTTTTTCCCCACCAATTTTTCTCAGCAATCATGTCTTTTTATCTAAAATTTTGTCGGCTCAAATCCGTACGTTGCGTTTACAAAGTCCAAGTTTGTAGAAAATGAAAACTGTCAAGTTGACCACAGATCTTCGTGACTGGTGGACTCTTGACAACATAAGTGACCGAAGCCCGGCAAGAAAACTGCACAATGTGTGGTGACTGGTTGCCTTAGCGATAAAAATCAACATGGCCCCTCGATGTTGGTTGTGAATGAACAGTTTGCCATCTGGTTCGCAATTATTGGACGTTGTATTGAGGTCGAACTAGTACTGTCCATAATTGGGGATAATAATCACTCGAAGGTCGATAACATCGAAATGATTGAGGTATTAAAATTTAAATTACACCTGAATATCATGGGATTTTCATTTCTTTGGGGTACCCGCCATCAAAAAAAAAATTTTTTTTTACTGTGTATGGTAGCTCTAGTCACGCCATCGCCAAGCCGGTGAACATTCGTCTATAATCAATTTAAATGTGATGAAAAGGTCTATGGCAAAAAAAAAAAAAAATTCCGTGACATGGTGAAACCTGGCATTAAAACCTGAAAACTACATTGACATTAATTTTGATATAATTACAAGTGAATTATTACCGGTAATTGTTGATGTGAAAAAAATTGTATTGAAAAGAAGTCGTTAAGTATAACAGACAAAAAGGATATACATGCATACATATCTAAAAAATAGACAGCACCGAAGTTCATAAAATACTTCAGAACATACTAAATATTTATATTATTACACGTATACATTTGTACATTACATACAACATTTATAAATGAATATTTCTACTGCTTGTGGTATACCAATATATTTACATGTAAGATATATCATGATATAGCTTTGATAAAAACTATGTGATACCCATACATGGAGTAGTGTTTTTCTCGTCCATTCATGTTTTATCGTTTCTCTCTGGACAGCGGCGGTACACGAGCGATACACTCACATGAGTCACCACAGCCATCTGTACTCCGAGCCCGCCTTCGCAGACACCGACAGCGTACTACAGGTAACGTAAAAACAATACGAGTAACGCCTCTGTGTCTGCCACAGAGCTTTGTTGTTTTGTTTTTCTCAAAACTGTATCGATTTGATTTATATGTTGAATACCGGTACTATTGGTGTATATTTCGGTTCAAATAAATTTGGCGTACCATTGTTATTATTGATAATCTTGGAATTGGGTTTGTTCTTGAAAAGTCATGATGAATTTATGTGAATTTTTTTTTAACTTAATGTAATTTGGAATTATGCATTGGGGATGTATAAGCATAAATTAGTGTAAACTGAGATCTAGTGTAATACATGTACATATATTTCATTTTGATTTCCAGGCCTTGAGTGGCTTCCTGTTCGTGGTCAGCTGTGACGGCGAAGTTTTCTTCTCCTCGAGAACAGTCGAACAATACCTCGGCTTCCACCAGGTAAAAACCCATGTGGGAAAACCCGCTCTACAAACACACAATGAACTTCCGAAAACTGGGGAAGTCAGATATAGAAACACACTGAAAGAAAGGCCTTGCCTCAGTGGGAGAAGTGATGTTTCTAATGGAATGTCTGTAGCACCAGTGTTTTCTCCAGTTGAAACCCATTAGACATGTTAGATTTCTGAATGGTTATGGTAAAATGTGTGATGTGTTGCCCGGGCATCCATTAACTTTGCTTACCGCACGTATCAAGGGATGGAATTCATGTATACATCTATCTTGAAATATAGATGGCAAAAAAAAAAACATTTTGAAGATGGGGAAAGAAAAATGACAAAATTGGAATCGAACAGTCATTTGTAGAAACTTTGGGTGTGGCTGGGTTAGGAAGGTGGATTTCAAGGCGATACGTTATCCAAAACTTCGTCGGAGGAAAAAACCTTGGGATGCGGCAGAGAGAGAACCTTGGAAGAGGTGACTTCCGAAGGAGAAGTCTCGGGATGCTCTCTGAAATCTAGGTATCGCCTTCGACAGCAGGGTATACACGGTTGATGTAGAACCATAATGAGACTTATTGGAAGCAGTGGCGGGGCAGGTCTAACTCAATCTGGACGGGAATTCGCGGCAGCGCGGGCGTCGTAATGAGCTCTAGTCACACCATCCGCTGGCATGGCTGGCCCAACCCGTCTTAGTGCAGATGGCTGGTAATTATGCGAAATGTAGCGACCGACCTCCCCTCTCTCGTCGCTATTGGATCTTGTAGGGAACGAGCATCTACCGAAGTTCATGCAGCTGGGGTGTGTGGGGAAAAAAATGTTCGCATCGTTGACGTTGACGCCTGGTGTCCCTAAGTTGCAGTTTCCACCCTCCCCCCAAACCCCCCAGCCCCCATCTCGGCCAAATGTATCTCCGGATTGCCCACCAATCACGACAGTGATGAGATTCTCTGCAGTATATCAGCGGAAACCATCCAGGAAGGTTGGATGCAGTCGGGTAGAGGGACGGTGGAGGGGAAATGACGGAAGCTGTTGGACGGAATGGCCCCATCCAATGAAATGTCAATTTGATGGAGTGTATGCACATATATTATACACTGGTGAACCATGTATCAGACTGAGAATTGGGCTGGATTGCAAGAAAAACTTCTGAGAAACCGGGGTATTTGGGGAGAGGGAAAAAATGCTGATAAACCTTTGGCATGTTTTGTAGATGTATCAGCGTCATTTCAGAAATTTTACGCGGCTTTTCAGTTTCCTATGTCGGATCCAAATCTAGACAAAATTGGAAATAAGCCTCCCAGCTAAAAGCACAGGTTCAATTGAAACTCCATTTTGAACAGTGTTCCTTTCACTTCAAATCCATGATAGAGTTCCTGTCAAGTCACTTGAGCATCAATTTTGACATAAATATACATGATTCAGTGACAAAATTTGTGAAAATATGCAATAAAAAACGTACATTAAACGCCTATCCGGAAGTCATTCCTTATGCGGCTTTTACTGTTCGTGAGTATTCAAAGATATGCTTTTCTCAATACTCAGTCGCAGGGAGAAAAAACCCTGTAATTGTCTTGTCAATTTGCACAACTAATCCAATCTAATGCTAATTGATTAATATCTGATGGGTTTGACAGCGCACCAAACTAACAACAGTACATGGTAATATTTGCCCGACTGAACTGCTCGCAACGTGGCTAAGCGCCGGCCAGAGAGGAAAAAGAAAAAGCCGGGTGGGGAACAGAATCGGTCCATGCATAATCCCCAATCCTCAGGAAATCAACTTTTAATTTGACGGATTGAATGCTCCTTTGCTGAAATCACGTCGCTAGTGCAGGCCGTTATTTCTTTGACGTAAATTCATAGTGATTTCGGGCAACCGACCTCGCCCACATGTGAAGGTTGTTTAATTCCTTTGTAATGACTCCCGCATAATCAGGCGAATACACAAAGTTATGCATATGTTCAGGGAGGGAGAGTCTAGTAATAGGCCAATTTATGCCATATTGTGTGTAATTAGACGTAAGGACATCACAACATATTGTAACCATGGTTACTGGCTGTGCAGTTTTTGTTCAATATTTGGGAGAATATTTCCTGGGAAAATTTTCACAAATATTCCTAATAATACAGGCATTACTAGTATGAGTTACTTCAGGAGAGAGTAAACTGGTGAAATATGCAAAATGGTAATATTCATACATGTGTATGGTACAATAATTACAATACGCAAATATTTGATCCAAATACTGTATAATTTGTTGATTCGTAAAAAAAAAATGTTGACCCAACAATATTATGGCTATACATTGTACAGTAATTAATTAACCACCCAATTAATTGCTCATTCATTTACCCAATTACAAATCAATTGTCAACTGACCAACTGGCCACACTTCTAGCACACTTCAACTGGTCAAGCGTTCTGTCAGTGTGTAGTTAACACCCCTAAAACAAATAAAACCACCCCACCCCACCCACAAAATGACACGGACCACCCCTCAAGCCAGCAGAACAAATTGTCAACCACCCCTACCTATCTATAGATAATTGCTTTATATAGAAGGCAGACCATGCCCCCAGGGGTGCAAATCATGGGTAGACAATGATATTACCCTGTGAAAAATTAGTGGCGATAGTTGACTTTGCCACTACGGTGGGGGGCCATGAATGGTCACTTGTTGGACATCGGCGATTCCACTAATGTGACGCGAAGTGACATTTTGTATTCAATTAACCGCGTTGGAAACAATACACAGGGGCAAGGGGGCGGTGTGTTGGTTTGAGGAAGGGCTGCGGTTAACTTTTGTGATAGAATTGATGTCGATGTTTCAATCAGGGCTACCTAGATTTTATCGCGCTTGTGTGAAAATGTTTTTTGCAAGTGGAAAAATGGAAAAAGCTTGTGTCTTTTCTGAGGGAAAGGGATGGGTGTGATTTTACTTTATCAGTACCACAAAATGCCATATGCCAGATCAGATGATAAGATTGATTGTGTTTCCTCCATGTACATGTTATAAATTAAGTTGAGTAAGTATCATCAAATAAAAATACTCCAAATGAAATGTTCCATTCGACCAAATGATTTAACTTTTTAAAAGTAAACTAAAAAATCTAGTAGCATATTATGTTAGATTTTCTGTTAGAAATACAAGTAACCGTAATCAATGTTATTATCTGATTTTGTTCTGTTGAATTTTATCATGACTAGAGAATGTCTTTACCAAACTTGAATTTATATGCGCATGTCTATTCATAGAATTATATTGATTTGATTTAAGTAATAATCGGTAAATCAGTCTCCTTTGCACTTTGCATTTTCCAGTCTGACATTATCCACCAGAGCGCGCTGGAGTTGATTCACTCGGAGGATCGCGAGGAGTTCAAGTCGCAGCTCAACTGGAGGTCACAGCTGCCTCCGGATCATCAGGATCTGACGCTACAGCAGGTCCTTCTGCCAGGTCAGGGTCAAAGGTCAAATATATAGGTCAGGGGTTAAATATATACAGCTGAACTGGAGGTCACAGCTGCCTCCGGATCATCAGGATCTGACGATTCAGCAGGTCCTTCTGCCAGGTCAGGGTCAAAGGTCAACTATATATGTCAGGGGTTAAATATATACAGCTCAGTTGGATATCACAGGTGCCTCTGGATTATCAGGATCTGACGCTACAGCAGGTCCTTCTGCCAGGTCAGGGTCAAAGGTCAACTATATATGTCAGGGGTTAAATATATACAGCTCAGTTGGATATCACAGCTGCCTCCGGATCATCAGGATCTGACGCTACAACAGGTCCTTCTGCCAGGTCAGGGTCAAAGACTTAAAGGTCAACTATTGTTGTCATGTCAGGGTCAAAGGTCAAAAATAACTCCAGGTCAGAGGCAGTAACCATATAGCTTCTTACTAGTCTCAAAGTCCGATAGATAGGACAGGGGGTCAACTATATATATATCAATGATTGGTGATGGTCTTTCTGTCAGTCAGTGTCAAAACTGTGAGATGGTGAAAAAATTGGAATAGTACATAGGCCTTCATTCAGTAGGATAATCGAATAAATTATTTGGAATGATTAGGTTTCACAAATTAATACGTGGAAACTAGTAAACTGATAAGAGAAAACTATTTAGGTGTTCTGTTCAGATAGTTCCTTGTCAAATTCCCCTCTGATGAAGTGGGCATAAAAATTTGCAGATGTCCTTGCAGAATGTGTTGTGATGTTCGATCGCATTATAGTGTTACTGAGTGCGCAAGTGCTTCAAAAGGACAATAGTCGTAAAAAAGATCATCATCAGATGTATTCCTAACAACTAATGCTCTCAGCTGAGTTATCCCCTTTACACAAATTTAACGACTGATGTTAAATGTCCATAAATTATGCCACTTGGAATTTTATTACCGCTTTCACTGGGAAGAGCAGTGACAAATTGAAAAGATGCCCGAGAAGGAACCTGTTCCTGTAAAATGTTTTTCAGGAGTCTCCATTTCACCCATTGAACCTGGCAGAATTTCCATTTTCCTGCCTTCCAAAGCATCAAATCTGAAATTTTGTCCCACCAAACCATAATAAAACGAGTGAATTTGATCCCCCCAAAATGCCAATCCAGGGGCAATCTTTCAGCGGAAAAAGTAGTTCCCTATGCTGTGGTTTCAGAATGCAATAGGTGCATGGCGTATTGATATCCATGTCCGAGGACAGATGCGGTCTGGCCGGGACGTTGAGTCGCCGCTCAGTGAATACCGCTCGCTTTTGTGGGTGGACAATGGCCAGGGGGCCGCTCTGTTTGTGTTTGCACGCTGTGAGCACTTGTAACGAGCATTGTTCTTTGCTCAGGAGGATGGGTCGCACTTTTTCGCATCCCCTCTCTGTGTTCTGTTGTGTTTTCCCAGTTGAGTTCAACCTGACAAAAGATGAAAAAAAAAATTTGCCGAGAAGGGAGCGGAGGTGTTAACACTAGTGGCCAGCAGAGGGTCAAGTGCTTGGTAGACGGCCGGTTGGCCAACTGACGGGCGCACGTCCAATCTCGTATTTATTATTTAAAACCAATATAGAGTAATTAAAATAGCGAGATGTAAAGAAGTGTAGGCGATTTGATCAGCCATAATTCATCAGCGATTCTCGAGGGGGCAGGGGAATGTACTTGTTTGTGCAGTGGTTTAATCCCCTTTGGGGCGATGAACTGATGATAAGCTGGGGGGGGGGGGGGCTACTATGTAATATGGCAAATTGATTAGCGGCAGGGGGTCAGAGCGGGCCAAGTATTGGTTCGACCACTCCTCAATTCTGCATACATGTCTTGGCCAGCCAGACTCTTCATCTTAATATTTAATGGCCGACCTGGGTGGTGTGATGGCGATTGGTCGTAAAATGTCTGGCACTTCCCTTCAACACTCAGGTGTAACAAGGTGTGCCTTGCGTCTGATCGGTCACCGGGGAAAGTCCGAAATTAAATGCTGATGACTCCCTGGTGGATGCTTGTCATCGGCTATTTTGAGGGGGGGGGGGTTATAGGGGGAGGTGAAAATTGTTTTAGGGTTTGTTGTTGCAGTGAATCTGTGAAGCATATTCATAATATTTCACAACAATGAATTTGATTTAATGTTTTAAAATTTAAAACTTTGAAAAAGTAATAGATTTAATGTATAATACAGATACTTGTGCAAATTTCATGCACTATCTATACCTACATTAATATAGCAAATTTCATGCACTATCTATACCTACATTAATATAGAAATTAGAAAGCAAAAAAAAAAAGATGAGAATTGTATTGAAATCATTTGTCATAGGAAATTTTTCAATATTTGCATATTATTTCACAGAGAACGCACACTACCTGCAGAGATGCTTCACGGTCAGATTCCGGTGTCTGCTGGACAACACTTCTGGCTTCATCGTAAGTTCTACTGTATATTTGCTACTTGTTTAAATCTCAGAATAAGGGCTTTCGAAATTGATTGGAGCTGCCACTCTGTTGGACACGAGTGATTTCGTCACACTTTCAGATTTCAAGAATTCAAAGGTTTCTTCACTTTTAAGCCAGTTTCGACACCGTCATTTATTTTCACAACTTCTCAGGCAAAAGCTATTATTCTTGCCAAACTAGGCTGTAAATCAGAGACAGGGTGTTGAGAAATTTTTGGCTTACGAGTGCTGAAAGGTCCTTAGAACACTATTCTGTGATTCCAAACTGTTTTTCTTAAACTATATACATGTCAATGCACTGTGAATCGACTATGCTGAAATACACTGGCTACGCAAACCACCACAAGTGTCCCCAAATCACGTCATTAATGAATGTATGCTTCAACCTTGCCAGTCACAAAGGAATTACAAACAAAAGTCATAATTATCGTTGATTCCCTGATTCAGACGCTGGAGATCAGCGGAAGGATCAAGATCCTGCACAGCCAGCCGCCAGTGAAAGGCGCGGAGGAACCTCCCCTCGCTCTCTTTGCGATCTGCTGCCCCTTCGGCCCGCTCCCGCTATTGGACGTACCGCCGCGCGACTACACATTCAAAACCAAACACAAGATGGACATGGCCCCCGTATCCATGGACCCACGGTATGTTGAGTTTTGTTTCGTTTCGATGAATTCTATAGAATTTTTCAGTTTTCGAGATGCCCATTTTGAAATCATGGTCTTGATCCATAAACACAAAAATTTGTAAAATATACTTTCATCAAATTTTGAGAGGTATTTTCGAACCTTTTTCCAGGTTTTGACTAATTATCAATTAAAGTATCTTCAAAATGTACTCAATTCTCTGTTTGTAGGGGTAAGCTGCTTTTTGGATACTCGGACCGAGAGCTGCTGGATAAGGGCGGGTATGATCTGATCCACCCTGACGATCTCTCATACTATGCTGCTGCCCACCAGGAGTGTAAGTCTTCACAGAAATAAGAGAATCTTGATTATATCTCAGGAAACTGATGTTTGTTTTACAGTTATTGCGATTTTGAAACCAATTTCCAAGAGTGATTCCTAATGACAATGTAAAAATTATTTGTTTGGACAGTGATAAAGACAGGGAGTTCTGGCCTCATCGCCTACCGACTCATGACGAAGGATTTTCGATGGATTTGGCTCCAGACAAGTTCTAAAGTCATCTACAAGAACAGCAAACCTGACTTTGTCATCTGTACCCACCGACATCTCACGTAAGTTTTCTAAATATGTATGAAAATCCACCCAAAATGTACTAACGTCAACTCTTGCTGTGAACAAAGATGTGACATACGAAAAAATAACAGGCAAAAAAACCGCCTCTGTGGCCGAGTGGATGGGACCGGTGGCTCTTGAAGCAACGAAGCTCAGAGGCGGTAGGTGACGCGGGTTCGATCCCCGTCACCGGCACAAAGTAGGTGGAGTTTTCATCCTGGCAACGCAAAGGTTTCTCCATTCGAATGTGCTTCCCAAATTCTAAATTGTCACCCGACGGGGGATGGGGAAGACAGGCAGAATTGCCTATCATCATGGACCGTCGTAAAATAAATCTGATTATTATTATTATTATTATTATTATTATTATTATTATTAAAACACAAAGCATAAAATGAAATTATTTCATGTGTAAATATATTCCATATATATCCAGTGAAGACGAAGGCAAGGACTTGGTCGGCAAGCGAGGTTCTGAGTTCAAGCTTCCGTACCCGATCATTGACGCCGACCCGTCTGGACTCGGCGCCGCTCTGGAAGAGGAGGAATACACCAAAACCAAATCACCCAAGAGTAAAAAGTCCAAGAACCAACTCCGGGACTACTTGCAAGCCGGCCGCAAACGGAAAACCCCGTACCGCGACGTGTACAACGGGATAAACGGTTATGCGGCATACGGCGGGATCAACGGCTATCCAACGTGTCAACCTGGCAACGAGATGAAGCCCGAGTTCATGTATCCCTACGCCAGCCAGAACTTCGCATTTGACGCCGACTTGTATCGTTCGAGTTACCCCACACTCACTGGTTCGATGTATACTGGAACCGACAGTTTTCGTCTTGACGGGGACAAGCATGGCTACACGAATGGGTACTACTTGGAACCGCGCCAGTACCAGCACACGCTTCAGTACCATGGGAACGGCTACACTGACCTCATGGCGCAGACAGCCAAGTATGGTTACGACATGTCCAAGTATGGCTATGACACGGCATACAGCCTAGATCTGGCAAAGCGCGGTTACTATGAAGACGATCTCAATCGTTATGAAAACGACCTACGGAAATACTCGCAAGACTATGGCGCAGACAAATATGGACGTGTAAACGGCACCTTTGACAGTTTCCGAGCATCTGGTTCTTTTTATGGAACCAACTCCACGGTGCTTAACAATGAGGGACTACTTTCTTGTAACCCTACGCATGGGTCGACATCGCCCTGTTCCGTCTATCGACAAACAGAATCCACCGACAGATACGCAACAAACCAAAGCACGAACCCTGCCTCCAAACTATCGTCCGCATCGACAACAACAGACTGCAAACAACAGCAGCAACAGCAGATCTTAAACGGCGGTCACACGTCTGTAATCCGTAATGCTAGTCCACGAACAAACAAGTCCCCGACATCGTCACATCCGAGTAGCGAAGTCGCTTCTTACGGTGCCGATGTCACAAGCAATAACCTTCTCACCACCTGTCCGATCTCGACGGCCAACACCACCTGGCAAAACTGCAACAGCATGAGCAATCACAGTGTCAAAGGCACGTCCAGTAACTGTCAGACTCGTTCGCCGATGGACCAGCACCCCTCGGGCACCGGTCTCAACTCATCTCGCATCGTGAGCCCTGTCACAGCGGGCTCTAGTACAGTCGGCAAGCCTGCAGATGGCAGCACCGTCGACCTCCTCGCCTCGTCCAACAGCACTAGTCCAGCCATGGCCGCCACCGCAACCTCAGTCATACAACAGCCAATCAGAAACAGGTACATTAACGTCTTACTCGTTAAATGACTTTCTTTGGTAAAAACCTGAGTTCAATTTGAACTTCAAACATTCTTAGTATCAATAATACATCGACATGCACAGAACTTGGATTCAAATCTTCATTTGCACCAATTTCTTCGATGAAATTTTGATGTAACATTTCGCGGTCCCATTCATTTCACAGATCCTGTGACAAGCACCAGCAGGGTTCGATGTCTAGCGGTGGTATCGCTGTCCCTGTCGTGAAATCCTCGTCCTGGCTCCATCATCTGCCATCTGCGGCCGCTTCGTATAACTGGCACCTGCCGAACGGCGACTCGTACCCCACTCACCAGGGGGTGCTGGCCGGCACGGATAGTTACAGCGCCTCTCACCAGCTGGCAGCACACACTAGAACGATCGTAGAAGCACCTAAGGTTGGTAAGGATCACTTTTCACGGTTTGTTCTTTTATTTATCGATACGTTATTGGTTTCAACTGCACTTTATTCACTGAGTTATGAATTTATATACGTTGATTGGTTGCTACTGATTATTATTTTGTCGGTATCTTGAATGCTCTGTGAAGCATGAAAAAAATAGTTCACTAGAAAATCCGTAATGTTCAAATTATCAACATCTGCTATATTTAAACGAAACCATGACAATGTCAAATTATAATTTTGTTTTTCCCATTTTTTTCTTACAGTATGCTATGGGGAAGGCTGGTGATTATGAGGACCCACGAACAAATCCACTTCTGTCCTTTTCGCAAGTAACACATACACTTCTCAGTACGAATTGATGGACGGGCGGAGTTAGGGACGGACAGACACTTTGAGTGGTCATGATCTCAAAAGTTTTATTACTGGATTACTCTTCAAGTGGGAAGAGTATAAAATAACAAAAAGACTGAAGTTGTCGGATTCTTGCCGCTTTATGCCAAGGTCTCTGATATTAATGTGCAGTTGCATTTACATAACTGTTTGACAATCAAAAATATGTCCATTGAAAATATCATGGTTTGGAGCGAATGTCATGAAACTTGTATACTGTTCAGAATGTATTTATAAATTTTGGCCTATGATGTGTCGAATATTTTTCATTCAAATACATTCCGTGTTTTGACCTCGTCGTATTTGTGGTTGACGCTGCATATTTTCTCGTATTGGGAAAACTAACATCACGTCTGCACAAAGTCATGTTCAGTGTTGTATTTTTGTCACACTATTGTAAATATTGGTATTTTTAATTTATGAGCAAGTGAAATTTACCATTACCATCTTCACATTCAAAACATATATGTAGCTGTGTCCATGTGAGATTTTCACTGCTACTGGATAAATATTGTTGACGAAATATTCAATTTATCTGAACATTCCATAAAGATTTTCCAATGGAAAAATTGATCAATGGATATCTCTAGCTTTACACTTTGCGTTGAAGTGCTATACATGTACATGAATTCCAATATATACTGTATTACTGAAAAAATATGATCTCTCATTCACCAAAATTGTAGGATATGTCACTGTGCATCTTATTATTATTATTATTATTCATGATGTAAAAATGTGTGTCCTGTGCACTTCCATATTGTTCTGTTTGTTGGGCCCCTGTTGCTAGTTGTGATTTATCCATTCTTTTTGGTAATGTATATCAAAAAATCTTTAAAAATAAATATATGATAAATGAACTTTCTCTTGTTTTGCATTGCATTGCATTGCTGTCTAGTGGACATTTAACAAGTTCTCACTGAAAAATCCCACCAATTATTACAATGGTTAGAACCCAATAGTGTTCACATGCACCATGCAAAAGATATCCACAAGACGCCAGATTATTGGAGATTTATTGTACTAGTATAATGTTTCAGTGATATGATGTATACATAACATACAATATAATATGCAATCTCTGTTTCAAGCAATCAGTATTAGATTTTCATGATTTTGTTAACACTGTTGCACAAGTTCCCCGATTACACCTGAAAACATTATCGTAAACTATTGCACATATAACAATATGCTATAGTTAGACCTTACATTTCAAATTCTCGGGATTTAATTGTGTCTTTGGTTAGTTCAAAGGCACTGCATTTTGGTAACATGAGCCTATCACATGAAATACTGAAGGAGTAAATCATATTTGCATTTAGTTTTTTTAATCAAAGCAGTTCACGTCAGGATCGACACATTTTCAATTTTAGAAATGGAGGGCCAAAATTTGAAATTTTGAAGAAAAAAAAGTGTTTGTCGCTTGTGCCCACCAAAAACATGAAATTTTGAGTTAATTTAATCATTCAAATTGTTATGGGCTACAATCCTGGAAGATTCCCATATGGACTCTGTAAAATAATGAAGACCACACATGATAGCATATCAAGACAAATACAAACTCGGGTGGGGAAAATATAAACACATCATCCTATTCGTTAAAATTATTGATGCTTGACAAAAGAAATTTGTTGCATAACAGAAACATGTTCATACAAAGGAATGCTACATCAATACCCAGGTAATAATATTAGTATGAAATAGCAGATCTAATGTTATCTCTCCAAAGACAGAAAGCACTGACATACAAAATCTGTGATGAGCGAAGAGATTCCTGAAAGGAGTTCAGATCTGCGATAACTTTTGTAAAACTGCATTGGATATTCTATCCATATCACATATTTTCACATCTAGCCTTGATTATACGACTATGGATCGGTGATTACAAGTTTTGATACCTCAGTTTTTCTCTGACAGTTACAAACACAAATCCTAGAAACTCCAGTCGGTACATAGTGAAGACATACTATTGACATGCAATAGTGATAACAAACTCATGGTAGACATATCATGAACAATCAGACACGGTACCTGTATGTTATTTTGTTCTTTCAATCTGTTGCAAGTTTTATAACTAAACATCAAGGCGTGAAATGTGCTAGAATCATTACAGTCACATGCCAAAATATATGTTTTGTTTTTTTTTTGATATGCCCAAATATGTTTTGGATAGTGGGTACCAACATGGAGAATGGATATAAATTCAGTCTCAAAGACTAATCGAACCTGGAGCTCATTGAAGAAACAATCAGCTTCTTGCACATGATATTCCAGATCGGCTGGGGAAATTAGACAAAGATCCATTATACCAATTAAAGTTTATCATCTGAACAAAAACAAACACTGATGCCCCGATCATTATGATTGTCTTAATATCACAAGAAACATTATAAACTTATGTAACCATTTCATAGAGATAAATTTTTCAGATTATACATATACCACCCCAAATATTCACACTTTTGAAACTGACCGGTCAAGTCAACTGCTCTACCTACACCTATATAGATACATTATATGGATAACGATCAACTGATAACTACATATTTATGTGCACTTTACTGGAGTATTTAACAGAGATTGGTAAAAGACTTGAGATTGCACACCGTTAACACTGGCCAATAGTTATGCATAATAGTACTGTGAAAATATGATATAAAGATCATAGGGCTGCAAAGTCACATGACGAGATGGTGTGATACAAACAAGACAGTATAAACATGAAAGGAATTTGTATAAAACAATGGCTCTGGTTGTTTGTTGTCACATAATATTGTCATATGACTGCATTTTATCGCAGTTATAAACATCAATGTATCAGATCCAGAAAACTTTCAGGATTTTCAACTGGAAAACATTACAAGGCAGATGAGAAAGAGAAAAGAGCAGGCACAGATCATTGGAGATTCAGCAAATGAAATATACACAACAAAAAATAAACATTTTTTAAAATCTCAAAATAACTCGACCTACTGTGCAGAAAGCAGTATGATCTAAAATTCAGAAATGATGATTTTAAAAATTCCAGGATGATTATTATGTTACATCTATATTAATAACAATACTATAATCATGTCTTTACACAAAGACCAGTGTTTGGTATATTCTTGAGGTCATAAACAAAAATGTTTATGAATATGACAATATTAATTTAAAAATAATTGACAACAAAACGTGTAATATCTCACACAAAAAATGTAAATGTATGAAAATACATGTATTCAAAGATCGAAGATCATTTACAAATAGATTCATATTTTGAATGGTAATATCATTAGGAATCTCACTCACATCATACAAGTCACTCATTTGATCACAAGACTGTTCTGTGCATATCTTTATATATATCTTTATATATATCTTCCATTTATCATGTTTATGTTATCAGTATTCATAGTATGATGGTACATCCAAAAATAAAAATGTAACATTCACCAAAATATGAGATGAGATGTACATATTTGGTTCGAAAAGTTTGAAATATCACAATACATGGATATGATATAAGTGGATACAGAATATTGCCGTTGGCATCAAGAATATAACTTATTAGTTATTATTCCATTGGTTGAGTCGGTGGTTTGAAGATGCAGTCTCTGTTCAGTTCATCACAGACGTTTTGTCATCTTGTAAAATTTCTGTATGGGAAAATTGTAATTTTCAGCACATCATATTTAAATACAGCTAAATGGGGGAAAAGTATAATTCTACCAAAAACGTCTGGTAAAATCATAATGTAACCGTTGAATGTCTGGAAACTATGTTCTGTGGTGTATATTTATAGTTTCATTCGCCAGGTGGCACACCCAAAAATCATAATGCAGCCGACCAGCAAAATTTTACGAAAAAATGTTCATTCCTGTCCTTTCTATACAACTGAAACTTTAGAGAAAAACAATAACCCACCCTGATTCCTACAGCGCAGTACGTGAAACAGACGCCATCCTCGTCCTTTGTGATGCGGTAGCCTTGACGTCCATACAAGTTCTTAGCTCGGTTGCTCTGTGCGACCCAGAGGTCAATTGTCTGCAGTAAAGATGAGAATGAAGGGGTGGAACTAGAAGAATAAATTAACCAAGGACGTTTTGAAAGGGACTAACGATAATTCAGATTATCATTTTAAAAAAAATTTCTACACGATAATTCAGATTATCATTTTAAAATTTTTTTTCTCACTATGATCATCATTAATATTGTTGGACATATTGTGTTTTGTTTTTTGTTAAGTAATTTAATGGATTGAGTATTTCTGAATAATTTCTGATTCGTAATTTTGAAGCAATATGATAAAAGTCAAAACTTCACACCGATATTGTAGAAATTTCAAATGAAATCCAAAATCACAACTTACATCACCCAAGCTCAGTAAATGCTTAAACTTAAATTTCCAAAATGATCTAGAATTCACAACAATATTGCTTGTGTTTCACTTGAGAACAATAATCATAACCCGAACCCTAACGAGATGCTATATTAATAAATGTACCCACCTTACAGCCATGTTGTCTGGCTTCGTACTCTGCCCGATCCATGAGAACTCGCCCGATTCCCTTCCCTCGAAATTCTGAGTCCACGCAGATGTGATCCAAGTAGCAGTTTGTTTCGTCACTGCTACTCTCGTTTAAAATACAGGCCATACAGCAGATACTGAAATAAAACATACAAAATACAGGCCATACAGCAGATACTGAAATGAAACATACAAATACAGGCCATACAGCAGATACTGAAATGAAACATACAAAATACAGGCCATACAGCAGATACTGAAATAAAACATACAAAATACAGGCCATACAGCAGATACTGAAATGATCAGGCCATACAGCGAATACCGAAATGAAACATACAAAATACAGGCCATACAGCAGATACTGAAATGAAACATACAAAAGGGGTGTGACAGACTTGAGGAGTATGATTTCAATCATGCACGAAAATGTATGATTACAAATAATATTCCACATTTCTCAGTCACATATCCACTTGATCAGAAACATAAACATTTGAACATGGTATGCTGCCACATACATAATACTTAAGTGACAGCCACCATATAATTAGATGGTGGCCGCCAAATTAAATTTCACATCCGGCATTAACGGGCTTACCTAATTTATAGTATAGGACAATACTAAGTCCTCATCCTACTTTTCTGATAATATGAATATTTAAGTATACTGACCCACATGCTGCCTTGCAACCAAGTTCCCGGCAGTAATTGATGTTGCTGTCTTCTCCCCTTGAAAAATCACAACAAAATAGTTTATATGCTAATGATGTTATTAATCAATGTCCAATATATTATAACGCAGGCTTAATAGTCATATGAACATCAGAAGTATTTTTTCATAAATTTTGTTATTTACAGAGTTGGGTTTATCATTTGTTAGCTATATATGCTCATTTATAGATACTACGCATTTTTTAAAAAAAGATTCGAATTAGCAATGATAAATGTACACATAATAATTTAATTGTTAGTGTTGAGGAAATTAGAACACCACTTTGTGTTCCAAACTTACTTGTCCCCATGATACTTGAGCGCTAGAATTCCAGCCGGCTCATTCTTGTACCACGCCACGAATATGTTGTGGTTCTTTCCCGCGATGACTTCGTGGACCTGTCCCTGTAGTTCCTTGGCTCTTTCGATGCTGTTATCAAATTTTAATGATAAGAAACTTGTCTATACGAATAGAATAGTCATATACTTGTCTATATGTCAATGTTTAAATACAGTCAATGTTGCCATCATTTGTATTCGTAAATTATATGTCATATGACGAAAAATAGGTTTTAATGTGAGCATATTATGCAGAATAAATAGTATTCATCCAATATTTAAATTTGTGATATTAAACTATCTCTAAATGCATAGGCCTAGTACTAACTTGTCTTTGCCAACTGCCCACTCAAACTTTGACCGGAATGCTTCGACTGTCAATTTTCCAGCAAATTTCGCGTCATCTGCTGTCATTCTCTTGACAACGACATCTCCATTCCCTTCCCCAGGCGGGGAAGTCAACTCTGAAAATTCCTGTGCCGCAGACTGGGGCTGAGTTGTGACTGGCTCCATTGGCTGAATTAACATAGCACACAAAACTGAGTGCACTGTCTTGAGCTAAACAGTACGAGTATAAATTTTAATTAGATCTTGAACTCTTACGTCATATTATAAAAATGTCTTGATATTTGTATAATGTATGTTCAATAACTATGCAAATGAATGATAAATGTGTATCATAATCGATGCGGACTTGCTAGCAATTGCTAGGCCCAAAGTAAAACATGATATGTTTACCATAGCGATATTACCATATTATCGCCCATTACAACATAAACATTTCTTAGCTGAAAAAGATACATATATTCATGTACTTTTCAAGTACAAACCTTTTCTATGGATATTCTAAAAGCACCAGGTATTGATAGCGTACTTGATAACCCTTATATAGCTGAAAATAAAGCGTGAACAATCTTTGACAAGTGTTTGTTGATTCTCCGCTGGAAAAGCCAACATTCATTGGAAAATCCCAGTTTCACTTTCGTTCGCGTGAGTGCATGCAGTCAGAATCATAACGCCACCGTGTTTTACCCGGAAAGCTAGAATCAGAGGTTTCTTCGACGGCTGAAAAGTCGAACTTGTACATTTCGAACTATTAGTAGGTTGATATGTTTGCTTGGTGATAATGCAAATTATTCTTTATAAACGTTGGATATGATTTGTAAAAAAAAAAACATTGTGGGCAATAATTCTTTGCACTAAATGTAAAATATCACAATTTCAAAATTAGGCTTAGGCTACTTGTGTATTTGATATGTTTTGTAATTATTGTAGTTCTATATTAACTGTATAATTCATCGCAATAAATGTGAAATATCTCAAAATTATTTTGTACAATTAACTTGCTAGTGCCTGTGCATATTGCAATCTCGAAATAATGAAAAGATAACCAATCTGATCGTTTGAACCTCATGGATCAGTGAATGAAACGTAGGCTAACTATTCTGCATGTTATCTGCTTGACTTGAATAGGCCTATCAATCGCACACATAGTGACACTAGGCCTATATTTCGTGTGGAAAGAAACTACTTGGTCGATATTGGTTTGTAAAACGTGGTAGGCCTATTGATAGTCTCAACTTTATCAGTTATCACCCAGACTAGCCACACACTTCTAACAATTTCCTCAGGCGCGGACTTGGTTTTAGTCCAGTCAAAGTTGGTGGTCAGGGGCAAGCATCAGTTGAAGGGTCATTTCATTCTCAGTGTAAGGGAAAAGCATAAAATGTTCTCAAATTCACAATAATACGAAGCCCCTATATTGCACTTGTTTCGCACGCTCTGGAAGCTGCGCCCCAAATACCCCCCCCCCCCCCGTTATTCAAATCATGGATCCGCCCCTGAATCCCGGCTATTCCAGGTCCATTGGCCAGGATATGACGGGCCGTGATGGGGCATTTGATCTGAGGCTAAACGCAATAAAAATCCGCATCGGCGTGTTAAAAATCCCCAAGAGACGCCTTCCATTTGAGCATTGAAGGAATGAGTTCTTGATCCATTTATCCTCGTTTTTCATCCATGGGACAAATTTACACTTTTTCCTGCGTCAGATTGAAAGATGGTGAAGAATCTTCGATTCAGAACCCAGAAATACTGTTGTTTATCAAAAGTGAGCACACAAAAGGCACACTACATAACATGAGTGGCATGTGAGTATGTGAGTGCGTTTGGGTTTCTGGACGATATTTCAGTGTGTCTCGAACTTGAATTTCACCACTGGTCAGACATATTATGTGGGAAAAACTCTCCTTTTTTTGCGCCAGCTCCGGGAGTCGTGAGGACGAAATGATGTTGATTTTTGGACTTGGTTTTCGGACGGAGACTCAAAGTATTCGTACAATATCTGCGAAACTTTGAGGTAGGATTAGTTTTCGACATCAAATTTGGTGACAATGTGACTCGAACTGATTGTGTCCAAATGAAAAAGATCTTGACCATAGTGCTGTCTCTTCTGTTGAAAGAAGCTATATCCCCTGTAATCAGAATAAATTAATCACACTTTCCTCGGAGAGGTGGACCTAACTCATAGACAGTCAGACTTCGGACGGTGTTAATGTATCCCGGATATATCTGGCTCTCCAAGGCAAATCTCTCATCTCACGTTCTCTGTACCATACGGTCTCAGCATTTAGTCGGTCTCTAGTGAGAGGTGGAATTATGGTATAAAGGTGCATTTCTCTGATTAATTTTTCCAAAAATTCGAGCTAAATTGGAAATGAAGATTGAAGATTGAAATTATCAAGAAAAGAATTCAACAAAACACCCATATAATACAATTGAATTACATGGCAGTAAATTTTCAACTCAATGTTTTTTCAGTATATGGCTATTTCACGGCTCTGGTGAATAATTAACCGATTCGTATATGGGTATGCAATTATCGAGATGAGTATTCTAAATAACGAAAGGCACTTTGTTTATATTACACTTTGAACTCAAAATGCAAAAGTGCAAGAATATTTTCTAGGTACATATTCTTGTCCTTGTTCCCAGTAATCAATAATTTTACACACAAATAAATTCCATAGTGATTCGGTAAATCTATTTTGGGGCCATCCATTGACTGATTGACGTCAGCATTTGGAATTGTCAGTTCATATGATACGTGTTGTTATTGCTGCATGATAAAACCGAATATTGTGAAAATCCCGACATGGTCGGTTTTCTCATGTGATAAAAGTGACCATGTCGCTTTTTTCACGTGAAATATCCGACCATGTCGCTTTTTTCACGGTTGGTGTTTCCGGTGTGAAAAAAGCAACATGCCCGTGAAATACCCGACATTAACTGCGGAGCTATTGAACTGGCTTTTGTTCGTGAAATTCACGACATGCATGTCCATATTTTCGTCCAATTCATGGACGTCCACTCAATATTTAATCAGGATTTAGCTCTGAAATCGGGTGGGGGTGGGGGATCTGGCAAAACAGCACAACAAAGAATTTTGTGGTGCGATATTTGACCATCGAGCGATGTTTTGGGTGCGTTATGTGCTGCGTTCCATTCAAGTCGTGCAAATGGTGACGGTGGTGCAGTACGAGTTCGAAGCATGTCATTGGCAAAACACACAAATCGCCATCAAGTATCTGTCTGTTTACATTTCCTTATGCAACAATAACGTTCATGAAACGTATTAAGAAGTCTTTGATGTGGATATCGCAAGCAGATTGGAATGAAATATTCTCCACCAATCACATCAGGCGTGAAAAATGCGACATGGGCGATAATAAGCATATGACTGTGAGAAAAGCGACATACGTGATGTTCGGGTTTCTCACATGTCGCGTTTGTAATGCTACATTATTCAAGTTTTCACAAATACACTTTTTTTAAAATCTGCAGTGGAGTTACTACTATTGCAAAAAAAGATCAATATTTTGGATTATATTACACATATTCACTCTCTGGTACATGTTGTTCTCAAAATAGGAATTTCAATATCAGTTTTCATCTTCATATGTACTTATGATTGCGGGGTGGTTTTGAATTTCTTCTTCGGGAATTATGGATTTTTCTTGCAGTGAGGGAAAAGCAAGGTATATAACACAATGCTTCATATCAATTCATGGCTAAATAAACAATATTGGAAGTGTTTCGCACTCGTATTACTATCCGCATGCAAATGTGATTTTGAAATGTTTCCACATCTATAAAAATAGATAAAATTTATGTCTTTTGTTGTATGGTTTAATATCTTCTATCTCGCACACCTGTATGAAAATGTTATTGATTTTTTTTTTTGCCAAGACTTGCCAACATGTTTTTCCATGTTTTTCTCACTTCGTCTTTGTCTCCCTATATCAATGCAAGTAAATCATTGATTTATACGATAATAACTATACACATCTTTGATGTTTTCATGGGATTGGATACAGTCTCTCTTATTTTCTGAACACACGAGACACTGCTGTTAATATCGATTTACAGAACATACTTGATAAGGCTATTTGTATGTCGATTTTCATTACGTCGGCAATTACATTTATATTCATAATGTTCATTAAAAATGTAAAATCGATGCACACAATGCAAGAATATTTATGCAATATCGATGCTTCATAATCAATATAAGTGCGTGTTTATACATTTCATACTTGTTTGTTGCCATCACATGAAAATATAAACTTGGTTCATGATGGTCTATATAGATGTCAGATATCGTCGATGTCTTAGGTTAGGTAATTTGTAAGGTATCTCATATATATTCAGTGTTTTTATCAAATAGATATCGTCTAATTTATTCCCTCACATAATATTTTAATCTATTTTATATATTAGGCGTAGATTATCCACAAACTATACTTGATTTTACATTTACCTTAAGTTACAGATGTTTGACAATAATAATGTGATGTCTTGTACAAGTAATATTATCCTACCACTAAGAATGTAACTTTTTCCTTTTCCTGTTTACCATAATTATTACGATTAAGAGGAGTATATGCTTTCTGTGTGCATTGATGCACCAGTATATACTCTGATTTTTCTAACTCGTTTACACAGTTTTTCGCTGATATTTTTGCGATGCTAAATGCTATCGTTCTATAACTTGGCATACTTCACCTAGGAGTCAAACGGCAATCAATTACCGAATTTCAGGTTTCTATCACGAAAATTGAAAAAGTTGGCAATCTACCCCAATGTTAAAATTAGCCCTGTCGTTTGATTTCTGGGTCCGCACACAAATTCGTGCATTTGCTCGGTTTTGTACTAGTGCAACCTTTCAAAATCAACATGTTTGTGTAGAATACACCCCAATGTGTCATCTGGTCTAAAATTACAACAATACTTCGAATCCTGGTGGATGTAAACAGGATCAAATCCTCGAATAAGCTCAGATTCTTGAGATCCCGTTTTTGTGTGAAATTTAACATTGGGGTAGATTGCCAACTTCTTCAATTATTGCCGTTTGTCTCCGAGGTGAAGTGTGCCAAGTTATAGAACGATACCAGTTAGCATCGCAAAGATATCGTCAAAAACCGGTGTAAACAAGTTAGAAAAATCAGAGTATACGTATTTTTTGTCTACACATGAATCTGACATGATTCATGCAAAAACAGTGGCGGTAAAATTAGAGTAATGGGGAATTAGAGTAATCTGCTCAAATGAGTGTAAACAAGCTTTTGATGATATCATTGCAATATCAATATCACATGGTGCATCACAGCGCATTGGATCGGGGCTTTTTTCACGCTGACAAATCACACTAATTTTATGGATTAAACAACACAACTTAAAACGGCTGCAGTCTGCTTGATAAACACACAATATTGTGGGTGCCATAATTTTGTCTCCATGAATAACCTAATGGTTGAGTCTAATCGGAAATACATATTGTTCAGCTCACTTAACACGCACGTATAGAAGACAAATTCGACAATATCATCTCGCATTCGATGAAATGTATGTGCTGTGTAAAATGTAGAGCACATCAATAGGTGCCTGCGTGCCATGTACACCGTTATCAACGAGAGCGACCTGAAAATGTGACGTAATACACTTGCATAACCTTTACTATTCGATCTTTGAAACTCATATATAGTGTTCTTTTTATAAAATTTACTTTTATATGAAGTTATATGTTGTAGGTTCTCTGAGCACAAAGTATTAAAACGAATCAAATCAAATTTCCTAACTCAGTTTGGAAATAAATTGATGTGATTTGATGAATAGCACCTAGGTGTTCACTTTTATATTATTATGTACAACATTACAACATATAGTATGTAAGAAATATAAAAGCTTGCTCTGTTAGTGTGAAAGAGGACATAATTGTAGCCGCATTGAAGAACATTTTATTAAATGTTGCATGAACATGTTACATTAAATTTTGATGTGCACACCCAATATTTCACATTCATATTCTAGTAATATCACCTACTCCGTAACATCACAACGACCCTTTACTAATTGTCCTGAATAACATTTTTCTAGTCTGAACGTCCATTGAATACAAATAGCACACAGTGTATCCTCAAATCATATAATTCTTCCCTCAGAACAAAGACAACATCGGCGTGTGCATGATGAAATCCTTCACACAATACTGCCAACATCAGGGCAAAAACTGGTGGGGAATCAGTCGACATCAGGGGTCTAAAGCTGCAGATCATAGGGCTACATGGTGTAATAATTAGAACAGCACTCTGTCAAATATTCGGCAGTCTATGCTGTCCTTGTGTAATTGGATTTCGCAACTCATCAGACAATACATCGATATTTGCAATTAATATATTGTTCTTCTCTACGTTTTTCTTCTAAAAAAATCACTATAGAGTAGCAGGCAATGGCAATAAATGGAGGAGTGCGTCCAAGAATACGCTCTACCATAATTCCTGATTCGTCCGTAAAATGGAAATGCCTCGTCAAGTACACGCAACGTTACTTTGCGTCATTTTCCAGCGATAATGAAGTGTCGTTTCTCCAATATTAGCCAAGCTCACTTGCAGTTGAACCAGTGCATGTGGCGAAAACAACGCAGGTATGTGTCAGATGAAATTGATTTTCCCTTTTTTTGCAGAGAAATGTCCTAGCTGACTCGCAAAGGCTGGTTTCTACACAGGATGTATTCGGGATAGAGCACGGCTCCTAAAGCCATTGTTGCACTCGAACTTATAGGCTTTCGTAACTCGGACGTACACATACATGTGATTTTTTGTGTTTGTGTGTAAGTATTGCTGGTGTTGAGCTATAGGCAATTAATCTAGGATGTGCATATCAAAACGCATACAGGGCTATACTTTATCATTACGTGTCCTTCATGGATGCCACCACTAACACTAGGAATGAACTTAAATTCAAAGGAATTGTAGTATGGTACTGATTGAAGGATATGTGGCTAGTCGGGATTTGTCCCATTACCATATCATACCAATTTGATACTTGCAGTTCATACCCTTGGATGTAGGGTATTTATCTCTTTAGACCTGGAGCACAGTCCTACATTCACTTTGCACTGAGCAATTAAATGTCAGATGGGATTTTCATCATATTCTGAATAAGGTTGCCACAGTGACGTATATCATTTACTAGTTAGCAACGGTGTCATAATCTACATTGGCACATGGATTGCCTGAGCCTATTATTCTGAAATCATTGACACTATGTGGTCACATCACAAAAACTCCAGTGCAGGATATTTAAGGCAAGCTATACGGACATCCATACTCATTCCCATCACGTCTGCAGGTCAAGCTTTTATGACAGATATCAGACATTTGCAACAGTACACATCAGAGGAAATCTATTACATTGGTCCAGCCAATAATGTGCAGTATGCTGTTCAAATGGTAGCCCAACCTGACACCATCTAAATTTACAGCCCCCGCTCACAATTAACTACACACTAGCTCAAATCGTCATGTATCTCTCCGAAATTGCTGGGAAAATGGCTTAATTCTTTTATTCCATCCCGAGGGTGAGGTTATCTCTCAGTTGGCTCAATCGGAGAATTAATAACCTAGACGGAATAACGTGGAGTGGAAATGATTGCTTTCTGTCTTCCTTGAGAGCTCGTGAAGTCCACAGTTTTTCGTTTCTTCTCCAGATTTTGTTTTCATTGTGATCTGAAGATACACACAAGTGACTATTTTTGTCTATAATTGTTCTTCATTTCCTCACGTGTCACTCATTAAATATAGAATACAATCCCACCAATAGTGTGCCGAGCTGAATAACGAGTTTGATGTAATCTCGTGTGCAAATCAACATTGAAGTTCGTTCGTAGAAAACAAGCGCTTTGTAGACCTGCCCCTTATTGCGCTTTGATGCATCGATGGCCAATACTAAGCATTGAATAACATAATATTGCCCCAGGGATGATAACTGGTGGAGAGTTTATATTATAATATACATCCTCAAGAGACATGCTAGACGATTAGACAGTACTGAGAAACAGACGTTCATATGATTAACGTTTTTTTTTAAAAAAAGAATCGCATACTGATATTCAATGTCTAGGAAACTTTCAGATATTCATATTGTTGTAGCTTAATAATACAAATATTTTTAGCCTGAATAGTATGAGTTGATACTGCCTTCTGCGAGAGCAATGACTGTTGGAGGGTCTACTGACTAAGCACAACTACAATGGCAACTAACTGTGCCGAATAATATTTCCACCTCCATTAAACACGTTGTATCAGCAAGTCATATTATTTCTACCCCGAGAACAAAAACAACGTCGGTGTGATGAATACTTTGACGCTATTAGTGTGAGCCTCGGGGCAAAAATTGGTGGAGAATCTGGCGTCGTCTGGGGTTTGTTACAGCTAAGGATCGTACATGGTTTATGATTTTGAACAGTAGAAAGTAGTCGGTCTACCGGAGAATCGATATTCTAAGCTGTCCTTGTATTGGGTTTTGCAAATCATCAGAGAATACCATGTTATTTTCAGTCAATTTATTGCTTTTGTTTTTGTTTTTCATGACTTGGGGATTACCAGACAATAGGAATGAATGGATACCACGTATGACAACAAAACGGTTCGTGAATATGTCAAAATTAAACAGTGACAAACAATATGTGCCCGGAACAATATGTGACAATCAATATGTGCCCGGAAGAATATTGTTACGGAGCACAAGTGTTGCATAGAAAAATGTGCAACCTTTTTTATTCATTGATCATCCTATTTCTACATAATATTTGTACCCGTGCATCATCCGAGCTGTTATATACTCGCCCAGACATTTATTGTGATGGGTGATATGACTCCGTGGCTAAATCTCAAGTAAGTACAGATGGTGCACAACTAGCTACTACTACGGAGCCTCAGAGAGGACATGGAAGAAATATTTTTAGCACATTGTTATTGCGTTCCCTCGCAATATTATCGCGTTCCCTCGCATTGTGCTGACGCCAATGACTTCTGAGAAGGTTATTCTACAAGATCGCGAGGGAACGCGATCCGGAATGCGAGGGAACGCGATATTATCGCGAGGGAACGCGATAATATCGCGAGGGAACGCGATCTGGATTGCGAGGGAACGCAATAAGATCGCGAGGGAACGCGATCCGGATTGCGAGGGAACGCAATAAGATCGCGAGGGAACGCGATCCGGATTGCGAGGGAACGCGATAATATTGCGAGGGAACGCAATATTATTGCGAGGGAACGCAATAACCGTATGTCAAAAAATATTTCTTCCATGTCCTTTCAGCGGCTCCGTATACTACAAATGATATTGACATTATTGTTGTGGTGTTTCTTGAAACACCTAACTTTGAAGAATGGTAATGTCCATAGATTGACTAGTCATGTATAAACTGCATCTCAGTTGTGACTCTTCGTGATATTTTCTAACAGAATATATAATATTCGAAATTTGTCTGAAACTAATTGTTACGGATATGGTAGAGGATTTACGATAATTAGCTTCATTAAGGATTCCTCTGCAACTATGGTCGAATATATCTCGTATCCTTAGAACTAGGTTGCATGGAAGGGTTGACAAACTCGATGCCATGCATCAGTATTGTGCAATATTGTGACAGCCTCGCTAATAGAAGTCATACAACTGAAAGTGTGCTTTGAATGCACTGTCACGTCGTGAGCAGACAGTGCCTGCATTCCACATTGTCATAGCAGAACCACTCCACGATGAACTGAAACGCACAGTGGTAATATAGCAATAAAGCCAAGAATGCAAACGAACCAAGAAGTGCTGAGTCGCGACGTTTCTGCAATGAACGTTTTGTGTATAGAGAGGTGCACAGAAAAAACATCCGTATGAAAGGGATGACAAAATTTTGGCGATGAATTGATACTGTACTTGGTTAATGAGCACTCTGGCGATGTCTCAAGATACATGCTGCTAAGATCATGAGGAATATACTAACAGAGTAGCATTCAAGGCATCAAAGGGACCGCAGAGAAACCAGGACACTGCACACAAAGAGGAATGTGGTGATTGATCATTGAGCGCATGAGGGAATCAGAGGGTATTGGATTGGGTGTACAGGTCCCCGAGAACTCGTTTGAAGATTGATTTACAGCCGAGACGCCTGTATGTGTTCCATAGGTTGTCAATGCTGATATCGTATTTGTATAGCAGTTCAGAGTTTTACAACGTGCAGAAATCAAGTAGGATAGTTTACGCCATTCACAAGCCAACACTAGGATTAAAGCTACATTGTGAACATGTTTTACTGGGATAAACGGCTTGCCAGGATGTGTGCTCTGCCAAAAATACTTCTTGCCCTTGAGCATATTCACAGTGATATTTACATTTGTCACTGGCAGATGGTACTCTTTGCACTGATGCCTAGAGTATTATATTAACCCTTTAATGCCCAGCCTATTTTCTGAGACGGGTTGACTCTTACTACACAATATGCAATATTTGCTAACATACCAACTGATCCTTACTACAATTACGATATGTAAGGCATTGCTTCTTATCACAGTGTTACATGATACAGAATTATGTTTCATGGAATATAACAAATGATCCTAATGATTTCACTATGAACACCATGTATATATTAAATGATATCTGGACTACAAGCAACATCGATAACTGTATGTTTTCACATCACAATAATGCATATCTTTTAACAATGGAATATATTTAAAGTCACATGCTAGAAGATTCATTTCCCCGAGTGAGGTTATCTATGATGCAACTGATAGAGGCAGTAGCCTCAGTAGAAGAATGCTAAGCGAGAATTAGCAAAAATACTTAAGACATAGTTTCTGCAACCTAAAAGATACTTGATACAGTATGACTCCAAAGGGTTCCAACTCATTGAAATCAAATTTCACTGCAACGAATCACATCAAATATATCCGTGTCATTATAGCATGTTTCTGCCCTGCAAATATAAACAACATTATTGTTTTATTGTTATTATGGGTGATGAATGTGTTGACACCAGATCCCAGGACAAAAAATGGTGGAAAAATCGACATTGTTTTGTGTTTGTCACAACTGCACATCACGTACAATGTATGGTTTATGATTTATAAGTTTTGTTTTGTCATAGAATCGACAGCGTAGGCTATATCAAGTTTGATTGATGTCAATCACTCAATCAGAAAACACGTTGCATGCAAATACAAATTTTCATCGTTTCTCTTGTCAGATTTCAACAGGCAACGCGAAACGAAGCACAAAATAATTTCTTACATGGCATGACTGTCTTCTCACATATCTTCTTTGAGTAATTTTCCAGCCCGATTGAAGTGTCGTCTGTGCAACGTTAGCCAACGAGAGCCTTCGTACAGTTGAATCAGTACATGCGACGACGAAAACAGAGGAATGTGTCGAATTGATTTTTCTGGAGAGGAATGTGCCAGCTGACTTGCAAGGCTCTACAAGGTTTCTGCAATGGGATGTATTGGAGCGAGGGTACTGGCCCCAAAACGCTGGTGCTCGTGCTATGTTTGGCATTTCACAGTCGAGACACGCCGTTTGCTGGTATTGTCTTTGTAAAGGTATTAACGATGTGCAGGAATCAATGACCTGTGAGGATAGTTTGTGCCATTCAACAGCATTTACGAACCAACTCCAAGACTAAAGCAACAATGTGAACGCGTGGATGTTGCTCTTGAATAAACAACTTCTAAATATGTTGCCAACTCACTACTTGTCCTTGAGCACACGGTGACAGTTGCTGTTTGGAGAATACTTTTAAAACCAGAGCATCGTACCAACCCTTTCTTCTCCAGCGTGTTATCCTCGAGGTGGATATATCAATTACCTAGGAGAACATAGTAGTCATTACTGAATGACATCATTACACAATGGTATATCTATTGAAATCCTAGACGATGCTATCAAGCTTGTCCAACGTGGATTACCTGGCTATTTTGGGCGCGATGTTCAGGGAGGGTATCAATTTCTCCGAAAGGATAGTGTTTTACATATTTCATACATTGAAGCAACTCTCAATGCAACGATATCTCGTGTCGTTTCCAACTTTTAGAACGTGAGATACCTAAATGGTGAATGGAACACTATATTATGGAAAAACAACAATGATTCCTAGATTTTGGCACTGAACATATAACAGCAAAGGATATTTAGGACTACAAGATACTTTGTGTCGTCACATCACAACATCTCCAGTGGAGGATACTTGAGGTGAGCTACAATTACCCACAACCATGCTTATTCCGGTCACAATAAAGTCAGGACAGATGTTGTGCCTCTACAGCAGAATATTTCCGTCAGTCAATTTCCATTACACTGAAAAAAGTATGTAATGCTGTTGCAATGATTATCGCAATATTCTAGAATACTAATCTCATCCATAATATCTTGAATCTCATCCAAACATTGATGTGTGCACTCGGGCTATAACTGGTTTTAGCCTGAGTAGAATCAGTTGATGCTTCTTTTGAGGGCAATGACTGGTGGAGTATCTTCCGACAAAAACACGATTACAATGCCGACCAGTTGTATTGAATACCCGGTAACATTTTCCACCATCATTAAACACGTTGTATCAGCAAGTCATATTATTTCTACCCTGAGAACAAAAACAACGTCGGTGTGATGAATGCGTTAGCGCTATCAGTGTCAGCCTCAGGGCAAACACTGGTGGAGAATCTGGCGTCGTCTGGGGTTTGTTACAGCTACGGATCGTACATTGTTTATGATTTTGAACAGTAGAAAATCGTTACTCTCCCGAAGAATCGATAGTCTAAGCTGTCCTTGTATATTGGATTTTGCAACTCATCAGAGAAAAACCAAATATTTGCAATCAATTTATTGCTTTTATTCTTGTTTTTCTTGCTTTAGGAATTACCAGACAATAGGTAAATGGGTACCACGTATGACAAAAAACAACTAGTCCGTAGTTTTTAGGGAATGTGTTAAAATAAATGTTAAAATGTTAAAATAAAAGCAAGCATATATATATGCACAAGCGATGAATATAAAAATGTGTAGCCGTTTTCTGACAGAATCATTGATCATCTTATTCCCATACAATAATTCTACTCGTACGTCACCTCAGCTGTTGTATACTTGCCGAGATATGTTGGATGAGATAATTTCTCGTGGCTAAATCACAGTTAGGCAGTTAGATATTGACATATGATATGATATTTCTTGAGACACCTCATTTTGAATAATATTCACGAGGATGCTATTTTTGCACAGCATATACAATAATCGAAATTTGTCTGAAACTAATTGTTATGGATTTGATAGAGGATTTACAATAATAAGTTTCAATTAAGGGTTTGTCTACAATTATGAACAAATATATATCTCCTCAGGACGTCAGCGGAAAACTCTCAGGTGAGTTAGGCACAATCACAAAGACCCCATGCAGATGAAAGACCTTGTTTCTGTCACAGTCTGTGATATGTCCGCGGGCAAGGACTAGGTTGCATGGAAACTTGATTCCATGGTTAAGTATTGTGCAATATTGAGACAGCGTCACTAGTATAAGTGGTACAACTGAAAGTGTATTTTGAATGCACTGTAACGTGGCAGAATAGACTCAACGGCCAGTGCCTGCATTCCACATTGTCATAGCAGAACCACTCCACAAAGGAATGAAATGCACAGTAGTAATATAGCAATGAACCCAACAAAGCATAGGAAGCAAGCAGTGTTGAATGGCGATGTTTGCAATTAACGTTTTGTGTGTAGAGAGGTGATAGGAAGAGTCAACATGGCAGCATGATCTGAAGATCCGCACCATCAAAAAGTATGAAAGGGATGACAAAATCGTGGCGATGAATTGATACTGTACTTGGTTAATGAGCACTCTGTCGATGTCTCAAGATACATGCTACTAAGATCATGAGGAATATACTAACAGAGTAACATTCAAGGCATCAAAGGGACCACTGAAGAACCAGGACACTGACCACAAAGAGGAATGTGGTGATTGATCATTGAGCGCATGAGGAAATCAGAGGGTATTGGATTGGGTGTACTGGTACCCGAGAACGCTGGGTGTCATTTAGAGATTTATTCAAAGCCAAGACGCCTGTATGTATTCTCTTGGTTATCATTGTTGGTATTGTATTTGTATGGCAGTTCAGAGTTTTAACAATAATTGTGGGGGTATGTACGACAGATTATCTTGAACTACCCCATGGTCTCCAAGTAAGGGCCGCACATACCCCACCCATGAGGATACATGAAGGTCGGGCATGCCCCACACGAAAGTCATATATACCCCTGGCAAGGCAGCTGGGACAAGCTTATCTCTTAAGCAGAATCGCGTCTTATTCTGGCATAACATCGATAGTGAGTTTTATTGAGAATACTTGCAAACTTGTAATCCCACAATCAACAGTGCAATCGTATGACTGCCTTAGTAAAGCACAAATTGTACGGATGTCTAATATATTGAGAGAAAACCTGTTCAAAAAGTATAGCATAATCCAAAACGAACTGTTAAATAGCAACAAAAAATTTGAATTACTGGCCATGGTTAAAAAAAATGTAGTAATGGAACATTATACATACCAGATCAGTAACATAGAGCATCGAAAAGCTTTGGCAAAGTTGCGGTTTTCAGCACATAATTTTGATATAGAACGTGGAAGGAAGTGTGGCATACAACGAGATAAACGATTTTGTACATCGTGCTGTTCATCCTCAATAGGTGATGAATTCCACGCACTTATGAAATGCCCGAATATTTATTTGCACGACCTTCGTGAATCATGCAATACTGAGCTAATACACAAAATTAACCAATTTAGTAAGCTACCTCCGTTTAGTAAATTTATATATATCATATCATGTGCAGATATCGATTGCTGTAGAATTGTTGCACCCTACATAATGAAGTGTTTGAACTATTTCAACTAGATGTTTAGTTGTGACTGATCTGCCCACACTTCCTTCCACTGTGTAATTATTATTCGTGTTATTTATGTATGTATGTATCAATTTGTTTACCAGGGTATGAGAAGGCTTTTACGTATGTGGTTATGTATAGTGTATCTACATGTTTTGTTTGTTTGTTTGTTTTTTTTTGGGGGGGGGGGGGGGTTGTACTTTATTATACTATACCAATAATGTATACTATATCAATACGGTTTAATAAAGTATTATTATTATACCCCATCGGAGGGTCAGACATACCCTTCTCAAGACAGACATTCCCCATTGAAGGCATGACATGCCCATTTCAGGGCCCGACATACCCCTTCGAAAGTTAGAGATACCCCATACAAGGAGATACATACCCCCTTTGAAAGCCTGACATACCCATCGGAGGGTGCTACATACCCCTACTGAGGGTACTACTTACCCATCAAAAGGGACTGATATACTTATTTGGGAAGATCAAAGCAAACCAACTGAGCTCGAATCGCAGGCTATGATTAACATACAAACCAACTCTAACCACATTACTAGTTGTATGTACTGGTTAGGCATACTGGAAAGAGACTAATTTGTGTCATGTCCCTAATTCTCTTCCGTATTACGGTGAATGAATGATGCAGAATGAAGGGACATTTCGACTTACCACTTACTACTTACTACTTACTGAATAGACGTTATATGGCCTAACGATTTACCACTTACTGTTAACTTACCACCTACTACTTACCACTTACGACTTACTATGTACTACTTACGACTTACTATGTACTACTTACCACTTACGACTTACTACGTACTACTTGCCACTTACGACTTACTACGTACTACCTACCACTTACACTACCTGACAAAAGTATTATGACGCTAGAGAAACCACATGTTTTAAGTCTCAATGAAAGTGGCATGCTGTGCTTAGGAATGTCACATCTGGGTACAAGAAAGCAAGGACCAGATGAAGGATGATTAACCTTTGGCTATAAAGTGCTGAAACTATTTGCATATATGACATACTCACGTAATTACTGATTCGCACATTACCAAAGTGTCCTACTTTTGACAGGTAGTGTACTAGTATACTCTACTACTAGCCTAGTCATAAGTGGAAAGTAGTAAGTGGTAAGTTACTGTAGTAAATGGTAAGTAGTAATGAGTAAGTAGTAAGTGGTAAGTTACAGCAAAGTAGCAAGTGGTAAACCGTTATATATATATAATGTTCATTCAGTAAGTAGTAAGTCTTAATGTCCCTTCGGGAATTCCATACGAGATTTATTTTGGTGTTTTTTTTTTCCTCGCTGCCAAAAACATCGTCTAGCAAAATATGACTTTTTACAGTATTGTACCTTGCACTTTCTTTATCCATTTCAAAACATTGTCATGTTCATCTACTTTTCCAATGAATTTGTTTGTTTGGTGGTTCGTATTGAAAACAAACTGTTCAGCCCACCTGGAGTCGAAGCTAATACAAAACATTTTATTTATCTTTCTATCACTAATCTACGTACTACGGCATGGGTCACCTCCCCACCTTAGGCCTACTTAAGCATTGGTCACCCCCACCTTAGGCCTCCTTAGGCATGTGTCACCTCCCCTCCTTAGGCATGGGTCAGTTCCACGCCTTAGGCCTCCTTAGGCATGGGTCACCTCCCCACCTTAGGCCTCCTTAGGCATGGGTCAACTCTAATACTTAGGCCTCCTGGCATGGGTCAACTACCCTCCTTAGCAGCTATACACTTCCTTGGGCTGGCTTACATACCCCTGCCGAGGGGGCATGATATTAAATGCAAGGGTCTAGGGTCATTAAATCTGCTTGTCTTGGCATGTGTTGTATGTATATATTAATTTACGTGCACGAAATGTCGATCTTCCCACCTTGTTCCATGTCATACATGCCAATATCCCTCCTCAGGCGGGCTTACATACCCCTTCCGAGGCTGGTTTACATACCCCGCCTGCGGCTGGAATCCTGTACCCATTTTCGAAACATGCAGATTTTAATGATGTTAATGCACCCAAGTGCCTATGTTCATCATTACCGCTTCTCTACGTATGGAACATATGTATATACTCACTCATATGCATGAAAAGTGAATCGGCCAAGGGTAAATAGATGTCTTTGTTCTAAACAACATTTGCGTGTCAACGGAAGCTTTCGAGTGTGATTCAAATACTACCCCGGAACCGCATGTTCTCAAATTCGGAAATTCCAACTTTTTTCTTGCTGTAGATAATGAGAAATGATGTTAATGAAAATTATTGACACCCAAATAATGCTTCTATGCTGAAATATATTTGAAACCCGCACAGCACAAAGGTATTTCATCACAATGCATGACATGCCCCGTTTCGTAAGACTTTTTGAGAGTTATCTCAGAAACTCCAAAAATGAAAACAAGGTTGAACCAGTAGCCATCTAAAACTATGCAAGAACAATAATATATGTCATATTTGTTGACAAATTTTACAATCTGAGGGAGTTATAACAATTTTTAGGAGAGGTCGCCTTTTATGGGTACGATCCTTATTATAATAATAATAATAATAATAATAATAATAATAATAATAATATAAAATATAATATACAACATTTATATAGCGCCCTATTCAACAGAGTTGCTCTAAGGCACTTCACATAAAAAAGATATGTACTAAAATATATATATATTTAAAAAAATAGACAATAACAGTGAAATGAGTAAAATTACTGGATGTATAAAAAAAATTGACTAGACAGAATTATGCAGGGTATGCCTGTTTAAAGAGGTAAGTCTTGAGTTGTCGACTGTTGTAGAGTGGTCGACTGTTTTACTTTATTTGGCAACTCATTCCACATGATGGCTGCTGACTTTGCAAGACTTTATTATATTAAATGTTGTATATTATTATAGTTTATGCCATTCAGACAGCAATACAAGGATAGATACTACATGGTAAACAAGTTATTTCATAGATGAATGGCTTGCCTGAATGTGTGATGTGCCAGAAGCACCTCTTGCCCTTGAGCATATTTTTGCAGTGGCATTCACAGTTGTAACTTGCAGATGATATTCTTCGCACTGACAACTAGAGTACTAAACTAACCCTTTGCTCTCCAACCTGTTTCCGTGACGTGGGTTTACTTTTTGCTGCACAATATACAATATATCACCACAATTATGATATGTAAGGCACTGCTTCTTAACAGCAAAGGATATGTTGGACTACAAGTTACATGGAAAACTTTGTGTCGTCACATCACGACATCAAATCTCCAGTGACCTGATGAACCGGTTTTATGGTCGATACAATCACTTCGTTACAAACATGTTTGATGTAACATGATATCACATGATAATATATTGCTGAGACATTGATGAATCCTAGACAATACACATGAGATGATTGTCTGCTTCCTACACATTGCTCCCAGGGTCTCGCTGTATTCATATTGCTATTGTTGGTGAAATAAAAGGAGTTTCTGTAAAACACCTCATGCGACTGTAATAGGCAGTGGTACAAAATTTGTGCAGACACTCAGCCAAGAACAAACAATTATTGTGAAAATCAGTAGGAATTGTGTATCAACTCAGCTGATCTAACAAAATTTTGATACTTGTGAGATATCCTTGTGATTGATGATGTGATCTTTTGGCAGACGAGCACAAAGCGAGACAAATCTAAGACAAGCCACTGTTCTAGGCAAGGACTAATATTGAGATACCTGGATGGATTCCTCATGGAGCTAAGGTATTGCCGCAGATTCTCATCCACACCTTGTGAATATCATGCATTATGATATTGCATGCAGTATCTTGAACAAATTCCCACCAAAATTCACAGGGGTCACTGAGAGTTTGGCGTTGGAATTATTGGGGAAATTATCGCATCTCCTCAGCACTTAATGTAAACTCAGTAAGTGTTGCATACAGTTACAAAGATAACATCAAATACATGTAAGTAACCATATATTTGGTTTTTGTTATGACATCAAATCTTGTGCAGCCAAAAATAATTGCACTATTAATATTCTCACTGACACGAGTAATAATAATACTTTGTATTTTCACACCGTGCTGCTCTAGAATTCATTCTAACATTGATACGTGTGCCCTCGGGCAATGACTGGTTTTCGCCTGAGTTGATTGAGTTGATACTTTTTTTGAGGGCAATGACTAGTCGAGGATCTACTGATAGAAGCACGATTATAATGCCAACTAATTGTGGCATGAATAACATTTTCCCACCTTCATTAAAACAAGTTGTATCATCAAGTCATATTATTTCTACCCTGATAACAAAAACAACGTCGTGTGATGAATGCGTTGACGCCATTAGTGTCAGCCTCAGGGCAAAAACTGGTGGACAATCTGTTGTCTGGGGTTTGCTACAGCTACGGACCGTACATGATTTATAATTTTGAACAGTGGAAAGTAGTCGGTCTGCCGGATAATCAATATTCTAAGCTGTCCTCGTTTAATTGGACTTTATAACTCATCAGACAATACCTTCATCTTTTCAATGAATGTCTTGCTTTTGGATATGCTTGTTTTTCCCCCATGATTCGGGTGATTGATAAACAATAGGAATACTCGGATACCACGTACGGTTGAGTAAATTATTTGCCTTGACGGTCAATCTGGCAGTTGATAAAAAATAGTACCTTCGTCTCAGCTGGTATGTACTTGCCAAGACGTTTTTGTGATTGATGAGATCAATCAAATGTGGTTTGGTAGCCAAACCATATTTAAAAACAGACGGTTCAATTCTAGCAGCAACAGATCATATTGACATTATTGATGTGCCATTTCTTGAAACGGCTCAATTGTCCCTTAGTTTTGAGTAGCAATGTGTAGCCAGCATCTTATTTGTGAGACTCGTGATATTATTGCACGGTATAGCCGTATTCAAAATTTGTCTTAAACTAATTATATGGATTTCATAGAGTATTTACAATAATGAGCTTCATTTAAGCATTCGGTTGCAGTTATAAACGAATATATCTCGTCTCCTCAGAACGTCACCAGAAACCCCTGGTGAGTACAAACATGGAAATATATATGTCCATGGTGCAAACAGAAGGACATCATGCGAATGAAAGACTTTTGTCGGTAATATGTGAGTAAGGACTAGGTTGCATGGAAGGGTTGACAAACTCGATCCCATGATTGTGCAATATTTTGACAGCGTCACTAGTAGAAGTTATACATCAAAAAGTGTGCTTTGAATGCATTGTCACGTCGTAAGCAGACAGTGCCTGCATTCCACATCGTCATAGGAGAACCACTCCACGAAAGAATGAAATGTACAGTAGTAATATAGCAACGAATCCAAGAATGCAAACGAACCAAGCAGTGCTGAGTGAGTTGCGACGGTCTTGCGATGAATGATTTGTGTCACATGGCAGCACGATCTGATCCACGCCATCAAAATGCATTTGCTTCAAAGGGAGGACAAAATCGTGCCTATGAAATCGTACTTGGTTAAAAGGGCACTCCGGCGATGTCTCGAATACATATTGCTAAGCTACTGAGAACGTAGATATATATATAAAGCATCCGCAAGTTCAGAGAAAGTCCAACGATACATTTAGGCGTCTTGAAAAAAACACAACTGGTTCTCCTCAATTAATATTTCATGAAAACATGTTCTTGGGCAGAAAAATTGCAATCCGTCAGCGTCAAATTTCTCATTGATTCACAAAATTACTTAGGTTAGTTCGAGATAGTTCATAGGTTCTGCAAACGCCCGAATGAAGTGTCGTCTGTACAATGTTTGGCCCACCAGAGCCCACATACAGTTGAACCGGTGCATGCCACGACAGCCGAGGAATGTGTCGAATTGATTTTTCTGGAGAGGAATGTGCCAGCTGACTTGCAAGCCTCTACAAGGTTTCTGCAATGGGATGTATTAGAGCGCGGGTACTGGCCCCAAAACGCTGGTCTCGTCCAATGTTTGGCATTCACGGCTGAGACGCGCCGTTTGCTAGTATTGTCTTTGTAAGGTTATTAACGATGTGCAGAAATCAATGACCTGTGAGGATAGTTTGTGCCAATCATCAGCGTTTACGAGACAACACCAAGACTAAAGCAACAATGGGAACGCGTGGATGTTACTCTTGGATAAACTGCTTCTGATGAATGTATGCCAAAATACTCGTCCTTGAGCAGACGTTGACAGTTATTGTCTGTATGGTGGATACTATTACTCTTGCAACTAAACCACCATGCTAATCCTTTGCTCTCCAGCGTGTTCTCGTTGAGGTGGATATATCACTTACTCCCGAGAACACAATATCCATTATTAGATGATACCATTACACAATGGTATATCAGTTGGAAACCTAGACCATCAAGCTATCGAGCTTGCCCCAAGTAGATTACGTGGTCATTTAAGGCACCTTGAAGAGACGTGTTCATCTAGGGTATCCCCCCCCCCCCAAAAAAAAAAAAAATAGGTGGTATTACGGGTATTTCATAGATTCAGGCAACTTTCGATGCAGCAATATCTGGTGTCATTTCCAACTGTGGGAATGTGAGATGCCTAAATGGTGGATGAAACACATATAACAGCAAAGAATCTCTTTGGACTACCAGTGACACAGAGGACGGTATCGTCACATCACGAGACCTCCAGTGATGGATACTCGAGGTGAGCTTCACATACCAACAGCCATTTTATTCCGGTCACGTTAGAGTTATTATGACAGATATCTTGCCTCTAGACAACACATTCGCGGCAATCATATGCCATATTACACTGAAAATATTGTGCAATAAAACTCTCGCAATAGTAATATTATGATGACTCTGTTCTTGTTTCCTTAACGACACACTTATAAAGAACTTCTTGCATAATCAAGCTATTTATAGTTGGCATTGACCTAAACCGACACTTGGTATCTGCAGGGACAGGCGTTTATACCCGTTCATGTCTCGCATAAGGTTATTTTCCATTGATAATGATATATACCTTGGGACAGCAAGTGGTGGAGAGTCTGGCTGCGAAAACTTGTCCGAGCCATCTGAGGCAATAACCATAGTGTGTTGATCACAGCTACACGACAAGAGCTGCTTTATTCAGACATTCAAATAGTGTGTGAGTTGGCAAACTAAAGGATTGATGTACAATTTTGATGGTATTCACATGGTTTATATACATTTTAAAGGTATTAAACAGTATTTATTGACCAAAAACATCCATATGATCTACTATAATATCAACTTTAACGTGATGTGCAGTAAGATGGGTAGATATGCTGCACATGTACCATGTAAGGCGTCCTTAACAACACGTGTTTGAGAAACATTATTATTACCAGAAATTGTGTATGCAATATAAGAATACATGTTTAACGTTTATACATGTATGGCGTTGAAAACGCCATGACACACATTTATTTTGTGAAATGATGTTGATACCAGTTATTTTATCGCTCAGACGTCTATGAACCCTGGACAACACACGTGCGGCTTGCAGTATTTCGATTAAATTTGCTATTGAAATGCAAGGACACAAATTTTCTTTAAGAATGCATTATGCGATTGTATCAGGCAGTTGTGTAATAAGTGTGTCTACAGGCACTCAGCCACGAGTGAGCCATGGTTGTGAAAGTCAGGGAACTTTTTGATTAGGATTTGTATATCATTTCAGCTGGTCAAACAAAATTTCCATGCTTGGGAGATATTCCTGTGATTGATGATGTGATCTTTGTGGAGACGGGCACAGAGCGACATAAATCTAGGACAAGCCACTGCGCCAGGCAAATATTAACACTGAAATACCTGGATGGATTACTCAAGTATTGCCGCATGTTCATATTCACACCCTGTAAACATCATGCATTATGATATTACATGCAGTATCTTGGACAAATTCCCACCAAAATGAATCAAAGTCACTGAGATTTTGGCGTTGAAATCATTGGGGAAGACATCTCGTCTCATCAGCACTTACGGTAGTATAAACTCGAGTGTTACAACGTCAACATCAAATACATGTAAGTAACCCGATATTTGGTTTTTATTTGGACAACAAAACTTGTGCAGGCATATATATTTGCACTATTAATATTCTCACTGACACGAGTAGTAATAATACTTTGTATTTTCACGCTGTGTTATTCTGGAATTCATTCAAACATTGATACGTGTGTCGTCAAGCGATAACTGGTGTCACCCTGGATGCTACGAGTTGCTATTCTTTCGAGGGCAATGAATGTTGGAGGATCTGCTGTACAAAAGCACGATTACATTGCCAACCAGTTGTCCTGAATGAAATTCATTAAACAAGTTATTTCTATCAGGGGCACAAAAACAACGTCGTTGTGATGAATACATTGACGCCATTAGTGTGAAACGCAGTGCAAAAACTGGTGTAGAATCTGGCGTCGTCTGGGGTTTGTTGAAGCTGCAGACCTTACATGGTTTATGATTTGAACAATAGAAAGTGGTCGGTCTGCCAGAGGAGAATCGGTAGTCTAAGCTGTCCTTGTATAATTAGATTTTGTAACTCATCAGAGAATGCCTTGTTCTTTGCAAATCATCTCTTGCTTTCATCCGTGTTTCTCTCATGGTTTGAAAATTACCAAACAATGGGAATAAATTGAGACCACTTAAGACAACAACGAGATGATTCGTTATTGATGAGGAATGTGTATCAGTTATAGTTAGTTGCATTAAGCAATTGCAAACAATATGTGTCATTTTGGAACAATGGGAAAATTGGGAACAATATTGTTATGGAGCACAAGTGATGCATATACAAATGTGTAATCGTTCCTGACAGAATCATTGATCATCATATTTCTATATATAATTGTACTCGTACATCATCTCAGCCGGTATATACTTGCCGAGATATTTTTGTCTCGGCCAAACTACATTTAAGTACAGGCGGTGCACCTCTAGCAACAACAGATCATATTGACATTATTGATGTGATGTTTCTTGAGACGCCTCTTTTTGAAGAATGTCCATGACGATGTCACTTAGTTTTGAATAGCGATGTGTAGCTTATTTCTTACTCGTGAGACTTTCCCTGATATGTTGGCACAGTACGCCATATACTCGAAAATTTGTCTGAAACTAGTTATTATGGTTTTGCTAGATGATATACAATAATGATATTAATTAAGGATTCGTCTGTAATTATAGACGAATATATCTCCTCTCCTCAGAAAGTCACAGGAAACCCTTCAGGTGAGTTGAACATAACCACAAGGACACCATGCAGATGAAAGAATTAGTCTCGGTAACATTCAGGGATGTGTCCACGGGCAACGACTACGTTGCATGACGGGGTTGTCAACTCGACCTCATGCGTCGACATTGTGCAATATTGTGACAGCCTCGCTATTAGAAATCATACAAATGAAAGTGTGCTTCGAATGCAGTGTCACGTCACTACTGTGGCGCAAATTCACCAGATTGAACTCAGTGAGCAATGCCTGCATTCCACGACAGAACCACTTCTCATGAAGGAATGAAATGCAAAGTGGCAATATAGTGATGAACCCAATAAAGCAAACAAAGCAAGCAGTGCTGAGTGGCGATGTTTTCGATTAACATTCTGTGTGTAGCGAGGTGGTAGGAAAGTCACAAGGCAGCACGATCTGATGATCCACACCATCAAAAAGCATTCGTATGAAAAGGATGAAAAAATCGTGGCGATGAATTGATACTCCACTTAGTCTATGAGCACTCTGTCGATGTCTCAGGATACATATTACCAAGCTACTGAGAAATATTCTAGCGGAGTAACATTCAAGGCATCGAAGGGACCGCTGAGGCCTAAGGACACTGCCCACAAAGAGGAATGTGGTGATTGATCATTGAGCGCATGAGGGAATCAGAGGGTATTCGATTGGGTGTACTGGTCCCCGAGAAAGCTGGTTGTCGTTTGAAGATTGATTCCCAGCCGAGACGCCTGTATATATGTGTTCTCTTGGTTGTCAATGCTGGTATAGTATACATATAGCAGTCGAGAATTTTAACAGCTTAGAAAGATCAATGGCCAATCAGGATAGTTCATACCATACACAAACCAACGCCAGGATTAAAGTTACATTGTGAACATGTTATAGATTCTTGGATAAATGACATATCTGAATGTGTGCTCTCCGAAAATACTTTTTGCCCTTGAGCACATTTACAGTGGCATTTACAGATGTCAATTGCAGATGATACTATTTGCACTGACAACTAGAGTACTATACTACCCCTTTGCTCCCCAACCTGTTTTTTGAGGTGGGTTTACACAATATGACATATTTACTAACATACCAACTAATCATTACTACAATTACCATATGTAAGGCATTCCTTCTATATTTTCAGCGTCATATGTGAGACATAGCTGATTCTACTTAACCATTATTTCATGAAAACAATCGTCATGTTCATGGGCAGAACAATTGCAATCCCTCACCGTCAATTTTTTTTATTGATTCACATGATTACTTATAGCTCAAAGGTTCTGCAACCTAAAAAACATTTGATACAACATAGCTCCAAAGTGTTCGAAATTATTGAATCATTATAGAATGTTTCTGCCCCGCAAATAGAAACAACCTTATTCCTCCTATGGGTAATGAATGTGTTGACACCAGATCCCAGGACAAAAATTGGTGGAAAACTCGAATTGTCTTGTGTTTGTCACAACTGCATATCACGTACAATGTATGGTTTATGATTTAATAGTTTTGTTTTGTCATAGAATCGACGGCGTAGGCTATCAAATTTGATTGGTGTCAATCACTCATCAGAGAATACATTGCATGTAATTACAAATTTTCATCGTTTCTCTCGTCAGATTTCAACAGGCAACGAAGCACACAATATTTTCGTACAAGGCATTGCTGTCTTCCTATATATCTTCTTTGAGTAATTTTCCTGCCCGAATGAAGTGTCGTCTGTGCAATGTTAGCCCACGAGAGCCCACGTACAGTTGAATCAGTGCATGCGACGACAACAACAGAGTAATGTGTCGAATTGATTTTTCTGGAGAGGAATGTGCCAGCTGACTTGCAAGGCTCTACAAGGTTTCTGCAATGGGATGTTTTGGAGCGGAGGTACTGGCCCCGGAATCCACGGCTGAGACGCGCTGGTTGCTGGTATTGTCTTTGTTATGGTATTAACAATGTGCAGAAATCAATGATCTATGAGGATAGTTTATGCCAATCATTAGCATTCACGCACCAACACCAGGACTAAAGCAACATTGTGAATATATGTGGATATTACTCTTGGATAAACTGCTTCTGAATGTGTGTCAAAATACCCGTCCTTGAGCACACGGTGACAGTTGCTGTTTGGAGGATACTCTTAAAACTGGAGCACCATTTTAACCCTTTGCTCTTCAGCGTGTTGTCGTTGAGGTGGATATATCAAATACCTTGGAGAACACAATGTTCATTACTGGATGACATCATTACACAATGGTATATCTAGTGAAATCCTAGATGATGCTATCAAGCTCGTCCCACGTGGATTACCCGGGTGCTTTGAAGAGACGTTTCAACGTAGGGTATCAATTTCTCAGGAAGGATAGTGTTTCACATATTTCATACATTGAAGCAACTCTCAATGCACGATATATTGTGTCAATTCCAACTTTCAGAACGTGAGATACCTAAATGGTGAATGGAACACAATATTATGGAAAAACAACAATGATTCCTAGATTTTGGCACTGAACACATAACAGCAAAGGATCTTTAGGACTACAAGATACTTGGGAAACTTTGTGTCGTCACATCACAACATCTCCAGTGGAGGATACTTGAGGTGAGCTACAATTACCCACAACCATGCTTATTCCGGTCACAATAAAGTCAGGACAGATGTTGTGCCTCTACAGCTAAATATTTTCGTCGGTCAACTTCCATTACGCTGAAAAAAGTATGTAATGTTGTTGAAACGATTATCTCAATCCGACACCGTTTTCGATTGCTCACTTTTCACAAATGACTAGATAGGATATTAATCTCATCCATAATATTGTCAGGTTAAATAAAGAATTCCATTTTAGGCCTACAGAGTTTAATAAACCAACTTCTTATCATGCGATGTAATGCTGCTGAGGCGAATCGCTGAATGATATAGGCCTTGGGCCACAACTGGTGGAGAAACTGGACACAATAACTTGACAAAGCCCTCCGGGCAACAGCTGGAATTTGGCTACGATAGCGACACTGGAATAGATGCTTCTTTCAGACTTTGAATACAGTAGTTCGTGAGTTGGGACACTAAGTAATTGATATATAATGTGTGATATTGTCAGTTTCTGCTGTCCTTGTTGACTGTTATGGTTATTACTCAATATTTTACTTGAGTTATAGTGTCATATGAAACTAAGGTCAAATTCAACTTCAAATCTTTAGAACTGTTGGAAAATAATTATCAAAAATCGTACATGGAAAATTGAACTATAATTTTTTCATATCAATGTCAGATTACCTGATGAATCTGTTTTATGGCCAATACAATCACTTCTGTTTGATGTGACACGATATTACCTGACATTATATTGCTCAGACATTGATGAACCCTGGACAATACACGTGAGATGATTGTCTGCTTCCTACACATTGCTCCCTAGGGGCTTGCAACCTTCTTTTCGCTATTGTTATTGAAATACAAGGAGATTTTTCAAGAACACAATGTGCGATTGTAATAGGCAGTGGTACAAACTTTGTGCAGGCACTCAGTCAAGAAAAAACATGATTGTGACAGTAAATAGGAATTGTGAATCATCGCAGCTGATCTAACAAAATTTTGATATTTCTGAGATATCCTCGTGATTGATGATGTGATCTTTTGGCAGACGAGCACAAAGCGAGACAAATCTAAGACAAGCCATTACGCTAGGCAAGGACTAATATTGAGATACCTGGATGGAATACTCATAGATCTAAGATTTTGCCACATAGTCTCACCCACACCTTGTAAATATCATGCATCATGATATTGCATGCAGTATCTTGAACAAATTCCAACCAAAGTTCATCCGGGTCACTGAGGTTTTGGCATTGGAAATATTGGGGAAATTGTCTCCTCTCCTCAGCACTTAATGTAAAGTCAAGTGCTACATACAGTTACAATGACAACATCAAATACATGTAAGTAACCATATATTTGGTTTCCATTATGACAACAAAACTTGTGCAGGCAAAAATAATTGCATTTGTAATATTCTCACTGACACGAGTAACAATAACACTTTGTATTTTCACGCCGTGCTGCTCTGGAATTCATTCTAACAGTGATACGTGTGCCCTCGGGCAATAACTGGTTTTAGCCTGAGTTGAATGGATTGATACTTTTTTTGAGGGCAATGACTGGTCGAGGCTCTACTGATAAAAGCACGATTGCGATGCCAACTAATTGTGCTGAATAACATTTTGCACCTCACTTAAATATGTTGTATCAGCAAGTCATATTATTTCTACCCTGATAACAAAAACAACGTCGGTGTGATGAATGTGTTGACGCCATTAGTGTCAGCCTCAGGGCAAAAACTGGTGGAGAATCTGTTGTTTGGGGTTTGCTACAGCTACGGACCGTACATGATTTATGATTTTGAACAGTAGAAAGTAGTCGGTCTGCCGGATAATCAATATTCTAAGCTTTCCTCGTTTGATTGGACTTTATAACTCATCAGACAATAACTTCATCTTTTCAATTAATGTCTTGCTTTTGGATATGCTTGTTTTTCCCCCATGATTCGGGTGATTGATAAACAATAGGAATACTCGGATACCACGTACGGTTGAGTAAATTATTTGCCTTGACGGTCAATCTGGCAGTTCATAAAAAGTAGTACCTTCGTCTCAGCTGGTATGTACTTGCCAAGACGTTTTTGTGATTGATGAGATCAACCAAATGTGGTTTGGTTGCCAAATCATATTTAAAAACAGACGGTGCAATTCTAGCAGCAACAGATCATAATTATTGACATTATTGATGTGACATTTCTTGAAACGGCTCAATTGCCCCTTAGTTTTGAGTAGCAATGTGTAGCCAATATCTTAATTGTGAGACTCGTGATATTATTGCACCGTAGACCCTATATTCGAAAGTTGTCTGAAACTAATTATTATGGATTTCATAGAGGATTTACAATTATGAGCGTCATCTAAGCATTTGGTTGCAATTATAGGCGAATATATCTCATCTCCTCACAACGTCACCAGAAACCCCTGGTGAGTACAAAAATGGAAATATATATTTCCATGGTGCAAACAGAAGGACATCATGCAGATGAAAGACTTTTGTCGGTAATATGTGAGTATGGACTAGGTTGCATTGAAGGGTTGACAAAGTCGATCCCATGATCAAGTGCTGTGCCATATTGTGACAGCGTCACTGGTAGAAGTTATACAGCATAAAGGGTGCTTTGAATGCACTGTCACGTCGTAAGCAGACAGTGCCTGCATTCAACATTGTCATAGGAGAACCACTCCACGAAAAAATGAAATGTAAAGTAGTAATATTACAACGAATCCAAGAATGCAAACGAACCAAGCAGTGCTGAGTGGGTTGCGATGGTCTTGCGATGAATGATTTGTGTCACATGGCAGCACGATCTGATCCACGCCATCAAAATGCATTTGCTTCAAAGGGAGGACGAAATCGTGCCTATGAAATCGTACTTGGTTAAAAGGGCACTCCGGCGATGTCTCGAATACATATTGCTAAGCTACTGAGAACGTACATATATATATATATAAAGCATCCGCAAGTTCAGAGAAAGTCCAACGATACATTTAGGCGTCTTGAAAAAAACACAACTGGTTCTCCTCAATTAATATTTCATGAAAACATGTTCTTGGGCAGAAAAATTGCAATCCGTCAGCGTCAAATTTCTCATTGATTCACAAATTACTTCGGTTAGTTAGAGATAGTTCATAGGTTCTGCAAACGCCCGAATGAAATGTCGTCTGTACAATGTTGGCCCACCAGAGCCACCATACAGTTGAACCGGTGCATGCGACGACAGCCGAGGAATGTGTCGAATTGATTTTTCTGGAGAGGAATGTGCCAGCTGACTTGCAAGGCTCTACAAGGTTTCTGCAATGGGATGTATTGGAGCGAGGGTACTAGCCCCAAAACGCTGGTTCTAGTGCTATGTTTGGCATTCACGGCTCAGACGCGCCGTTTGGTGGTAATGTCTTTGTAAGGTTATTAACGATGTGCAGAAATCAATGACCCATGAGGATATTTTGTGCCATTCAACAGCATTTACGAGACAACACCAGGACTGAAACAACATTGTGAACATGTGGATATCACTCTTGGATAAACTGATTCCGAATGTGTGTCAAAATACTCGTCCTTGAGCAGACCTTGACAGTTATTGTCTGCATGGTGGATACTATTACTCTTCAAACTAGAGCACCATTTTAACCCTTTGTTCTCCAGCGTGTTCGAGGTGGATATATCACTTACCACCGAGAACACAATATGCATTATTAGATGACACCATTACACAATGGTATATCAGTTGAAAACCTAGACCATCAAGCTATCAAGCTTGTCCCACGTGGATTACCCGGCTATTTAGGGCAGAGACGTTTTCATCCATGCTATATTTTTTTCCAAGATGATAGTGTTAACGTATTCAATACATTCAAGCAACTTTTGATGCAGCAACACTGGTCATTTCCAACTGTGGGAATGTGAGATGCCTAAATGGTGGATGAAACACATATAACAGCAAAGGATCTCTTTGGACTACCAATGACACGGAGGACTGTGTCGTCACATCACGACACCTCCAGTGATGGATACTCGAGGTGAGCTACACATACCAACAGTCATGTTTATTCCGGTCACGTTAAAGTTTCATGACAGATATCGTGCCTTTAGGCAACACATACGCAGCAGTCGTGTGCCATAGTACACTGAAAATAAAACTTCCGCAATAGTTATCTAATGATGACACTGCTCTTGTTCCCTTCCCTATACACTCGCACAGAAGTTCTTGTAAAATCAAGATATTTATAGTTGGCATTGACCCAAACCGACATTTGATATCTGTAGGGACAGACGACTTCACCCGTTCATTGTTTCGCGCAAGGTTGATTGACATTGATAATGATATAGGACAGCAACTGGTGGAGAGTCTGGCTGCGAACACTTGTCCGAGCCCTCTGAGGCAATAACCATAGTGTGGTGATCATAGCTAGAGCTGCATTATCCATACATTCGACTGGTGTGTCAGTTAGCAAACTAAACAATTGATGAAAATTTATGATGGCTTTCAGCTGGTTTATATACATTTCAAAGGTATTATACAGCATTTCTTAACCAAATACATTTATATGATCTACTATAATATCAACTTTAAGTTGACGTGCAGTAAGATGGGTAGATATGCTGTACATATTACCTATAACCCCCCAAAACAAGACGTGTTTAGGAGACATTATCAAAAATTGTGTATGCAATTTTAGAATACATGTATAACATTTTAATAGATTTTCACGCCATTACAAACATGTCTGTTGTGAAATGATGTTGATACCAGTTATTGTATTGCTCAGACGTCTTTGAAGCCTGGACAACACACGCGAGGTGATTGTCTGCTTCCTACACATTGCTCCCAGGGGCTTGCAGTATTCCGTTTACATTTGCTATTGAAATGCAAGGACACAAATTTTAAAGAATGCATTATGCGATTGTAAGAGGCAGTGATGTAATATGTGTATAGGCACTCTACCACGAGCAAGCCATGATTGTGAAAGCTCAGGGAACTTTTGGAGTAGGACTTGTGTATCACCTATGCTGATAAACTTAGTTTCCATATTTGCAAGATACCACCGTGATTGATGATGTGATCCTTTGTGAGAGGAGCACAGAGCGACACGAATCTAGGATAAGCCACTGAGCCAGCCAAGGACTATCATTGAGATACCTGGATAGATTGCTCAATCCGCACCCTGTAAATAACGTCATTTCTTGCATTATGGCATTGGGATGTAATATTTTAATGGCAGTTTCACACACCACGCCCCACATTCCAAGATATGCATTAATGGAAAAAATTGTTGTGAAATATAACACGTGAATCAGGTTGATGAGAGCTTAATGGGAAGTGTGTGCATGCGACGACGACAACAACGAAGGAATGTGTCGAATTGATTTTTCTGGAGAGGAATGTGCCAGCTGACTTGCAAGGCTCTACAAGGTTTCTGCCATGGGATGTACTGGAGCGCGGGTACTGGCCCCAAAACGCTGGTGATCGTGTGAATATTGGCATTCTCGGTTGAGACGCGCCGTTTGCTGGTATTGTCTTTGTAAGGGGATATTAACGATGTTCAGAAATCAATGGTGTATTAGGTTGTGAACATGTGGATGCTGTTCTTGGATAAAATACTGCCAAATTACTCGTACTTGAGCACACGGTGACAGTTGCTGTGTGGAGGATACTTTTAAAACTAGAGCACCATACTAGTATCAACCCTGTGTTCTCCAGAGTGTTCTCGTTGAGGTGAATATATCAGTAACTCCTCGTGCAATGATATCATGTGTCATTCCCAACTCGGGGAACAAAATGGTGAATGGAATACAATGTGTTGGAAGAAACAACAAATGATTCTTGGGTTTTTGCACTGAACAGATAAGAGCAAAGATATTTTGGGGCTACTGGTGAAATGGGGAACTGTGTCGTCACATCACAGCTTCTCCAGTGTAGGTGAGCTATAAATACCCATAGCCATGCATGCATATATCCCAATCATGTCAAAGTTTTATGACAGATGTTATGCGTCCCAACAACATATTTTCGTCGGCCAAATACCATTACACTGACTAAAATATGTAAAGATGCTACTGCACTCATAATCTCGAGGTGAAACCGTCCCCTTTTGCTCCCCTTTCACAAATAACTACATATTTGCACCTATGTATCTATGTAAGTTCATGAGATTTATACTTTGCAGTGGTCCATAATGACACTTCGCCATTGGAGTGATGGCTCTATTCTTTAATGTCTCTCGCAAAGTTGGGGTAATTTCCGATACGTCGAGACGATTAATATAATTCAAGAGTATAATAAAATCGATATCGATGCCGAAATAATGGCCTTTCTCAAAATATCATCATTGTATGTGGAATATTTGAATATAGTTTTTCTCATATCAATATCGAACTACCTGAATCAGTCGATTTCATTGTCGATACAAGCACTTCATTACAAAAATGTCTGACGTAATACGATATAATGTCAGGTAATATCGTATTACGTCAGACATTTTTGTAATGAAGTGCTTGTCTTTGAACCCTGGACAACCCACGCGAGGTGATACATGTTGTCTGCTTCCTACACATTGCTCCCCAGGGGCTTGCAGTATCTGTTTGCGTTTGTGTTTGAAATGCAAGGACACAAACTTTCTTTAAGATTATGTGATAGCAGGCAGTGATGCAGACAATAGTGAAATATACAAGCAAGCAATGATTGTAAAACGCAGGGAACTTTTGGGGGTAGGATTTGTATGTCATCGCAGCTGATGAAACATACCGGTAATTTCCATATTTGCAAGATATCCCTGTGATTGATGATGTGCAGTTCTGTGAGACGAGCACGGAGCGACAGGATAAGAAATCCAGGAAAAGGAGCTGCGCCATGCATGGACTAATATTGAGATACCTGGATGGATTATTCGTGGAACTAAGGTAATGTCGCATGCTCTCATCCACACCTGTAAACACCATGCATTCTGATTTCAAACACTAACATTTCAATGGCAGTTTCAGACAGTTTAAACCTCACGCCCCACATTTTAAGACATGCATGGATGGATAAAAATATTATGGAATTTAACACAACAAAGCTCATCAACACTCAGGCTGATGAACTTCATTTCAACATAGTACACATTATAGTCAGGTATCTAAATGAGAAGTGAAGACATCTCAGTATGAATTTTGTTATCAAAACTCTCACAACTACGTCAACATCAATCATGAAATCACGATTATATTATATTCCGTGGTTTATTGGCTGAAGACTTGGAGATAAAAGCCTAGCCCCGGGGACGCTGGTAAAAATGGTGACTTGATGGTAATGATAATCACATCAAGACACTGCTCACAGACGAATATATTGATTCCCATCATGAGTGGGCGTAGAAAATGGCTAATTGTGTCTCTTCACTGGACATTCCACTAATTAGTTAATCTAGGACACACGATTGCTTCAACTGTGCATCTTTTCCGTTCTTAAAACGTCGAAGTTGTTAATCCTCAGTGGTGGAATGACATTTGTCATCCATTGAGCCTAAAATCACGTAAACCTGCTTGGTGACATTCTGATTGCAAAGCACATATATACAATGCTCTGTATTGACTTCCCCTTTTCCACGTCCATCGAACAATAATAACATATCGCCAAGTTGCTGCATCTGATTATTTCTACCTCATGAACAAACACAACATTGATGTATGATTAATGTATTCACACCATTAGTGCCTCCCCTAGAGCGAACACTAGTGGAAAATCATGGCATCGTCAGGTGTTTGTTGAAGATACACATCAAACATGATTCATAATAGCATATGGTGAAGCCAAGAATCGATGAATACTGTAGCATCGTGCTTAATGGGATTCGGCAATTTGTGACACAAAAGGTATCAGTACATGAAATGACTTCGAGAACACGCCAATAAATATCGTCTGTTTTTTCAAGAACTGCAAATGAAAGAGAAGACAAGTGACTTCTGATATTGACTCTTTTTCCAGTTCCTCGTTTTCCCGCCCAAATGAGGTATCGTCTTTCTAATGTTGGCCCACAGATCCGACGTACTGTTGAACCCGTGCATATGAAGGCAACAACGAAGGAATGTGTGGATTTGATTTTTCGCTGATGAAGAATGTGTTGGCTGAATTGCGATTCTGAGCCTTGCAGTTAAATTCTGCCCACGAAACGATGGTGTTCCGTTGAAGATTGGCATTCTCAACCGAGTCTCACTCGATGTTCTTGCTTCAGTATGATGTGCACAAGGCGAATGTAACTGTCATGAACACCTACATTATGTCATCGACAAACCGAGGATTGCAATCACATTTCTGAGAAGTGGCTCTCACTGTAGGATATCAGACACATGATTGGATGTGTACCAAACATCCAACTCTCACTTGGGCACGTTTGCGCTTCAGTGGGTGTGCTTTAGTGTCCTCTACGAAGTAAAGGATACTTCACTTTAAATTACGTGTGTACCTTAGTATCATCCTCTATTCGTTGTGCAAACATGGATGCAGTTCTGTATATGTACTTGTTTGAAATATTTGTTTGAGTACTTGTTTGAAATACATGCAGCTTCTGCTTCGTAATCACGTATTGATATGATCCACATGCATATTGATCTAAGGTGGTATAATGATTCATATACCTATTATTTGAATACTTACAAAAGAGTTCCTCATCCTGCCATAGGATGTTTGTTACCTCACAAGCCACTCGTCATGAAAAGTATGGCATTAAAAAATGTCTGGTGAACTACTGTTATGGGATAAAGCTGTACAATTATTTTGATCACATCAACGAGGGATATATCGGCTACAAGTGAAATGGGGAACTGTGTGTCGTCACATCACAACATTTCCAGTTTCAATTCAATTCAATAAGTTTATTTCAACATCAACATTGACAAGTACAGTTCCACAGAGTTACATAAAAATATAGATATTGAAAGGGAATGCATAGAAGTCAAGGCTTATAACGTTGCACATCCCGAATTAAAAGTTACAATATTTTTAAGTACACATGTACAAAACCAATAAAAGATAAAAAAAAAATACCGATAATTCCACTCAATCCTCCTCCAGTGGAGGAGGATTGAGGTACTAAAGAAGCCAGGCGTATGCAGATCACGACGTCACATTTTATAACAAACATCGTGCCTTATTAACACATCTGCGTCACACATATTCCTTCGAATTGGCAATAATGCGCAGTAGAACTGTTCAAACGGCACTCGAACCTGACACGCTTCTTGTGACTGCACAGTCCCATGAGAGCTTAGATTTATGGTTCCATCCTGATATTCTGGGTCTAACCCCTAACGATAGCCTTGACAGAAGAATGTTGAGACGAGGTTGAAATTACCCCATGCATACTGTCCTTTATGGATGTTTCTTGCATATATAGTTGTCTTATCTATCATTGTTGCCTTATATGTCATGTATAGCATCTCATATGGCAAAATTGTGTGTCAAATTCATATGAGATATATATTTGAGCTTCTGAAACAACAAATGAAGAACATTCTGTTCATCATATATCCCGTTCAAGTGAGCTATCTAGTGGGAAGTCCGGATATGCGTGTAATAACTTGATAGTCCCATGAGACAGATAGCTTTTGTAGGACTTAATTCCTCATAATACCAAAACACTCTACACTTTATGAGAGACATTTAGGTGGAACACTACAAAGTCTGATTTGTTCTGATATCATTTAGTGTGGCGTGTTTAATTCGTTTTCAAGACCCATTAGACTCAGTGCTTCAGATTGTGGTGTCTCTTCCGTCTGGGATGAATAACGATTCCCCAGCGTAATTTTATACTTGATGTATTGTTGTGGGTAGTGAAGGAAATTGATGTATTAGTAAATAATGTAAATATGCATGTAAATATCAGAATCTGCAAATCATCATGTTGTAAATATGTCAATATGATGTAATTTTTTAAACAAAAATTGTAGGTATATTTTATGATTCCACCTGATTCTGAACATAACTGCAGACATGGGGTAATCGTAATCATTAATCGTAATCAAACCCTGATCACGATTACGATTACACAATCGTAATCGTAATCGATTACATTTGAAAATTTCATAATGTAATCGTAATTGTAATCGAATACATGGTAAAAGTAATCGTAATCATGATTACTTTACATGATTACATCAATTGAAATATAAGAAATTTTTTTTGCATTTGTGGAAGTTAAGAATTAAGGCATGCCATAGGAGACATTTATAATATTGTGTTGCTTTTTATTTATGAAATCCACACATGTCATTATGAAAAAAGGCTTTACAACCACTTATTATATGACTCAATAAACTACACAAATTTTCTGCTCCATGTACAGACGTATTTGTCAAATTATGAACACATGTATTCCCATGTTTTCACTAAATTAAACTTATGACCGGGTGACCACTGTGTTACATTGATACTCGGTTTGCATTGACTGCAAGATGTATTGCTCAATAAGCTATCACTTGTGCTACAATGTTTTATCTGGACATCAAGAACCCTCAGGGTGGTCCGCAAGCAGAGATAGGTATCAACACTTGACAATCACATGGTGTTCGGCTGCCTCTCTTGATTATTCCAGTACCGCCAACCAACCCCCCTGATTCACCTGATGCATACATTTGTTGATGGGAAGGGTTCCTAATGTGTAAGTTTAGAAACGGTTCCAAGGACATAAACATCACAGGAACCTATTGTGTGACAGATGATATTCACAGGATCATGAGAACGTTGTCGGTTTGGTGCCTATGTATTACACGGACATTACGGTCTCGGATGAATACTTGAATCTCAACCTGTTTACGTCAGTCAGTGCATTTTCCTTGATGGAGCCTAAACTACCAAAAGGAGGAATTCCTATTGACTCCAAGGCACGACTGAAGAATTAGACCATATCGCCATGTGGAAGTGTGCAAATCACCCCGACATTAGTGGTCAATATATTGTGAGTTGAGGCAGCATATGTAAATGATGCGGCAGAATGTCACAGATGTTTGTCCAATTTTTCATCTTGGTTGATCTGATGCAGAAACTAACACATTGTGTTATTCTTATCTTGGACTGAAAACAGCATCAAACTGCGACGAATGCAACATCATCACCAATTCCAACACAGAGAGATTAACTGGTGGAGAATCTGGCGCCATGTGTATTTCATTCTTGGCTGCAGACATGTTTTTGGCATGCTTCTTAGGAACAAAACAGCTTCTGTCAGTCAAAGATTCGATACTTTGATCTGCCGTGTATGATATTGCAGCTCATTGCATACAAAAGACATCTGTGTTTATTCCCTCTCTTTTTCAAGAAATCAGGCACTATCGGCAAATGGCAGTGTCGGAAGATTACATTCAATGGGTTTAACCTAATCTCTGTGTCATTTTTTTCAAAGGAATGAAGTGTCGTTTGTCCAATATCGGACAGTCTGTGATGACGAAAATGGAGGAATGTGTCCAATTGATTTTCTCTTGGGAGTGATGTGCCAGCTGAATCACAAGTCGGGTGTTTGTAGTGGGTGCATAGGACTGGGGTTATACTCAGGGACGGATAGCCGAGGTTACAGCAATTATTATTGGAATTGGATATTTAAGAGGCATGCACAATAGCACACATTGGGTTTTTATGGATGTTGGCCTATTGCACTTCATCCTGCAAGAGGTCTGACACAACATTCTAGTGTTGGAAAGCATTTCACATTGACAATGACAAAGGATAGATGGCCACAAGTGACACAGGAACTGCGTGTCGTCATATCACAACATTTCCAGTGGAGGATACTTGAGGTGAGATACAAATACCAACGGCCATGCTTATTCCGATCACGTCTACTGATTTTATGACTGGATATATGCATCCAACGAATGTCTTGCATCCTACTTGAAATAAAATGCAGTGAAAATGTGGTAAGGTCACCTCAAGCTGACACACTTGTTTGTCGAACTTCTCACAAGTCACTGCACAAGTCACTTGCGCAAATCCCCGTGTAAGTTCATGAGGTTTATAGTTTGCTGTGACTCACACTGACACTCGCTCTTTGTGGGGAAATAGATATTCTCTTCTCTTGTTCTCTTCGCCAGTTTATTTTGGGAGCAGTTGATAGCCTCGAGAGAGTAATGTCGAACAAGGAGGGTTGCAATAATGTGCCTTCAAAATCAGAATATGAGAATGGTCGTTCTCTTTCAGATTATGCTTTTGTTAGTTCCTGGTTGACTCTATCCGCGATGTAAACGCGTGTAGTAATAACTAGTTCTATCAGTTGGGCACAAACATGTAATTATAATTACATATTTTTAAAAGGAAACATCTCCATACAAATATTATACATTAGGCTAAAGTAAAGATTTCATTTTTAGTATGTTATTGAAACACATGTTGCAGTAACGATATGAGTCCATCACTGGGTGTATCTTGATCAATAGAGTAACCTTTCTATGAATATCATGCTCCATTCTGTCTGTTATCAATATTATTGAAACATTGAATAACATGTTCAGTCCATAATGAGTGATCTCTGGCAGAATATTTGGATATAGTAATCCGATATTGCCGTCGAAGGTATTGTAAGACATGACAATAGATATGCGTTTGGAACCACTTAAACTTTCATGAGTTTCCAAATGTGACGCTACACAAACTGATCTGTCTAGGGGACTACTTTGCAGTCCGCATTAGACAAGAGACAATGCCAGCTACAGTGATCTCACTCATTATACATTCCACCCTGGAGCAACATATCGTCCGTGACACTCCAAATGCATTTTGATGCTGTGCTGCACATTGTAGAGTTTGGAGTTGGAAATCCAGAAATTACAGCGATAAATGCGTGTAGTTAATTAACAGGAGGTCAAATAATGGCACATATAGACAAATAAGTATAAAACTATTATAATCAACATTTAATTGCATGCTAAGTACGTTTGAAATGTATTTCATTTGAAGAAAGCATGGTTAGCCAACCACTATACTCTCAACATGATTGGTATTGTCATAGAAATATACGCACATGTGCGTATATGTCTATGGTATTGTCATCTGGTGTTGTCACCTGATGTTTTTATACTTTATACCCAGACATTTATACCCAGACATTGATGAACACCGGTACCCTGGATAGCACGAGTAAGATGAAACTCTTTCCTACGCATAGTGTTGCTGTCCAACTGTTTGCAGTATATCAAGCACATTCGCTATATTGAACAACACAAAGATAGTGCTCTCGTCTTATTCGAAGATGCATCGTATGATTGTCTGTGATATGCAATGATTCAAACTATGTGTAGCCGTTAATGATCAATGGGAGCACATGAAACGCTATATTATTATTGCTTCATAGGATGAGTACGTCCCCTCAGCTGCTCATGCAAATGTCTGTTACTGTGAGGCATTCTTGCAATTGATGTTTTGAACGTTCGCTGTGGATGAAGCACACAGCGACTGAAGCTGTACAGATCCAGGCGAAGCCACAGAAGCGAGCAAGGACACAACTACATATTGACATTCTTGATGGGATGACTGAAACTGCTAAGCACTAAATGTTCGTGACAGTCACGTTCTTGTATTTGTGTGGCCATAATTGTGAGATTTTCCTTTCAAATGACATTCTACAGGCAAAATACTCAAAATATGTACGAATAGACAGAATCTTCATGGAAATTTGAAGTACTTTTCAAAAGAGAGTCACGTTTTTTATTCCAGGAATTGTCTGGGATTAGGCGTAAATTTGTCTTGTCTCATGAACACTTCACTGAAAGACTCCCCAGGTAAGGTAGTTCGAAATACGGTTATGATTAAACCTGGTTATAAGCAGGTAGGGAGAAGGTTTCCTACAGAAGGACCGTAATCAAAGTGAAACTACTCAAATTCTATCGCAACCTATGGAGGAACAATTCCTGAACCACTATACCAAGACAACAACCAATTTCATGACAGAACTTTGAGCCACCAGGAATTCGACCGAGGTATTCAGTATGACATACGTCCAGTTCATTTTATTGAAAAATCCCACAACCACCATAACAAAACAACAACCCATTTATAGACCCATTTCCTTGAGCCACCAGGAATATGACTAGCGTACTCAATTCGATTTCGGTCAACTACATTATCTCTTTATAGCTCCTTCTCCCAGATGTACCATCTGTGGACATTAGAAGAAATCAAGTGACATAGGACAGCATTAAACAAAATCTCGAGAGAATCATCAATCTAGAATTCCAGGCAACCCCTCTTTATTACAGAGCTCTGCTTCCAATCTCGGGAATGTTTGTTATCGATTTTACGCTGACACTGGGTCACCCAGGACACAACGACAATTTGTCTTGCCTCAAAATGTACTCATGGAACACCCCCTCCCCCCCCCCATGAAACTGGGTCCAATGTGAGTGATAAATAACCGTATAAGCAATTTAGTTGCCCTAGGTAACCACATATGTAGCACTTGGAATCGAAAATTCTGCACATCGTGAACATTTCCATTCTGGAAAGAAAAACGTGCCAGTAATTGAGAAAGTCATTTGATGATGTTCCAGGTCAGATTTTGGACAATCATGATAGAACACAACGTGTGATTACATGGAGTTTATGGAGAAAAATTGCGAAGTCATAGATTTTCTACAAATTTTTGTGAAAACCCATCGGAATCCACAATATGTGAGTGAATACCAAGTACCATCTACATGTACATTGATATATGTATTATTTTAAGAGGACGATTCCACCGCAGTGTCATTCAGTCACATGTGGGGCGTGGAATATGAAGCTACACTTATAAGAAGCTCGAGGGATTCTTTGATGGTGCTTAACATAAAGTTTAATTTACTGATTTGGTGTCACTCGCCTGGACAACTTACTTGGTATGTTTCACCACCACACGAGGTGGAAGTTAGATCAATAGTATTTTGTGTTTCTCGATGATGACCTTCCTATTCTTCTACGTGACATTAGTATGCCAAAATATTGCTGAACGTTTAAGCTCATCAATTTAGAACTATAGGCAGCGATTTCCAACAACAGATCTTCTAGTTGAGAGTCGAGACAATATGTACATAATAGTTTTTGACAGTATGACATTTTTTGGATAAGACAAAAAATCATTACCAGTATGCCCATTTTGGAATGGAATGTATATATGAAATGGCAAATATTCATGGAATGAAAACAACACCAGTGAGCAATGGACACAAACACAATATTAATACCAGTCCATAACAGATTCATTCTTGTGGAGAATCCGGCAACGTATGGGCTTTGTTGCATCTGCTCATATGGCTTTTTAATTTAGAACAAACAGCTTTTGTTTATTCCGAGAATCGATGGCTTACGTTGTCGTGCATTTCCTGATTTTGTAGCTCATAAAACCATAGACATAAATGATGTTGTTCTCCTCATTTTCTCTTTATGGAACTCAGGCACTGGCGGTGTAAACATTATTACTTGTAATGTATTTCGACAAATGCTTTGCAACATCGCTTACTAGAATGAAGTGTCGTCAATCCTACGTCGGCTTACCTGCAATTTAACATGTGTTTACTTGTTCTGGAATCAATGTTTGAGGGTTTTCCCTATGCATAAAATATTTACAGTCATACAAATATACAGATTAATTTATAAGATATATTGATATATATATATATAACGTGTAGTGCCCTAACTTTGTATTTATATTTTCCTTCTATCTTACACACGCTATTCAAAATTGAAGAACAATTAGAACAATAAGTCTGACATCAATAGTTATTATATTACCATGAAAAATCAAATCGTTACTAATTGTATAACTAGATTGTAAACCCACAACAATATTAAATTATAACAATGCAGCATAGGCAGCTATTCACAGGTCCCTGATTTAGAGTTACATTATCAAATATAATGCTGCACCACCGTAATAATATACATGTGGACTGCATGATTTTTTCGGTATAAACAATATTTACTTTGATCGATGAACAGGCCACGTCTATACAAAGATCTTCTGCATGTATTTACCATGTTTATAACACGAACAAGGGAAGTCATTCGTTTCGCATGATTTTGTTGCACACATTCAGTGAATACAAGCCACCATGCAACAATATCTGGTGTCTGCTACATATTTAGGCATGTGTGTTTTCAGGCGCGGCACTGGATATATTGAAGAGGAATAAACACGCATCATTACAGTACGTGGATGGTATTCACTCTATCTTGCAAGACGAATGATGCAACAAACTAAAATTGAATAGACTATTGACACTGACCATAGGACAAAGGATACTGACTACGAGTGACATGGGAAACCGTGTGTCGTCACATCACAACATCTCCTGTGGAGGATACTTGAGGTAAGATATAAGTATCCAGAGCAAGGCTCATTCCCGTCATGTCTACAAATTTAATGACGGCTATCATCCATTTACAACACAGCTGCGTCAAATGATTCCTTCAAAGCTGGCAATAAAGTGCAGTGAAACTGTTCAAACAATACATCGAACTGACACTGTTCTTGTTTTTTTTGTGAGTTTCTCCACGTAATTTCATGGGATTTATAGTTTGCTGTATCACAGGCTGACATTCTGTCTCACGGGGCGGAGGAATGTCTCTTTCTTTTACTTCTCCCCACAGTCAGGTTATTTTTGGTTTGGTTAATAGCCTGGTAAGAAGAATGTGGAGCGAGAAGGGTTGCGATTCTGTGCCTACTTTTGAAATCTGCTATTGTCTCGATAATTACTTTCTATTGTATTTTATTTAAAGTGACAAATTTTACAGTGGAAACAAACATATACATCATCAGAAGCCCCAGGACACAGTCTATAGACTGTAACCTTCTCGTGCAATATAGATTTTTTTTTTTTGTAATTGGGTGTATGCAATATATGGAAGGAACTGGTTGAAATAAATAATATATCAGTTGGTGCAAATATAACGATAATTAAAATTTATTTTGCATGTCCTATCAAAACAAATACCATCCATTAACTTGAATTGAAGGATTCATTATGCAGTCTCTCATGAAAACACGCGTATTCACACTATGGATATCATGTCCAGTATGTGGAATATCTGGTGGAGATTAGTACATAGTAATCGAATAATGCCCTCGAGGCCAATAGATGCATTTGGGGCCTGGGGACAATGGCTATATGCCTGGAAGCTCTTAGATGTCTTATGACTGGGTTTAGATACTTATCAAGACTCATTAGACAAAAGACAATGCCATATACAGTGATAGCACTCATTTTACCTTGTGATTTCATCTCACCTTTTTCAGAGCAACGAATCACATTCTTGGTGAAGAGTGAGGACAGATAATTTCATTTTTTTTCTCGCTCAACAGTCTCCTCACGGAGCCGTAGAGATATATTTTGCACATTGTAATGTTGAAAATGTCGAAACTGGTACGGTACATTCATGACATTACGCAGAGGCGCATAATCATGATATATGAATAAATAGTAGTCTACATCATCCATGAATACGTTTGAATGTACACTTAAGTACCGAAGTCTTACTGGTAGACAAACACTCCATTTCCAACATGTTCCATGTCGTCACCTGTTTTTGTAACCTGACATTTATATTTATTGCCCAGACTTTTATCAACCCTCTACAATGATAGACACATATTGCATTCAGGTCTGCAGCATTTTATTTGCTATATTGTAATACACAACGAGTGCTCGCATTTTTCACAAAGATGCATTCTGCCATTGTTTATCAAGGGGCCACGAACTGTGCATGGAACCTTTTTTGCCAGCCAGTATCCAGTTCTTGATTAGCGGATGCACGCATAATGTTATTTCTGCATATGATCTGTACATCATCTCAGTGATCAGGCAAATGTCTATTATTGTGAGGCATCCTTATGATTTATATTGTGATCGTTCGTTGTAGATGAAGCACAGAGCGACTGAAGCTGTCCAGGTCCAGGCTAAGCCACAGCAGCAGACAAAGACAAATATTGACATTCTTTTTCATGGAACTGCTAAGCAATAAAAATGTTCGTGACAGTCAGGTTCTGGTATTTGCCTGGTCCTCAATATGAGACTTCTTTCAATAACATTTTACACAGTAGGTCCTATATGGGTAAATGTGTCTCGTCTCATCAGCACTTCACAGAGGGTCCAGTTAGGTAACATGAAATACGGTTATAACTAGATGGTAACAATTATAGGAGAAGATTCTTAGAGAAGGACCATAATCACAGTCAATTTACTAATTCAAATTCTAATACAGCATATATGTTTGAAAAATCCCACAAACACCATAACAAAACAACAACCCATTCAATGAACCATTTCCTGGAGCCACCAGGCATATGACCGGAGTACTCAATTCGATTTCGGTCCACTACATAATCTCATTTATAACTCCTTCTCCCAGATGTACCATCTGTGGACATTAGATCAAATCAACTGACACGGGACAGCTTTGAGCAAAATCTCGAGGGAACCATCAATCCAGAATTCCAGGCAACTCCTCTTTATTACAGAGCTCAGCTTCCAATCTCGGGAATGTTTGTTATCGATTTTGTGCTGACACTGGGTCACCCAGGACACAACAACAATTTGTCTTGCCTGAAAATATACTCATGAAGCGGGAAGCGATAAATATCCGGCATATGGCGAAGGGATGATACAAAATGTAGACATTTTGTTTTGACACCTTTAAGTAATACTGCTCATTTTTACACATTCGTCAGAACTATAGCTAGGAAATAAACTGATCCACTATGATATCCGTAGGCAAGGTGGCTCTGTCCATTCGATATTTTCCCCATACAAAGTTGTTCTCTCTCTAGTTCAAAGATGCAGTAGCCTCGAATAAAATGTCGATAGGGCAAGGGTTGCAGTTATCTCGTTTAGAAATTATTCTGACCAGTGGGATCCACCTTGTACAAACGTTTCATAGAGATGCAAAGTCACCATTATTCCAGCCCGAATCGGGCCTGATGGAGAATCTGGCGACATGTGAGGGATGTTCCAGCAGCTCATTTAGAACATAACAGCTTCTGTCTTTGAAATGCTCGTTATTTTGACTAATCTGTGGTGCATATTCCGATATTTCAGATCGTCAGACAAAAACACATAAGCAATTATCACCTTAGTTCTTTCCCCTGGAATTCAGACACTATCAGGTGATGGCAGTGTTAGAAGAATACATGTAATGGGTTTAGACAAGTGATTTGCGTCATTTTTGCGAAAAGTCGAATTGATTTTCTTGAAGGAATGTTCCAGCTGAATCGCACGTCGAGTTTTTGCAATGATGCATGTACCACCCCCCCCCCCGCCCCCCCCCCCCCCCCCAAAAAAAAGAGAGAAAACATTGGCGTTACTCAGGGATGACATTCAAAGCCGAGATGTTCTTCAAGATTGTGGTATACAGTAGGCACATGTCATACGAAATATACTGTACTTTGGCTTGAATTTACTATCAAAACATATCACCACCAACCCCAGGAGTGCGGTATACTAGTTTCATTGAGCACGGTTGCTAGCATCTTGATATTTGTGTTGATGTGTGTACACTTTCTCGAATGCTGCTGTACCTCACGGCTGGAGTTAACCCATCAAGACACATCATTCAATGCTGACCGAAAAGTCGGATTTTTGCTCATCATTTCGGTCATTAAACGTTGTCAATAAACGACATTACCTTTACTTCTTAGCAGTCGTATACTTGACAGTCTTCAACTTAACTATGTGGAGTGCACGTACTTACATGTGTATGATACATGCAAGGAAGGCAGAAACCTAACCATTAATCTAAACATATAGCTCGTCTCACAATAGTGCTGCACTCCTGTGAATTTAAGCGTATTATTTAGTGTGCAAAAATATTTAGTGTGCAGTTTCAACCTAGTGTGCAGTATTTAGTGTGCAGTTACCACTATGAAAATAGATTTTGGTGATAACAATTACAAACCCAAAATACAACATTTTACAACTGCCCAACAACCTACCGAACCCGACCCCATGCAATACAAGTAGGTGTAGGGCAAGTCCATAAGCATGATAAGTACCCATTCATTGATGGTATCCGTTGGGTCCACCAGCGAATCTATCGAATAAATGTACATATGTATTTTCAGGTGCGGCAATGGCTATATTGAGGAGGAATGAACACTGACACAGTATTGGATGGTACATGGTATTACACGTCATCATAAAAGCTTGTGATAACATATTATGGCATATAATTATTGACACTGATCGCATCAATAAAGGATATATTGGATAAACGTGACATGGGGAACTGTGTGTCGTCACATCACAACATCTCCAGTGGAGGATACTTGAGGTAAGATATAAATACGTTAATACGCACAGTCAAATACTCACACTCACAGTTCAATCACGTCTATAGATTTTATGACGTCTGTAAAGGTTTCATGACACAATTCAAACATCACCCTTATGGAACTTCCATAGCCAGTCAAGCCCTCACTGTTCATGTTTTTCGGACTTTTCCAAGTGACTGCACACTTGCAAAGAAATCGGTTCCAGAGATTTATGTTTTGCTGTGACTTACGCTGACATTCAGTCTGTCGGTGAGGGGATTCGGTCTCTCGGCGAGGGGATGGCTCTTTTTTTCACTTCTGTCCACAGCCGGGTTGTTTTTGATACAGTCGATAGCCTGGACAGAAGGATGTTGAGCGAAAAGTGTTGCGATTATGTGCCTTCATTCAAGATCTGTAATTACCTCGATAGGTACTAACTTCTCTCATAGAATAAGGTTAGCTTTTTGTAATTGGCTAGATCAATAAATGATATAAAAAAGCAATGGCTAGAATAACTAATTATATCTGCGAATATCTGCGAATATCATGCCTAGTTTCCCATAGAGTATTTGGTGGTTTAAGTTCGGACACAATAAAATAATAACCAGTTATTACCTTTCAGACCAATAGCTGTTGTACTTGTGGGATTAGGTGGCAATGTCTATTAGCTTGAAATCACTTAGATATTTTGTGACTGGGAGTAGATTGTTTCCAAGACTTATGAAACAAGAGATAATACCAGATACACTGAGATTACTCATTTTACCTTGTGCTTATTATTTGCCCTCCTCCACATTCGGAACAACGAATCATATTTTGGTGGGATTTCTACCTCGACATTCTCTACTAGGAGCTGTAGCTAGATATGTTGCTTATTGTAATGTTTTGGGTACATTCAAAAAATTATCTTGAGGTGCAAAATCATGGTAAGCATCGACCTATTACCAACAACATAAAATTTTGATAACTACAATAACGAATATAACCTACTTTTTAAAATAAAAATAAAGCCAAACCATATATTTTCATCCAAACCTACACTGGATGTCATGTATCGTAAATGAATAAATATCAGCTTACAACATCACGAAGCACGTTTGGTTGCGCTCTTATATTGAAATGACCTTGTGGTTAGACTCTGTTTCCAACATGTCCAATGCTGTCACCTGATGTAGTCATCTGACATTTATAGGTAATTGACTGGATACAGTGTTTGAGGCCCGAGGTCGTGTCTGGGCCGTAGCACGCACGAGCTTGCGAGTGCGTCCGCGGCACAGACACGACCGAGGGCCTCAAACACTGTATCCAGTCGATTAACTTATTATTATATGCCGCATCATGATACGCATAACCTCGGGAGAGATTTTCTAACCATTTTCTAGCCATTTTAGACCCTGAAAGCAAATAATTTTATGGACATTTTCATGTACTACAAAACCAAAAAACGTCATTTCACCAGCGAATGAATACGTAAACTTCAAAAGACCGTCGGTTGCTATGCGCGACGCAGGTCGATATGAAGGCGGTCAATACCCCAATATATCGGACCGATTGTACTCTGTGTAATCCATTGTAGCATTTTCGTAGGCATATAATAATCATAGTTATTGCCCAGACATTTATCAACCCTAGACATCAAAAGATGTTATTCTGGTTCCCACGCACGTTACTCACCAGCGGTTTGCAGTATTTCATTTGCATTACAAATGAACCCAGTTGTAATGTTCAAATACGCAACGAGTGATCACCATCAAAGATGCGCTACACGGTACCTCTTTCCAAGCCAGTGTGCAGTTCTTGATTGGCGGAAGCACACATAATGCTATTGCTACATATGATCTGTACATTATCTCAACTGATCAGGCAAATGTCTATTATTGTGAGTCATTCTTCCGATCGCATCAATAAAGGATATATTGGATAAACGTGACATGGGAAACTGTGTGTCGTCACATCACAATATCTCCAGTTGAGGATACTTGAGGTAAGATACAAAAACGTTAATACGCACAGTCAAATACTCACACTCACAGTTCAATCACGTCTATAGATTTTATGACGTCTGTAACGGTTTCATAACACAATTCAAATATCACCCTTATGGAACTTCCATAGCCAGTCAAGCCCTCACTGTTCATGTTTGTCGGACTTTTCCAAGTGACTGCACACTTGCAAAGAAATCGGTTCCAGAGATTTATGTTTTGCTGTGACTTACGCTGACATTCAGTCTGTCGGTGAGGGGATTCGGTCTCTCGGCGAGGGGATGGCTCTTTTTTCACTTCTGTCCACAGCCGGGTTGTTTTTGATACAGTCGATAGCCTGGACAGAAGGATGTTGAGCGAAAAGTGTTGCGATTATGTGCCTTCATTCAAGATCTGTAATTACCTCGATAGGTACTAACTTCTCTCATAGAATAAGGTTAGCTTTTTGTAATTGGCTAGATCAATAAATGATATAAAAAAGCAATGGCTAGAATAACTAATTATATCAGTGTCTGCGAATATCATGCCTAGTTTCCCATAGAGTATTTGGTGGTTGAATTTCGGACACAATAAAATAATAACCAGTTATTACCTTTCAGACCAATAGCTGTTTTACTTGTGGGATTTGGTGGCAATGTCTATAAGCCTGAAATCACTTAGATGTTTTGTGACTGGAAGTAGATTGTTTCCAAGACTTATAAAACAAGAGATAATACCAGATACACTGAGATTACTCATTTTACCTTGTGCTTATTATTTGCCCTCCTCCACATTCGGAACAACGAATCACATTTTGGTGGGATTTCTACCTCGACATTCTCTACTAGGAGCTGTAGCTAGATATGTTGCTTATTGTAATGTTTTGGGTTGAGAAACTGGAATGGTACATTCAAAAAATTATCTTGAGGTGCAAAATCATGGTAAGCATCGACCTATTACCAACAACATAAAATTTTGATAACTACAATAACGAATATAACCTACTTTTTAAAATAAAAATAAAGCCAAACCATATATTTTCATCCAAACCTACACTGGATGTCGTGTATCGTAAATGAATAAATATCAGCTTACAATATCACGAAGCACGTTTGGTTGCGCTCTTATATTGAAATGACCTTGTGGTTAGACTCTGTTTCCAACATGTCTAATGCTGTCACCTGATGTAGTCATCTGACATTTATGGTTATTGCCCAGACATTTATCAACCCTAGACATCAAAAGATGTTATTCTGGTTCCCACGCACGTTACTCACCAGCGGTTTGCAGTATTTCATTTGCATTACAAATGAACCCAGTTGTAATGTTCAAATACGCAACGAGTGATCACCATCAAAGATGCGCTACACGGTACCTCTTTCCAAGCCAGTGTGCAGTTCTTGATTGGCGGAAGCACACATAATGCTATTGCTACATATGATCTGTACATTATCTCAACTGATCAGGCAAATGTCTATTATTGTGAGTCATTCTTCCGATCGCATCAATAAAGGATATATTGGATAAACGTGACATGGGAAACTGTGTGTCGTCACATCACAATATCTCCAGTTGAGGATACTTGAGGTAAGATACAAAAACGTTAATACGCACAGTCAAATACTCACACTCACAGTTCAATCACGTCTATAGATTTTATGACGTCTGTAACGGTTTCATAACACAATTCAAATATCACCCTTATGGAACTTCCATAGCCAGTCAAGCCCTCACTGTTCATGTTTGTCGGACTTTTCCAAGTGACTGCACACTTGCAAAGAAATCGGTTCCAGAGATTTATGTTTTGCTGTGACTTACGCTGACATTCAGTCTGTCGGTGAGGGAATTCGGTCTCTCGGCGAGGGGATGGCTCTTTTTTCACTTCTGTCCACAGCCGGGTTGTTTTTGATACAGGCGATAGCCTGGACAGAAGGATGTTGAGCGAAAAGTGTTGCGATTATGTGCCTTCATTCAAGATCTGTAATTACCTCGATAGGTACTAACTTCTCTCATAGAATAAGGTTAGCTTTTTGTAATTGGCTAGATCAATAAATGATATAAAAAAAGCAATGGCTAGAATAACTAATTATATCAGTGTCTGCGAATATCATGCCTAGTTTCCCATAGAGTATTTGGTGGTTGAATTTCGGACACAATAAAATAATAACCAGTTATTACCTTTCAGACTAATAGCTGTTGTACTTGTGGGATTTGGTGGCAATGTCTATAAGCCTGAAATCACTTAGATGTTTTGTGACTGGGAGTAGATTGTTTCCAAGACTTATAAAACAAGAGATAATACCAGATACACTGAGATTACTCATTTTACCTTGTGCTTATTATTTGCCCTCCTCCACATTCGGAACAACGAATCACATTTTGGTGGGATTTCTACCTCGACATTCTCTACTAGGAGCTGTAGCTAGATATGTTGCTTATTGTAATGTTTTGGGTTGAGAAACTGGAATGGTACATTCAAAAAATTATCTTGAGGTGCAAAATCATGGTAAGCATCGACCTATTACCAACAACATAAAATTTTGATAACTACAATAACGAATATAACCTACTTTTTAAAATAAAAATAAAGCCAAACCATATATTTTCATCCAAACCTACACTGGATGTCATGTATCGTAAATGAATAAATATCAGCTTACAATATCACGAAGCACGTTTGGTTGCGCTCTTATATTGAAATGACCTTGCGGTTAGACTCTGTTTCCAACATGTCTAATGCTGTCACCTGATGTAGTCATCTGACATTTATGGTTATTGCCCAGACATTTATCAACCCTAGACATCAAAAGATGTTATTCTGGTTCCCACGCACGTTACTCACCAGCGGTTTGCAGTATTTCATTTGCATTACAAATGAACCCAGTTGTAATGTTCAAATACGCAACGAGTGATCACCATCAAAGATGCGCTGCACGGTACCTCTTTCCAAGCCAGTGTGCAGTTCTTGATTGGCGGAAGCACACATAATGCTATTGCTACATATGATCTGTACATTATCTCAACTGATCAGGCAAATGTCTATTATTGTGAGTCATTCTTGCGACTGATGTGATCGTTCGGTGTGAAAGAGGCACGGAGCTGTGCAGATCAAGGATGAGCCACAGCAGCAGACAAAGACAAATGCTGACATTATTGGTGGTGAAACTGCTAAGCAATGAAAATGTTCGTGACAGTCACGTACCGGTATTTGCCAGGTAATCAATGTGAGACTTCTTTATGACATTTTACACAGTAGGCCATATATTCAAACGTGTACGAATGGATAGCATCTTCATGGAGTGGTACATCTGAATAAGAAGCACGTGTCTCATTCCAGCAATAGTCTGGAATTATGGGTAAATGTGTCATCAGCACTTCACAGAGGGTTCAGTCAGATAAGATGGGTAAATTTTCAAACCTGGTTATATAAACAAGTAGGGAGATTTCCTAGACAGGGACCATAATCACATTCAAATTACTAATTCAATTTATAATACAACATATATCATTGATAAATCCCACAACCACCATAACAAAACAACAACCCATTTAATGACCCATTTCCTTGAGCCACCAGGAATATGACTAGCGTACTCAAATCGATTTCGGTCCAGTACATTATCTCCTTTATAGCTCCTTCTCCTAGATGTACCATCTGTGGACATTAGATCAAATCAACTGACACGGGACAGCTTTTGAGTGAAATCTCGAGGGAACCATCAATCTAGAATTCCAGGCAACTCCTCTTTATTACAGAGCTCTGCTTCCAATCTCGGGAATGTTTGTTTTCGATTTTGTGCTGATACTGGGTCACCCAGGACACTTTACCAACAATTCGTCTTGCCTTAAAATATACTTATGAAGCGAGATGCGGTAAATATTCGACATATGGCGTGCAAGTTATTGGTGCACAAGATATTGGTGCACAGTAGGTATATGTCATATAAAAAATACTGTGACTTGAATCTACAACAACATTATGTCACCACCAGCACCATGAGTGCAGTACATAATACTAGTTTGATTTAGCACGGTTGTTAGCATGGTGACATTTGTGTTCATGTGTGTTCACTGCCTCGGATGCGCCTGTACCTTACAACTGGAGTTAACCCATCAAGGACACATCATGCAAAGCTGACCGGAAGCTCTGGTTATTACAATTCATTTCTGTCAAAACCGGCATTACCTCTACTTCTTAGCATTCGTATACTAGACTATCTTCAACCATGTGGATTGCGCGTACTTACATGTTCATGGTACATACAAGGAAGGCAGAAACCTAACCATTATTCTAAATATAATAGTTCGTCTCTCAACAGTGGTGCACACCTGTGATTTTAGGCCACCAAGCAAAAATATTTAGTGTGCAGTATCAAAATCACCACCTTAAAAATAGATTTTGATGAGAACAATGACAAACCCAAAATACAACCTTTTATTTACAGCCAAGTCCACTCTGACCTCATCAGGGCCAGACAGTGAGTAATATATAGATTTTACCACTGGAAATTTGATGGAATATGCATCTACCTAACAACCTACCGAACCCAATCCCACCCAATACACGTAGTTGTAGGATAAGTACATAAGCATAATAAGTACACAATCATTGATAGTATTCTGTGGGTCCAGCAGCAAGTATATCACATATTCGTACATATGTATTTTTAGCGGCAACAATGGCTATATTGGGGAGGAATGAACACTGACATGGTAATCGTCATGGAAGACGTGTGATGCAACACATTATGGAGTATAATTATTGACACTCAGTCTGAACGCATCAACAAGGATATATTGGATAAACGTGACATGGGGAACTGTGTGTCGTCACATCACAACATCTCCAGTGGAGGATATTTGAGGTAAGATATAAACATGATAAATAGGGCATGTAAGTCACGTGATGTAATCATATGATTTCCGGTGGCAAACAAATAAACACCTTTTGTTTAATATGAGTAGAACTCCATTCAAAACTCAAAATACTCAGGTAACACAAAAGGTGTATATTTGTTTGCCACCAGAATAACACCGTAACGGCATGTGACTTACAGGCCCTATACCCAATGCGATGCTTAGTTCGATCACGACTACGGATTTTATGATGTCTGTAACGGTTTCACAACACAGTGAAAATCTGCAGTGATACTGGTCAAACAACACCTCATGGAACTTCCATGGCACCTTGAGCTGACACTCTTCATGTAAATTTGTCGGACTTTTCCAAGTGACTGAACACTTGCAAAGAAATCGGTTCCAGAGATTTATACTTTACTGTGACTTACGCTGACATTCGGTGTCTCGGTGAGGGGATGGCTCTTTTTTCACTTCTGTCCACAGCCGGGTTGTTTTTGATTCAGTTGATAGCCTGGAGAGAAGAATGTCGAGAGAAAAGTGTTGCGATTATGTGCCTTCATTCAAGATCTGTAATTACCTCGATAGCTACTTGTCTTATAGAATAAGGTTAGCTTTTTTTAATTGGCTAGATCTATAAATGATATAAAAAAAGCAATGGCTGGAATAACTAATTATATCAGTGTCTGCGAATATCATGCCTAGTATCCCATAGAGTATTTGGTGGTTTAAGTTCGGACACAATAAAATAATAACCTGATATTACCTTTGAGACCAATATCTGTCGTACTTGTGGGATTTGGTAGCAATGTCAATAAGCCTGGAATCACTTAGATGTTTTCTGACTGGGAGTAGATAAATTTCAAGACTCATTAGACAAGAGACAATGCAAGATATAGGGACCGTACTCATTTTACCTTGTGTTTTATTTGCCCTCCTCCACTTTCGGAACAACGAATCACATCCTGGTGGGATTTCTACCTCGACATTCTCAACTAAGAGCTGTAGCTAGATATGTTGCTTATTGTAATGTTTTGAGTTGAAAAACTGGAATGATACATTCATGAAATTATCTGGAGATGCAGTCATGGTAAGGATCGACCTATTACAACCAACACAAGATTTTGGCAACCACAATAACAAACCTAGCACACATTTTTGGATTAAAAATAAAGCCCAACCACTTATTTACAGCCAAACCTACACTGGCGTGGGTGTCAAGTATCTATATGAATAAATATCAGCCTACAATATCATTGAGCACGTTTAATTGCACTCTTATTTTGAAATGCATTTCACAAGTAATTACCACAAGTAATTGTGGTCATACAGCGAATTCGTTTCCAACAAGTCTCATGCTGTCACCTGATGTTGTCTCCTGACATTTATATCCATTGCCCAGACATTTATCAACCCTGGACAACGAAAGGTGATATTCTGGTTCCCACGCATGTTGCTCCCTCAGCGGTTTGCAGTATTTCATGTGCATTTGCTACATTGAAATACTGCTTTCCAGCGTGTACCCAGGTCTTGATTGGCGGGATCAAATGGAAAGCTATTGCTATAAAAGACCTGCACATCATTTCGGCTGATAGGGCACATGCCTGTTATAGTGAGGCATTGCTGCGATTGTTGTTGTGATCGTTCGTTGTGGATGAAGCACAGAACGACTGAAACTGTGCAAAGGCACTGTACACCACAGCGGCAGGCAATGACAAATATTGACAATCTTGGTTGGAAAACTGGTGAATCTGCATAGCACTGAAAATATTCTTGACCGTGTCACGCGCTGGTGGCATGTCTTTCACGGCCATAACTGTGTGAAACTGGTCTTTTACAATGGTATTCTACAAAGTGGATCCCATATTTAACCTTCTCGCGATCGACGGAATTATTACAGAACTCTTGGGAATAGAGTGACGTGCTTCATTTCAGGATTTATCTGGAATTATGGGTAAATGTGTCTCGTCTCATCAGCACTTCACAGAAAAAACCCTCAGGTAAGCTGTTCACAAATGTGGTTTATAATTGGATAAATCTGTATTGATTTTAACCTGAGATGTATAGGAAGAGCACTCATTATGGTAGAAGCTTGATGAAGCGAGATCACTAGTTCAAAAGTATGGCACAGCATACTGAAAAATACCAACACCTGGGAATCGTCGTTAAAAAAACCGACAACCGGGAATCGTCCTTATTTGCTGTGATAAATGGAACCATACAACATACATAGGTGTCCAGTCACTGCATTTCAGTGCTACTTCTCGTTTCGGCATTGATGTGTCAAATGATGGAAGTAATATACTTACTGCAAACCCACAGAAACCATACAGAATCCTCGGCTGATCCGAGTTCTCAATACCATTTCCATCCACTACATTATCTACTTCCTAACTCCTCCCAAGTGTACCGTGTATAGATGCATGGAATCAGCTGACATGGGGCAGCTTTGAGCAAATTCACACAGGGGTCATCAATCCAACAGTCTTAGCAGCGTCTATTTTACAGAGATCTGCTTCCAATTCATGGAATGTTTGGTATCGATTTTTTGCTGTCACTGGGTCACCCAGGGCACGAACCAATTTGATTTGCTTGAAACTCACGAAACAGGATTGAATGAACATTCGCCATAGGTCAGAAAGAAGTTCTGTGTTGTTAAGTGTGTTTAAATGTCTGTGTTTCAAATAAAATTGCTATTTTGACATCAACATCAGGAATATATTTCATGTAAAATAATAATTTATTCTGTCAAGAAATTCATTGATGGTTATGAATTTTGTAAGGATAATATTTTTAGAGCCGTAGCGTAAAGTGACCAGTAGTCGTACTGGGACCAGTGCTCGTACAGTCAATAAAATAATCAAATTATGACAGACACATTTTTTTTATAATTCTGCAGACATAAAATCGAATGGGGGTAAATTTACATGGAAACAAAAAATTCCAATTTCACATCATGTCAGCAGCTCGTACGACACATTTCATTGAGTGTACTGTATGAGCACTGGTCTTAGTACGAGCACTGGTCACCATACTATATAAGTATTTTAACGTGTATTTTTCCGATTGCTCTAGTAGAAACTCTGAGCTATGTAACACGATGTCTCCTGGATATTCGTATTCTAGTTGTGTCTAGACATCACAGCACCTTACGGAATATTGCCCCAGGTAACACATGTTTATAATTTGGAATATGGTGATATCATGGAACTCCTTCTGTGTCATTCCGTGATATTGTGTAGGTCTTTGGATTCTTATCCACCAAAAGCTGATCAATGTAATATAATAAAGTACATTTATTACATTCAACGGTTCCAAACAAGTTTTCCCTCTATCAGGATACAACATACCTTGCAGTTGTGGACTATCAACACGGACTTATCCCATTTATGATTATATCTACGTATTGGCATGGTAATTCGCCAAGCTCTGGGCAGATATGGTCATAGAAACATATTTCTGGTTTTCTCTGATATATGTCTATACGCCAGGCTATATAGATACAATTGTCGAGTGATTTAAAAGTCCCACTGGTACCGTAGTGACGTGTGCAGCTTGTGCGTGCAGCTCACTGCAATGGCCAGCAATCTGCTCAAACAACAAGTGTCCCTCAGCCAATGTCTGGGTGAGATATCATTTATATACGGAGGGAATGGCTTGTAACGGGACAATCGTGCCTGGGTATTGCGAATATGGCTGCGGATGGATCAATTTCCTTCTTGGTCTCCATATAACGTTTACAAACTGGAATTAAGCTCGATAGAATAGTTTGAACATCCCTTTTGGAGAAAAGGTTTTGGATATTGGATTAATATTTTGCGTGTACAGATTATGCGGATTCGGATATTACCCATGTGCAAGGTGAGGTTTTTGTGGTGCTGACTGGTGTATTTTATTGCCTTTGACGTGGATTAATCTTATATGGTTGTCTGGTGCATAACTGCTTCCTTATTTTAGATCAGTGGTATATGTGATATGTGAGGTTCTTTTTTAATTATCAGGTATTCAAATGAATGGACATGTTCCTAGTTTTAGTAGTCGCATGGACACTGTGTTTCATCCATATGTGATATCACTGCAAAAGGTCCTAGAATCATCATGATTCCAAAAATATGTTCAAAAACACAAATAGTATTCGTTCTTGTGGTAACATGATAAGAGATGATGAGAACATTAGCTAGACTTTCTATATCTTTATAGTAGTATTCAATGTTCTTCAGTGGAAGGTCAAAACCTTTGAAGAGTCTGAACATGGGGATTAGCTTTCCGTCGGTGCGCTGGCACCCTCGAGTAAGCTGTGATTCTCCCTCGTGTGGATCAATAAGGAAATTCGTCAGTGTTCCAGGAGGAGCAGATAATAGTTCATATTTTGGATGCATCGTTCCAAAACTGGATAATTATTTAGGCGAAACTTATATGGAAATATTGGCATCATGATCAACGATTAAGAACAACAGGGAATGATTTTGATGGCTTCTGGCAAAACATTGGTTTGGATGATATGTTTTGGTGCCCGATAAGGGTTTTTGACGGGGATCAATATTCTAAGGACTAGTAATAGAAAAAATAGTCACGGATGCTTTAATATACTATAAGGAATTCAACTGCAAGTGATTGCAATGGCAACATGAACTCATTTAGAATACCGCTTCAAAAAAAGGTGCGGAATAGATTATAATTCGGACGACAGTCACGTTGGCTTCGTCAAACTCAGTATTGTCATGTACCTGGTGCGTGAAGGGTATCATGGGTAACTGCACAGCATTTCTGAATCTCCTAACAGGATATTTTTCAAACAGGTAAGTTAGGCTTTATGTTTTAGTAGCTATGGTAGAGTTTGGTATTCGTTTACAATTTCTAGTATAGTATTCACATTCCCAGGCATTTCATACCTTCCAGATTGTAAAACAAATACTAACAAAGAATAATGATTAAATAAAACGTGTTGAGCTTGTTGGTATAACAACCTTGTCAGGGTGCTTATTATATTATGGTGTAGATCGTCATTGAAACCGACAGTGGATGGGCACCAGTGTGGCAACCATTGGTGTCTCGTTCGGAGTAGTTTTGTACCGTTTGGGAATATATAATTTGGAAGTATCAACTATATACTTTAAAATATACTTGTTTTTGAAAGGTAAGCTAGAATCGATGCTAATACCAGGTACTATTATGTCCACTACCTGTATCAAAAATCGAATGGATAATAGGGCTTTCTCTACTTCTTTAAGTGTTAGATTGGCTTCCATTCCCATCAGTAGTTATGAACACGTTTCAGTTTGGTCTCATAATATATATATATATATCATTTATTTCGTACTGTTGTACAATCAAATATAATGGTGCAAGTTACAAATAACCAACAGTGCAAAGATTTGAGTGGATGACATCAAATTGACATTAATTCACACATATGTCATGAATAAAATCGTTCATATCATTAAAATGATCATCAGATAGATGTAGGGCACCATCTCTAATAAGACATAACTCACGAACTGTATTACCAATAGAGGCACATTCCTCGTTACACATAAACGAGCTCAAGAGATCTTTCTTCAAACTATGTAAGTTCAATTGGGTAAAACGGTTATCATCCAAATTAAGTTTGTACATTAGTTTTCTTCTGTTGACACCCACAGCAGTATTTGAATATTGACATAATTTAGCACAATTTGATATCACTACAAAGAGCACCATGATAGAAGGTGAGAAAACGACTCAGCAGTTGCGATTCGATGCATTGTTTACCAACAAGATGTTTCAATATTACCCGATGTGTCATCATAGGTACATTCCATACCCTACGAACACATTTCCGCCAGGCTGTATATAGTCTCTCTATGTCACCACTGTCTAATTTTATCAGACTACATCCATAAAAACTGGTACAATATGTGTAAAAAAGGTGACACTTAACTTCGGAATTACAGTATTTGAAACGGGACAAAACACGATTAGTTCGACATATAAGATCATTGACACAATTATTGACAGCACAGGAGTTACTTCCTATGCCTAAGGGATGACCAAGATGAGTTACACGTTGGTGTATCACAATTGGTTCGCCACCGAACTTTAAGCTACATATCTGCGATTTAGCATTATACACTATAAGTTGCGTTTTCGATAGATTAAACTTAACTGAATATTCACACCCAAATTTCTGACAAACATCAAGCATGTTTACTATTGCATGTCGACAAAGACATGAAGAGGGAGTCGCACACTGCAGGAAGTCAACCGTGATGGGAATCTATAATGTCAAGTAAAAGCCACATAATTTCGTATAACAACTTATATAAGCCAAGAAACTGAGAACAGTGAGAAAAGCGTCCTCATTTTTTTTATCAATCCTACTATTCCGAGGAAACTTGTCAATATCTTTTACAATTAATTCCTACAATCAAGTTGACTCAGGTCCCACGATACCACTCCAATCAGTCCTACATACGTCATGCTCTTTGCTACATGTTTTTTATGACATTGAGGAGTGTTTAGACAAGTGATAATGTGATATCATATCAACATTTGCTCGTCATTTGGGACTTTCGCATCCACAGTCCTCGCTCTATGATACCAATTATGGGAGAAAAATGGATGTTATTTGCAAGTTGCCCACTGTGAAATTACTCTCCATGTATCACCAGTAGCTTTCTGATGAACTTCCATGTTGAAACCCTCAACATCACACTATTACCAACGCATGCTCCTAAAATATCAAGACAAGAACCTAACTTTTGCTACCAACTGGGAGAAATGACATTTTGCTCAAAATAAACGAGTGAAATTGTTCATGTAAATTTATCGGACTTTTCCAAGTGACTGTACACTTGCAGAGAAATCGGTGTAAGTTCCAGAGATATATAGTTTGCTGTGACTTACGCTGATTTTGGGTTTTTCGTTGAGGGGATGGCTCTTTTTTCACTTCTTTCCACAGCCGGTTTGTTTTGATACAGTTGATAGCCTGCAGAGAAGAATGTCGGGCGAAAAGTGTTGAGATTATATGCCTTCATTCAAGATCTGTAATTACCTCAATAGCTACTTACTTCTTCTATAGAATATGGTCAGCTTTTTGTGATTGGCTAGATCTATATAATATATGAAAAGCAAAGGCTAGAATAGCTAACTTTATCAGTGTCTGATAAATATCATGCCTAGTATCCCATAGAGTATTTGGTGGTTGAATTTCGGACACAATAAAATAATAACCTGATATTACCTTTGAGACCAGTAACTGTTGTACTTGTGGGATTTGGTGACAATGTCTATAAGCCTGAAATCAGTTCGATGTTTTGTGACTGGAGTAGATAGTTTTCAAGACTCATTAGACAAGAGACCATACATGATACAGTGAATTTACTCATTTTACCTTGTGCTTTTTTCTGAGATGCATCTTACATTGTCTGTCAAGGGGCCGCGAACGGTGCATGGAATCAGTTTTCCAACCTGCATCTAGTTCTTGATTGGCGGAATCATATAGAGATCTCTAATTGCTACAAGTAACCTGCACATCATTTCGGCTGATAAGGCAAATACCTAGTATAGCGAGGCATTGCTGCGATTGATGTTATGATCGTTCGTTGTGGATGAAGCACAGAGCGACTGAAACTGTACAAAGCATTGTAAGCCACAACGGCAGGCAATGACAAATATTGACAATCTTGCTTGGATAACTGGTGAATCTGCATAGCACTGAAAATATACTGACCGTGTCACGCGCTGGTGGCGTGCCTTGACGCTTGTGTGGCCATGTGTGAGACTGGTCTTTTTCAATGGTATTCTACAAAGTGGATTATTTAACCTTCTCGTGATCGAAGGAATTATTACAGAACTCTTAGGAATAGAGTGATGTGAATTATGGGTGAATGTGTCTCGTCTCATCAGCACTTCACAGAGAAAACCCTCAGGTAAACTGTTCAGAAATGTGGTTTATATTTGGATAAATCTGTATTGATTATAACCTGGGATGTATAGGAATAGCACTCCCTATGATGGAAGCGAAATGAAGCAAGATCACTAGTTCAAGTTTATATTACAGCATATCATTGAAAAATACCAACACCCGGGGAAATATCGTCATTATTTGCTGTGGAACCGTATAGCATACATAGGTGTGCAGCCATTGCGTCGGCATAGATGTACTTTGCCACCTGGAGAAAATAAAATGCTTACTGTAAACCCATAGCCAAACATAGACTCCTCGGGTGAATCGAGTTCTCAATACCATTTCGGTCCACTACATCATCTACTTCATTGCTCCTCTTCCCAAGTGTACCGTCTATAGTTGCATGGAATCAACTGACATGGCTTTGAGCAAATTCACGAAGGGGGCATCAATCCAACAGCCTTATTAGCTCTCTATTTTACAGAGATCTCCTTCCAGTTAATGGGATGTTTGTGATCGATTTCATGCTGGGTCACCCAGGACACCAAACCAATTTGATTTGCTTGAAAATGTACTCACGAAACAGTATTGAATTAATGTTCGCCATAGGTCAGAAAGAAGTTTTGAAATGTACTGAAAATATTCTGTAATGTTAAATGTGTTTAAATGTCTGTGTTTCAAATAATATTGCCATTTCCACATCAACATTAGGAATATATTTCATTTAAAATAAGAATCACATCATCTGACGTGTATTCTGTCAAGAAATTCATTGATAGTTATGACATCTGTAACGATAATATTTTCAGAACCGTATAAGTATTTTAACGTGTGATTCCCCGATTCCTCTAGTAGGAACTTCTAGTTGTGTCTAGACATCACATCATCAGGTAACACATGTTTGTAATTTGGAATATGGTGATATCATGGAACTCCCTCTGTGTCATTCCATGATATTGTGTTGGACGTTGGGTTCTTATCCACCAAAAGCTGATCAATGTAATATTTATTAAGTACATTTATTACATTCAACGGTTTCAAACGAGTTTTGCCTCCATCAGGATACAACATTCATTGCAGTTGTTGACTATCAACACGGACTTATCCCAATTATGATTATATCTACATATTGGCATGGTAATTCGCCAAGCTCAGGGCAGATATGGTCATAGAAACATAATTCTGGTTTTGCTCTGATATATGTTTATACGCCAGGCTATATATACAATTGTCGAGTGATTTAAAAGTCCCACTGGTACCGTAGTGACGTGTGCAGCTTGTGCGTGCTGCTCACTGCAATGGCCAGCAATCTGCTCAGACAACAAGTGTCCCTCAGCCAATGTCTGGGTAGGATCTCATTTATAAACGGCGGGGATGGCTTGTAACGGGACAATCGTGCCTAGGTATTGCGAATATGGCTGCGGATGGATCAATTTCCTTCTTGATCTCGATATAACGTTTCCAAACTGGAATTCAGCTTCATAGAATAGTTTGAACATTCCTTCCGGAGAAAAGGTTTTGGATATTGGATTAAGATTTTGCATGTACAGATTATGCGGATTCGGATATTACCCATGTGCAAGGTGAGGTTTGTGGTGTTGACTGGTGTATTTTATTGCCTTTCACGTGGATTAATCATATATGGTTGTCTGGTGCATAACTGCTTCCTTATTTTAGATCAGTGGTATATGTGATATGTTAGGTTCTTTTTTAATTATCAGGTATTCAAATGAATTGACATGTTCCTAGTTTTAGTAGTCGCATGGGCAAACTGTGTTCCATTCATATGTGATATCACTGCAAAAGGTCCTAGAATCATTATGATTCCTAAAATATGTTCAAAAACACAAACAGTATTCGTTCTTGTAGTTACCACTGTTTTTTAAAATATTATAAATGATAATAAAGCACGATTGATAATATTCCCACATGATGAGAGATGATGAGAACATTAGCTAGACTTTCTATATCTGTCTAGTAGTATTCAAGGTTCCTCAGTGGCAGGTCAAAAAGCTTTCAAGAGTCTGAACATGGGGATTAGCTTTCCGTCTTGTGCGCTGGCACCCTCGAGTAAGCTGCGATTCTCCCTCGTGTGGATCAATAAGGAAATTCGTCAGTGTTCTAGGAGGATGCGGAAGATAGTTCATATTTTGGATGCATCATTTCAAAGCTGGGAATTCATTAAAGCCAACTTAATTGCAAATATTGGCATCATGAACAACGATTAGGAACAATAGGGAATTATTTTGATGGCTTCTGGCAAAACATTGGTTTGGATGCCATGTTGCTCGATAAGGGTTTTTGATGGAGATCAACATTTTAAGGACTAATTATAAAAAAAATAGTCAAGGAATATTCAATATACTATGAGGAATTCAACTGCAAGTAATTGCAATGGCATGAACTCATTAAGAATACGGTATCAAAAAGGGTGCAAAATAGATATATAACAACATATTCGGACGACGGTGACGTTGACTTTGTCAGGCTCAGTACTGTCATATATCTGGTGCGTTTGGTACCATGGGTAACTGCACAGCATTTCTGAATCTCCTACCAGGATATTTTTCAAACAGGTAAGCTAGGCTTTATATGTTTTAGTAGACATGGTAGAGTTTGGTATTTGTTTACAATTTTCTAGTATCGTAACTACATTCCCAGACATTCGGTACCTTCCAGATTGTAAAACGAATACTAACAAAGAATAATAATTAACTTAAACGTGTTTAGTTCGTTGGTATAACAACCTTGTCAGGGTGCTTATTATATTATGGTGTAGAGCATCATTGAAACCGCCAGTGAAGAAAATCCAATATGGCCTCCTTGTCAGGGTGCTTATTATATTATGGTGTAGAGCATCATTGAAACCACCATGAAGAAAATCCAATATGGCCTCCAAAAACGCGCATTTTTGTGTCAGCTCTAAACAACATTTCTTTCATGGGCTCAGTTCATCCACTGTACACCACCAGAAATCCCACACACTGATGTACCGTTTGAAACATATTTCATGTGATAGTATATGGCTAGGAATATTATTTCTGTGCTTCTAGAGTTTGGGCACCTTTGGGCAAACCCGGGAAAACATGATTGAACCTGCATCTAGTTCTTGATTGGCGGAATCATATGGATATCTCTAATTGCTACAAGTAACCTGCACATCATTTCGGCTGATAAGGCAAATACCTAATATAGTGAGGCATTGCTGCGATTGATGTTATGAGCGTTCGTTGTGGATGAAGCACAGAGCGACTGAAACTGTGCAAAGGCACTGTAAACCACAGCGGCAGGCAATGACAAATATTGACAATCTCGGTTGGATAACTGGTGAATCTGCATAGCACTGAAAATATTCTTGACCGTGTCACGCGCTGGTGGCATGTCTTTCACGGCCATAACTGTGTGAGACTGGTCTGTTTCAATGGCATTCTACACAGTGGATCCCATATTTAACCTTTTCGTGATCGAAGGAATTATTACAGAACTCTTGGGAATAGAGAGGACTTGTCTTGAATTATGGGTAAATGTGTCTCGTCTCATCAGCATTTCACAGAGAAAACCCTCAGGTAAGCTATTCAGAAATGCGGTTTATAATTGGATGAATATGTATTGATTTTAACCTGAGATGTATAGGAAGAGCACTCATTATGGTAGAAGCTTGATGAAGCGAGATCACTAGTTCAAAAGTATGGCACAGCATACTGAAAAATACCAACACCTGGGAATCGTCGTTAAAAAAACCGACAACCGGGAATCGTCCTTATTTGCTGTGATAAATGGAACCATACAGCATACATAGGTGTCCAGTCACTGCATTTCAGTGCTACTTCTCGTTTCGGCATTGATGTGTCAAATGATGGAAGTAATATACTTACTGCAAACCCACAGAAACCATACAGAATCCTCGGCTGATCCGAGTTCTCAATACCATTTCCATCCACTACATTATCTACTTCCTAACTCCTCCCAAGTGTACCGTGTATAGATGCATGGAATCAGCTGACATGGGGCAGCTTTGAGCAAATTCACATAGGGGTCATCAATCCAACAGTCTTAGCAGCGTCTATTTTACAGAGATCTGCTTCCAATTCATGGAATGTTTGGTATCGATTTTTTGCTGTCACTGGGTCACCCAGGGCACGAACCAATTTGATTTGCTTGAAACTCACGAAACAGGATTGAATGAACATTCGCCATAGGTCAGAAAGAAGTTCTGTGTTGTTAAGTGTGTTTAAATGTCTGTGTTTCAAATAAAATTGCTATTTTGACATCAACATCAGGAATATATTTCATGTAAAATAATAATTTATTCTGTCAAGAAATTCATTGATGGTTATGAATTTTGTAAGGATAATATTGTTAGAGCCGTAGCGTAAAGTGACCAGTAGTCGTACTGGGACCAGTGCTCGTACAGTCAATAAAATAATCAAATTATGACAGACACATTTTTTTTATGATTCTGCAGACATAAAGACGAATGGGGGTAAATTTACATGGAAACAAAAAATTCCAATTTCACATCATGTCAGCAGCTCGTACGACACATTTCATTGAGTGTACTGTATGAGCACTGGTCCTAGTACGAGCACTGGTCACCATACTATATAAGTATTTTAACGTGTATTTTTCCGATTGCTCTAGTAGAAACTCTGAGCTATGTAACACGATGTCTCCTGGATATTCGTATTCTAGTTGTGTCTAGACATCACAGCACCTTACGGAATATTGCCCCAGGTAACACATGTTTATAATTTGGAATATGGTGATATCATGGAACTCCTTCTGTGTCATTCCGTGATATTGTGTAGGTCTTTGGATTCTTATCCACCAAAAGCTGATCAATGTAATATAATAAAGTACATTTATTACATTCAACGGTTCCAAACAAGTTTTCCCTCTATCAGGATACAACATACCTTGCAGTTGTGGACTATCAACAAGGACTTATCCCATTTATGATTATATCTACGTATTGGCATGGTAATTCGCCAAGCTCTGGGCAGATATGGTCATAGAAACATATTTCTGGTTTTCTCTGATATATGTCTATACGCCAGGCTATATAGATACAATTGTCGAGTGATTTAAAAGTCCCACTGGTACCGTAGTGACGTGTGCAGCTTGTGCGTGCAGCTCACTGCAATGGCCAGCAATCTGCTCAAACAACAAGTGTCCCTCAGCCAATGTCTGGGTGAGATATCATTTATATACGGAGGGAATGGCTTGTAACGGGACAATCGTGCCTGGGTATTGCGAATATGGCTGCGGATGGATCAATTTCCTTCTTGGTCTCCATATAACGTTTACAAACTGGAATTAAGCTCGATAGAATAGTTTGAACATCCCTTTTGGAGAAAAGGTTTTGGATATTGGATTAATATTTTGCATGTACAGGTTATGCGGATTTGGATATTACCCATGTGCAAGGTGAGGTTTGTGGTGTTGACTGGTGTATTTTATTGCCTATGACATGGATTAATCATATATGGTTGTCTGGTGCATAACTGCTTCCTTATTTTAGATCAGTGGTATATGTGATATGTTAGGTTCTATTTTAATTATCAGGTATTCAAATAAATGGACATGTTCCTAGTTTTAGTAGTCGCATGGGCAAACTGTGTTCCATTCATATGTGATATCACTGCAAAAGGTCCTAGAATCATTATAATTCCTAAAATATGTTCAAAAACACAAACAGTAATCGTTCTTGTAGTAACCGTTGTTTTATATTATTAGTGATAAAAAGGCATGATTGATAACATCCCCACATGATAGTAACGAGAGGGGATGATGAGAACATTAGCTAGACTTTCTGTATCTCTCTGGTAGTATCCAAGATTCTACAGTGGAAGGTCAAAAACCTTTCAAGAGTCTGAACATGGGGATTAGCTTCTCGTCTTGTGCGCTTTCACCCGCGAGTAAGCTGCGATTCTCCATCGTGTGGATCAATAAGGAAAATCGTCAGTACTCCAGGAGGAGCAGAAAAGATAGTTCATATTTTGGATGCATCGTTACGAAACTGGAAAATTATTTAAGCGAAACTTATATGGATATTATTGGCATCATGAACAACGATTAAGAACAACAGGGAATTATTTTGATGGCTTCTGGCAAAACATTGGTTTGGATGATATGTTTTGATGCCCGATAAGGGTTTTTGACGGGGATCAAATATTCTAAGGACTAGTAATAGAAAAAATAGTCACGGAATCTTCAATATACTGTAAGGAATTCAACTGCAAGTGATTGCAATGGCAACACGAACTCATTTAGAATAGCGTTTCAAAAAAAGGGTGCGGAATAGATTTTAATTCGGAAGACGGTGACGGTGACTTCGTCAGGCTCAGTATCGCATGTACCTGGTACGTGTAGTGTACCATGGGTAACTGCACAGCATTTCTGAATCTCCTACCAGGATATTTTTCAAACAGGTAAGTTAGGCTTTATATATTTTGGTAGACATGGAGTTTGGTATTCGTTCACAATTTTCTAGTTTCGTATTCACATTCCCAGACATTTATTTGGTACCTTCCAAATTGTTAAACAAATACTAACAAAATATAATAATTAAATAAAATGTGTTCAGCTCGTTGGTATAACAACCTTGTCAGGGTGCTTATTATATTTTATTATGATGTAGAGCATCATTGAAACCGACAGTGGATAGGCTCTAGTGTGGCAACCATTGGTGTCTCATTCGGGGTATTTTTGTTCCACTTGGAAATATATAACTTGGAAGTATAAACTATATACTTTAGAACATACTTGTTTTCGAAAGGTAAGCTAGAACGGATGCTATAATCAGGTAAAAATATGCCCCTTACCTGTACCCAAAATGGAATGAATAACTGGCACTTCTCTAATTCTTGGTATGCTAGATTGGCTTCCATTCCAACCAGCAATTTATTAAATTCACAACTTGGTTCCACCAGTGTATCATAAAGACATGAATGGGGAATCACACACTGCAGGAAGTCAATGGTGGGAATCTATGATGGCAATAAAAAGCTACCTAGTTTTGGTTTTCAAAATGTACAACTTACATAAGGAAAAAAAAAGTATTTCGGTCCTGATTATTGGGGTCCCCGAAAAAATGATGCGGCTGCGCGATCTTATTCCCTAAAATTGGCTGCTGGGGAATGATCCGGTCAAATATTACCCATTTGGCCTAACCAGAACCATTTTTTTCACCTAAGCTAATAAAATGACAATACCAAGAATATTGTACTCCTGTGAATTTTCCATCAATACAACTATTCTAAAGACACGTGGCAATAGCTCCTACCATTAATTCTTAGAATCAAATTAAATCAGGTTGACACCACTCCAATCAGTCCTACATACGTCATGCTGTTCGCTACATGTTTTTTATGACGTTGAGATGAGTTCAGCCAAGTTATAACGTGATACCCTACATCAACATTTGCTCGTCATTTGGAACTTTCGCATCCACAGTCCTCGCTCTATGATACAGATTACGGGAGAAAGATGGATGTCGTTTGCAAGTCGCTCGCTGTGAAATTGCTCTCCATGTGTCACCAGTAGTTTTCTGATGAAGTTCCATGTTGAAACCCTAAACATCACACTATTTATAACACATGCTTCAAATATCAAGACATGAATAAAGCTCTACTACCTACTGGGAGAAACGACATTTTGCTTAACATAAACAAGTAATGGTTGAGGCCATTCATTATTTTCAACTATGAAACACTGTGTGAAGATTTGCTTTACATTTATCAGTGTAATTTATTCCATTGAACAGGTTGTATTGGTGGTAATATTTTGAAGCATACATTTATACACTTATCATAAACTCAGCAGCCCTTTTGGCTTTCGATTGGGTATTATGAACTTATCATACACCTTGGGGTGTATGGGTTTTTTTTTTCAATTTCAAATTGTTTTTGCAGATTGTTGGGCAGTTGTGTACTGATTCCATCCAAACACCTACCATATATTTCACACATTGTCTGGCCCTGACGATGCCAGGTACGACTTTGGCTGTGAATATTTGGTAGGGCTTCGTTTTTCTCTGGAAATGTTGCATTCTAGGTTTGTTGTTTTCATCACCAAGATCTGGTGTCATTGGTGGCATTGATTGACAGGTTAATACATACTTTCTATACAGGTTCAACCTTCATCACTAACAACAGATGTTGCAGTGGTTAACTCACAACACGGACTTATCCCAGTTATGAATTTGTTTTCATATTGGTATAGTGATTCTGAAACTGGCGGATATAGGCATAATTTTGGGATATGTCCATATCCCATGCTATATATGTGCTATTGTCGAGTGACTACAAGTCACCCTGGTGCAGGAGTGACGTGTGTAGTCTGTGCGTGCAGCCCACTGCAATAACCAGCAACCTGTCCAGGCAACAAGTGTCCCCCAGCCAATGTCTAGGTAGGATCTCATTCATATAGGGAGGGAATGTTGTTGCGGGACAATCGTGTCTAGGTATTGCAAATGTGGCTGCTGATGGATCAGTGTCCTTCTCGTGACGGTGTTATCACGGTCTCGATATATCATTTCCATTCTGGAATTCAGCTCCATAGCAGATTTGAATATCCCTTTTGGAAAAAAGATTTTGAAAATTGGATTAATATTTTACATGCACAAATTATGCGGATTTGGATATTACCCATGTGCAAGGTGAGACTTTTGTGTATGTTTTTTTTTTGCGTGTAATGTAAGCAACACATGTTTCATTGCGTATTTATTGCGAGTCGCGGTCTCGAGATATCCAGATTTTGCGTGTACAGATTATGCGGATTTGGATATTACCCGTGTGCAAGGTGGGGCTTCTGTGGTGTGTTCGATTGCCTACATGTATGTTGTTGAGTAATACTGATTACGCAAGCCATAAATTCATCGTCCATGGTTTGAAATGCTTCCTTATTTTCCAATGGTGGGTTCAGATGATTTGTTTTCATTTTGTGGATTATCAGGTGAACAACTATATATATACAAAGTACATGTTCCCAGTAGCAGTCGCATGGACGAACTGGGTCTCATTGAAAATAATTTAAACTAATTTTCCTGAAAGATAAGCTGGAGCCAATAAGTCAACATTAAATAGTGTGCATATCGAGATTCATCCCGAATTGATAAGGCAACTAGGTTTTCTATTTCTCTGTATGTTAGATTGGCTTCCATGTCCATCAGCCATTCGTAAAACGTCGCAATTTTCTTCTACAAGTATATTCTAAAGACGTGAACGGGGGTTACACACAGCAAGGTTAACAGTCGTGGGAGTTATTGGAAGAATATTGTCAAAAAATCAACGGGTGCAATATTGTATTCGGATGAACACATTGACTTCTGTGTGACACAGTAATAGAATGATATCAGCATGTGGAATAGTATAAATATTACTCTGGGCTTATGAACATTTAACATACTGCTTGCCTATGTGTCTATTATATAAGGTATGCGTTATGTCAAAATAAGAACGCTCATCTGCAAATAAAGCACTGCATGACCTCAAACAAAGTACAGCTTGACTGTATTCGACATAGTACGAGCGCTAATAAAGATGTTCTTTATTTTCGCGATGGCACTCCGTCTCATTCTTTACCTAATACATATAAGTAACGTACATACCCACATATAAACACTGATGAAACATGACTGAACAGACAACTATTGCCACAATGTTAGGTTTTGTAAATAATATAACTTAATTGCATTCCTGTGTTCGTTCTCATATGAACACAATAGATTATTTACGTGAGTAGGGCGAATTGGACGATACATTTGGTGGTCCTGCTGTATATGGTTCGTAATAACCTATGAATTATTGATGCATAGTAAATGACTGTTCCTGAATAATGGTTAGATTTCACCGGTTACGTAACAATCAAGTCTTCGATATTCATTGCCAAATTCATATTTAGCATGATTGTCTGGAAATGCGTCTGTTTGGACAGTTTGGGTCTAGTGTGAATAATGAATGCTGCTGTACATTTCGTGTGCTGTAAGTTATGATGATGCTGTAAATTGCGATTATTTACGATTGTCGATTACCACGTAATAAAGTGGTAAACAATTACAAATCTGGCTGAACTCCAGTCACTCCTGTCTACGTCGTCTAATGTGCAGAGAGATATGTTATTCACAACGATGTCGTTGAGGTGACTTTAAACAAGTTCATAACGTGATACCATACATCAACAATTACTGCTCATTTGGGAATGTCACCTCCACAATCCAGTCGCTGTCTGATACCAATTTTGGAAGAGAAATTGGTCGCTCACTGCGAAATTGTTGTCATATGTCATCATTAGTCGTCTGGGGAGTTCCATGTGGAGACTCGAAGTATCACACAATTACCAACGCACAAACACCGAGACATTGGAATAGCTCTGGCTCCTTATGAGAAAGAACTCTGTTTAAATTACTAACTACGTATTGTTTATGCACGATGCTGTGAAGATATTCTATACCGATTCTTTTAAGGAGGAAGGTCCAGAAACATCAGTTGGAAAACAATCTGAAATAATTCGAAAAAGATTGTCTGCCATACATGTATACCATACCAGGATGCAATGTACCCTCGATTTTCATCAAACATCTATTTAGGCAAATGTTTGTTGACAAATGTCAAGGTCTGCAACCTAAATGAGGACGTCCCTGGAGTAGGTTATACGCGCCCTTTTTCTAGACCATACACACGTCAGTGGCTCATTGTCCCTAAGGTGAGACGTGGGCTGTCAGTTCCGTGTTGGTGATGGGAATTGTAGGGCGGATTTCAGGATCCATTGTGGTGAACATGTACGTGCTTGTTTGTGTGCGTGTCACTCGTTTGTGTACTGAAGAATGGGGAAATGAGTGGCAAAACCCGAATGATACTAGTAGTGTCAAAGTCAAAACCCAGTTGAAGATCACCTACACCTAGCCAGATGAGTGTGAGATCATGTGCTTTGGAGATCCCTGCTCCGAATCGATAGGTCCTTATTTGGTTTTGACAAAAATGACACAATTTGAAAAAGTGTGAGTTAGAATTTTCTAACCAATCTCCTGATATTGTAGCAGAATTTATCATCCAATACCACTCGACACTCTACTGACAGTTGTTTCGTCATTGAAGATTAAAAATGTGCCAGACGGATTAAATATGGTATACATTCAGTGGGTGAGTAGTATTAACAGAGTAAGGTGCGCTACTTGGGCCAAAATTGCTAACCATAAATCTCCATATTTTGCCACTCAAGTGTCTGGAGACGTGATAAAGCAATGGTGAGCAGGATTTATCGCAAGGTGAATCGTCTAGTATTTCTTGTATATGGAGTATATTCAGCATCGCCTTTGGTATCCCCATAGTGAACATATTCATGGATCAGCGGTTTGACACTAGAGGAAAGCCAAGTCAACATTGGTTCAATTCAGAAGTTATTGAAATTATATTGTCAAAACACAACTATAAACCAGCTCAGTGTCCAATTGTGAATATTAAAATCCAGAAATGGCAAATATCCGAACCATGTAATTGCCCGCACTTCGAGGCTCTATTATACTTAGTCACAATGCGCACATTCACCCCAGTTAGAACACAATAAGTCCGCCGATTTGGAGAATGAGAAAAGCTCCTTCGAGGTAATTGGGTGACAAATGTTATCGTCCTGGTGTCCAAGACTTAAGATGGCACCACTGCTGTTCCCAGCACCCTTGATTGTAAATATTGTTTGATGGTCCTAAATTGTACCACCACGATGTAATGCCTCGCAGTGGTGTGCGTAGTTTAAAATCGCGTACTTTACGAATTATCCATGATACTGAAAATGATCAGAATAATGAGCTGTAGCACTACATCTCAGCCACTGACACCATAGTAAAGTACATATGATGAGAGTATATGAAAAACGTCTGAAGCAAGACGCTTGACTACTCACAATTCATACACATGGTAGCAGGCTAATTAAATAATTAATCAATTGTCTCCGTTAGTTCACATCTCCCACGAGATGTTGACCGCCAATTCGTCCAGCGCTATAAGCTTGCTTCTTAGGAGGCTTTCTCCCAAAACGCTGCGTAGTTACTGTGGCCAACAATCAATAGACATTGTCATAGAATAGTCTATTCACTTCGCTGCTGTAGTCTGAAGAGGCTCTTGAGACTTGTGAATACTGATTCAATTACTAGTTTTGGAGGGTGAATGGTGTAGGCGATGACACGATGAGCGGATAGAGAGCCAGCCAACATGACATACAGTATGTTTTCACACCTCACAAATATCCAGAGTTGATTTTTTATGCATTGTCTCCACATCAAAAGTATAGAAGAAAACATCATGGGACCTTCAGTGCAAAATGACCTCCTACATCGCTTAGACTATGCAGTTGCTCACTTTCATGCAATATCATAATATCATAGGATCATCAACCTGGTGATGCTACTGACCCCAGTTACATCCAACTATATTATAACTTCGATTACAGAGAATGTGAGTATCAATCTATTACCACCAATACAGTGAGATTTGGTGATGCCAATAACAAACGAAAAATACAATATTTTGCAATAGAAACAAAGCTCGATCAAATAGTTTATCCAAAGACACACTGGTGTCATCAGGGGCAGACAGTGTGTTAAATGTAGTTGTTTCTACTGTACACCTGATGGAATTAGTATACAACTGCCCAACAACCTATGAAAACAATTTAGAAATACGAAACAAACCCCATGGAACAGATATATGACAAGTACATAAGTACCTAACCACAAGCCCGAAGGCTACTGAGTTGATGGTATCCTCGGGGACAGATTTAACGTCCGCCAGCAGTGACACCGACTCAGTGGTATGAATGTGAGTATCAATCTATTACCACCAATACAGTGAGATTTTGATGATGCCAATAACAAACGAAAAATACAATATTTTGCAATAGAAACAAAGCCCGATCAAATAGTTTATCCAAAGACACACTGGCGTCATCAGGGGCAGACAGTGTGTTAAATGTAGTTGTTTCTACTGTACACCTGATGGAATTAGTATACAACTGCCCAACAACCTATGAAAACAATTTAGAAATACGAAACAAACCCCATGGAACAGATATATGAAAAGTACATAAGTACCTAATCACAAGCCCGAAGGCTACTGAGTTGATGGTATCCTCGGGGACAGATTTAACGTCCGCCAGCAGTGACACCGACTCAGTGGTATGAATGTGAGTATCAATCTATTACCACCAATACAGTGAGATTTTGATGATGCCAATAACAAACGAAAAATACAATATTTTGCAATAGAAACAAAACCCGATCAAATAGTTTATCCAAAGACACACTGGCGTCATCATGACATGATCAACGGTTTATCTGAACCGTATATGTATTGCGTATACGGTATCGATTGTGTATATATACACATTTTATATGAAATAAAACTAAAATAATGTTTATTCTGACATGCACAGTGTTTTTTTTTAATATGGTGTAATGTAAATATACGTGTGTCCAAAGACTTGACTCTCATTTTGATATTGAAGAACGCTCTTCAATATCTTCATACAGAAACAGCTCTCTTAGTTTCCGACGATGTCCTAGCGCTCCACGGGACTTATAGAAGGCTTCACAATATGACGAAAAAAACGGCCAGATTTTGGATTTGGAAACCGTCCGGTTGGAAAAACGTCCGGAATGTCGTGATCTGACGTCATTTGAAATGTATTTTTAGTTCTCGCATGTGCAGCCGCCACTCTATATTTGCAAAAGAAACCGTCTGCTGTCATTGATATGTGTTCGTATGGAGTCTCTGGGAGTCCAAATGACCTATTTTATTGTCACCCTCCTGTAAGATTTAGCACCCATGAACCTCGAGACTCTTCAGTCCTCATGCAGGGGAGATAAATATTTATAAATAGATATTCCAAGTGAATATTTGAGGTAAGCTATTATTTCTGGACTTGGTATTTGTCTTGGAAAGAAGGCTAAAAAACTTTTATGTTGCATATTTTCCCCTAGTGTGTTTGAAGGTTACTGGAACACCTGTGCATTTTAAACAAGATATGCCACATCTAGAAAAATACACCCCAGGTGGATCGGACAAACATCGTGATTGGTTTGAACAAAAAAAGATGTTTGCATTATCAGATCATATATAATTACTCATTTATATGGTTCAGAACTTAAGGGGGAAACCCAAGAAAAACAACGATGGAGTCTTGCTGATATCATAAGCGTGTTGTCATACATGTACGATGCATTGTATGGGCAGTTTCCTCTCGAATAGGGCCAAATGCAATCGCCGTCAAATCGGTTGCTCTCCACTTGATTTGGCATTTATTGGCAGACGGAATGACTTTAGGTTAAGAACATTAAATTGGAGTTGGATTACCTGGCTAGCTGTGTCCCAATCTCATTGGATGAACAATCTTTGGGCCCATTTGTCAAAAAGGATTGGTAGTGTTATATTTGTGATGCAGTGGAAGCCATGACTTCTGTGGCATACAATTCAGTGGTAAAGTAGTGGATTTGTTTCCCTTTAGCGTGGAAAGAGTTGAAACTGATTCCACATTCGGTGTAGATTTCTAGCAATGTATTGGATGATTTAATCTATAGTCTTAGAATCAATCGTTTCTGTCTGCTGCAGACAATCCATGTTCAATCTCAGCCGTTTCCCAAAATTCACACTATTACATCACACATGTTTCACACTGGCTGAGTATCAAAGTCTACAGACCCGCTCGGACGTATTACCCGACTACATGATAACCTCAGCAGACGGGTGATTATGTGGTGGTACCCGTGCAATCACTGCGGATATGGCAGCAAAGGCAAAATTTTTGTGTCTTTTGAGTGTGAACTGCATATAGATGGAACTCGAAACTGTAGGCTTCAGAGGGATAAAATACTTGAAATGTGAGTTAAACGTCAAAATACTAGTAGATGCCTGTTATTGCAACACGTGTGTATTGTTGAAATAGAATTGAATTTAAACTTCGTCGACTTTCTCAGCTCTGTTTAGATTGGACTTTCGGCCCAAGTATCATACGCTGCGCCTTAATACTACTCGTCCACTAAATGAATGTCATTTAATCTGTCTCTTACTTTTTTAATCCTTATTAAATATAGTGGAAGGCACAGGATATGATACTTGGGCCGGACTTTCTATCTTCATAATATTCACAGATAAAATCACCAATTGAAAAACGTCACATCAGACTATTCTGAAAATTTGAAAGGAGGTTACACACAACAGAGAGTCGACAGTCGTGGGAGTTATTGGAATTGTATTGTCAACAAGACAATGGGTGCAATATTATATAATGATGAAAACATTGACTTCTATGTGACACAGGGTTAGAATGATGGGGAAATGGTATGAATATTAGCATGGAATGAGCATATATATAAGCCACGTACATATCAACGTCTAAACATTTATGAAACATGGCTGGACAGACAATTGTTGCCATATTGACAGGCTTGTAAAAAAAAAATACAACAACGTAATTGCATTCATGTGTAGTTCAGTCTCATCACAATGGATCTGTTCGGGAAGTAAGGTGAATCGGACAATAAATTTTGTGATCCTAGTGTATATGGTTGATGCTTTTTCCTGAATATTGGTTAGATTCCTCCAGGTACGTCACAATAAAACTATTCATTGTAAAAACCCATGAACATAATGCTTCAAAAATGAGTCTGTTTGGACGATCTGGGTCTAGTGTGGATAATGAATGCTACTGCAAATCATGTGTGTTGTAAGTTAGCATGCTGTTGTGAATAATACATGTTTCTTATGAATACCATGTAAATTAATGATATCTGCGTATACAATAAACATCTGGTTGGACTCCAGTCACTCCTATTTTCGTCATGTAATGTGCTGAGAGAAATGTTGTTCACCAAGATCTTGATGATGCTAGTTTGAACAAGTTTATACCGTGATAACATACATGAACATTTACATACATGAGTGTGACCTTCACAATCCAGTAGCTGTATGATACCAATCAGGGAAGAGAAATTGGTTTCGAGTTGCTCACTGTGAAGTTGCTGTCCATGTGTTATTGGTCTTCCAAGGAAGTTTATGTTGAGATCCCAAACACCACAGTATTACCAATGTGTAACTGCAGACATCAACACATTAAAATGGCTCTGATAGAAACTACATTTGCCTATGTAATGGTTTGTAAAAAAAAAACCTATGCTTTTTAGTCTCTCTATACCTAGGTGTCACAATTACGAATTGTTATTTTGCCGCTGTTGTGTAACAAATCAACCCATAAATATCACAAACATTGCTTAGAACAAAATGAAACAATTCGAGAGAGACTGTCATCCACATACTACACCAGGATGCACTGTACCCTCGATGGTCACTAGACATCTATTTAGGCAAATATCTGTTGACAAATGTCAAGGTCTGCAACCTAAATGAGAACGTCCCTGGAGTAGTTTGTATGCGAACTTATCCCAGAGCACATACACACACTGATGGCTTATCGCCTCCAAGTTAAGACGTGGACTGCCAATCCTGTGTCGGTGATGGGAATTATAGGGCAGGTTGTGTTGAACATGTGTTGAACATTGTGTTGAACATGTGCGTGCTTGCTCATGTGTGTTGTTTTGGTCAGAAGCTTTCAGTAATAGTCAGGGTCTGACTGAAGAATGGGGAAATGAGTGGCCTGAATTTGGTGTGCTACATCCGTTGAAGATGTCTGCGAATATCTACAAACGGGCCAATACTATGAATAGCTATTGGAGCCATGGAAGTAAGGGGCAAAATCCGATTGATACTAGTAGTGTCAAAGTCAAAGCCCAGTTGAAGATCAAACATACCTAGCCAGATGAGTGTGAGATCATGTGCTCTAGAGATTCCTGCTCCGATGCGATAGGTCCTTATTTGTTTTAGACGAAAAATGACACAATTTGAAGAAAAGTTGTATTTTGGAGTTTGAACAAGCTCCTGATATTGTTGTACAATTTATCACCCAATACCACTCGAAACTCTACTGGCAGTTGTTTCATACCACGAAGAAAATTGCTAACCATAAATCTCCATATTTTGCCACTCAAGTGTCTGGAGACGTGATAAAGCATTGGTGAGCAGGATTTATTGCAAGATAATTCGTCTAGCATTTCTTGTATACAGAGAATGTTCAGCATCGCGCTTGGTATCCCTACTGAATATATTCATGGGATCAGAGGTTTTGACACTGAAGGAAAGCCAAGTCAACACTGGTTTAATTCAGAAGTTATTGAATTGATATTGTCAATAACACAACTATAAACCAACTCAGTGCCCAACTGTGAATACTAAATCCAGAAATGGCGAATATCCGAACCATATAATTGCCCGCACTTCCAGGCTGTATAACTCTTTGTCACAATGCACACATTCACCCTAGCTGGATCACAATAGGTCTGCCGATTTGGAGGAGAAGAAACTTCTTCGAGGTAATTGGGTGATAAATTTTATCGTCCTGGTGTCCAAGACTTGAAATGGCGCCACTGCTGTTCCCAGCACCCTTGATTGGAAATATTGTTTGATGGTCCTAAATTGTACCACCACGAAGAATGCCTCACAGTGGTGTGCGGTTGAATCGCGTGGGCCCACTTCACGGATTTTCATGATACTGAAAATGATCACTTTTGTAACTCATGATACTGATCATGATACTGAAAATGGACAAAGTCTTAATCCGTTTCATTGGTCTCAAATCATAAAATGGTAGCGGTCTAACTAAATTATTAATTGTTCATTTATTCACATCTCCCCACGAGATGTTGACCGCCAATTCGTCCAGCGCTATGAGCTTGCTTCTTGGAAGGCTTTCTCTCAAAACCCTGCGTAGTTACTGTGACCAGAAATCAATCGACATTGTCATAGAATAGTCTATTCACTTCGCTGCTGTAGTGTGAAGAGGCTCTTGAGACTTGTAAATACTGATTCAATTACTAGTTTTGGAGGGTGAATGGTGTAGGCGATGACCCGATGAGCGGATGGAGAGCCAGCCAATATGAAATACGGTATGTTTTCACACCTCGCAAATACCCAAAGTTGATTTTTTCCGCATTGACTCCACATCAAAAGTATGAAAGAAAACATCGTGAGACCTCCAGTGCAAAATGACCTCCTGCGTCGCTTAGACTGTGCAGTTGCTCACTTTCGTGCAATATCACAATGGCAGAGCATTAGTTACATCGTTCTCACCAACCTGATGATGCTATTGACCCCAGTTACATCCAATTATTATAACTTCAATTACAGCCGAATAACATGATCAACGGTTTATTTGAACCGTATATGTATTGTGTATACTGTTATTGTATCCATTGTATATATACATTTTACATGAAATGAAACTAAAATTAATTCTATCCTAACGTGCACCGTGTTGTTTAACATGGTATAAATGTAAATATTTGTGTGCCCAAAGACTTGACTCTCATTCTTATGTTGAAGTTCGCTCTTCAATATCTTCAATAACTTACAGAAACAGCTCTCTCATTTCTGACAATGTCCTAACGTTAGTGTTCCACGACACTTATAGAAGGCTTCACATCACGACAAAAAACGGCCAGATTTCGGAAACCGTCCGGTTGGTAAGACGGTCCGGAATGTCGTGATCTGACGTCATATGAAATGTATTTTTAGTCATCGCATGTGCAGCCGCCACTCTATAGTTGCAAAAGAATACGTCTGCTGTCGTTGATATATGATCGTATGGAGTCTCCGGGTATCCAAGTGACCTATTTTATTGTCACCCTCCTGCAAGATTTAGCGCCCATAAACCTCCGAGACTCTTCAGTCCCAGGCAGGAGAGATAGTTGCTTGTGAGGACAACTGTAAGGTTTCCCAAGTAAATATTTTAGGAATTTTAGTTTTTTCCGTATTTGATGTCTGTCTTAGATTGAAGTCTGGAGAATTTAATAATGTATATTATCCCCCAGTATGATTTGAAGGGCTCTGGAGCGCCTGTGCATTACAAAGTAAAAAAATAAATTGGATCTACTATAGTACACTGCAGATGAAGTGGACACACGCACATCGTGATTGGTAGGAAAGAACATATGATGTATGACTTGAAGTATGATTCAACTCAAATATAAGAACTCATAACTTACATGGTTCTGAACTTCAGAGAAAACTGTGTGCAGTGCAGTCCTGGTAATATCGAATATGTATTGTCGTACAATGCATTGTATGGACAGTTTCATCTCGAATAGAGCCAAATGCAACTAGCCGCCATATCGGTTGCTCTCCATGTGATTCGGTATTCATTGGCACGACCTGACGGAATGACCCTATGTTAAGAACAAGAAATCTGAGCTGGATTACCTGGCTAGTTGTGTCCCCACCTCATTGGATGAACAGTCTGTGGGCCTATATTTGTGATGCAATGGAAGCCATGACTTCTGTGGAATACAATTCAGTAGTAAAGTCGTGGATCCGTTTGAAACTGATTTCGCATTCGGTGTGTATTTCTAGCCATCCAATAGACAATTTAGTCTATGATACTAGAATCAATCTTTTCTGGCTGTTTACTGCAGACAACCCATGCTCCATCTCGGCCGTTTCCCCCATTTTGGACACCCTATTACATCACGAATTTTTTCACACTGGCTGAGTATTAAACATAGTGTCCAGCCCCTCTGGCTCAGAATGTATTGCCCGACTGACATAATAAACTCAGCAGATGGGTGTTTATGTGGTGGTGCCTGTGAAACCACTGCTGATTTGGCACCAGAGCCCTATTGGTGTGTCTTGTGAGTGTGGACTGCATATAGAAGGAACTAGAAACTGTAAGCTTCCGATGGATAGAATTCTTGGAAGGTGAGTTACATGTAAACATAGAACCACGTGCCTGGAATTTTGCTGAAATTGAATCGAATTGAAACGTCTTCGACTTTCTCATGTTCAGATTCATTGGCCTTTCAATCTTCATCATATTCACAGATACGACAGTCAAACATTGGAGAAAATGAACATTTGTGTAGGTTATTGAATTGGTTTCGTCATTAGAATAACTGGAATCACCTTAACGTTAATGTGCTGCAGTTCTATGGGAAAGGTTTACATGATTGTACAGTCACAACGCTAGTGTTACTTCTTCAGTTTCAGGAAACTTGGTATGAGCCACAGCAGCTATTCCAACTAATATGATTATCCAATTTCATAAATAGGTCCACCTATTATACTGAACTTATGTGCTTTTTGGGCTAAATTTGGTAAGAAATTGTATTGCCCTGGTGTCCCAAGATTTGGATTTGCTTCACTGCCTGTAGCAATATTCAAAACGAACATTTATGCTTCATCCATTACTGATAATATTGACTGATTGAACACAGTTATGTCATCAGCATATTACGGCTGAATAGAATGTTACTAATATCAGTCATCAATTATCCTACACACAAGGTTGGTGTCATGCAAATGAGCGTATTGGGAGCAATTCGGATTGGATATGGATAATAAATGATGGTGCAAAATCAGAACAATATATACATTGTTATGTCTCGGCTATAGCATAGACACATGTCTGGCCATTAAAGGGGGTTTCGCATACACGCTTCAAATGGTAACCTTATAAATATTAAATCCACCAATTAGATAGTTGTCACATGGTTGACTACCGTGAAAAACGTCCTCATGATAAAATAATATTGTTTGCATACGTTCCCAGCCTAGTCAGCCTGACCATCGATAAACACTTTTTAAAAAAGGACTCCTTACTATTTGCTGCTGCAATGCCGAGAAGTTGTCGATACTTGTAAATTTTAGTCTCATTACTGAAGAAGGATGGTGAGTTAACAAGCATGAAATTACAATTTTCACACGACACAAAAAGTTGATGTCATACAGAGGAACAAATTGAATTGTGCTTCACCACACGGACGTCATTAACGACGACGTTCTAGAAAATGAGGTGTTTATTTTGCATGCAAATATGTCTAGAATCAGATTATATTCATTCATAATGATACAACACTGGATATTTATTTTGTGTTATCCATTCGATTATACTTAATTGATTGACAAGTGAAGATCCATCATTATTTTTTTTCATAAAATCTTCGTGGGGCAGTCTGTTCCTTTGAAGTATATTATTTGAGCGATCTGTCCCAAATAATTCGGTCGGATTAATTTGGACTCAATGTTGTTCTTATATTTTGATGGGGTGCATTGGTGTTTTCACCAGTAGTCATATCTTCATGAGGTTTGTTTGATGTAATGTAATATAATAATGTAAACAGGCAGTACATACTCGATGTAAAAATATTGAAATACAACTTCTTTTACACATAGCTCATTAACGCGAATTTGCTTGCATATAATTTGTGTGCAGTTCATGTCGTTGAAAAGTTAGTATTGGTATGTGTGCTATAAACAAGTAATTCGATATTATTCATCACCTAATTGAAAGTGACACCCAAGAAACAATTGTTCCCTACTTAGATGAGAATTGCGAGCCATAAATCTCCATATTTTGCCACTCCAGTGTCTGGAGACATGACGAAGCACTGTTGAGCAAGATTTGTTGCCGGTAAATCCCACAACTTTCCACATTCTTTTATCATATTGGTTGTTTTGCCATATCTGTTATTATTTTCCTGTCGTCATTTGTCTGAGAAAGATTGGAGAAAGATTGACACATACCACACAGTGCCCTCGATGTGCACCAGGCATCTATTTCGATAAATGCTTGTTGACAAACGTCAAGGTCTTCAACCTAAATGGGGATGTCCCGGGAATAGTTTATATGCGCTCTTTTCCCAGAGCACATACACACACCAATGGCTCATCGTCCCTAAGTTAAGACGTGGGCTGGTTCCAAAGGAAGGAATAGATTGAGTAGATAGTCATAGCGATAATGTTTGATGTCTTCAGTTTGGAAGAAAAACTTTAGGACAGGAAACTCGGTATGAACCACAAATTCCAGCCCTTCATGTGCGTAAATCGTCACAGTGCAGTCATATTTTGGCATTATTCCGCCCTACGAGAAGACAAAAGGTCCATCTATTCGTGGAATGGATGTGCACCTTCGGGCTAAATTCAGTATCAAATTGTATTGCTCTGGTGTACCAAGGTTTAGAATTGCCTGACTGTCTGTGTAGGACGAACATTTACGCTTCATCCATTACTGGAAATATTGACTGATTGAACAGAGTTATGTCACCAGCATATCACGGATGAGTAAAGTGTTACTAGTACCTGTCATCAATTATACCCGACACACAAGGTTGGTGGATGGAAATGAGCGACCTGGGGGTAATTCGAGTTGTATATGGATAATAAATGATGGAGTAAATTATCATAACAATATATGCATTGTTATGTTTCACCTATAGCATAGGCACAGATATGTCTAGGTATTTTATTGTTGACCACAGTGAATATCTGGCCATTGAAGGGGGTTTTCATAGTTTCGCGTACATGCTTCAAATGGTAACCTTATTGGCCAGGGCGTCACGCTAGTTTCCTAAGTTTGGGTAAAAACAGACCCACGGTGGGTAGCCATGGGCGGCCCCGGTCCTGCTATCATTGGTTTCAAATATAGTGATCTCAACAAAAGGATCACAACACTTTCAAAAATAATATTTCTGAATGTCTCAATGAGGTTCACATTTTAATCTTCCGAATAAACGCAAATACTTTGAGAGTTTGCGATGTTTTGGGATGGTTTACCGTAATACATTCGCATACAGTAGCGCTACAAAAATATTGAGCTAAATTTCGGATGTTGGCAGAACAATTACAAAAGAAAGCCTTCTTTTGTAGTTTCCGACTTAAAAGTGATAACGTGTGATGAAAAATGTGGTTTTTACACCAAAATAGACGCCATGAACTATCAATTTGATCCAAAACAATGGGCAACATTAAAACCATTGGTCTAGATATGTTCTACTGTGTTTATTATATGGAGAATAATAAGAATTCAATCCATTAAATTGAGGCTATTAATCACACAAACTGTCCCATCCCAACATATTTCCGCTGGCCACAAAAATAATTCTTTCCACTGTAGGTTACTTGTGAATTTTTATTCCACCAATAAGATAGTTATCGCATAGTTGAATACTTTGAAATACCAAGTGCTATACGTTTCTTACAGTTCAGCCTAGTCAGCCCGACCATTTATCAACACAAATTTTAGACACGAATCTTCAATGTTTGCTGCTGCAATATTGAAAAGCGCTCGATACTAAGTCTTGTAAACTGTAATCCCATTACTGAGGAAGGACGGTGAACTAACAAGCATGAAATTACAATTTTCACACGACAGAAAAAGTTGATGTTACCCAGGAGCAAATGGAATTATGCACCACCACATCAACGACATCCATGATGAATCGCTAGAAAATGGTTCGTTTATTTCGCAAGCATATATGTTTAGATTCAGATTATATTCATTCATAATGAATCGCTGGATGCTCGTTTTGTGTCATCCATTGGATTATCCATAATTGATTGACAAGTAAAGATTAATTGTCATTATTTTTCATCAAATCATCATGGGGCAGTCTGTCACTTTGAGGTATATCATATAAGCGATCCATCCCGAAAATTTGGTTGGATTAAGGATGCTTATCAGTCAGGATCCATGCCTTATCAGCACAATTCTGGTATGTTTTGTTCGGCCTATAACTCTGCAGTTTTTTCATGGATTGTGCTGAAAATTGTTGCGTAGGTTCTATCCAAGACTACAAGGCTTGTCCAATGACCAGATTGAAGACCCAGTCCATATTCATACAGATCCTGAACGTTATACACCGCCAATCAAATGTAACTTACATAGAAAACAGACAGCGTTTTAGGGTACAGTTTCTTGACTATGGTTAGACCACATATCATAGAACAATAACCTACTGCCTGTTTTGGGATTTACTTCAACACTTGATGGGATTTTGATGGTCAAAATAGCAAGTTATACATCATTGGCATTGAAGATATACTGGGCAAAAGAAATCGATCATCAATCGCATAAATAATGTCTATATCCGTTGGTATTGTAAACTCAACCGCAAAGTACATCAAGAATTCAGCGATTCTAATATTTTCTAAGTGCAGTATAGAACCAAAATCACAACAACATCTCATTCCTGAGTACTACGTTCTCGGCAGCTGAGCATTGACGGTATTTGCCATACGAATAATCCGCTGATCTGTACTTAGCGCTTCACTGACCAGCGGCACAAGACATTTTCAGGGGATCGCAATAGATATACACTTTTGCGCATCAATTTGAGATGAATATAGATGGGATACTTGAAATATAAGAGTAGGTTATTGATCACAGATATGTGCACTGGCTGTAGTTAAGAAACTACACCATGTGATGCTTCGTGTACGCAACGTAAGTTACATTTGTTGAAGCAATATTCAACTCCATTTATATACTAATTTATTGATGAAATCTTCATTCTCTTATTTGCGTCAGCTTCATGGATAGATAGAGGATATATATTCCAAATTTCATGTAAGTTTGTTATGAAACAGACGAGATATGAACCAAAATTGCACATGGTATGGAACCATTGAAAGTATGTGGATCGTACTCGATACGCAATCTTAATTTGGACTCATTATTGTTCTAGTATTTTGGGATTGTGATTGGTGTTCTCATCAGTAATCATGTATTCATAAGGGTTTTTTGCTGCAGTGTAAAGTAGTAAAGTAAATGAGCACAACATATTCAATGTAATAATATTGAAATACTACTACTTTTACAGTTCAGTAATGCCAATTTGCTCGCATATAATTTGTGTGCAGTTCATGTCGTTATAAAGATAGTATCGGTCTGTGTGCTGTAATCGAGTAATTCGGTATTATTCATCACCCAATAGAAAGTGACACCCAAGCATAAGTTGCTCCGTAACTCCATGAGAATTGTTAGCCATAAATCTCCATATTTTGCCACTCCAGTGTCTGGAGACATGACGGAGCATCGTTGAGTAAGATTTGTGGCAGTTAAATCCCTCGTCTCTACAACTATTTGCAGCCATATTCTTATGTCATATTAATTGGTGTTTTACCATAAATGTGTTGCTATTTTCTTGTCCTCATTTCGCTCAATGCGAAGTAATAATACTGGCATAATTTGTTTACGACACCATTATAACACAATATATTCTGCCTGGTGGTCTGGCATTGATTAGATCAGTTATGTCACCTGAGCTAGTGAATTCCAATATATAAAGATATCGACCCCAGCAATGTTGCGATTCTATGCAATTAAATAGAACTTTAGATGGCACACCTGAATTTAGGTTTGAGATGTATTTTTACCCACAGTAATATGAATTCACACACATGATATAAAGGCACATCCTAAATCCTGAGTATAAGCCTATAGCCTTCACACACCTTTTTTAACACACACCTTAAGCACAAAATGAAATGACTCAAACAATGGTTTTTTGTATGGTGTCATGGTATAGTAAAGACTTCGAAAGACACTTGGGTAAGCCCTCGTTTTTGTAACCGCTATATATCTGCAAAAAATAGGACATTATTCTGCTCTCAAGAGTCCAAATGATTCATCTTGTCGGCTTCCTCTTGCAAGATTTAGCGCTTATGAAACTCGAGACTTCTCAGCGTTCAGGCAAGACGGACTATTAGCTACTATCGTTTAAGATTTAAAGCAAGTGACTCACGAAATTTGCCGCCATTGCAGGCCTTGGGCTTTGTCTCAAAGCATTAAGAGCACCGATGCTGTGCCACGTATGTGTAGAATTTAACTGTGATTGAATATAACACATATAACGAGATGTACTCCAGCTGATTACATACCGCCTTTGATACTGAAGCAAATAATTAAATGATATCACAAATTCCCCCTGGAATGATATATTCCGAAGTGCCTTTCGAATCACCCTTCCCTATTTTATTGAGGGCCCGTCCGGAAGATGGTGTGCTCGACCATCAATTCTGATGGACATTACACAGGCTAGCGTTACCTGAACCTTTGTGAAGAACTGAGCTGAGGTTTGGTTCTTCAACATTTCATTTCATCTTGACTCGTCAATGCCACATGAAGTGTCTGGTCTACAGCCTGACTATATCCAATAGACCTCTTGTCATTCAGTCTGTTCCCCTAAACTTTATGATAAAGACACATACTAATGGACACTGTTCAAAGACAGTATGACACAAAATACTATGTCACGAAGTGAATATTATTCTTTGACTCGGATGTGATGTCAGGAGAGGCAAATATTCTGAGGACAGAAGCATTGTTCGATTGTTCAATAAGTACTGTAACACAATCCAAAGAGCAAACAGTTTTGCCCGATTAATGATCGCTCTTTATTTGAATTAACATCAGTTGTCAGACCAATAAGAACGACAACACACTTGAGTTGGATCCCATTTTTGTTAGCTAAGGATCCTCCATATTACTGGTAAAAATGTCATTCTCCAACACATTGGGTAAAAAGTCAATGTGCCCAGTCTGCAAGAAGTGTAAATGTTATATTTGCGATGTCGTGGGGTCAATGAAATTTGACCAATGTTCAGTATTGGTTTCGTCTCGCTTTTCGTTTGTTAGAGACGCTTACGACACATAAGGTTATTTGCTTTCTTGTCGTCTGGTCTCTTCGTGCGAGGATGAAGAATTGGTTCGTCGATTGAGTGGATAAACCACCACACCACGAAACCACAGGACACCTCAGTCCTAGAAAACATATTTTATTGATAGAATTAGTCGATTATTGGTTGACTTACTGGTCAATCTGCTTTTATTCCACCAGTGATCAAATTGCGTGAAATGGAATATTCTGAACAAAAGAATGTCGAAAAGTTGGTGCCTCCTTGCTAGCACTTGTCGATGTCACATTTGCAGTGGGCTTCTTGCAATCCATTGGACGATTTCAGTCCCCACCAAATACCAATCTCTCATGTCTACTCCAGACGATATATGTTCTATGCCTAACGTCATTACATCACAGATGCTTCACACTGACTGGTTGTTCAACAAAGCACATGCCCCTGTGAGATGTATCACCCCACTGAGATAATTACCTCAGCAGACGGGTGATTATGTGGTAGTACCCATGAAAGCAGCCAGGGAATACAGCCAGAGCCATATTGTTTGGTATCTGGTGAGCGTGGAGTGCATATACGAAAGTCAATTGTAACACAAGGCTAAATGAAGAAAATACTTGAATGCGAATTAAAACCAATATAACAAGAGCGAGAGAGTATCGCCACTTTATCGAATGACCGAATTGAACCTTCGGTTGTTGTTCATGTGCCTGAAATACTTACCATGACATTGAGATACATTTTATGAAAGCATCATGTATTTTCTCAGCTATTTACATGTAAGATTGATGACATCTTCAATCCTGATCATGGCCATAGATCAGACACTCAAGCCGTTGGGAAGGTCAACATTGGTAGAGTTTATTGAACTGGAATTGTCAGTGAAATCACCTTGAATGGCTAAACGATATTGCGCTGCAATTGAAAGACATATAGATTAATGGGATAGTGATGAAGATAATCTACACCGTCTTCACTATGAATTACGATTCGAAATATAAATTGTGTTTGATCAACACAGCTATGGCCTGTGGTTGTTAGACTTTCCAACTTCGGTAAATCTTCCCAATACTATCCCGATTAGGTACAATTGAATCCTACGAGAGCACAATGGGTCCACTTATTTGTGGAATGGGGAGGTGCTCCTCAGGCTAAATTAGGTAATAAATTATATTGCCGTGATGTGCAAGATTTGGGATTGCCTCACCGCGTGTGGCAGAGTGAACATTCTTGCTTCACCAATTACTGGAAATATTGACTACCTGGTAATAGTTCTCAGTTATGTCACCAATTAATACTGTTACTGATGCTATCCACCAAGTATACCTCACACACAAGGGTGATGTCATGAAATGGAGTGTATTGGGGTCAGGTCGGGTCGTGTATGGATTATAAATGATGCTGTAAATTACCAGGACAATGCAGGCCTATGGTGCGCTGTGTATCAGCTACTGACACAAAGATACCGTCATTAATTTTGCACAAGTTGGCTGCCGTGAAATACTCAGTATTAAGGACATACGCTCATTTTCTGGGATCCTACAATGCACCCCACTTTCCTCGACAAACAATCAATACTTTTAAACTTGAGTCATTGTACGGAAATCGTTTATTCACTCCGCTGCTGCAATTTAAAGAGGCCCTCGAGACTTGTAAATACTGATTCCATCACCAGAGAAGAAGGGTGAATTGTGTGGTAGATGACCCGATGGAGATTCAAACAAGCAAGATATAACCATTTTCACACAACACAAAAACATTCATGTCCTTCAGAGCAGGGAATTAAGTTTTACACCACAACATCCATTTTCCCACGATGCGGCAGTTTTGCTAGATGTATAATGGATGAATATAAACAATGCTGACTTGGAATGGAAATACTGGGTATTTGTGTCTTCCTATTTATGATATGATACTGAGTCGATTGTAAAAATATTGATGATTAATTAGAAATTAAACATCATAATTCTTCATTTTTCACAGATTGTCATCATTTCTTACCTCTTTCCATGTTGTGGAATCAAAGCTGATGTTGATAGATAGCTGATTAACAGAACCACTCCAGTTCAGTTTCTCCTCAGAGACCCAATTTTACCAACATATGATTTCCTAGAACCTTTGAGTTCATGTTAGCAAGTCATTCATCATAATTTACTTGTCTTGTGAAAGTTATATTGATAGCAAAGAAGAAGAAAATTATCAACCATCATTACTTTGTTGGGAATGACTGACTCGCTCAAACGTCTGTCATTGTGTTTTTTTTTTCAACTGAAAGCAGAAAAATACCTCGAACTATTCACTGTATTCAGGCAATAATTATGCACTTGCTCGAAGAGTACCAAGGGAAATTGATTCTGTTTAATTGCTCTGATATGATCACAATGGCTACATTGATTCATTGCGTGCGGTCCCCTCGAGGTATTTCACATAAGAGATTTGCCCTAAAGCTTTCCTTCGGGTGTAGTGGGAGATCCTCGTAGCGTTCCCTTTGGTTGATTGGACTCAGTGTTGATTTTCGTATGTTGAGGTAAAGTTTTGCACTGTATACCTGTATGTTTGTTTACATATCGTTAATCAGAGTATGTTTGTATCCAAAAAATACTTCTGTGGTTTTTGTGACTACATGTCTTGCCTTGATACTAGTCGACATAATTATATTTACCATGACAGTGTCGCAAATTAATACTGCTGAACTAATTATTATTTTTCCCAGTTATCTTCATTCATCTATTTTTAATGCTCGATGTGTCCACAGTGCATATTGTTCAGTAAAAAGATGCATGTACATAGGCACATAATATTTGATATGCTAAAATCGAAATTCCCCTATTTTAAAAATCATAAATTGACAAAATAGCGAGCATGTCATTCTAATAAAATGTGGTAATATCAGTGTGATACGAGTGTACGAGTGATCCATCACCATTTACCACCAATGAAAAGTGACAACCTCTTGACGGTGTTCCATATCTCCGCAATACAAGTCAGCCATATATCCGTATATTGCCACTCTAGTATCTGGAGATATTACGAGGTACCTTGCACACGTTTGGTAATAGATTGATACTTACATTAATATGGGCTGGATATTCAAGCCCGTACATTGGTTAATTCTTCCTGTAAAGTATGTTTTTCCCAGCTTACTCCATTAAATATACATACCTAGGTGTAGCTATATAGGTGTGCTGTATGGCAAGTGTTTTTAATAATGAGTATTAAATGGAAAAAGTATCTGTTTACCACACCACAGTAACACAATACTTGCCGAGGTGGTCTTACATTGATTACAAAGTTTGTTCACCCCGAGTTATAGCGATTCCAATGTACGAAGTAACGAATTTAAAAGAATTATTGATAATGACCTCAGCTAGATTAAAAAATTGTCCAGTAATACGTATAAAAAACCAATGGCACTGCAACTAGAATCAGATTGTGACGTGTTGTCAATCTTTGGTGTTGTTTAACTGACTGTATATGATTTGACACAAAGGATGTAAAGGCACGTTTTATAAGCGTTCACTGTCTAAGTAACTTCAACTGTGAGCACACACTTGGGCATAGGCTCCTCATCGGAACTGTTTGCGGGAACATCGGGATCTTCTCATCATTATGCCTTTGGATATTCAAGACTTCAAAAGACGACGAAACAGGTCGTATTCTGGAACATTCAGGTGGGATAGATTGTGTATATCCCGAGATTGTCGTAAGCTGAATTTATATTTAAATGTGTTAAGTCATCGCAAGTGTGACCACATTATATTTATCTGGACTTTCAAGAAGTCCAATCGACTTATTTTGTCAGCGATATCCAGTAAGATTTCATGCACATAAATGTCTCGAGGATCCACACACCGGAGACTATCGTTCGTTCAAATTTTAGGGTTAGTAAGCCCCTGCTACGGAAATTAGTAAGCCCCAAAGTATAATGTTCTCTTTATTAATGGCCGTCCAGCAAATGGTACACCTCGAGCTATAAATCCTCAGTTCACAACCGAAGCCACACATAAGCCGAGGTTTTGTGAAGAGAGCCAAACTGTGAGAGATTAGTGATTTTGTACAGTCCTTTCTGACGTTCAATTGCGTCTGTACTGTCCACTGCTAAGGCGTGTGTTTGTTCTGCACCCTGGCTGTATTGGATAAACTTCTTGACCTTTGTCTTGGCTTGAATGAGTTATCAGGGAAGGAACTATGCAACTACCGGTATTCGAAATACAGAAGTATTGTTGAATATGTAATGTTACGCCATCCAAAAAGCAAACAGTTTTTTCTTTATATTAATTATTCTTTGTTTAAATTAGCTCCTGTTGTTATACCAATTGCCCACTTAAGAACGACAAGGTTGTGTCCAACGATACTTGGGTTGGATCGAATGCTTGCCAGTTAAGGATGCCATACCCACACATCTGCAGCAAGCGGCGGTATTACATTCGTGATGCTTCGGGATCAATGACTTCCTTAGAATATTGACACGTGTCAGCAAACTTATAGCTGCTCGCCTGGTCATGACTGTCGAAGTCACCTCAGTAACTTCATTATGAGTATAAGGTAATGTGTATGCGGCATTGATACTCATTCTGAATCCGATTCGAATCATTCTAAATCTACGACTGAAATTAAGTAAATTGACCTGTTGGCAAGACGGATATTCACCAAATATGCTATCACATTCGCGGTGAATTCTACCTAGTTTAGACTCATATATATATTCGTGTGAAATTCCTCCAGATGGACGTGACTTTTTCAGTCGAATTCCTTCTTGGAAGATCTACTGCTAATGAATCTCCAGTCTTCAAGTCACGAGAGAGGTTTACTTGCTATTAATTTGGCAGGATTGCTGCTGTATTTTAACTAACGCTGGAGAATTTCGAACTGATATCTGTATGGAGGATTTCAATTACATGGAGACACTGATGTATTGTCTATTTACTGGAAGTTTCACTATGGAACTGAATAAGCCACAATGACACCACACTGTTTAGTAATAGTGATGAATAGATGCATTGCCCTACTGACATAAAGCAGACCGTTGAATATGTACCCACATAAAATCACCGAGGAAATACCCCCAGAGCCATAATGCTTAGTGGGTGCCAGGTACATTATTATGCACTTTAATCGAAGTAGAAAAGGTGGCAAAATGCTTGCACAATGAGTTGATACACATTGAATGAAAACAAGGAGGGGACAATATTGCCACATTATCGAGACTAATAATGACTGATTCATTTGGATCTTCTGTTGTATTTGGCGTGCCTCGAATGTTTGCCATAGAATTGAGATTTACTTTGTGAACGCTTCCTATATTTTCTCATCTCTGGTGGATTGATGGCATCTTCAATCTTCATCATGGCCACATATCAGACGATCAAAGACTGGAGAAAGTCAACATATGTAGAGTTGGGATCGGAAATCAAATAACTCCGGAAAGCTTAACAATATTGGGCTGCAGTGGACAGTTCCAAAGACATACATTGATTGATAACGATATATGGCTGCGCCTCGTCCAATATAGCTTTTTCTGAATCCCGTAAACTCTGTATTGGACTCCCCATCATCCAATATTTGTATAATATTATACATCATATTGCCGTGGTGTGCAAGATTTGGGATTGCCTCACCGCGTGTGGCAGAGTGAACATTCTTGCTTCGTCAAGTAATGGAAATAGTGACTACCTGATAATGTTTCTCAGTTATGTCACCAATATATTACATCCGTAGCGGGTTCAATATAACGAAAAGTTCTGGAGCATTAGCAAAATTATGGGATATTTATGACTAGAATAAGTGTGGATGGCTCTGCAATCGTTCGCCTAACGGTTTGTCTTGAACGCTCTACTGGCTAGAGGGTTACTAATGCCATCCACCAAGTATACCTCACACTGTCACACAAGGGTGATATCCTGAAATGGACTGTGTTGGGGTCAGGTCGGGTTGTGTATGGATTATAAATGATGCGGTAAATTATGGGAACAATGTACGCCTTGTTATGTATCAGCCGCAGACACATATAGGCTGTCGACGACAGTTGTATACCGACGTGTTAAAAGGGGCTTCATAGCTTGGTGCATTGTTTCAAATGGTAGATTCATAAATTTTTAATTCACCAATTAGATTGCTTCATTAATTTTGCCCAAGTTGGCTGTCGTGAAACACCCAGTATCAAGGTTATACGCTCAGTTTCCGGGATCGTTTCCACCCCACTACCCCGACGAGCAATCAATACTTTTAAACTTTAGTCACTGTATGGGAATTGTCTTTTCACTCCGCTGCTGTAGTGTAAAGAGGCTCCCGAGACTTGTAAATACGGATTCCAATTACCGGAGAAGGAGGGTGAATGGTGTGAAAGATGACCCGGACGGAGAGCCAACCAGGCACGAAATAACCATTTTCACACCACACAGAAACATTGATGTCTTTCAGAGGAGGTATTAAAATTCACGCCACAACATCGCTGTATTCCACAACGTGACAGATTTTCTATGTGTATGATCGCTATGTATGACAATATAGGGTTAAAATGGGGACGATGGATATTTGTTTTGTCCTACATGTATTCCTGAAAAAATTATCTCTGCAAATACTCTCCTCTTTAAATGAAGAAAATTTATGAGCTCATGTCACCAAGTGATTTATTTACTTGTCGAGTTACATTCATAACAAAGCTCAAGACAATAATAAACTATGACTAGGAATTATTCACTCAAATGTTGCTCATTGTGGGTTTGTTTCATGATTGTGTAGATATATAATACAACTTTTGTATAATACAGCTTTTGAAGTTCACTGTCCGATTCAAGATTTATTGTTACTTGCAGAAAGTGGGGCGGATTGTAAAAAAAAGATTCCAGAGAATAAGCGTATAACCTAAATACTGACGTTTTCACGGTAGCCAACTTCTGCATGATTGATGAAGGTATCTAATTAGTAAGTGAACTGATCGTAATGTTGTAGGTAAATCTCATCTAAAAGACGAAAATTACATCGAAACTTATCAAGCAATAATTCTGCACTTGCTCAAAGGCTACACAACATGGAAAATTGCTATACCTAATTGCCCTGATGGCCACTATACCACCATTGATTTGAAGCGTGCAATCCCCTTTGAGTTTCACCAGGTGAGATATTCGTCCCAAAAAGAACCCATTTGCATTGATTTGGACTCAATATTGCTTATGGTGTGTTGAGGTGAATAGAAGTTGTGCTCTGTATCCTGTCGTGAATCAGAGTAGCCAATGTCTCGTCCATATCGTGATGTTTAGAAATTGACATCGTTTGATGCAATGTAGAATATACATGTATATAAGCACACAATTTTTGATGTACTGATAAGAACTTCATTACGATGTACGAATATCCATATATTCTAGCAATTTTAGTTGTGGGCAGTTGTGCATTCCATTATTCTAAAAGACGATAGGTAATATCAGTGTATTTTTGAACGAGTGATCCAGTTTCATTTATCACCTAATAGAGAGTGACATATCTGAGACAGTTGCTCCATTCTCTATGAAAATTGTCAGCCATAAATTCTCACCTCTTGCCACTTTAGTATCTGGAGGCGTGATAAATTTCATCATAAAGCATACCAAGTTAGATTTATCGCGAGTAAATCCCCAATTTTAGCAGTTCTTTGCACGTGTTTGTACATGACTGTATTCTGTCCCCACCAGTACTGGTTTTCTGTAGAGCAAATATTGAATGGAAACAGTATCTGTTTACAACTCCATTGTAACACAATACCATGCGTGGTCTAACATTGATTACAACAAACCCCCGAGCTATTGCAACGCCAATGTATGGAATAACCTATAGGAGTAATTCATATTGACCTCAGCTAGATTGAACCATTCTTTCGTTACGTATAAAATGATCCACAGCCGGTTCAACTGAAACGAGATTGTGAAATGTTTTCTGACATACTGTATATGATTTCACTTGAAGTATATAAAGGCAAGTTATATAAACGTTCATTGCTTAGGGAGCTTCAACTGGGAGCTTGATCACATACTTGGGCATATAATGAAACAGTTCCATGCAGGAACGGAATAAAAGATTTTCAAAATCGGGAACTTCTTAAATATCATGTCTTTGTATATAGAGGACTTCGAAAGACGACTAAACAGGTGGCATTCTCTAACTATCAGGTGGGTCAGTCTGTGTATCCCGAGAAAGTTGTGTGATGTTATCGCATGTGTGATCACTTTATATTTTCTGGTCTCCCTGATTGGTCAGAAGTCCTTGAAAAGTCTGAATGATCCATTTTGTCAGTAATCTCCAGTGGTAATCAACATACATAAATAACTGGAGTATCCTCAGGATCCACACATAAACAACTATAGTTCTTGAAAACTCATCACAAGTAATTCTTCAAGGTCTACAGCTGATTGCATCCCAGGAGCTACTACGTCATCATAAGCTATTCATTTCGCATCACGTCTATGTTGGATTCAACTGTCACTTCTAGTGGAGATACTACTAACACGATGTCCAACAGTTCAGTACCTGCTAGCTTTGATAGTAAAGGCAGCCCATTGCACGTCACTGCCAATCCCCGTGAAATGGAATATTCCAGACTTCATTGAAATCACACGAAATCCTTTGGTACTAGATATCAGAGGCTGCTATTCACTGGAGGTTACCTTTATAGAGCTAAGCAAGCCACCATGCTATCACTGTTTCATAACTTGCTTTTATGAGAGTCCGAGTTCGGCAACTGGTAACCCGGCCATCGATTCCCATTCTTCAACTAGTTGTATAGTGAATGGGAACTGATCTGTGGAAGAATAGAGATTAGGTTCTCTGACGTGTCGTGACGTCATGGCTTTGCACTACCACAGCATTGGTGCCCGTTTTGCACCCTGACTATAATGGATAAAGTTTTTAACATTTGCCTTGGTAAAAGATTCCCAATAAACCCGATGACTGTGCCATCAGTGGAGACGATAGCTGTCCGAATATCGGATGACGAAGAGTACAACATTCAGTACCTTGTAATGTAGTAAATAAGTTTTAGCGTGGATGATTTGAGAGAAGGAGCCCATTCGACAGTACACAAGTTGTTCAATGAGTTCTTTTACACAATCCAAATAGTACACAGTGTTCCGTCGATGTTGAGTGTTCTTTGTTTGTATTGGCACCAGATGTCAGACCAACTGACCACTTGGAAACGACACGAAAATTGAGTTGGATCACATACTTGTCATTCTCTATTCCAGCACATTGACTTGAGAATCTATGTGTCCCGTCTTCAAGAAGTGGTAGCCTTAAATTTGTGGGATCGAGGACTTCCTTGGAAATACAGCACGTGTTCGGTATTGGTTCCCTTTTCTTTCCGTGGGCATTGTTGAAGCTAACGTCAAATCTGGTTAGTCTGATTCTTATCCACGGTCTGTTCATGTAGAGAGAGAGAGAGAGAGAGCGAGAGAGCGCGCACAGTTGACCGTGTTGTTGGAGTTGGAAGATCACCACATCAGCATATGAAGTGTATACGATATATCGTAGGCACTTCAGGCTGACGAAACATACTTTATCAATCTCAAACTGAATTAGCCATATCTGTGGCATCATTGATCGACTATGGTCCTATAGGGATACGACAAAATTTTGTGTAAGATGTTCCATTCTGAAAAGCCACAATTTATTAATCATACCTTTGACTATTTGCTACATGCTCGATATGAAACCTTACGATTCGGTACTTTTGTTAACCAAGGTCATTAAAATAAAATTTCTGAATTAATTTATATTTCCTTTGATTTCCATCTATTTTAACAGAGTACTTCTCAACTACACCCAGTTAGTATATTCGTGAATGAATTCTCTAAATAAAAAGGCATGATCCTCAATATGCAATCATACTGAACATCCCCAAATTAGGGGAATTGTTATGGTAAATTTTCCAGGCAAGAACATAATAGCACTTTCGATTGGCTGGGTGCAGTTTGTCCTTGAAGGTATACCTCACTCCATAAATAGCAAAATTTTCTGCATGATAAACTGACATTCCATATTAATAGGGCCTGTAAGTCACGTGATGTCATGGTGTGATTTCCGGTGGCAAACAAACATAAACCTTTTATTTTTTATGAGTAGAACTCCATTCCAAACTCAAATTACACAGGTAACACAAAAGGTGTATATTTGTTTGCCACCAAAATCACACCGTAACGGCACGTGACTTACAGGCGTAATTGGTTTTTATATGACTTGGCTCAAACTTATTCCCAGAATATGATGAAAAACTATACTCCACTAAGCAATGCATTCGCTCAAATCGTTTTATCAAGATGTGCAGATGAAATGACAAAACTTTGTAATCAGAGGGTTTTCGAAAATATCAGTATACCCTATAATAGCTGATCATGTTTACCCAAGCCAGCCTAAAATCGGAATTTGTGAACAAGAAACACAATACCTCCACTAGTAAACAGTGATATCACCACACTCCATTATTGTATCCCCCGAACAAAGTTCGGCGGATACTATGGATTTGGCTTCGTCGTCCGCGTCCGCGTCCGCGTCCGCAGAGATTTTCTTGTGAACGCGCTACAGGCCGCAATTCTCACCCGATCACCATTATTTTTTGCAGGCACATATATAATGGTAAGATCCCGACACCAATCGATTTTGGTTGCCGTGGCAACTGAATTGGTCGTTTGGGGACACATTTTGCATTGAAAACAGCCTGTTTGAGACACATGGCTTGTGAACGCGCTACATGCCGCAATTCTCACCCGATCACCATTATTTTTCACAGGCACATATATTATGGTAAGATCCCGACACCAATCGATTTTGGTTGGCGTGGCAACTGAATTGGTCGTTTGGGGACACATTTTGCATTGAAAACAGCCTGTTTGAGACACATGGCTTGTGAACGCTCTACTGATGGCAATTTTTGACGAATCTCGATAATATTTGGAAGTTGTGTTGGGAGGGGCTGTCACACGAAACCAATCGTTTTTTAGAATGATCATATAATTATTAATATGTTAACAGCCTAACTTATTACAGAATTTTGAAATATCCATTTTGACATGTGAGATCATTCCAATAGCCTGTACAATGGAAAGTAATGACACTGGTTTCTTGTTCAGAATGGAGAACTGATGTTTTCAGTGAAAACAGGACAATATTACTGAATAAGATAACATTAGTTTTACTAGTTAAGTCTATTATTGTCCACAATAAAAATAGTTAACACGAGAAACGTTTATTATTAAGCTCAGCAAGGTAAAGGTTTTGTCCAGTACAGATTTCATGGGTGTAACTGAATAAGTTAATAATAATTTTAATAGTTAAGTCTATTATTGACCACAATAAAAATAGTTAAGACATGAAATATTTATTATTAACCTCAACAAGGTAAATGTTTTGTCCAGTACAAATTTCATTGGTGTAACCGAATAAGTTAACATTATTTTCACTAGTTAAGTCTATTATTGACCACAATGAAAATAGTTAAGTCTATTATTGACCACAATAAAAATAGTTAAGAGGAGAAATATTTATTATTAAGCTCAACAAGGTGAAAGTATGTCCAGTACAGATTTCATGGGTGTACTGAATAAGTTAACATTATTTTTACTAGTTGAGTCTATTATTGACCACAATAAAAATAGTTAAGACAAGAAATATTTATTATTGGGCTCAACAAGATAAAGATTCTGTCCAGTAGACATTTTATGTCTGTAACCAAATAAGTTAACATTTTTTTGCTAGTTAAGTCTATTATTGACCTCAATAAAAAAAGTTAAGATGAGAAACAATTATTATTGAGCTCAACAAGGTTAAGGTTTTGTCCGGTAGAAATTTCTGGGTGTAACCGAATAAGTTAACATTATTTTTACATGTTAAGTCTATTATTGACCACAATGAAAATAGTTAAGACAAGAAATGTTTATTATTGGGCTTAACAAGGTAAGCGCAACAAGGTTGAGGTCTTGTCCGGTAGAAATTTCTGGGTGTAACCAAATAAGTTAACATCATTTTTACATGTTAAGTCTATTATTGAACACAATGAAAATAGTTAAGACAAGAAATATTTATTATTGGGCTCAACAAGGTGAAGGCTTTGTCCAGTCGAGATTTTATGGCTGTGACCAAATAAGTTAACATTATTTCTTGCTAGTTAAGTCTATTATTGATCACAATAGCTTTTCATGAAAACATTGATCAACTTTTACTTTGAATTTCAACTTGAGACCATGTTTGGCACAAATTATGAGTTGAAATATAACTTATGGTGAAAAATTCGATCTGGCTCCAATTTCTTCATCTTGAAATGCAGTTTTGGTCAACTTTTACTTTGAATTTCAACTTGAAAGCATGTTTGGCACATATTATAGGTCGAAATATAACTTATGGTGATAAGTTCGATCTGGCTCCAATTTCGTCATCTTGAAATGCAGTTTTGGTCAATTTTTAGTTTGAATTTCACATATTATGAGTTAAAGTCATAGTAGCAAGGTACCATTATATGGTTTTATTCCTGTTCACATCAAGACATTGTGGACATTTGGTGATAAAAAAAGGTGTTCGCGTTGATTGCTAACTAATAACAGCGACATATAATGGAGTATATTGAGCCAGTAATACAATCACCTTCTCCAGCCGATGAAAGAAATACCTTCGGCAATTTCCGTAATCGTGACGTCAGTTGGGGCAGAATGTGCTTTGATGGCTCGCCAAAAACGTAAAATACGTAATTTGGTGGCCAGCCCAAAGACGGAAAATCACTTCAGAATGCATGCGATTCAACAGAAAACACGCAAAAACCAGCAAAACTGGACATCTTGCAGTTAAACAAACCTCGGTTCTGGGTGAATAAATAGTGCTGATTCTAAATATAAAGACAAGAAATGCCATATTTCTTCCATCTCACCCCTTCACTTGAATTGTTGAACATACATCAGGGGAATGAATATGCGACATGGAGTTTACCTTGCTGGCTACATGTACTTTCAGGTCAGCCTCAACTGACGTCACCAACCACGTGACCCACACTAAAATATGGATCAAAATCTTCGGCAATTTACGGAAGGAGTGCCTATCTGGTTCAATATCTCGAAACCCATTGATTGTATTGGTAAAATTCTTTCAAATTTATTGAAAACTATTCATATTAGACTAAATGAAAAGCACTTTCATCGGCATGCTACTAGGTCTTTAAAATATAACTTATGATGAAAAGTTTGATCTGGCTCGAATTTCTTCATCTTGAAATGCAGTTTTGGTAAACTTTTAGCTTGAATTTCAGCACAAAACCAAGTTTGGCACATATTATGAGTTAAAATATAACTTATGACGAAAAGTTCTATCTGGCTCCAATTTCGTCATCTTGAGATGCAGTTTTGGTCAACTTTTACATTGAATTTCAACTTAATACCAAGTTGGGCAGGTATTATGAGTTAAAATATAACTTATGACGAAAAGTTCGATCTGGCTCCAATTTTGTCATCTTGAAATGCAGTTTTGGTTAACTTTTACTTTGAATTTCAACTTGAAACCATGTTTGGCACATACATGTATTATGAGTCGAAATATAACTTATGGTGAGAAGTTCGATCTGGCTCCAATTTCGTCATCTTGAAATGCAGTTTTGGTCAACTTTTACTTTGAATTTCAACTTGGAATCAAGTAAGTAAAATATTCTGAGTTGAAATATAAATAGGTGAAAAGATTGATCTATCTGTATTTTCGTTATTTTATCAAACATGTCGAAATGGAAATTCATATAAAGAGATTTCAGTGGTGATTTTGAATTCGACCTTCAATAACCTCGGAAGATCAGTGCAACATTTTGGTGGGGAAAAGAAAACAGTTGTGACTTGAGATTTAACATTTCTCTGATAATCTTTTTTAGCCCTTGTTCTAGTTTTTCACACTTGGCAGTGATATATTTGGGGCAACAGAGATGATAGGGCTACGGGGGATACACCCAAGCGGTCGTAGGCGACCGGAAGCGTCTAGTTATTGATGCATTTTCATCAGAATTGATAGTCATAAATCTCCATATTTCGCCGCTCTAGTGTCTGGAGACATGATAGAACATCGTTGAGGAAAATTTGCCGCGAGGAAAGTCTCCATGTTGGCAGTTTTTTTGCACAAACATGTATTCTCATGTTGGTATGGAGTTTTCATATGACACTAACTCTGGTTTTTGCTTTTTTCTCAGATGCCCTGAGTCTTCATATAATTAAATAACACATCAATTCTAGATTAGTATTAAGGATCAAGCAAAAAATAATAATAGCTCCAACACAAACGTTTCGCTGCTCGCCTCGTTACGACTGCCTCAATCACCTCAGCAATTTTATCATGAGTATTAGGTAATGCGTGTACGGCATTGATACTGATTTATATATCGAACCACTCTAAATGTACGACTGAAATCAGGTAATGTTACATGTTGGCAATTCGGATGTATAGGCTAAATGCGGATACTCACCAAATGGGATATTACATACGCGGTGGATTCTGACTCAATTAGACTTTGAGATATACTTTATATTCGTGTGGAATCCCTCCAGATGATTCTTCCAGTTCCTTCTGTGGGATTTACTGCTAATGAATCTGCAGTCTTCGTGTTCTCATGACAGGAGAGAGTATTGTTCTGTGAGATTTACTTGCTATAAATATACCAGAATTACTGATGTATTTCGAGTAACACCGGCAAATTTCATGGTATGTGATGTCTGTATGTAGGATCCGAAACCCCTGTATTGGGACAGCCCGGTGTTCCCAGTGGTAGCTTAGAATAATAGGCGTCCTGCAAATGGTTCACTTCCAGCCATCGATTCTCATTCTGTAGGCACAAATAAGAGGGGTGTTGGGGCTGTTCTTTGACAGAAAAAAGATTATTTGTTCTTTCAGGTTTAAGTGTGAACTGAATGTTCATTGCCATGGGTCCGTCCCAAGATTAACGGTGGTCTTTTAGGGAAGAACCAGTGCAAGGACAGAAAATAAACGTGTTTGTGTAATGAATATTTCAATTGAAATTCTTTCCACGATGTACCTGTATAATAAGTCACACGTAAATTGTAAATTCTCTGGCTGATATCATTCTTTTTATTTTCAGGTGAGCTTCATTGATTGGAAACTAAAGCTTTATTGATTTTAGTCTGGGTTTCACATATTAAGGTTTACTGCTGGAGACAGACAATTGACAAATGGCGAGACAGTTAAATTTCTGGCGACGTGGAAGTACATGTAGCCGATATGTAATGGTGAAATTTTATGAAGAACATCATTTAAAGACCTAGTAGCATGCTGATGAAAGTGCTTTTCATTTATTATATTAAGAATATTTTTCAGTAAATTCGAACGAATTTTACAAATACAATCAATGGGTATCGAGATATTGAATCAATAGGCACTCCTTCCGTAAATTGCCGAAGATTTTGATAACGATTTTAGAATGGGTCACGTGGTGTGTGACGTCATTTGAGGCAGAACCGAAAGTACGTGTAGATAGCAAGGTACACTGCAATTCGCATATTAATTCTCCTGGTACATGTTTGACAAATCAAATTAACGGGTGAGATGGGGGATATATGGCATTTCTCGCCTTGATATTTAGATTCAGTACTATTTTTTCACCCGGAACGGAGGTTTGTTGAACTGCAGAACGTCCAGTATTTGCTGGTTTTAGCGTGTTTTCTTTGAATCTCATGCATTTTGGAGTGTTTTCTATCTTTGAGCTGACCGCCCAAATTACGTATTTTACGTTTTTGACATTAGAGCGTTGGGGGCGAAGCCCCCAACCCTCTACATGTCTATGTGCTGACTTTTTTATGGAGGTTTCATGCCAACCTATCGACGCACGTTTTGGCATGTAAACGTTTAGAAACCTACTTCAAATGAGGATTTTCTTCGTCCTTGACATAAAATCTCTCGAATTGATGAGAAACTTAAACTATTCCACAGATATTTCAGGCATGAATCGATGCGCTAGGTTTGAGAAAATTACGTAAAATGTTCATTTATCCAAAAACGTCCCAAAATGGCGGAGCCGATGGAATTGACGTTCCCAGAATGCAAAGCAAATTTTACCACAATCACGTGTATTTTGGAACACAATTTCTGTTCAGCAATTCGTGCATGCAGAGATGCATGTGGGCATCTGCGTGTGGACATTTTTGGCGTTATGAAGTAAACACAACAATTCGTCTGCGATGCCACGGCTACATTTACCGTAATTTGACGTGTTTACAATTAAGCTGGTGTTCTGTGCTGGATTGCGAAGTCTTTTTATTCTTAACTGGTCTTTTCATTTGCCCAGTAAAGGCATGTGTTAGGCTATATCTGATGATATCAGATGCAGATATTCCTTATAATTTCTAATGTTTTGAGGATATTTCAATGAGGTTCCATATCATTTTAGTTGGTGTATCTGTTCCATTGACCGATTTTAAAATAAATGTTTACTTATTAGTAATATGAATGAAGTAGGCCATGTTTTTCATCCTAGTATACGGAAATTAATTGGAATAATGTATGGGATAAAATTATGGCTCCTTCTTCTTTCTTTCTTTTTTTTTGGGGGGGGGGGGGGGGGGTAATGTTGTGTAAGATACATCCAGCTGTCGTGGTGCTGACGATGTGCTCAAGCTCTAATGTCGTCTTCCGCAGTTTGCTGCATTTTCTTGTTGGCTAGCCATCAAAGCTGCCACAACTGACGTCACGATTACGGAAACTGCCGAAGCTATTTTTTCATCGGCATGAAAAGGCGATTGCAATACTGGCTCAATATACTCGATTACATGTTGCTGTTATCACTTACCAATTGACGCGAACATCTATTTTATCAACAAATGTCCACAATATCTTTATCTGAACAGGAATAAAACCATATAATGGTACCTTGCTACTATGACTTTAAATCTCGAAGTTATATGAACAGCTGATGAAGGATCGCTTCAGGAATAGATATAGCGTATATGATAGACACTTGGCTTCAAACGCAACACTAGATTCGATTTGGCAACAATTCTAGTGTATACGTTTTCATATGATATGATTGCAGTCTTTTGCAGATAACCACTCCATGGATATTTTGAATCCACAACATGGCAGTCTAAGCGGGTTAATATGATCATTGTAAGGTGATATGATAAGAGACTGAACTGGATCACATGTACCCATGGGTTATGTCACTGGGTCATTGCCCCCAAAATGTCACTGTCCCTTGTGTGTGTGTGTCTGACAGATTGATCGAACTTGCATCAGATTTCCAATGAATATATTGCATAAAGAGAATTAAATCTGGTTTGAAATGCTCGAACTGTTGACGTAAAAGTTTAATTCAATGTACCACCACCAAAAATTCGTATATGTGAACGGTATGTACCATTACAATACATCACTTTTTAATCGTCAAAGAACGATTTGAATTCCTGTCATGGCATAAACAGAGCAAAAGATCATTTCAAGACAAACTTGCTGAGATTACTTACAATTCGTGAATATAAAGTATTTGGCCAACATGTTCGCTATATTATGTGAATCCAGGCTTGTTGAAGGAAAAACTTTTTGTTTTGACATTATGGAATATAATATGGTATATCGTAGCCCACACGTTATTCTCAATTGTAATCAATAGTGTGATGCGATCTCCTTTGAAATTATTTAGTGCATCAACATCCAATACTCTGGAGTTATTGAATCCAACACGTCTATTCCTCAGCGGTTCGGCACAGTGTAATGTATATTACGCTGGATAAACGCCTGTTCAGTAATGGGTTTGAATTGATAGCAACCCTCCGAATTGAACGCTCCTAGTGTCCAGCCATTGGTGTTCATCCTGTTTTACTGTGAAAGCTGTTAGTGTTTTGTGAATGAAGATTTGGAAGGTAAGGGGATTTCCATGACTTCCATCTGTGAACGTTTGCTTCGTGCTGCCTTTGGCCATTGTTGATTCAATTCCAATATCACAGCTGATCATAGCAATCCATTTGTATTTGGTTCCATTATCACACAAATTATGATGATCATGACGTTTTTTTTCTTTCTAAACAAAAAATGTTATCTAAGTTCTTTGAGTTCTTATTTGACTATTTAAGTGGTTGTATGAGTTTGCATGAATAGTTTGATCAATATATATGTTGTTCTTCAGCCCCCTCAGCACAGCTATACATACAAACTGTCAAAGCTAAAAACCCACTCCTGAATCAATGACCAACATGGAATATGAATAATTTTGTATTTTGTGGGAAGGAATTGGAATTACAACATAATATCTAATGTATCTAAGTTCCATTCTGTCCACATTTGCTCCAGTTGATTCGTGTTACTTCTCATATCGCTGCCCAGTGCTTGATTACACCGGGTTATTCCTTCTCCCACTGCTGCCAATCCGCATGAAATGGAATGCATCCAAGCATGCTGAAATGAATTAGTGTCTGCATGGTATCAAATATCTGACTTTGTCCCCCGCGGCTTAGAGGATGAAATTGAGCAGAGCCACCGTGATGACAGACTATTCAGGAAAGTGTCGAATAAAATGAGCCACCAATATCATTCAGTCATTGCAATTTTTTTTTGTCTTTTCCTGATTTTTTTCTGGCCAGTGTGGACAAGACTATGTTTATGTTTATTATGTTGATCAGCCAAAAAAAACACGTGACTCCTAGTTTTGATACATCGTGGGCAGAACTGGAGATTATTTGTCAAATATGCTGTCATTTTGACATTATAGAAATTGCATGACAGGATCGAGTTGCAGCCTGAATGATTGTTCTCCCGTGTCATATTGACATGACATGGTGGCTATATGAAAATATATTTAAAATGTGTTATGGGCCGTTGACGATGTCATTCGAGGCAATGGATTACCGTGAACGAGGCTACTGCATGCAGGTGTCTTGTTTTTGTTTTGTTTATAGGTCCAGACTGCAACTTGAAACTTGGAAAACACTCTATTTTATCATCACACTTTATTTTAACATCAGCCCAGCTTGATAAAAATATATATGTACTACATACACTGGGTAAGACAACCGATGTCCCTACTCTATCCATGAATCTTCGTCGCAGTTGCAAGGCAATCCTGGATAGAGAGCGGATTCGAGCTTAATCGATTTTTGGTTTGATTTTAACACAACATAAATAGACCGCTGGCATAATCACAGACACATTTAAAGGACAGGTTAGGTGACATTGCAGACTGGGCAACTGCTTCTGCTATGGGTTTGAGCGCATGGAATCACTGTTACATGATTAGGCATGGGATCTGATATGATGTGAAAAGAAAATGCCACGATGACGATTATGCATGAGAATCGTGAACATAACTGGTGACATTTCACATTTGCACATTTATAGCATGGATAGGGAAACGCCACTACACCCGTCAGAGCACGGTTATGTATTAGAACACGTGTTAGGACATTGTACAATGTACTATGTGTTAGAACAATGTACACATACATGAGATGATCACATATCGGGAGGAAGGGGTTGGGATTATAACCCAGGATGGATTACATAGAGGATTGTCAACAAGGTCAATGTCCATGGTGTGATCAATCAGATCATCGCTATGGATTGAAAGAAATGGCATATCAGGATCATTTCACGTAAGTTTGTCAAATTGCTCTGTGATATATTTCACATACATTTGGTATGATTACTTTCCATTACACTGTATTTTGATATGTTGTGTTGTGTTTATCATTGTATTTTGACATTTTTGTGTTTTGTTTATAAAACATAGCCTACATAATATGAAGTGCTATGAATATCATGCAGTATTTGAGCGATAAGAACATATTCGAACTTCCAGATTGTATGTGGTCACACTAGTGCCTCCAGAGAAACCCAATGTACTGTTGTACCATTACACATATCTGGGACATCTACAACGCCCGTGACAAAAAGATAAAATGGCTTAGAAGTGCACTCAACATGGGGCATGATTTTGTCGAAAGGCCTAGGATTTAGTGAGGAGAGATGGAATGGATTACTCCTGGCAAGGTCAATGTTGTCATGGCACCACGTGGATGAAGGGAATGAGTGTAGCCGGTGTCACCTCTTTGATATACATCAGTGTTGTCATTGTTGAAATAAATCCTGAAAACTACAGTTCGTATAGTCGAACTCAATGTACAAATACATAAATGTACCACAAATGCTTTGGTATGAAATGTTATGTAATTACAAATACATCTGTCATGATTTTATGGGGAGAATCCGTAAAATCGGAGACCAAAGCACAAACGTCGGCACCGGAGAATCCATGCCATTTTTCTCATGTATGCAATCGTGTGATATGATTCCATCTTGGAGGAAAGGCCACGATTTTCTTTTGTCCTTACATATAAGTAGGATATCATTGCCTCTCAGTATTATTGGTTGTGAGAGGTTGTCTGCAAACGACTTTTGCAGAGCATTTTGCCCGTATAGATATTACATTTTGGGACATCATCGTAAAAGTTTGACTATTTCGTATATGTCTCACCATTATTGTTGTTTTTTGTTTTTTCAATAGCTAGTGCACAGTGAAACAATTTTGAACATTTCAAATGGAATGTAACACTGAGAAAACGTACTTAACTGTGATTGCAAAGCTGAGTTTGAATACCATCCTGAATGTCTCCCAATGCATAATCTGCAATCAATCAAACAATCAATCAGTTTTACAAACATATCCTGCTGGTTCAACTGTCCAGGGCCTCGATTATATGAGCTCATGACAGTGTGTGATTGATGGATTGCACAGCTTTCTGTAAATACATGGACACAGTAGGACATGAATTCTTTTGTCAGACGAAACTTGCCAAACATCATGATGCGGTGGAAGTAGGATCGTGACTTCTATTCATGTTAGCAAAATATTCCAATTTGCATCCAGTCAAATGAAGGATAAGGTTACATGTCATATATGTGAACCTCAATCATTGCTTGGTACGAAGGTGTGTCCTGAAACTCAATTGTTGAATCATTCCGACCACGACTTTTACTTTTCCAGCTTTCTAAAAGCTGCCATTCTAGTATTCCATAGGCTCAAATAGTAAAATGAACATTGATACTACGTTTAGATAATGTCCACACGGATATAGTCACACACTGGAATAATTGACATTGAATGAAATGATATCCCTCAGCTTCAACACAAACGTATCGTTGCTTGCCTGGTCATGACTGCCACGGTCACCACTACAATTTTGTTATGAGTGTAGGGTAATGCCTATACGGCATAAATACTCATTGTATCCCCCGAACAAAGTTCGGCGGATACTATGGATTTGGCTTCGTCGTCCGCGTCCGCGTCCGCAGAGATTTTCTTGTGAACGCGCTACAGGCCGCAATTCTCACCCGATCACCATTATTTTTTGCAGGCACATATATAATGGTAAGATCCCGACACCAATCGATTATGGTTGCCGTGGCAACTGAATTGGTCGTTTGGGGACACATTTTGCATTGAAAACAGCCTGTTTGAGACACATGGCTTGTGAACGCTCTACAGATGGCAATTTTTGACGAATCTCGATAATATTTGGAAATGTTGTTGGGAAGGGCTGTCACACGAAACCAATCGTTTTTTGGAATGATCATATAAATATTAATATGTTAACAGCCTAACTTATTACAGAATTTTGAAATATCCATTTTGACATGTACGATCATTCCAATAGCCTGTACAATGGAAGGTAATGACACTGGTTTCTTTTTCAGAATGGAGAACTGATGTTTTCAGTGAAAACAGGACAATATTACTGAATAAGTTAACATTAGTTTTACTAGTTACGTCTATTATTGTCCACAATAAAAAATAGTTAAGACGAGAAACGTTTATTATTGAGCTCAACAAGATAAAGGTTTTGTCCAGTACAGATTTCATGGGTGTAACTGAATAAGTTAACATTATTTTTAATAGTTAAGTCTATTATTGACCATAATAAAAATAGTTAAGAAAAGAAATATTTATTATTAACCTCAACAAGGTAAATATTTTGTCTAGTACAAATTTCATTGGTGTAACCGAATAAGTTAACATTATTTTCACTAGTTAAGTCTATTATTGACCACAATAAAAATAGTTAAGTTTATTATTGACCACAATGAAAATAGTTAAGATGAGAAATATTTATTATTAAGCTCAACAAGGTGAAAGTATGTCCAGTACAGATTTCATGGGTGTACTGAATAAGTTAACATTATTTTTACTAGTTTAGTCTGTTATTGACCACAATAAAAATAGTTAAGACAAGAAATATTTATTATTGGACTCAACAAGGTAAAGATTCTGTCCAGTAGACATTTTATGTCTGTAACCAAATAAGTTAACATTTTTTTTTGCTAGTTAAGTCTATTTTGACCTCAATAAAAATAGTTATGATGAGAAACAATTATTATTGAGCTCAATAAGGTTAAGGTTTTGTCCGGTAGAAATTTCTGGGTGTAACCGAATAAGTTAACATTATTTTTACATGTTAAGTCTATTATTGACCACAATGAAAATAGTTAAGACAAGAAATATTTATTATTGGGCTCAACAAGGTAAGCTCAACAAGGTTAAGGTTTTGTCCGGTAGATATTTCTGGGTGTAACCAAATAAGTTACCATTATTTTTACATGTAAAGTCTATTATTGACCATAATGAAAATAGTTAAGGCAAGAAATATTTATTATTGGGCTCAACAAGGTGAAGGCTTTGTCCAGTAGAGATTTAATGGCTGTGACCAAATAAGTTAACATAATTTCTTGCTAGTTAAGTCTATTATTGATCACAATAGCTTTTTATGAAAACATTGATCAACTTTTACTTTGAATTTCAACTTGAGACCATGTTTTGCACAAATTATGACTTAAAATATAACTTATGGTGGAAAATTCGATCTGGCTCCAATTTCGTCATCTTGAAATGCAGTTTTGGTCAACTTTTACTTTGAATTTCAACTTGAAAGCATGTTTGGCACATATTATAAGTCGAATGGTGAAAAGTTCGATCTGGCTCCATTTTCGTCATCTTGAAATGCAGTTTTGGTCCATTTTTAGTTTGAGTTTCAACTTGAAACCAAGTTTGTCACATATGAGTTAAAATATAACTTATGATGAAAAGTTCGATCTGGCTCCAATTTCGTCATCTTGAAATGCAGTTTTGGTAAACTTTTAGCTTGAATTTCAACTTGAAACCAAGTTTGGCACATATTATGAGTTAAAATATAACTTATGACGAAAAGTTCTATCTGGCTCCAATTTCGTCATCTTGAAATGCAGTTTTGGTCAACTTTTACATTGAATTTCAACTTAATACTAAGTTTGGCACATATTATGAGTTGAAATATAACTCATGGCGAAAAGTTTGATCTGGCTCCAATTTCGTCATCTTGAAATGCAGTTTTGGTCAACTTTTACTTTGAATTTCAACTTGAAACCAAGTTGGGCAGGTATTATGAGTTGAAATATAACTTATGACGAAAAGTTTGATCTGGCTCCAATTTTGTCATCTTGAAATGCAGTTTTGATTAACTTACTTTGAATTTCAACTTGAAACCATGTTTGGCACATACATGTATTATGAGTCGAAATATAACTTATGGTGAGAAGTTCGATCTGCCTACAATTTCGTCATCTTGAAATGCATTTTTGGTCAAATTTTACTTTGAATTTCAACTTGGAACCAAGTTTGTAAAATACTCTTGAGTTGAAATATAAATAGGTGAAAAGATTGATCTATCTGTATTTTTGTTATTTTATCAAACATGTCGAAATGGAAATTCATATGAAGAGATTTCAATAACCTCGGAAAATCAGTGCAGCAATTTTGGTGGGGAAATGAAAACAGTTGTGACTTGAGATTTAACATTTCTCTGGTAATCTTTTTTAGCCCTTGCTCTAGTTTTTCACACTTGACAGTGATATATTTGGGGCAACAGAGATGATAGGGCTACGGGGGATACACCCAAGCGGTCGTAGGCGACCGGAAGCGTCTAGTTCTATATCGAGCCATCCTAAATGTACGACCGAAATTACGTAATGTTAGATGTTGGCAATTCGGATTCGTAGACACTCGGACAGTCACCAAGTGGGATATTACATGTATACGCGGTGGATTCTGCCTCAGTTAGACTTTGAGATATACTTTATATTCAAGTGGAATTCCTCCAGATGATTCCTTCAGTTCCTTCGGTGAGATTTACTGCTAATGAATCTCCAGTCGCCGTGTTCTCATGACACGAGAGAGTATTGTTCTGTGAGATTTACTTGCTATAAATATACCAGAATTGCTGATGTATTTCGAGTAACTAGAGAATTTAAAGATGTGTGCTGTCAGTAGGTAGGATCCAAGTCCCCTGTTTTGGGACACCCGTGATTCCAGCGGTAGCTTAGATTAATGGGCGTCCTGCAAATGGTTCACTTTCAGCCATCGATTCTCATTCTGTAGCCACAAATAAACGGGGTGTTGGGATTGTTCTTTGACAGAAAGAGCCTCTTTGTTCTTTTAGGTTTAAGTGTGAACTGAACTGTCATTGCCATGGGTCTCTTCATGATTCTGCACCCTGTGTGAAATAGACTTTCCAAGATTAACTGTGATCTTGTATGGAAGAACCAGTGCACCAACGACAAGCAAGGACAAGATATAAACTTTGTGAAATAAATATCTCTCCACGATAGAGAACCTCATTTAAATCTCGAAGTTATATGCACAGCTGATGAAGGATCGCTTCAGGAATAGATCTAGCGTGTACATGAATGATAGACGCTTAGCTTCAAGCACAAGACTAGTAATTGCAAAAAATTATTGTGATTTGATTTCGCAACAATACTAGTGTATACTTTGTAATATGATATGATTGTAGATAACCTCTCCATGTATCCACAACATTGCAGTCTGAGTGGGTTAATGTGATATTTGCAAGATGATATGATTACAGACCAGACTGGGTTACATGTACCCGTGGATTTTGTCAGTGGGTCAATGCCGGGATGCCACTGTCCCGACTGTGAGTGTGGCTGACAGGTTGATCAAGCTTGTACTGCAAGTATTAGATTTCTAATGAATATGTTGCAAAAAAGGAATGACATCTTGTTTGAAATGCTAAACTGTTGACATAAAAGTTTAATTCAACCTACCACCACCAACAATTCGTGCATGTGAACAAGTATGTATCATTAGGATACTTCTCGTCAAATAACGATTTTAATTTCTATCCTGGCTAGCATAAACAGAGCGAAATATCGTTTCAAGACAAACTTGCTGATCTTACTTACAATTCGTGAATATAAAGTATTTGGCCAGCACGTTCGATATATATGTGGATCCAGATTTGTTGGAAACACTTTTTGTTTTGATGTCACGATGGTATATCGTAACCCACATGTTATTCTCAGATAGTGATGCAGCCTGCTTTGAAATTATTTAGTGCATCAAAATCCAATATTCTAGACTTATTTAATTCCAAGACGTCTATTCCCAAGCGGTTCGGCACAGTGTACATGTATATTGCACTGGATAAACGCCTGTTCAGTAATGGGTTTAAATTGATAGCAACCCTCCGAAATGAACGCTCCCAGCAGCTAGCCATTGGTTTTCATGCTGTTTTACTGTGAACGCTCCTAGTGTGTTGTGAATGAGGATTTGGAAGGTGAAGGGATTTCTTTGACTTCCATCTGTGTACATTTGCTTCGTGCTGTCTTTGGTCATTGTTGATTCAATTCCACCATCACAGCTGATCATAGCAATCTAATTGTATTTGGTTCCATTATCACACAAATCATGATGATCATGACGTTGTTTTTTCTTCTTTTAAACAAAATATGTTATCTAAGTTCTTTGAGTTGTTATCAGACTATTTAGGTAGTTGTATCAGTTGTCATGGATAGTTTGAACAATACATATGTTGTCCTTCAGCCCTTTCAGCACAGCTTTACATCCAAACTGTCAAAGCTAAAAGCCAACTCCTGAATCTATGACCACCATGGAATATGAGTAATTTTTTATTTTGTCATTTGGTGCGTGGCAAGGAATTGTAATTACAACATAATATCTAACCAGCTAACGTATCTGAATTCCATTCTGTCCATATTTTTGCTCTGGTTGCTTTTCGTATCCCTGTCCAGAGCTTGATTACACCGGGTTATCCCTTCTCCCACTGCTGCCAATCCGTGTGAAATGGAATGCTTCTAAGCATGCTAAAATGAATTAGTCGCGCTTGGTATCAAATATCTGACTTTTTTTCCCCCGCGGCTCAGGGGATGGAATTGAGCAGAGCCACCCGGGGTGACACACTGCTCAGGAATGTGTCGCGTTGAATGAGCCATCAATAGCAGTCATCTGGAGATTTTTGGTGTTTTTCGGACTTCGTGAACTTGTTCTTCAAAGGGCCTTTGCCATGTGTGGATAAGCCGATGTTTATGTTGATTATGTTAATCAGCAATAAAGCCAACGTGACTCCTAGTTTTGATACATCGTGGGCAGAATTGGCCATCGTCTATCAAACATGTTGTCTTTTTTACATGACAGAAATTGCAAGACAGGAGCGAGTTGCATGAAATGTAATGTAATGTCCCTACTCTATCCATAGTTTTTCGTTGCAGTTGGAAGGTAACCCTGGATTGGAAGCAAAATCAAGCTTAATCGATATTGGTTTGGTTTTAACACAACATAAATAGACCGCTGGCATAATCACAGACACATTTAGTTGATCCATGTTGATATTACAGACCAGGGAGAAAAACAAAACAGAGTTGTGGGCGACGGAAGTTGCACACTGGATGACTGCTACTGAAATCGGTTTAGGTGCATAGAGCCACTGTCGCATTGGGCATGGGATCTGATATGATGTGAAAGGACAATGCAGCGATGACGATTTCGCCTGAGAATCGTGAACATAACGGATGACTTTTGCACATAATAGCATGGATAGTGAAAGGGTAATATGATCATAGTTGTTCACGTCAGTACACCCATCCGACCACGGTCATGTGTTAGAACGCATGCACATGTGCTCACATACACCGTACACGAGATGATCACATATCGGGAGGAAGGGGATGTGATTATAACCCGGGATGGATTACACAGAGGATTGTCAACAAGGTCGATGTCTGTGGTGTTATCTCTCAGATCACCAGTGTGGTGTGAGAAAGAAGGCTTCCAGGACATATCCTGATCAGAGCACGTAAGTCAACTATGAGACATATTTCACATGGACGATGACAAATATTATGAATGAATCAGCTTTCATGTTTTGACTACACTGATTAAAATAAACACAATTTCAGTGACATATTTAATAAATATCACTCAATTTTGAATTGTAGAAAATGTATTGACAGTTCCAGACTACATTGTTATCTCTGATACCAGTAACGATACTGGTATATAATATATGCCGCATACTACACCTATAAATGATACCTATAAACGTACATGTACAACGCCTGTGACAAACGAAACAGATAAATGACTTAAAGGTCCACTTCACATGGGGCTGAAATGTGTTCACAGTGAAGGATTTAGTGACGAGAGATGGAATGGATTACTCCTGGCAAGGTCAATGTCTAAGCTAACCCACTCAAATGGAACAGAATGTCATCACCCATCATTAGTCTACATCCCAGGTTAATTTAGTACAAAAGTACTGGAATTCATATGAATGTATAGTATTGCACTAAGATTCAAAAATATAGGAGTGGACTTCGTATGAAAGTCATAGTACTTCTACTAAGACATAAATGTTACATTGAGTTGTAGTAATGCCACATGCTTGGGAAACGTAACTTATGCAATGAATATAAACTGAATGTCACCATCTAGCTGAGAAAAATTCACAAATACGCAATTATTGTGTGCGTTGCATAAATCCCATACACTCAGTTGTCATTTTTGTGGTGGGATGTATCCAATTTTCATCATTTAGAAAATAAATCATAACGAGAATAATCAGGAAATTGTAATTGCCATTTTATAGCAGTTTCATTTTAAGTGTCCCACTTTGCCTGGTCTTCCCCTATCTAACGTATCTGAATTCCATTCTGTCCATATTTTTGCGCTACTTGCTTCTCATATCCCTGCCCAGAGCTTGATTACACCGGGTGATCCCTTCTCAGACTGCTGCCGATCCGCGTGAAATGGAATGCTCCTAAGCATGCTGAAATGAATTAGTCGCTGCTTGGTATCAAATATCTGACTTTTTTCCCCCGCGGCTGAGGGGATGAAATTGGTGACACGCCGTTCAGGATTGTATCGCGTTGAATGAGCCACCAATAGCAGTCACCTGGTTTTTTTTTATTTTTTTTTTGACTTCGTGAACTTGTTCTTCAACGTGACTTTGCCAGTGTGTGGATAAGCCTATGTTTATGTTGATTATGTTGATCAGCCAAAAAGGCCACGTGACTCCTAGTTTTGATACATCGTGGGCAGAATTGGCCATCGTCTATCAAACATGCTGTCTTTTTTACATGACAGAAATTGCATGACAGTGGCGAGTTGCATGGCATGTGATGTAATGTCCCTACTCTATCCATAGTTTTTCGTTGCAGTTGAAAGTAACCCTGGATAGGAAGCAAAATCAAGCTTAATCGATTTTGGTTTGGTTTTAACACAACACAAATAGAACGCTGGCATAATCACAGACACATGATTTAGTTGATCCATGCTGATATTACGGACCAGGGAGAAAAACTTGATCGATTGAACAAAACAGAGTTGTAGGTGACGGAAGTACGTTGCACACTGGATGACTGCTACTGAAATCGATTTGAGCGCATGGAGCCACTGTCGCATTGGGCATGGGATCTGATATGATGTGAAAGGACAAAGCAGCGATGACGATTTCGCCTGAGAATCGTGAACATAACGGATGACTTTTGCACATAATAGCATGGATAGTGAAAGGGTAATATGATCATAGTTGTTCACGTCACTACACCCATCCGACCACGGTCATGTGTTAGAACGCATGCACATGTGCTCACATACACCGTACACGAGATGATCACATATCGGGAGGAAGGGGATGTGATTATAACCCGGGATGGATTACACAGAGGATAGTCAACAAGGTCAATGTACGTGGTGTGATCTCTCAGATCACCTGTGTGGAGTGAGAAGGAAGGCTTCCAGGACATATCCTGATCAGAGCACGTAAGTCAACTATGAGACATATTTCACATGGACGATGACAAATATTATGAATGAATCAGCTTTCATGTTTTGACTACACTGATTAAAATATACACTATTCCAGTGACATATTTCATAAATATCACTCAATTTTGAATTGTAGAAAATGTATTGACAGTTCCAGAGTATATCGTTATTTGTGATACCAATAACGATACTGGTACATAATATATGCTGCATACTACACCTATAAATGATACCTATAAACGTACATGTACAACGCCTGTGACAAACGAAACAGATAAATGACTTAAAGGTCCACTTCACATGGGGCTGAAATGTGTTCACAGTGAAGGATTTAGTGACGAGAGATGGAATGGATTACTCCTGGCAAGGTCAATATCCCTGTTGCCATGACACCGCATCTATGAAGGGGATGAATGTAGCCAGTGTCAACTCCTTGATATACTCATGAGTATTTCATCGCTGGGTCATTTGACTTCGTGAATAGACTCGATATTTTTGATAATGCTGGATGAAACTTGTTGTCGTTTGATATAAAATTTTGAAAATATGTATGAAACTATTCAAACTAGTTGTTTCGATATGAAAAAAAAATCAGTAATAGCATGAGCTGCGTGATTTTAAAAAGAAATGGTCGCCAGAGACCGCGTCACAAACATGTACAACGGAAGGTACATGACATGTCTCTCATGGATGCAATCAGGTTTCATGATTCAAATTTGGAGGGCATGTCATAGCTTCCTTCCATTCTTAACTTGTAGGTCGGCATTGCATATATTAGTATTATGGCTTGTAAGATGACGTCTGTAAATGGTTTTCGTTGCATTTTCTCCATGCACGTTAGATATGACATTTGGGAAGGCCGCGTAGCAATTTTATTATTTCCCTTCGAAAGGTATGTTTATTATGTGGTAATTTTAAACGACGCACAGCAAAATCTGAAATCGAAGTCGATGCTGAATGTCATCCAAGCCACAATTAATCAATCAAATTTACAAACAAATCCTGCTGGACCAAGTTTCCTTGGCCTCGATTATGAGCCTCGTGACAGCGTGTGATTGATGGATTACACAGTTGTATGTAAATACATGTATATAGTAGGACATGAATTCGTTTGTCAGACGAAGCTTGTCAAACATCGTGATGCGGTGGAAATAGGATCTTGACTTCTATTCATGCTAGTCAAATATGTCCAATTCGCCTCCATTTAGAACGATAAGGTCACAGCATGTCATATGTGTGAACCTCTATCATTGCTTGGTATAAACGTACAGTCCTGAAACTCAATTGGTGAATTACGCTGACCACAAAATTTCAATTTTCCAGCTTTTTGAAAGCTGTCATACTAATATTGCATGGGCTCACATAGCAAATGAACCTCGCATATTGATGATACGTTTATATCTTGTCACACTGATATAATAACTACAGCTACGCATCGCAACTACTGAACAAATGTCCATATGTTTTATCCCTAACGAGATTTATCAGTGTTTGAGATTAGTATTTGGATAACAAACATCAATTATTTTGTTATACCTGTATACTTATACAATAATTGTTATGCATTAGAACACAACATCAAAAGAACCAGTGACAGATGAATATCATGCCATTGCTGGGTTTGATACAGTGCCAATTATCCCGGTTCAGTCAACTACAGAGAATGATATTGATTCATTAAACGCTGGTTTTCTTTGAGTGTTTTCTTGCGTCATGTTTCAGTATTGATTAAAATATTCATTCCAGGGACAAACATGTAATCACAATAAAAGTAGTTAGTTAAGGATCGTGAAGAGAAAAAACAAATAATTTGTTTGACGTCAAATTGGGTCGACGTATGCGAGTGCAATGAACGCTGAAGGGTTTGATAACGCAAACAGTGAGTAGTTTTTTTTAAAACTTTCTTCCCACCTAGGTAATCTGTGGGTAATTTGAAACCGATAAAATATTAATATGCATATGACAAAATGTTTCCCCCAGATAGGGAGAAAAAATGTTACCAGTATACACTGAAAGTATTAAACAACGGTGCTAATTGAAAGTTGTTAATTTTTTCTGACGTATTCATCAGGTTTAAAAGGATATGATGGAGTTTTGATATAATGAAAACATTCTTCTGTTCGTCAAACCAGTTAGCACCCAGGTGAATATCTTCTGGCCCATCAAGCATACACGTGTACTGCACAAAATCTTCATTTGTTTTGGCCAATTTGGATCGTTTCTGCACTGATTCTCCACCAATATCATGCTGACTTCCTCTGGCAGTCTGGGTACAGCCTTGATTACACTCAAGCCAACTCGTTCAAATGGAATGTCATCACCCTCCAGTAGTCTACATCCAAGGTAATTTGGTACGCACTGGATTCACAAATTCACAAATTATTATACTATGTTATGATGGGTTTTTTTTTCTTCTGATGAGATATAACATAACTACACGTAAATTATATGAGGTTTTTTTTTTGTTTTTTTTTTATAATATTTTTGTTGGGCGAACCCATTTTTGTGTTTATGCAGTGCAACTTAATTATGGGGTGTGATATATTTACAACTGTGGAGTTCCATTCCGGTTTGGGACTGCATGACAGGGCTATGTCACACGCTTCCTATCATACCGTTCATGGACCTGGCATGGGGGTGTCCCTACCAGACCATGAAGCTATCCTGGTGTCAACCAGGCCCGGTGAACATAGCACCTGCGGACCCTATGGTGTAATCATCCCCATTCCTGAGTCATACCACCAGGAAGTCCCCCAATATCGTACTCGTAGGTGACTAACTCACGGCTGAGTGGTCAGCCTACCCATTGAGCCCACAGCACACCCATCCTGGGTGGGGATCGGCCATGATAAACCCCTCAGTCACCGATGGGATTCGAACTCACGACCTCCCGGCTTTGAATCCTGCAGCTTAACCACTGCGCTACAGGGGCCGGTTAAATTATATGAGTTGCTATTAGATCATTTTAAATGAATCGTTTTGGCAGATACAGGTCTTTAAACCCGTTCAGTAATCTCATATAGATCTCGACTGTCAAAGCTAAAACCCGTTTCGGAATGAATGACCACCATGGAATTTGAGTCAGTTTGTATATTATTGCCATCTGCTGCGTGGGAATAAACTGGAATTACAACATAATATTTAACGCAAGTTGCAAGTTGAAATGGATTAGTTTCTGCTTGGTATCAAATATCTGACTCTGGTCCCCACGGCTCAGTAGTCCAGGTGTCAAACCCTTCTTTTTGGTGAAACGTTGCAATGTGGTCCGCACGATTTTTTTTTGCATATTTGTAAATAATATACCCTTACGACATATATTCCGGTTGATGCCACTCTGGCACCTTTGAGCATTTTGCATAATCACATGAATATGCAAATTAGTGTCAGCCATTATTAAAATTTATGATTTTGTTAATATTTTGAAATGTATTAGTTCAACGATGTTGGTTGAGGTGTCTATACCTATGTTTTCATGGTCCACGATTCTGATAAAACCATATCCTATTGTATATTATTTAAATTAGGTTCATGAATATGCAAATTAGGAAATTAGGAACACTGACAGCGATTTCCTTGATATTCCAGTGTACAGTAATCATGGTAATTCAAGTGTAATGTAAATAGATGCAACGAACATATTGATAGTTTGGAGTAACATAGTTCTAACTACAAACTGAACTGATATTTAAATATTAAAATTATCGTAATGAATATGCAAATTAATTGAGGATTAATTGATGGGATTACCATCTTATTCTAAAAATCAATGAGCTGCAATGTCACGATCATACAATACTTTCCATTCCACTTGGTGTCACTCATCTGGAAATAACTTATATTAATTAGGCCAAAAAAAGTATTATGGTTCTGTTTAGGCGCGCACGTCAGTTTCAACCCCGCGCATCAATCTTTTTTTTTTTCAAAGAGAAAAAAAAATCACGCGCATCACTTTTTGAGAGCTGAATTTATTTTTTTATGTAAATTGACACCCATACACTGTTTTTGGGGAGATAATGATCAAGTAAAATGGTCCCGAGTGTCTTTGACATTGCAAAACTTTGTGTATGGCTGGCCAAACATGGCAAATTCAACAGGGTCGCTCATCAACAGCCAATTTTAGGGGAAAATGGTTGGCCAAATGGGCCATATTTGACCGGATCAGTCATCGGCCGCCATTCTAAAATTCTAAAAAAAAAAGAAAATAAAAATAAGAGAAATTCGCGTCGTCGCATCACTTTTCCAATAACCAGAACCATAATACTTTTTTTGGCCTTATGTGAACAATAACTAATATGCAAATTAATGTAATGAATATGCTAATTAGCAGCAATGTGGAATATTATACCTCATGTAAGAATCCCCACCGCTGATTTATAGTATGATACATTTCACAATGTTCCCCTCGAAGCGCATCGTGCCGGTCAACAATGTGGCAGCGGGCAACAATGTTTGAGGTCTGGGGTTACCGGAGGCGAAGCCGAGAGTAACATTTTCTTCGAGCGGGGAACATTTCGCCATGTTTCCCGAAAAACCAGTCACCATTTATTTTATTATACCGAATGTCACTGATTTTATTTTGACATTATACATATACGCAAACATGCGTTTCTGATTAACCAATCAGCAGTGGGGATTCTAACATGAGGTATCATTTAAATTGAAGTATATTCTACACAAACATGTTGATTTCGAAAAATTGCACCGCTACAAAACAGAGCAAATGCATAACCGAGCAAAGTTTTGTGCGGACCCAGAAATTAACTGACAGGGTTAAATTTAACATTAGGGTAATTGCCAACTTTTTTAATTATCGCGATAGAAGTCTGAAATTCGGTAGAAAGTTGCCGTTTGACTCAAAGGTGAAGTATGCCAAGTTATAGATAGATACCACTTAGCATCGCAAAAATATTGACACGGAAAACTGCCATTTGCAAGAATGCCTGAAATATATGGTTATGCATATAAATTTCACGCAAGCGGCATTGTACATACCAATGATTTTTATTCCATCATAATCTGATATCATTTCCCTCTGACCATAGATAATTCACACAACACATCGCTTGTTCACCGAAATTAGCCATGAACATTAAACGAGATAAAGCCCCAGTCCCATGAAGCCGGACCAGCCTGGACGAACACGGAGGAGCACGGATTAGGAAATCACATGGTCCTGGGTGATCCGGGATGTTTTGCCCCCAAAAATTGCGCACGACAGTCACCCCGGAATCTACACGGTGATAACACAGACGACCCCGGAGCTTCCCGGCAGAGCCCAGGTGCCAACACGGATCACCCTGACCCAACACGGTACGTGCTAAGCACGGTGTAAGCACGGACTATCACGGACCATCCCGGACTAACACGGTGCACACACAGTGTCAACACGGACAAACACGAATCAGTACAAACGACGCCGAACCGTCCCGGTCCTAACACGGCACCAACAAGGACCATCCCAGTCATTCCCAGACCACCCTGGACCATCCCGAAGGGCTATAAATGGCTATATCAATAAAATACGTTTATGTTATATTTGAAATAAAATTAATAAATATTGCAATTGCTGAAACATGGCATGTAAATTGAATGAAAGAATAATTTTATTTGAATAAAAATAGGTTATTGTGCTAAATTATTTTCTGTAGGCCTACATGATGGTAATGAAAGGTTATTCTCCATTGGAAAGAAACCCACAATAAAACGCAGAAACTGTTAGTGAAAGTGGAAATAATCAACATCTCTCAAGAATAACATTAATTGCAACTAAACTCATTTACGCTGATTTATTTGTGTTCACTGATATTGGTGTCAGGACTACGTTTTGTTTTAGGTAATACATATACTGTGTAATGTGAATCAAAATTGTGCAGTATATGTACATGTACGTTTGAATAACCTGGATATCACATAGGCAAATAACTAAATATACTGATATTGGTGTCAGGACTACGTTTTGTTTTAGGTAATACATATACTGTGTAATGTGAATCAAAATTGTGCAGTATATGTACATGTACGTTTGAATAACCTGGATATCACATAGGCAAATAACTAAATATACTGCACTGATTAATATATTTAGTTAATAATAACAATACATTCATTAGACTACAATACCACCCCTATCGAAGAATTTAGGTTTATTTTTGTAAGGTTCGGCGACCTCACAATAAAGAGGTATACCCCATTACTAGAGTGTCAGCGAATGTTTTATAAACCTGTCTGCACGTTCGCCGTAACTGTGGTGTCACTACTGATGTAGCCATCACGTCATAACGCTACATTATCGCTTGGTGGTTGTCGAGATACAACCGGATGTACTTTAGTACCCTATAGTATATTTCCCAAACTGAGTGTTCTCTTCGTTTGGTCCGTTCACCAAGGATGGATCAATTCCTAGGTATAGGTCTAAATATATATATGTCACATGACCTGACATTTTATCGGTGGAAAATCAATATAGAATCATTCCGGCGCCACCACGGATCACCCAGGAACCAACACGTCACAGACCGTCCAGGATCAACCCCGCAGTTTTTGACAGTCAAAAACTCAAAAACTTGACTCACGGACCAGCACGGATGAACACGGGCCATCCAGGAGCGGTACCAACACGATGTCAACACAGACCACCAGACCACAGAAAATCCCGGATCTGGTCTGGGATGGTCCGGGACATATACATGGGACTGGGGCTTAAAAATCAAATTTTTAGCTCATCGGCTGAAAGCCGTAGAGCTATTGGGATGGATTGACATACGTGTCTATGTCTGTTGTTTGTGTCTGTGAAGAGCCCCATGTTTTCTCATCCAAATCTTCCAGAGGCTTCTCCTACAATAGTACTCTTCTTATGGTCACTAAATTTGGTATACTGCTTGGGTATTGCATGTTCTGTCAAGTTTGTTCAAGATTTGCAGAAATTTCGAGGCTTTCTGATAAAAGTTAATGATTGAAATAATTTTTTATCATACATGTACGGTGGCTTATTTCCGCCAAGTTCACTTTTTCAATTAAGAGTTTGCCCTTTTTAAATTTGTAATTTACTTTTTCATTTAGCAATTTGCACAAAATAATTTCGATTTTAGTTTTGCTATTTATGAATTTACTTTTTCAGAATTAACAATTTGCCTTTTTTAATTTGCAATTTACTTTTTTATTTAGCAATTTACGCAAATTTCGAATTTAGTTTTTACAAAATAATAAAACTAAATTCGAAATTATTTTGTGCAAACTGCTAAATAAAAAAGTAAATTGCAAATTAAAAAAAAGCAAATTGTGAATTCTGAAAAAGGTAAATTCATAAATAGAATAAACGTAAATTGCAAAATAAAAAAAGCAAATTGTTAATTCTGAGAAAGTAAATTCATAAATGTAAAAACTAAATTCGAAATTATTTTGCGTAAATTGCTAAATAAAAAAGTAAATTGCAAATTAAAAAAGGCAAATTGTTAATTTTGAAAAAGTAAATTCATAAATAGCAAAACTAAAATCGAAATTATTTTGTGCAAATTGCTAAATGAAAAAGTGAATTACAAATTTAAAAAGGGCAAACTCTTAATTGAAAAAGTGAACTTGGCGGAAATAAGCCACCGTATACATGTGCTTCTGTTTATACATACGGGTTGTGAGTAAGGAAATCACGTGAGCGCATGCGCAGAGGGAACACTGTGATTGCATATGGTGCTTGTTTACCTTCGCATTATCAACCAAGAAATGCTATTTTATCCAATCACGCAATTTTGACAGCATCAAATATACATTTTTTCATAATGGCTACACTAATTAGCATATTCATGGACCTATATTAAATGTTACAGATTTAATTTTGGTTCCAACAATCCTTGACCAGGAAATCATGGCAAAGACACCTCAAACAATAATCTAGGACTCATACTTCTCAAGATACCATCAAATATACATTTTTTTCATAATGGCTACTCTAATTTGCATATTCATAAAACTATTTTAAATATTGCGGAATTATTTTTGGTTCCGCCTGAATCCCTGACCATGAAAACATGGGCAGAGACACTTAAAACAATAATCTAGAACTAATACTTCTTAAGATATCATCAAATATACATTTTTTTCATAATGGCTACTCTAATATGCATATTCATGAACCTATTTTAAATATTACGGATTTAATTTTGGTTTCGCCTGATTCCTTGACCATGAAAACATGGACAAAGACACCTCAATCAATAATCTAGGACTAATACTTCTCAAGATATCATCAAATATGCATTTTGTCATAATGGCTACTCTAATTTGCATATTCATGAACTTATTTTAAATATTACGGATTTTATTTTGGTTCCAACTGAATCTTTGACCATGAAAACATGGACAAAGACACCTCAAAAAATAATCTAGGACTAATACTTCTCAAGATATCATCATATATACATTTTTTCATAATTGCTACCCTAATTTGCATATTCATGAACCTTTTTTAAATATTACGGATCTTATTTTGGTTCCAACTGAATCTTTGACCATGAAAACATGGACAAAGACACCTCAAACAATAATCTAGGACTAATACTTCTCAAGATATCATCAAATATACATTTTGTCATAATGGCTACCCTAATTTGCATATTCATGAACCTATTTTAAATATTACGGATTTTATTTTGGTTCCAACTGAATCTTTGACCATGAAAACATGGACAAAGACACCTCAAAAAATAATCTAGGACTAATACTTCTCAAGATATCATCAAATATACATTTTTTCATAATGGCTACCTAATTTGCATATTTATGAACCTATTTTATATATTACGGTTTTTCTTTTTGGCTCCAACTGAATCTTTGACCATGAAAACATGGACAAAGACACCTCAAACAATAATCTAGGACCAATACTTCTCAAGATATCATCAAATATACATTTTGTCATAATGGCTACCCTAATTTGCATATTCATGAACCTATTTTAAATATTACGGATTTTATTTTGGTTCCAACTGAATCTTTGACCATGAAAACATGGACAAAGACACCTCAAAAAATAATATAGGACTAATACTTCTCAAGATATCATCAAATACACATTTTTTCATAATGGCTACCCTAATTTGCATATTCATGAGCTTTACGAAAAATGCTCAAGGGTGCCAGAGTGGCATCAATCGGAATAGTGATACATATGTTGTTATTTTTTCAAAAATGCAAAAAAATTGCATGCGGACCACAATGCATGCTTTTCTGCCCTGCCCCCGGACTACAGGGCAAGAAAATGAATACAGCCATCGTGATGACATACTGTTCAGAAATGGATCGAATCAAATGGTTTCCACCGCCACCGATTGCATTCATTCACATAGAGTTCCCCCCCCCCCCCCCCTGACATTGTGAACTTGCTCTTCAACGTGACTTTGCCAGTTTGGGATAAGCCTATGTTGATTAGGCCCATAGGCAATGGAACTTTAACATCAGGAACAAGAAGCTCGTGACTCATAGTTTTGATACATCGTGGGCAGAATTGGAGATCATTTGTCAAACATGTTGTCATTTTTACATGACAGTAAATGTATGACAGGATCGAGTTGCAGCCAGAAGAATTGTTCTCCTGTGTGATATTGACATGACATGGTGGTTATATGAAAAGATATTGAGGCTGTTACTTGCATGTGTTTGTGCATACATACATGGACGTGACTGAAAGAACAAATGACAGATAATTTAGATGAAATGAATTATATTTTAGTGATAGGTTCTTAAAAAGATGATATTAGTGACGAGAAATGAAATGGCTTACTTCTGGCAAGGTCAATGTCCCTATTGCCATGTCACCACGTGTATGAAGGGGATAAGTGTAGAATGTGTCATCTCATTGTTATGAATAGACTTGCTTTGATATTTGTAATAATGCTGGATTAAACATGTATAAAACAATAATGCTGGAAACATGTATAAAACTATTTAAACTAGATGCTTCGATATGAAATTAAAATTATCAGTAATAGCATGAGCTGCGTGATTTTAAAAAGAAATGGTCGCCAGAGACCGCGTCACAAACATGTACAACGGAAGGTACATGACATGTCTCTCATGGATGCAATCAGGTTTCATGATTCAAATTTGGAGGGCATGTCATGGCTTCCTTCCAATCTTAATCTGTAGATCAGCATTGTATATATATCTGTATTATGGCTTGTAAGATGATGTCTGTAAATGGTTTTCAATGCATTTTTTTGCATGCACGTTAGATATGGCATTTGGGAATGCCGCATGACAATTTCATTGCTATGGTTATTATGTGGTAATTGTAAACGACGCACAGCAAAAGCTGAAATTGAAGTCCATGCTGAATGTCATCCAAGCCACAATTAATCAATCAAATTTACAAACAAATCCTGCTGGATCAAGTTTCCTTGGCCTCGATTATGAGCCTCATGACAGTGTGTAATTGATGGATTACACAGCTATCTGTAAATACAGGCACGTAGTAGCACATGAATTCGTTTGTCAGACATCGTGCTAAGGTGGAAGAAGGATCGTGACTTTTATTCGTGTTGGTAAAATGTGTCCAATTTGCCACCCGTGAAATGAAAGATAAGGTCACATTATGCCATATGCGAACCTCATTGCTTGTTAAATTGGTACTGTCTTGAAACGCAATTGTTGAATTATGCTGATCACGAACTTTTACTTTTCCAGTTGTGATACTAGTATTGCATGGGCCCACATAGCAAATGAGCAATGTATATTGGAAATACGTTTAGATATTGTGACACCGATATCACATCCTCTTGTGTGTTAAATCATTTATGAGATATGACAGTGTTTGAGACCAGTATTTGGAAAATAAACATCAACTATTTTATACTACATGCATTATGCATCAGTGGTTTTCTTGATGTCCTGAATACATTCGAACACATGACATCAAAAGAATCAAACACATGATCAGATGAACACCATGTCATTGCTGTGTTCGCTACAGGCCCAATTATCAATGTTCAGTCAGTTACAAAGAATATTATCGATTCATTAAATACTGGTTATCTTCGAGTGTTTTCTTTGAGTGTCATGCTTCAACGTTCATTCAATGATTCGTCTGAGGGATAAAAATATAATCACAAAGAAATTAGTCGGGTATGGATCTTGAAGAGAAAAAAGTAAATTTGTTTGATGTCAAATTGGGTCCACGTAGATGCGAGTGTCATCTTAACACCTATATAGCCAGCAGGTAATTTGGAATGAATAGCATGTATTAAACGTGGAACAAAAAGTTGCCCCCAAACAAGGGAAATAATGATACTAGGATACCACATGAAGCATTATACAATGCTGTTAATTGAAAGTTGTTAATTTTTCTGATGATTCATCATGTTTATAAGAATACGACGGAGTCTCGTTATAAAGAAAACATTCCTGCGTTCATCTTTACAGTTACTATCTACTATGTGAATATCTACTGGCCGTTTAAAAAGTACGTATACTGAACTAAAATTAGATTTGTTTGTTTTTGCCAATTTGAATAGTTTCTGCATCGATTCTCCACAATTTCACCCTGCCTTCCTCTGCCAGCCTATCTGAATACAGCCTTGATTACACACTCAAGCTAACCCACTCAAACGGAATGTAATCATCCTTCTACTCTACATCTGAGGTTAACTTAGTGCAAAGGCACTGGGATTCAAATGACTAGATATTATTAAACTAAGATTTACTTCTATAAGTTATCGAGATAAATGTCACGTTAGGATGTAGTAATGCCATATGCTTGGCAAACGTAACTTATGTAATGAATATAAACTGAATGTCACCATCAAGCTGAGAAATAAAAAAAGCAAGTACACAATATTATTGTGTGCGTTACATAAATCTCATCAGTGCAAACTGTCGGGGCCGAGTTGGATGATATCACAGCCCCCTACAAATAGTCGGAGACAGACATTCGATTTATGTTGTGTCATGGAGAATAAGCTTTGTGTGAATGAAAACAATGCAGTCTGAATCCAACATCCAGTGCAGCTGAACCGTCTCGTGTGCTGACAATACTTGATAGGAGCAGTTTTTAAGATGGACATCGAGACATTGGATGTGAGTTATTTGTTCAAATCATTAAAAAAACTTGAATTGCGTACAAAGGAAAGTAAATAATTCATGATGTACAATACCCGAGTATTGCATAAGAAAAAGATAATCAGTTTTGATATGGTACATGCAGGGATTTAACAACTAGCGGAAATATGACAGATGTGAACTCGTTTGTGGAAAGAATATAAAGTCAAACAATGATTATACAAAATTATACATACTATTTTCTGTTCATATATTGGTATATACAAATTTTATTTGAAAAATATCCTATCATGCTTTTCAACACTTATACCGCACTTCTATGTGTATATTTATCAATTATTTTGTGTGCGGAGATGCAGCTTACATGTCATGCATACCCATAGTGTTTTGATAAATGTAGTTCTTCACCTTGGTATATGAGAGCGACATAGCATTTATCACCATTTCGGATCACAGGCCTCGGAAAGACTAAGAATCAACTGAAAATTATCAATTGTCAAGTGAAAACTAAAGAACTTGAACCTTGGGATCTGTTTTTGGAACACACATTTTACTACAGTGGTTCGAGACATGAAGAAACGGCTACATTGTTCAGGAGTTTTAATATAAACACTATTCGGTTGAATGAACAGTTCTGCACAGTTTTCAGTCTGTTATATCTATGAGGCTACGAAAAATGTAAATTCTGAAAGGATGAAATGTGAATACAATCTGAACTGAATATGAATTGTAAATTGAAATCATTTATATATAATTGACTTATGTTTTTATTATGTGAATAGTGTGCAATTTTCGACAATCCAAATCTACTACGTGATACATTTACAAGACCAATTATACACAAATATAGAGAACATGATCTGGAACTGGACTCACTATGCGAAAAGATTTAATGACGAAGCACGAGATGGATTAATTCTGGCAAAGTCATTGCCCCTGTTGCCATGGTAGCAACTGATTAGAAGAAGTGATGAAGTCAGTGTCGCCACCTTGGTGTACTAGTACTCCTTGTTTCATGTCTGGGTCGCCTGACTTTCTCAAACAGATTTCCTTTTTGATTCTCAACAAGCACTTGAATAAGGAGAAGCTAACTATCGTTGTTTTTTAAATGGTATATGTAAATTACACATTTTCAAAATAATGAAAGATGTACTACGGATGAATTGGTCTGAAATATGTATATGATCATTAATATCATGATTCTATGGGGAAATATCAGTCATTAAAGCTCACAGCACAAACATGGACAACACAAGGTACATGACATGTTTCTCATGGATGGAGTCGTGTTTCATGATCCAACCTAGGCGGCATGTCATGGTTTCATCCTTCCTTTACATGTCAAATATCATTGCTTTTCAGATGCTAAATGTTCTGCAAATGACTTTCAAAGCGTTTATATCTTATGATTTTATTGCATCACAGAAAGTGAAAAAAATATCTTGTATGTCACCCATTCCCAATTATTATTGGTGGTAATAGATTGATACTTACATTGTGTAGTTTCGCCGATGACTCGTAGAATTATATAATGTGTTTTTCCATGATGAACTGAGAAATAATTATGTCTTTCACATAAAGAGTAAAACCATAAAAACATGCTCAAGTGATGTTCAGCAATTGCCAAATTCGAAATTGAATACCAGCCTAGATGTCATCCAATGCCAACGCACTGCTAATCAATCTTACCAAACAATTCCTGCTGGGAAAAACATTGCAGGGCTTCGATTATGTTCCTTGTCGATAGGTGAGATTGATGGATTACACAGCTCTCTGCAAATACATGACAGGACATGAATAGATTGACTTCGTTTGTCAGAAGAAACTTGTGAAACATCGTTATCAAATGGAAATAGGATCGTGACTTTGGTTCTATTCGTTGCTATACTTGGCAAACTGGCATGACCCTACCCATTGAAATAAAATGAATGCATCAAATGCAAATATTCTTTGATACAATGGCTTCTTCATGATACCGAATTGGCGCCACATGTTCACATGCGTTATGGATGTTTGATATTTTCTGTCTTTTTGTCACCGTGTGTTACATTGGCAACTACAACAAAATGGAAAGTGTGATGGACGAGCCAATGAGTTGAGAATATCAGTGTGTTTATTCATTCCTAAGGTTCTGATTGTTCAGCTGCATTTAATCATTCATTGAATATGAATAATACATGTTTTGAATACTGTCCATCACGGCATTATGATCATGATTGTATAAAGAAACACTTTATGATCACGGTGATTCGCAACACAATGCAGCACATCGCTATAAAATATAACAAAGACATTCTTCAAAGTGTAGGTGATATCATCGTTGTCATGTCATTGGAACAAGAAAATACAGCTAACTGTGAGAGTCGACATTAGAGCTCGAGCACACCATCAGCACCCTAGACAGCGGAATGTATTCTACTCAACGTAACCCCCCCCCCCCTCCCCTCCAAATAAAAATGCTACCATAATGATATCCTCCCTCAAATGATTCCAATTCATTCCCGTATATTATGATGAAAGCATAGGCCTACTTCGTTCATATTTTTCTAATAAGTAAACATTCATTTTGAACTCAATGAAACAGATACTCCTGCTAAAATAGTATTGAACCTTAATGAAATATCCTTTAAAATATTTTAAACTATGAGGAATATCTGCATCTGATATCATGATAATTAACATATATGCCCACTGGGCTAATGAAAAGACCAGTTTAAAATATAAAGGATTTTCTGGAGGCTTCGCAAACCCAACACCTTGACATATAAAATACGTCAAATTATGGTAAATGTAGCTGTGGCATCGCAGACGAATCGTTGTGTTCGCTTCAGAAGACCGAGGGATGCCACACGGCACACGCAAGCTTACATGGATGCTGTACAGGAAATTGTGTGCTCCAAAATACGCGTCATTGCGGTAAAATTTGCTTTGCATTCTGGGAACGTCAATTTCCATCGGCTCCGCCATTTTGACGTTTTACAAACAATCTCAGCATTTTGCGTAATTTTCTCAAACCTAACACATCGATTTATGCATTATACATGTGTGGAATATTCAAAGTTTACCATCGATTCGAGAGATTTCATGTGAAGGACGAAGAAAATTCCCATTTGAAGTAGGTTTCTAAACGTTTACATGCCAAAACGGGCGTCGATAGGTTCGCACGAAACCTCCATGAAAAAGTCAGCACATAGACATGTAGAGGGTTGGGGGCTTCGCCCCCAACGCTCTAATGTCAAAAAATGCACGCACCAGTGATGATAACCAATATGCGTTCATTTATATGAATGATAATACACTGAATTGTGAAACGCAGAACGTCTGCAAAACTTTTTCCTCAGAAATTTCAAGTATATTCTTGTGTAATAGTTTGGTATTGATTCTAAGATTCACTGAAGGCGTAAAAATTATAATCACATGCTGGTGGGGTTTGGATTGTGAAGGGAGAAACGTATATATTTTATTATCGGCACAGTAAATCGTTATAAAAGTAGCGCAGATGGAGAGAATACACTGGTATCTGAGTGAATAAAATCAATTACTATGTTTCTTTCCACCTACATACCCATCGGGCAATTCAAAACCAATATTATAATTCAAAACATAGACGAAGTTTCACCTCAAACCATTAGAAAAATGATACTAGAGTATGATTGCAGCTTTATACGATGCTATTTTTCCTGAAATCCACAAAAAACATGGATTTGTTTCTTTTCCCAATTTAAAACTACCGATTTCACGCTGTCTCTCTTGCACTCAATCTGGCGCCCATGATTATGCAGATGCCACTCAAAAGGAATGTAATCACGGTTCAGTAGTCTACAATGTACAAGCTCCGAGTACTATTTTATTGAAACATATGTCCCACTAATTGTAATACCACCACGTGCATTGAAAAATAAAATAATTGACGTAATGATTATGAACTCAATATCACCATACAGCTAGAAAAAACATCAATTCCAATACTTCATATTACTGAGCAGTGCGTACTGTTGGGGGCAGGGTTGGATGATTTCTGCACGTTCTGCAAACAGTTGGAGACAGACATTTGATTTCTGTTGTCATGTTGAATAAGCTATACGTTTATACATAGCAGGACGTTATTAATAACATAGATAAGTTTTGTTTGTTGATCAGTTAGTTTTACAATTGTACATTTGTTCTATTTGTGTTACCTACGTGTTATTTTAGACCAAATCCACTTTTCAATTATTTTTTGTCACGTGTAAAGCGCCAATGAATGCGTATTTTGTGCTGTATTGAGCGCTACAACAAATTAAATAAACTTAAACCCAGACTTAGGCTATACATGGATGGGTCAAATCAATGCTGGCTGAAGCCAACATCGAGTGAAGGCCAAATTGTCTTGTGTGTGGACAGTTTTGACCGGAACAAATCATCAGGGATGTGATACTTTTGTTTCAAGAAAGCCAAGAAAAACTGGAATTGAGCCTTCCTCGAAACTATTTATTATAATTTCATTGCATAAATAGGAAGTAATTGACGTTGTTTTTGTATATATTCTCACCCATATGTGGAAACGTTGGTGTCTGACTATTAGATCGTGGATATATAAGACAAATATAATCGTCATGGTTTACGAGTTGGATACATCAGCTAAATTGTTTGTGGAACGATCAAATGTATATAGTGGAATAATATTAGTGGGGCAGATATGCTTCCTGCAACATGTAAATGTGAGTTGATATTATCCAAATAAGACTATATCTTCCCGTGAGCAGCTCAATATTGAATTTCATTGGCAATTTAAAATACCAGTAATTATGTCCGTAAAGAATAAGAAGACCAAAACACGTGAGAGGAAATGTCATGGTTTCATCCATTGTTTACGTGTCAAATATGTAGCATTGCGTTTGTCCATATCATTGCTTGTAAGATTACAAATTGCTTGCAAATGGCTTTCAAAGTATGTGTCTATATGCTCTGAAATGATCTCATATGATTTTATTGTGTTATGAATTTTTTTTTGTTTCCTGTGTAGTTTCCCCGGTGACTTGTAAAGTTAATGATGCACTGAAAAATAATTATTTCTCCCACATGAAACACATAACCACGGAAACATGTTCAAGTGATGTTCAACAAAAGTCAATGCCTAAAGTGAAAACCTTCCTAAATGTCACCCAATGCCAATGCACTGCCAATCAATCTCACCGAACAACTCCATTGCTGGGAAAAACACTGCAGGGCTTTGATTATGATCCCACGGATGGGTGTGATTGATGGATTACGCAGCTCTCTGCAAATACATATCAGGACATGAATTGATTGACTTCGTTTGTCAGATAAAACTTGTCAAACATTATTATGGAATGGAAATAGGATCGTGACTTCGTCGGTATTCATTGCCATTCATTTTGGCAAAATAGCATGATCATGTTTACAATGAAATAAAGTGAATGCATCAAACACGATTATTTGTGGGTCAAACACAATATTCTTCTTCATGATATCCAATTGGCACCAAATGTTCACATGAGTCACGGATCTTTGATCATGGCTTAGCGTTCGAGCCAAAGAATTGAATACACGTTCATCCTTTCACAGGGCTGTGATTGTTCTTGATCATTGAATCATACTTTGTATATGAATCATACATACTGTCTATTACGCCAGTATTGTGATTGCATGCAGGGCCACTTCATAATCACAGCCATAGATATGGCCATTACATTTGGACAATGTGCGTTACAGAATAGCATTATTCAAATGAAGGCACCTCATCAACAATAAAAACTACAAACATACGTTTCAAGATCCAGATGACACAAATGTCATATCATTGAAAATACTGCATTCACTGGCGTTTATAGATAATATATTCGTTCGTTTATATGAACAATAATACATTGAATTTTTAAACGCAGCATGTTTGCAGAACTTCTTTTACAAAAACTTCAACTGTTTTCTTGCAATAACCTCGTTATTGGATGAACACTTCACTGAACACTTCACCCCATGCTGGTGGGGTTTGGATTGTCGAGCGAGAAGCAAATATATTTTATTGACAGCAAATTAAGTCGTCATAGAAGTAGCACAGATGGGGAGAATACACTGGTTTCTGAGTGAATAAAATCAATTTGTTTTTTTTTGCTTTTTACCAATATACCCAGAGAACAATTCGAAATCAATATTACTATGGATACTTGGAAAAAATATCACCTCAAACCTTTGGAAAGAAATGATACTAAAGTTATGCTTACATCTTTACACAACGCTATTTTCCTTAAATTCCACAGAAACTCGGATTTTTTTGTTTTCCCAGTTTAAAACTACTAATTTCACGCTGCCTTTCTCTTGCACTCAGGCCCCCTAATCTACCAATCTTGATTATCCACAAGCCAATCAAATGGAATGTAATCACAGTTCGACAGTCTACAAAAATAAGAATCATTCAGTGCAAATTACTAGGATCTTAATAACGGTATATGTATATAATTATAACCTCCATTTGTATGAAATGTGTTTGGCTTGCAGCACGGTATGTAATGTATTATTTATTTACCATTGCATGAGAACACGATTCTCTTCCAGTTATTTCGGTCTGTAGCAGATATTTACAATGCCGTTGATTCATAAAGAACATTGAATTGCTGGGGCATTTTGTATCAAGAAAAGTGGAAACAACAGGATTGGATATCTGATATACCCAGACAGTTTCCGCTTAGTACTATTTTATTGAAACATATGTCCCATCAGTTGTAATAACGCCCCATGCTTTAAGATATTGACGTAATGATTATGAACTCAACACCACCACGTAGCCTACAATGCAGCTGGGAAAAAATCAATTCCAATTCCACAGTGCGTTTCATAATTCTCAGCGGTGCATACTGTTGGGGGCAGAGTTGGGTGATATCTCCGCGTTCTGCAAACAGTCGGAGACAGACATTTGATTTCTGTTGTGCTGTTGAAATGATATGGATGGGGAAATCAATGCTGCCTGAAGCCAACGTCGAGTGAAGACAAAATTGTCTCGTCTGTTGACAGTTTTCACGAGAACAAGTTGACAGTGGATGTGATTTTTTTCATCAATAAAACCATGGGAAGCTGAGATCGAAGAATCATCGAGGATATGTTATACTTTTGTATTACATGTCTAGCTGAACTAGGGGATGAACTGGTGTTTGATTCACACAAGATTTCAACAAAATGTTGAAAAATCATGTATGGGTATGAACAAATAAATGTATTTTCAACAAAATGTTAAAATGTTGGAATAATCATGTATGGATATCAACAGACACATGCATAATCATCATGATTCATGAGTGGGAAACATGTGAGGAATTGTTTGTGGAATGATCAAATATCTATAATGGAATAATATTAGTAAAACAGAAATGCTCCATGCAGCTTGTCTATGGTGAGTTGACGACAATGTTCAAACATGCATTTATTAGGCCTATTGTTGTTTCAATATTGATTTCTAGTATTCAATGCATGGCAATTCAAAAATACCAGTAGTTATGTCTTCAAAGAAATAAAATAAACACTCCCACGTGAAGGATTATGTGTTGATTGCAAATTTACAGTGGGTCGTTTCATATCAGTCTCGCCATCGATTCTTTGTCAAGGAATGGCTGGAACAAAAATGTAATTTGTCTGAAGAATGATGAGTTGGTGAAAGTATAATCCTGCCTGGTATTGTACCTAGCATGCCATAGATTCTGTGACTAGAGAGGGAATGGATCATTCTTGTGATGTCGCTGGTCCTGTTGCCATGGTAGCAACTGATTACAAGGAGTGACGAGTGTATCCAGTGTCAGCACCTTGATATACTCAAGTGTGTTTCATCTCCGGGTCGTCTGGCTTTCACTAATAAATATCCTTTTTTATAACTGCAACGGAAGGTACATGACATATTTCTTGTGGATGCAGTCGTGTTCCATGATTCAATCTAGGAAGAAATGTCATGGTTTTCATCCATCCTTGTAAATACATGTACATGTATCATTGCATTTGTTCATATTATTGCTTGTAAGACGATAACTTTTCTGCAAATGGCTTTCAGAACATTTGTCTGTATACTATGGGAATTGCATCTTATGATTTTATCAGCATTTTTCCTGTGTAGTTTCCCCAATGACATGTAGAATTAATACATGTGGTTTTCCATGATGATAAATAATTATCTCTTCCGGATGAGAAGCAGGACCAAAGAAACATGCTCAAGTGTTAAACAGTTGCCAAAGACGAGATTGAATACCATCCTAAATGTCACCCAATGCCATGCCAATCAATCTTACCAAACAATTCATGCTGGGAAAACATTGCTGGGCTTCGATTATGATCCTTGTGACAAGGTAAGATTGATGGACTACACAGCTCTCTGCAAATACATGACAGGACATGAATAGATTGACTTCGTTTGTCAGACGAAACTTTGTCAGTCAAACTTCGATAGGACGTGGAAATAGGATCGTGACTTCATTGCTATTCAATTTTTTTTACAAAATCGCATCACATACGTAGAAATGAATGCATCAACCACAGTTATTCTCCGGCATATTATGGCTTCTTCACAATACCCAATTGGCTCCAAATATCCGCATGAGTTTTTAATCTCTGATTTGTTCGATGTCTCTGTGTTTTTGTCATCATGTCTTGCAGGGGAACCCCGAGCAGAACAGTGTGACAGTGTGATGGACGAGCCAAAGAATTGAGAATATTCGTGTGTTTATTCATTGTTCCCATGCATTGGATCATACATTAAATATGAATCATACATACTTTGAATAATGTCCATCACGCCATCATCATGATTGCATACAGTAACACTTTATGATCACAGCCATAGCTAATGATACCCATGGCAATATATCATTCAAATTGGGCCCAACGAACTAACCGTCTGGTGGCACCATATACAGGTATCAGAAAAACATATTATTCAAAGTGTAGATGATATCACCGTTGTCCTTCCATTGGAAAAACTGCATGTACCAGTGCTAATATTCAATTCTTCTCCAATGCTTCGATATTGATTCTAGGTTTCAATAATTATTCAGTAATTATTATTTCAATCTGATGGGGGTTTGTTTGGGTTGTCAAGAGATATGCAACCATATTTTATTGACGGCAAATTAAGTCGTCATGGAAGTAGCACAGATGGAGAGAATACACTGGTGTCTGCGTGAAGAAAATCAATTACTAGTTGTATGGTTTTTTTTTACATACATGCATATACGCAGCGCCCAATTCAAAATCAATTGTAGGCCGACATAGAAGAAATTTCGCCCCAAAATTTCGAGAGAAATGATTCCAGAGTAAAGCTTACAGAATTGCACAGAAACTTGGATTTGTTTCGTTTCCCAATTCAATACCACCAATTTCATGCTGCCTTTCTCTCAATATGGCATCCATGATCAATTGCAAGCAATGGAATGTAATCACAGTTCGACAGTCTACAAAAATAAGAATCATTCAGTGCAAAGTACTAGGACATTAATAACAGAACATGTACATAATTATAACCTCCATTTGTATTGAAAATGTTTGGTTTGTAGTATGGTATGTGATGTATTATGTATTTACCATCGCATAAGAAGACGATTCTCCACCAGTTAGTGTGGTTTGTTACAGATAATTACAATGACGTTGATTCACGAAGAACAGCGAATTGCGGATGCATTTTGTACCAAGAAAAATGGAAACAACAGGAATGAACGTCTGATATACCCAGACAGTTTCCGCCTAGTACTATTTTATTGGAACATATGTCCCATCAGTTGTATTAATGCCAAGTGCGTTGGGGAAAAAATTGACGTAATGATTTTGAACTCAATACCAACATGTAGTCTATAATGCAGCCGGAAAAAAATCAATTCTTATTCCACAGTGCGTTTCATAATTGTCAGCGGTGCAAACTGTTGGGGCCGAGTTGGATGATATCTCTGCGTTCTGCAAACAGTCAGAGAGAGACATTTGATTTCTGTTGTGCTGTTGAAATGATATGGATGGGGAAATCCATGCTGCCTGAAGCTAACATCGAATGAAGACAAAATTGTCTCGTGTGTTGAGAGTTTTCACGGGAACAAGTTGACAGTGGATGTGATTTTTTTCATCAATAAAACCATAGGAAGCTGAGATCGAAGAATCATCGAGGATATATGTTATACTCTTGTATTACATGTCTAGCTGAACTAAGGGATGAATCGGTGTTTGTTTTATACAGGCTTTCAATGAAATGTTAAAATGTTGGAATAATCATTTATGGATATATGAACAAATACTTGTATGATCGTCATGATTCATGAGTGGGATATGTGAGGAATTGTTTGTGGAATGATCAAATATATTATGGAATAATATTAGTCAAACAGAAATGCTCCATGCAGCCTGTCTATGGTGAGTTGACGACCATGTTAAAACATGCATTTACTATAGGCCTACTGGTGTATCAATATTGATTTCTCGTCATTTATTACATGGCAATTCAAAAATACCAGTAGTCAAGTCTGCAAAGCGAAATAAACACTTCCATGTGACGGATTATGTGTTGATTGCAAATTTACAGTGGGTCGTTCCGTATCATGTCTTGTCATTGATTCTCTGTCAAGGAATGGCTGGAACAAAAATGTCATTTGTCGGGAGAATGATGAGCTGGCGAAAGTATAATCCACGATTATTTCCTTTGGGAGCCAAGCGTCTGAATGAAATTCCAAGGAAAATTGTTATAGAATCGCTTTTTACACTGTGAAGTGACATGTATTTGCATATTGGTTTATAGAAATATAAAATATCGTTTTTCATCACAATAATACCGTGCTTCTTAGCCCATTTTTCAAATATAGGCCTATTGCAGATATAATATTTCCTATGCTATTCCAGTACTTTGTTTTCGTTGCAAAAACAATTGCATGTATGTAGACCAACTTCTGGGGACACAAAAATGACCAAAATTGAACAAAAGCTTTGTCCCATGAACACTCGCTTGATTTGAACACAAAACATCTTGAACTGTGCAAATCGTAGTCAAAACAAACTCGACCCTGGACGGTTGTATTACATAAGAAGCCGCCACACTATTTATATTGTTTTATGTAATCAATCTTCGGTTGATTGAACAGCTCTTTACAGTTTATAGTCACGTAATATGATTTTCACATGCAAGGAATTTGCTAATGCCTTGCAACAAAAATAATATTATATATAATATACAAATATACAATATGAATATCAGTCAGTCTTTTGTGCATGCAAATAGTTCATATATACAGTTCCATATTACCAGACGAATCAAGATATAATTGGAACTTGGATTTTTACAGTGTAATAATTATTATTTTAGTTTTTTCGATATAAATCGCATGGATATTTTTCACAATTACCTAAAATTTTTGCACCACCCGGCATCGGACACAATGGAACGCATTTTCAATATTTCATTTACAAACATTAGCATATTTTATGAGATGTGCCCAGATATTTATTTAACACAGTACTTATCAAAATAATGGAATCTCTATATTTCCAAAGACACAAAAAAAAACTGACAATATATCTTTATAGATATAAATCTTTAGCTCAATTCTCACAGTTCTTGAAGCACGTGAGCTGAAGGGAGAAAACAGGTGCAACTGAATCACGTTTATAACGGTATGACCTTTAGAAACCATCCAGGATAAGTTCCTCATCACGGAGATTTTTCTAGTGTCATGGTCCTGTTTCCAAGCAAAACAGTGATATTTTGGCGGGAAAAGAGCGTGGAGTGGTTGCTTGGTTCCCGCCGGGAATCAAGTACTAGATCTAGTAAGTGGAGTGGTATTTCAATTAAATGACTTGAGTTTATTTCCAGTCATATCACTAATTTTGTCCCGATAATTCTCGATGTACCATCTCTACTTTGTGAAAGGATATTTTATAAATGATGAATTGTACTACGGTTGAGAATTACAGCGGATTGCTGAAGCGGTTCAGCATGCATTGACACGCACGTTATGATTAGGCTGTGCTAAGATCAAGACTATGACTATGAATACATGGGCCCCAAGTACGCTGCGCCTTAATACTACTCAACCACTAAATGAATGCCATTTATCCGTCTGTATCTTTTTGGTCCTTATTGAATATAGAGGAAAGCGCAGAATATGATACTTGGGCCAATACATAGTTGAAAATCACAGAAAACAGTTGGTCAGTTATATCGTTTGTAGATGGATTACAACTGATAGACCTAACAAGTGAAATTTCAAATATAAGTGTGGTCTCCAGTTTGCAATTTTTTTTTTCAGGAAGAGATTTTTAATCTGGTGTTCAATTATTTAACACTATACTCTGATTTTTCTAACTCGTTTACACAGTTTTTCGCTGATATTTTTGCGATGCTATATGCTATCGTCCTATAACTTGGCATACTTCACCAGGGAGTCAAACGGCAATTATTTATCGAATTTCGGTCTTCTATCTCGAAAATTGAAAAAGTTGGCAATCTACCCCTGTGCTAAATTTAGCCCTGTCATGTAATTACTGGGTCCGCACACAATTTCGTGCATTTGCTCGGTTTTGTAGTAGTGTAATATTTCAAAACCAACATATTTGAGTAGAATACACCCCCGGTGTGTCATCTGGTCTAAAATTACAACAATACTTCGAATCCTGGTGGATATAAACAGGATCAAATCCTCGAATAAGCTCAGATTCTCGAGATCCCGTTTTTGGCTGAAATTTAACATTGGGGTAGATTGCCAACTTCTTCAATTATTGCAATAGAAATCTGAAATTTGGTAGAAAATTGCCGTTTGTCTCCGAGGTGAAGTATGCCAAGTTATAGAACGATAACATTTAGCATCGCGAAGATATCGTCAAAAACCGGTGTAAACAAGTTAGAAAAATCAGAGTATAAGCGATCGTGATAGCAGGCACGCTGGCCTCATAGACAATGTCTAGAGATGGGGTAAATTTCAGTGAGAAATCGGATTGACTCGACCAGGATTCGAACCACGGACCTTCTGCTTGCCGGGCGACTGGTCTACCAGTTGAGCTACCAAGGCAGAAGGTCTGTGGCTCAAGTCTTGATCGAGTTAACTTGATTTTTCACTGAAATTTACCCCATCTTTAGACATACTCTAAGCGATTTTAGGATTTCGTAGAAATAACTATTTGTGAACATTTATGGTGCTTGTAATTCAGTGCAGCCATACTTCTTATCTACACATATCAAACTTTATTGAAATTTTTTTTCATAATCAGATACATCATACACTATGAGTTTTAATATTGTTACCTTGATAACCAGATATTGTGGAATATATATACTAGTATTTCTTGCAAAATACTTGTTTTACATGTTTATGATTAATGTACTCTCAAATAATAAGATAGTTTAGAAAATACTATAAATACTATTTTTCATTTGCAGTGGGAGTGATGACTATGATGGAGCGTATGACACATCTGATGGTGAGTAATAATTATGCAAATATAATTCTGTTTATGCTATGGTCACATGTCATACCCAGAGGATTCCCGACGTATCTACGGCAAAAAATCGAAAACTCCGGGAGGTGACGGGAATCATCGTGGACGTTCCGCCCTGACTCCCCCCTGTGTCGGGACTTATCGGGAGCTGCCGGGGAACTCCGGGAATTTTTTTTGCACTCCGGGAAAAATTGGACATGTTCAAAAATTTTTGCCCAAATGCCAGAGAGTTCCCGGAGTGAGTCATTTTCCACTTTTTTGTCACTTTCCGGGGATATGCCGGTGTTACTCCGGAAATCTCCGTAAATGCTCTGGTAGGTCCATAGATGCCGGAGTAGCTGGAGTATATACGGAGAATCCCAGGAGGAAGACGGAGCTTTTAAACTTACTCCGGGGTTACTTCGCCTTTGTCCGTGTTTCTCCGGGGATACTCCGACTTATACACCAGCACATTTACGGAGTAAGGGCGGAATTCCGGCCTCGCGACGGCTTTTGCCGGGGTCTGTCAGCTTCCTGTGGCTTATGTCAGGAATATGCCGGGATTCTCCATATATATTCCGTCTATATTTCCGGCTTCATTCAACAACTCCGTATCTACTCCTGATTTCCTTTCCCCCAAAAAAAAGTATTGACAAAAAACACCCAGAGCATGCTGGAGGTTCCCAGAGTACACTCCGGCTATCTCCGGGCTTCTCCGGCTGTTTCCAAAAGTCCGTATCTGTGTCAGGAATACATGTGACCATAGCATAACATATTAATCTTATGAGATCTGATACTCCAATGCAATAATTTTGGGATGATTCTAAGAAAAAGTCCTTATTTTTATTTATGTTAAGGAGCGTTCAGGAAAATGTGCTGTCAACAGTAATGAAATTTGGTCCAATGTCTATTTCGCACATCAATTTATTGCCCATATATAAATGCCTGCGAAGGCAAACAGATATGTCTCCAATAGCAGAATAGGTCTTATTGTTGGACAGATGGAAAATGAGATTTGTTCTACAGCGGAACCAGACGCAAGTTGAACTCCGCTCCGATAGCTTGACAAAATTTAATTCATTAACATAATGCAGGCGCCCGTTAATTCAATCATATGGCCGAGATTGTCTTCCGCTAGAAGCAGGAATTCTATACGCTACAATGAACGTTTATCTGGTTAGCGAAATGTCCCATGAATATGCTATTAGGTTCGTTTTTTCCGTCCCCATGGGTTTGCTGTCACTTCCATTTATGTGCTTTTCTAGGGATAGCACGCATAGAAAGATCGTGGATTCTATATTTGTAGCTCATATGATTGATGGGTGACCTGTGCAGTCCAACAAAACATAATGAAAATAAAACAAATTACTTAATCTTGTATTGAGAACCAGTGAAAACTTGTTCAAAGTGAAAACTTCTTCAAAGAAACAGGCTTGATCAATAAGAAATTTTTTGGAAATGTTTCTAGACAAAACTGTGATTTTTATCTAACTCAAATGTCAAATCATGTCATCACTATGACGGTGGATATATGGTCTGACCATATATCCATTTATCTAGAATTGAGGCCTTTTCTGGTTCATCCAACTGGGCATATCATCTGATAACCTTGAACAACCACCAAGCCATTGCTCAGAAAGTGCTGAAAACTCCCAACAGTCCAAACCAGATCAGTTCGTGACCCACTACCCAGCCACGCTTCTTAAAGTCAAAAAGCTTCATCGACCACTTGCGGTGTTCTTTCTTAACCGTTCCAAGGTCGTTTCGCAGGACCCTCGAGGATTCGAGCGCGATTGTTGTGGCCGTTTTTTTGTGAGTTTGGCATCAGGTGCTCGGCTTTTTGTTCGAGCAACGAGACGGAGATATTTGTATGTGGTGGTTTCATCGGTCTTGAAGCTTGAAAGCGATGAGTTGACAGCATATATCTGATTGGTGCAAAGTCTAATTTGGGTAGCATTCCTGATTAAGTGTTTGGGAGAGATAGACAATTTTGCAATTTCGTTTGATTAAAAGGTAAATAAGATATCAAAAAATCCTTAGTGATTTCAATCGCTTAATTGAATAATATTAAAAAGTCAAACTGAATATGTATATTCATCCCCTATTTGAATATTATTTTTTAGACGAAAAAGATTTTGAAAAGTTTCACCTGACACTAAATGTACGCCAACATCTTTAATGTAACTTGTCTGATGGCTGGTGCAATCCTCTCATGAATAATATGTCGCTCAATAGAGTTAAAACGTCGACGCAGAAATTGCGGAGTCATACCTCTCTGTATCCATTTCCGCATGAAGCAAAATGGACATAAAATGAGATAATGTACCAGCAGTCTGCTCGCAAATGTCAAGTTGTTAGATAAAAGGTCAAAGCTATAAGTTATCCAAGCCTTGTCTGGCAATCTAACTACTTTAAATGTTGTATATTACTGGTGATGTAGTGATGGAGAAATTTACACCCATTTCAGCATATTATATAGTTTTTCAGCTGAATATGTTTTTTGATGCATGACATTGCAATATAATGCATCAATTTAGAATATGTGATATCTGTGAAACATTCTCAGCTGCTTATGAATCCTACTTCTTATCATCAGAAAATCAAAGGCATCAGAAATTTATAATCCTGTACCCTGTTCTCTCCCAAGACAGCCCTTGACACAAATCTCCGCTCTCATCCAAAACTCATTACATTTTTTATCCAACGTTTTTCCCATATTTTGTTTTTCCATCTCCAAGCATAAAGCCATCGTAATTTTTCAGGCATTGTTATGGGCTGAAAGCTGATTGCAGATGAAATAGGGGGGGGGGGAAGTCAGACAAAAAGGAAATTGCAAATCTCCCGTTTATGGCTCTGGATATTGCTCCAATGAAAAATTGAGCATTAACTGTTGTCCCTTTCGTGGGCTAATTCTGCTGATAAAAAATGAGAAACGACTTGCCATTTTCCCTTTGTAACATCCCGTACCCAACTGTTCTTTTCCCCATGCCTAAAACCCCCTGAAGCCAACCCCCCCCCCCCCACTCCCCTATCCCCCCAGATTTTTAGGACATGATGGCTCAACATCACAGCTATTATTTAAAGTGTAGCACCCGACAACATGGCATCTATACATGTATGTACCTGCGCTGTTGCTCGCCTTAGTTCATCTCCATTTATGTCCACATAAACTGTCTGGCTGGCTTTACCGTTAACGTTACATCCATATTTGCTTGTTGACGTGTTACGCTCTTACGTGCGACAACGGCGTCTATTTACAGGTCGAATGCGGGGACGGACGGCGGACGGCGATCGCTGCATCGAGGACAGTGGCAGGGGCAGCGAAGAACCGCGGAAAAACCGCCGTCTGCCTTTCGACGTAAGCACGTTGGGATGTCCACGGTTTCTTCTTTTCTGCTCGTCTCATTTTCTCGCCCTGGTCCCTGGGATATGCAGCAAATAGCTGGCGTCGAAAGCAGATGACGGAATTACTGTTAGTTGGTTGGGTGGTGTAAGTTGCTAGAGAAGAAGAGAGAGAAATAGAGAGGGATCGAACGAGACAGTCACTGCCTTTGCCTACAGCAATGACAGGAGCACAATGCATGGAAAACAGCTCTGGGAAATGTGTTTGTGTCGTGTCGCACGGGACAGAGTGATTATATCCGTGTGCATGCCGTTATTAGGTAATTTTTCAGTGGGGTAATTTTTTGCGCATTTCACAAAGATGAAGACAACAATGTGAATGCCATAACTTTTTTTTTCCGTACTGTGCATTATCGTCAATGTGATTGTTGACTGCGGATGTTGCTATTGTATATGGCACGGATATTTGTGGCTTTGGGATATAATAATGCCGCGGATAATTGGATAGCCATTGACGCAAGCAGACATCATTATTAGTAGTATACATATAATGCAGTGATATTTTTGGATGCATCTACGTCATTGCAAAGTTTATGAAAGATCTAGCTACGAATATGGAACGGAAAGCAATTCAAACTAAAATAGAACATATCCTTTTTGAAAACATATTGTCTTGTTCCATTATTAGTATTCAGTATATCTTTTGTATGTTATATTTGAAAATGAAACCATGCAAGCAAATGTATGGCTGCAGACTTTTAAGGTATCGAGTATAAAATTTCTATTTCAGGTAAGATGGCTTATTTGTAATCAGCTTGCAACATGAGCTGTTTGTCCCATTGCTTTTAGCCTAATTATTATGAGACAAGAGATTTGTAGATGAAACATCAAAGAGAAAGAAATACATATAATGAATAAGGTTGCTATGGAAACACACATGATTATTTGTTGCAATATTATACTGGTAATAAGTTGATCAACTCGAATATCATGTAGTCTATAAATGTACACTTTCTGTTCAACATTTTAAAAAGATTTTGAATTTGAATTTAGTTATATAATTATGGTAATGATAAAGCTGAATCTCTTCGCTACATATTATTGTAATCGATTTACATGTGGTAAAAATATATTAACTGTATTAATTTGATCCAGGTCAAAGAACTTTCAAAAACACTGGATTTTCTCGTTGCTAGGGTGGAGGGGGCCTTAGCGATGAGCTTGACGTGAAAGAGATCTGGCGTCTGGTGCAGCGCGACATCGAGATGGAATACCTCGCGGAAAACCAGGTAAATGTCGGCACTGAGGCAAGTGTAATTAATATTGTAAAACGGGTGAGCGAGACATAATTGAAATGTCCACATCATGAACATCATAAAAATTGAGAATTTTTGGTGTTTCGTTTATTAGATGATTGGGTGGGGTATGAATGGGGGTTTGGGGCGGGGTGGAAGAGGGGTATAAGGTAGGGACAGATGGTTGTATGGTTTTCTATTCTATGTGTTTGAATACAGTCGTTACATTGTGCTTCTGCCTGGCACAGTGTTAACTCAGATTTTATTATATATATTTATCACAATATATATCACATTACTTTCTTTCCGAATCTCTAAGCAAAACGTGAAAAAAACCAAATTACTTTCGATAATTAAATAAACTTCTATTCAAAACGTGTGTATACTTCACACCCAAAGATCATTCATAATTATTGAGTTACAAATAGTTCACCATTTGATCAAATTTCCAGAAAACAAAGCAGCTGGCAAACTTAATGTTTCCATATATCACATGTTTAATCAATGGTATTGATAAATACATTTACAAGACTAGAAATGAAAGGATTTCCTGGATACATATCTCAAGTTGTTAGTTGTCCAGTCAGCTGTAATTTCTTTGAAAAATGTCTGCGCATGCGGAATATATCAATTAAAGACTCAGGAAACAGTTTCTCTCAATACAAAACTTTTGCTCATTTTATCAAACCATTTATTGAGCATTTATTGGCTATCATGCTCGAAATAGCATAAACAAAACCATTAGAAGCTAAAGACTTGCCAGGACGGGAGAAAAATTTGCCGGCAACAAGCAAGCTACTGTCTACGTGTATATGCAGGACGGGAAATAAAAACATGAAAAAAAATATGTAGTGCCATTGGGAATGTGTTAGTGAAGTGTTTTGTCGAACCACCTCCCCAGAAAGTTGTTTCCTGGTGCTTTCTCCCTGTGAGATAAGGTAGAAATAGAGCCTGTATTGTTCCGACTTCATGGAACACCAAATCCAGGAGATTACGAGGCTTTTCTCAGACGGGGCAAACTTTTGAAATACTGTATCTCGACGTGGCGGCTCCAAAGCTGTAGTGAAAATTTTCAGAAATTCATGCAACTTGGATTTATTTGGGTTTTTCCTGGAAACATGAAACATGTATCGGATTGCGACGCCCACATGGATATGGCATGTGCAACGCGAGGGAATCTGAAGCTGATAAGATCGTCTTTGAGCTTTGGCAGTTCATATGATATATTTTGATTTTTAGCCATCAAGGAAAAATGTGAGAAAAAGAGGATATACACATGAATGAAAATGAGATATATTGAATTCTCTTTTGTGTGTGTGTGCGGATTTCTTTTGGAATACGTCATGTAAAGCGCCGTGAAGCCAAGGAAACGAAGCGAGATCTTTATTAAACGCGTCCCACTGAGGAAGCCAGACGGATAATGTTAGGTTTGATTCTCGGAGGTAGCTATACGGTTTCCATGGTGATGAGATGCAATAGGGATGAAGCATCTTGATTAAGATTGTCTGTCGTCTGCGGGTATCGTGTTAGTGGAATGTTGTCATCTGATTCTCAAGTCTGCTTACTTGAAAGTCACGAATTTGACGCAATAAGGTATTAGTTCGCTTTGTTTGTTTTCTTTTATTTTTCTTTCTCAAATCTAAACATGGTAAAATAAGCAGAAAAAAAAACATGAGGCAGAGATGCATGGATTAAAAAATATAGGAGTTTCAGTGTAATGTTTTTTTCAAATATAACTTTGATGAAAAGTGAGTATAAACTGACTACAAGCATGTATTTAAATTTCTTGTATTTCACACAAACACTGCAGTATAGTATTATTTATAATGCTGATTTCACTTATACGAAGGCAAAAAATGTATTATCATATGGTATTTTGCAACTAAAATGTGATAATGTTTATAGTCAGGGATCAATATAGTTTTTATTACCGCAGCCAGTTCTTAGGTCATGCCTCATCGGTATGCATTAGCCGAGAATGTTGCCATGTTTGGAATGAAAACAGTGGCACCGCAAAATTTTATGGCTGACATGTTGAAGTTAGAAAAATTATCGATTGAAACACAACCAGTTAGCCAGAGGCAGTCTCCTGTTATAATTACCTTGCTTTTACAATTATTTGAAGTGGTAGCGTTCGTGCAGCTTGCAACAATTCTCAGATAAAAAAAAAGTGTTTTCCTCAGCATATGACATCTTTGCACTAGTATTCAAAGAATCACATGACAGTTGGGTGCAAAACAAATTGATTGATATACTTTGGTTGTGCAGGGAAAAGCAAATAATTAGTGGGATTCTCAAACCATGATTGATGCTTGAAAATTTATAAATCTGTAAGATTTCTGCTAATTGCAACGAGCTGTTGTTTAGAAATATTACAAGGAAGTATTGTAAAGCGAAATATCATGTAGAGAATCTGGAGAATAAATAGGTTAGATTTTGAATCGAGAATTCAAATTCTGGCATGGATATTTGAGTATATCATCATTAAGGCATTTCGGAAGAAATGCCTTTATGGTTTTAGCATAATTTTTTTTCTTCTTCTTTTTTTTTTTCCGCCGTTTTGGTTTCCGACCGATAACTTTAGTTTGCCTCGATGTATCTTCACCAAATTTTCAGCATTGGTCAGACATATTATGTGGAAGAACCCTATTGTTTTTCAGCCAGATCTGAGGTCTGTGAGGATGAAATTAATGTTATTTTTTGGACTTTGTATCGCACGATAACTCAAAAAGTATGTAAGCAATGGCTGCAGAACTTTGCACGGAGGTTCATATATCAACAGGGAAGAACCCTATTGATTTTGGGATCAATCCTTCAAACGACCTTCGACCTAGAGGTCGGAAAAGTTTTCGCCCAGTCATTCTTGAGGTTTCCTGCATATCTCGGAAACGGTGCGTCGTAGAGCGAAACGGACGTTATTTTCGGACTTGTCGCCCTAGACAAACATGTCTGAGGGGTATTAAGGATGACATTTGACCTTGACCTTGAATTTTTCTGCCGAGTCGGAATTTTTCGTTTTCGTCAATATCTCGGAAACGGTGCGTCGTAGAGCGAAACGGACGTTATTTTCGGACTCGTGGCACTAGACAAACATGTTTAAGACAAACATGTTTAAAGGGTATTATGGATGAACTTTGACCTTCACCTGAAATTTTTTTGCCGAGTCGGCATTTTTTGTTTCGTCGATATCTCGGAAACGGTGCGTCGTAGAGCGAAACGGGCGTTAATTTTGGACTCGTCGCCCTAGTCAAACATGTCTGAGGGGGTATTAAGGATGACCTTTGACCTCGACCTTGAATTTTTCTGCCGAGTCGGCATTTTTCGATTTTGTCGATATCTCGGAATCCGTGCGTCGCAGAGCGAAACGGACGTCATTTTCAGACTCGTGGCACTAGACAAACATGTCTAAGGGGTATTATGGATGAACTTTGACCGTCACCTGAAATTTTTTTGCCAAGTCGGCATTTTTCGTTTCTGTCGATATCTCGGAAACGGTGCATCGTAGAGCGAAACAGACTTTATTTTTGGACTCGTCGCCCTAGACAAAGATGTCTAAGGGGTATTTAGGATGACCTTGACTTTGAATTTTTCTGCCGAGTCGGCATTTTTCGATTTCGTCGATATCTCGGAAATGGTGCGTCGTAGAGTGAAACGGTTGTTATTTTTACACTCGTGGCACTAGACAAACAAGTATTATGGATAAACTTTGATCTTGACCTGAAATTTTTTCACCTAGTCGGCATTTTTGGTTTTCGTCGATATCTCGGAAACGGTGCGTCGGAGAGCGAAACGGACATAATTTTCTGACTCGTCGCCCTAGACAAACATGTCTGTGGGGTATTAAGGATGAACTTTGACGCCCTAGACAAACATGTCTGAGGGGTACTATGGATGAACTCAGACCTCGACCTCGAATTTTTTTGCCGAGTCAATATTTTTCTTTTTTGTCGATATCTCAGAAACGGTGCGTCGGACATTATTTTAGGACTTGTCGCGTTAGACAAACTTGTCTAATGGGTATCATGGATTAACTTTGACCTCGGCCTCAAAGTATTTTTGCAGAGTCGACATCTTTTATTTTCGTCGATATCTTGGAAACAGTGTGTCATAGAGCCCATGGTAAACATGTGTAAAGTTATTGACTACCGTCCGCTCTTCGGGATCCTCGAGGATAGTCCTCTCTCATCCGAGTCCTTGCGGACGCGCATCCGCTATTCCGGATCCTCGCGGCAGGGCCGCTCACCGGAGGTCGCGGCGGACACGGTAACTACTTCATCATTAACGGTAACCAGGTAACAGCCCACCCGACACTCCCAGGCCTACGGACACCGTTCAGAAACTGGTTCATCACCACGGTGTTAACTGGCGGGGCCTGGCGAGCCGCGGTCTGCCTCGGGGACGGAACCCCGTACAGTCCGACATGCTGGCCAGAGCCTCTGTCACATGTCCCGGGAAGGGAGAGAGCTGGCGATCCACAGGGCCGAAGGCCCCCGAGTCAGCAACTCGTCTCTCCCAGCCCGGGCCTCCCCACGGAAATCGTCCCCAGGGCTCTAGGAGCCCACTACTCAGACCCAGGGAACACAAAGCTCATGGCGAGCCTCGTGTGCGTCCTAGTCTCGATCTTGGACAATCTCCTCGAACGAGTCGCTTCCAGTGTATATATAATACACCAGAAACTGCAGGGCGCACGCGAGGTTAAATCGATCCATTGTTATAGTTTACTGGAACGTAAATTACAATACGTCGCCGTGGCAACGCACGCTCGAACGGAGCATGTCAAAACAAGGCCAAGTACAGAAAGGCCACATAAATGGCTTTTATGTTTACAATCACCTGCCGCGTGCTTAGGGCAAAATCGCCACACATGTTATAACTATTATAAATTAGTCTTAACACTGAAATGCCTCCAAGGCATCTTTAGGCCTTGACGTCTAGTTGAACATGTTAATTGTGTGGTATTTAACACAATATTCATTATGCCTCTTGAATAATTAATTGATGTCACTGAACAATGAAATTTGTGTTGACAGGAACTTCAAACTTCCGACTCGTCTGACTGTCTGCGTAACCAGGTCGCCAAGGAGATAAAATCACTGCGATCACAGCTAGAGCGTAGTCAGGCAGCCCTTCATGCCTTGGTGAGTGTACACGGTAACCATATCAACACACATGGTAACCATGGTAACAGCTAGAGTGTGGTCAGGCAGCCCTCCATGCCTTGGTGAGTGTAATACACGGTAACCATAGCAATACACATGCTAACCATGGTAACAACTAGAGTGTATTCACACATGGTAACCATGGTAACAGCTAGAGCGTAGTCAGACAGCCCTTCATGCCTTGGTGAGTGTATACGGTAACCATAGCAATACACATGGTAACAGCTAGAGTGTATACACACATGATAACCATGGTAACAGCTAGAATGTAGTCAGGGAGCCCTTCATGCCTTGGTGAGTGTAGACGGTAACCATAGCAACACATGGTAACCATGGTAACCGCTAGAGCATAGTCAGGCAGCCCTTCATGCCTTGGTGAGTGTACACGGTAACCGTAGCAACCCAGAATGCAACAAATCCTACCTAACTAGGAATTTACTGCTGGACAGAATATCCAGTATCCATTGCACTATATTTGTGTTTGTGCATGGTACCCTTGGCAACTGATTGCAGCAAGGGTACATTTAATAGAATTTTTTTTTGCAAATTCACTCATTTTACCAGTAGTCCCAGCCCAGACAGAACACAGACTGACGGGCCCTAGGGTTACAGCTCAATGTAAACATGTACATGTAGGTCTTTATACTGCCTGTGTAAACTCATCAGTGTCGAAACAAACATGCCAGCCTGTCCCTAACGCACTGTCACAGCATGTATTTCACACCATTAGGGACCAACGGAAGCGTAGTTAGCAATAACAACGACAGAGAACATCAGCGATTTGCAGAATTCTTGATGCAGTCACAGTAAAATAAAAAGCACTCAAATTCATCAGCAAATATGTACCACCGGAACAATGCTCCCTGTTTTTAATTGATCTGCAACAGTGTAGGGAGATTCTCGTTGTTTCAAATGCGGCAGTTAGTGGGCTTTTGGGATATTTTCGTACAGGTACAGTATTTCTGTGTGAGGTACATATAAATTATATGTAGCATGGTCACCTCGGTTTAATCGGGGCTCTGTTAGAAATTGTTTACAACACTAATATAGCCATAGTATTTTTTTGATGCGTTTATCATGTTTATAATGAAGTATTTGCCAGGACGAAAAAAACTACTGTCTCTACGTATGATTTTGTATTATACATGTAATTGATTTTTTTACGGTTTTTTAATCTACATAACAGAGATCGACATTCAGAATAATGAAGAGTTTTCTACATGTTCACGATATTGGCCTTTCAAGCCAAAGGCTATCACATAGATTAGCTATTCTACCGCATGTGTTTTACATAATACAGTGGCACACACACACTATTGTTCATTGCACTTGCAGGGGGTCCACATACGTGCAGCCAAAAATGTACAAAACTTTGTTTATGTTATACGTATTGTTCTCTAATGTGCAGCAAACACGGAGTCTTCCACTAGAACGAGCTAACAAACAGCCCGACAAGTTTGATGCCAAAAACAACAACCTCCGTGGTGGCGGGAACTCCCCCCTTGTTGGTGAGTTTTTCTTAGAATTTCAACAACCTCTAATTGTTTTCAAATGTACATGTATAGGAAATGAATGAAGTTAGTTACCGGTAAATAGTTCATGTCACTTCAAACAATTCTGTTGATTTGAATGCATACCAATTGGGAAGATTTGTGAACTAGTATGAAGATTTACATATCTTATTTCATAGAAGAATAATTAATTTGCTGAAATATAATTGTACATGTACTACATTTTATATTTTTTGCAAATTTCCAGAGGCCTTGGCACTGGTTGACTTCGAGTTGGACCCTCAGTCGAAGCAGCACCCTTCGAGGCAGGTTCAGGGAACGATTTCCGCGGAGAGTTTTCTGGACCACGATTTCTATGACGATACACTAGATGGTCGCTATGGCGACTCGTCGTCCTGCCCGCAACTGGATGACAAGCTTCCTCCAGGCTCTCCGCAGGTAGAACGAACTAAAACCTCGTCATCATCGCATTCTCGTGGGACAAAGCGAGGCCGCGCTCCGCACGTCGGCGCGAACAAATACGCTGTCTTCAATTCATCCACTGGATCTAGCACGAGCGGTGTCGATGTCAGCTCAATAAGTTCGTCCACTCGATCGGATAGCCTCCACGTTCCTGGCGTCCCAGCCCGAAAGTCAGTTCTCATCGTTGAGCAACCAGTGGATAGCCTCAGTAGCCCGGACGACGTAGAAAACCCACTTTTTCGACTTAGAACTCCAAGTTTTAAACGTGCGATTGAGAGGGGGCCGTCTGGGGATTCCAGCAATTTATCGTTTGAGACGGTTGATCCGATAAGCACGAGTTCCGACCTTTCCCCGGAGCGGACGGATGTCGGTCCGCCTAGCTACTTGGATCACATCGCACTGCGCGTACAGAATGTCAGACAGCACTCTCCGAGCCGAAAGTCTCGTTCGCGAACGTCATACCGCAAGCATTTGACTCCGCCTCCTTACGCTAAGGATAGCAGTAGTTGGAATCCCGAGGAAAATTCCACTGGGAAAACCATTCTCAAGAGCGATACTCGTACATGTACACAAAGCTCGGATAAACATGAAAAACTGTCGAGTAGTTTTGATGACGGATATCATGATTACTTAGAAGAAGATGACCTTTTTGACTCGAGCGCTGGATTAGCATCGTCACGATCTGATCCAACGAACTTAACTGTAGAAGACAGGTGAGTACTGGTGTAAAATGAATTACTAGTATTATATTTTTGCACATCATGAAATATACCATATCTTTGAAAATTTGACCAACACGTGCAGCATCGAATTAACGATATTACACTGAAACATGCTCATAAAATTAGTACAAAATGTGAGATGTATGAAATCATAGACATGTACTGTAGATACATTTAGTGCTAATGTTTTGAGGGGCGGAGTTTCCCTCAATAACCATGCCAACTGGTCTTTCTATAATTACAGTGGCTGCATGTAATAAACCTTAATTCAAAACTTCTTCCTAAACATGCTAATGTTGTGGCGTAATTAGTGAAATGCATCTAGGCCTGGGCATGTATGTTACAAACAGAGAAAATTACACTTAATACTGAGGTGCTGCAGGGCCGTTCTGAGCAATTTGTTGAGATAATATATGTTTTAATAGTAGACAAACTACTTCATCATGTTCATTGACTACAGAGATATATCATGTACATACATGTGCGTGTTATTGAAATCTCATGATGCCTATTGGTAATAATGATACATATTCACTGGTACATGTGATGAATTAAATGATTTAATTGTATAGTAATTACATAGCAAAATTATGGTATGCTGAGGAAGGCACTGATATGTTTTGGAAGAAATTTAGTTCATAAAAAAAAATAATAATTTGGAAAATACATGTATTATTGTGAACGAGAACATGTTAACCATACAAATTCTTGAAAAATTAAATTCTCGAAAATAACAAACAGGCAAGAATTACACATAAACATACACTTTAATCATTGACACAATACACGAAGTGTCTCATACCTATATGCCTTCTACATCTTTCTCTTACTAGCGAGTCGGCGCACGCCCGTCGTCTATCCACTCTAGTCGAGGAGTCCGACCAGGAGATGTCTGAGGACCTGCGCGCCTCCCGCGGGCTTCACCGGACTCCCCAGGGTACCTTCGTGGAGATCCCATCCCGGTTCCTGGGGAGATCACCTCCACCCCCCAAGTATAAACAACCCCCGGGGTACCAGGAACATGTGCTAGGGTCGGGAAGTCGGGAGCAGTCACCCGCGGCCACTCATAGGTTTGTGTGACACATTATGCACAATTTAATAAAAATTAACATGATTAGTGATCATGGTGATGTTTTGCCTTGAACGATTTGTGTAATGTATGCTGGATTTGTTGATGTTCCCCATGAATTAGGGTTGCAAATTGTACATATTATTTTGATGAATGCTCAAATGATCAGGCTCTCGATCAGTTAATAAAAATGATCAGATCAACATATCATTGATTAAGTTTTGTTTCCTATTGTAATGTTATTTAAAAACATTGCAGGTTCTCAGTGGAGCAGCAGACACATGGCATGTCCAGATCGCTCTCCGCCCCGCACAGCTCACATCGTTCCACATCTCCTGCTCGTCGCCATGTTAACCGAGTCCACCCTGAGCCGTCTTCACCCCTCCGCACCTACCCTGACCCTCCCTCCAGTCCAACGATTTACCCAGGCGTTGGTTCGCCGCCCACAAACAAATTCGCATCGGGATCGCCGCCGTTTCTCAGCGGATCGCAGAAAGCACACTTAGAGTTCCGTGGGTCATCGCCACCGTCAACAAGTATTTGTAACCATGGCAACAGCAGTGAGGGAGGGCGGGTAGAAGGTGGAACAGCTGAAGCAAGGAGCAGAGTTAGTTCAGAGGATGGTCGACAGAGGGCTCCTTCGTCGTCGTCAGATGTCGGGCTGTCCTCGGTCGGCCGGGCTAGAAGGAAGTCCCTACAAGACATGAAACAACAGACTCTCAACAAACTGGAGGTGAAAATATATTATATTTATCTGATATCATTAGAAAGTAAATGGAACACCATTGTTTGTTTGTATAAATATAATTGTGTAGAAATAAGGTTCTATTCATCTCATGACCTTGAACACAGTATACTTTATACAGTATGAACAATTTTGTCCGCATACTACTCACATTAATCAGACAATTGAAAATTATATCAAGTTGCAACTTCTTGGGTGACCCGAAAACATGTTTATTGATAAAGGGTGCACAAAAAAAGTGCACGGAAATTTGTTGCGTGTTTCAACGTAAAAATATCGCATTCCACACGTCAATACTTCGAGTCCCCAACATCAAACTTCTCACATCCCAACGGCTTGGTTAAGGTAATTAGGTAACCCGAGAGAAACATCAGTTTTACATTGATCTCTGCCAATGAAAAAAGCCTCCACACGAAAGCATTCAAACAAGTGCTTGCCCTGGATCCCAAAAGAGAAACGCTACGAGAAAAAAGCCGAAGGCAACTAATCAAAGCGCCTCTTTTCAAGAATAGGTGCTCCACTGCAAAAAGAAAAAATGAGATGAAAACAAAAACGATGACCGTCTTACTGGGAAAAAGCTTTGCTTGTCATGCGAAGTCACGATCAATGCTCCCAAATATAGCTTGCCTTCCTTTTATTGTGCCTTGTCTAGGGGTAGCCTGGGGTTGGGGGTAGGCTAGGGAAAAAGACAGAGCTCTGCAATTCAGGGTCGCCACGTTATGTAATCAATTACCACGCTTCTACCGCTATCAACATCAGGTGCCTACCTTGCGACTCAATGACCCTATAAATGTGGCCGTTAATTGGCCATATTGAGATTCATGCAAGCCACCAACCCTTCGACTCCCCCCAAAAATTCCGAGCTGAAAAGGGTCATCAATAAATGTAACATGCACTGCTCAATTAGGCACTATAGAGATGTGAATGGCTTTTCAGTGCTTCCGATAGTTACAGCATAGTGCTGGTCATTTTAGGTGGAGTGGGGTAACGAGACAACATGTTTAATGGGAGGCGCTCTATGCCCGATGGGTACCTCGAAGAGGCTAGATTCTCAGCGTAGCTTTGCAGTCGTCAAGAAAGTAATTAAGCTTTCATTTTTCTCAAAATTTCGAATGCATTGCTTGGATGGAGTTCGTGGGAGAAATATTGATATATTTCTGTGTGGAAATTTCCCATATCAGCTTTGAAGTGGAGAAGCGTTCACCAATTTTTCGTGTGTCAATTTTGCTTTTTCTTCGATGGGAACCAACTGGGATACTGCCAGAAGGATTTTGCAATATTCATAATTTCTCTATTTTTCTTATACCCTGCAGCTGACTTCCAGTTCTGAGACGGTTGCTACGGAAACCGTGGAAGACGACAAAATGAAAGACAAGCAAAAGCCACCTTCCACTCCCACCGCGGAAAACTCCAAGGGGTCGTCTCAAAAGCACCCGCCTTCTTCATCCGGTGAGTTCTCGGTGCTAGACGGCGATCATCAAAGGTCGCAAATTACGATGTCTGCGAGTCACTTTCCGTTGAAGGGTGTGGGCAAGCAATGTCCGTTTTTGACATTCGAGACAAAAGCATTATTATCTGAGTTCAAACACACATTTTCAAGGGGTACAGTCCATTAGTTGCGATAGTTTTTGCGATCATTACGGAGGTTCTTTGTCAGGGTAATGTAAGAACAGCGACATGTTGACATTTCAAGGGATATAATGTTGTACTTTCATCTAGGAACATTGGTCAGTCAAGGGCTGTAAGATATACATGTATGAAATATAAGACACAAGTCAACAGTATTATATGTACTTATCTGTCAGAGATAATTTGAAACTTCCATGTATCTGTTCTTCAACTCCTTCAAATCAACATGATCATGGGGGCAATTTTGATTCTTTCTGGAAATAGATCGAAGATGAACCATATCAAAGTTGAACATAATTATGGATTAGATTTAGTGAGTATTAAATCATGTTAATAGATATTATGATGCAAGATTTCATCCAGGAAGGTTCCTGTTGATGCATATTATATATCAAGATTATGCAAATTTTGGGAAACTAAAAAAACGTTTAGGAAACCCAAAACCTCATTCAAGCCACTTGAGATTGTAACAAACAAATTGCAACGAACAAATTTGTGAAATGGGTTTACTCTTGCCTTGCAATACACACCCGACTGATGTTTTCCAGTTACGTATTGTGCCCGTCAAAACGAGATAAAACTTACAAGGCATTATATAGCTAAGAACTTGTCCGAAAAATTGTTTCGTGAAAAGTGCTCCATTCTGCCGTCAAACTGCCATGGGTGGATTTGCTCAACGAGCATGCAGAAAAGATATAGCTAGTGCTGTGCTAAATGCGATAATGCTTACAGCAAACTTGAGTAAATCTTTATTTTATTGTTATTTTCCAAGTGAAGAACAGTAGCAGTCGGTAGCGTCCTCGGAAAGTTACTGCCAGAAAATTAGTTCAAGATATTTAATTTTAATGCACATTGCATGGTAGAGTTCGGTGTGGTTGAGTGGTAATTCTTGCACTTGTAAAATTGGAACAAATAGATTGGATAATGAAGCAGTCGTCTTCAGAAACATTAATAGTAATTTACATGTACTGTATCAGGCTTGAGATCGTTCGTCAGTGCGTATGGTTATTACAGTGGTTAGTCGTGATATGATTAGCGTGATGATTACCAATTGCATCCCTGGATATTGACCACGAAGACCGTCACGAGAATCGGCACAATGACATCATGTACATGGAGTGTAATGTTCTGTACAATTGATTTCTCAGTTGTATATTGCTCTTGCTGGAAAGAAAGATTCGTTTTTAGTGGTACTTGTTCGTAATACATGGGAATATGTAATGTATTGATTTATTGGGTAAAATTCATACAATGTTAATAATTTGGACAACGGTATTGCTTTTGTAGATCTCATCTATTGGTAAATGTAAAAAAAAAATACTAAAAAAAATATTGAGAATAGAGTTACATGTAATAATAATTGTAAAATCAACTGAAGAGAATTTATGCCTGAAAAACATAATCAGCCAGGAAATATACCTAATATGCCTGATTTTAAGTGAATGCTTAATCAACAATTGAATTTTTGATCCTGCCATGATTGCAGCTGGCCAGAAGCCCCAGTCCCCGAGGGATAGTGCTATAGAAGATGAAGTTTTCTCCGCAAAGACTCCACCTTCCTCCGATTCCAACAAACTTCCAGGAACGGGGAAAGAATCGGGGGCGAAGGCGAGTTTACACGTAAGTATAAACACCTAACGTATCGGCAAAAAACATGTTGCTGATAAACTTTCAGTGGGGACTGGTAAATATGTTTTTCTGGGTTTGTAGAGTGCTCAAGATGTTTAACAGATGCATGTGGATAAAATTGTCCAAAACATGGTAAAACATGTAAACAAAATTGCAGTTTTGTAATATACATACTTGTAACCGGTTGGATATATCTACAATTTATGCAGTAATATCTTATATACATTAGTAAAGTTATGTGATGCAGTTCATGAAAATGAGTGACAAAGGAACTTTGATCTGGACAACTTGTTAATTACATAAATATGCAAACGTCAGGAACAAACTAGTATAGATCTATCATATTTTTTCAGGAGAAGGGCAGTATGACCGAAGGTGAAGCCCCCAGCCCTCCCGATAACAACAACACTCAGTTATCCAAAGCTAGGGAGGTGAGTGCAAAAGTCTTATAATACAAATACTTATTTGGGAATATTTACATGTTTCATAATATCTATAGTAAAATATTTTATCTTACGTTCAATTGCGGACTTGGTGGAGCTCAATTTATTGAAACTTTTGAATGTTGAGATGAAGCAAATTTGAAACAAGAACGAAACAGCATCAGCTAAAAAATTAACCATATATTCTTTGTTTTTCTCTCTGACAGGATAACTTATCTAAAAAGCGAAACGCCACCAGTCTTTCCTCACTCATAAAACCTGCCAAAATTCCCGAAGTTTCCGAGAATGGCGAGTCTCCCACGGAGAGCGGAAAAACCCAGGGGAAATACCCATCACCGCCGAGACCTTCACTTCTTCCGAAAACAGAAAACTCGGCAAATGTAAACGGCAACGCAGAAAAAGAAAACGTCTTCCCCAGTCTTCCAAACAGTTTCCTGAAAAAGCTCGGACTTGCGAAAAAAGACGACAAAGGCGATGATTATGAGTGAGTAGGACAGTTGTTTTGTCTGTGCGCCTGCATGGTTTGTAAATAAGAACTCGTGGTGTATTTGTTTTTAGGTTACCGGACCTATGGTCCGATAACCTATTGCCATGGCGTTGCGTCCGTCGTCCGTCCGTCGTCCGTCGTCTGTTAACATTTTTATCTTTTTTGTTTACGGACGAATTTTTCTGAAATTTCGCACAAAAATGCTTAAAAATAATTCAAAAAGGAGGTATTTTTTAGTTTTTTGATTTTCGCATTTTTTTCAAAATGGCGGCCGTTTTCGTCGAAAAATGCCTGATTTTGGACTTTGGCGGCCATTTTCTCAAAAACTGTTCAGTAACTTTTTTTCTTTTTGATGCATAACACTCCTCATATATACTCCTGTGATGTGTATAAGTTTCGTTGCGCTTGAATCGCTCGAAGTGGGCCATTTTGGGCCAAACTCGGCCCAAATGGGACTTTCCCATGTTAAATTCTCCTATGCTTTATAATGGGACACATTATGTCTTATATCTCACTTAATATTGAGATTAGAGACTAGGAATCAATTGTGGACATATAGGAAATGATATATGCTGAATATTGTCGTGACCTTGAATTTGACCTCTGACCTCGGTTTCAAGGTCAGAGCGGCCGTTTTCGTCGAAAAATGGCCAATTTTGGACTTGACGGTCGTTTTCTCAAAATCTGTTCAGTAACTTTTTTTTGTATTGATGCATAACACTCCTCATATGTACCCCTGTGACATGTATAAATTTCGTTGCCCTTGAATCGCTCGAAGTGGGCCATTTTGGGCCCAAACTCGGCCCAAATGGGACTTTCCCATGTTAAATTCTCCTATGATTTATAATGGGACACATTAAGCCATAATATCTCACTTAATATTAAGATTAGAGACTAGTATTCAATTGTGGACATATAGGAAATGATATATGCCGAACATTGTCGTGACCTTGAATTTGACCTTTGACCTCGGGTTCAAGGTCAGAGCACAAAATGGCTAATATCTCGCTTATTATCGACTTTACAGCTTAGGAATCAATTGTGAAGATATAGGAAATGATATATGCTGAATATTCTCGTGACCTTGAATTTGACCTTTGACCTTATTTTCAAGGTCACATGACAAAAATGGCTAATATCTCGCTTATTATCGACTTTACAGCTTAGGAATCAATTGTGAACATATAGGAAATGATTTATGCTGAATATTCTCGTGACCTTGAATTTGACCTCTGACCTCGGTTTCAAGGTCAGAGCGGCTGTTTTCGTCGAAAAATGGCCAATTTTGGACTTTGACGGTCGTTTTCTCAAAATCTGTTCAGTAACTTTTTTTCTTATTGATGTATTAACTGTACATATTTTGCATATTACTGAATATATGTTCTCTTTCCAGTTTTGATTGCGTTATACCTGACATTGCACATTCTTTCACATATACAATCCTTACCATTCGAAGTTAAGCCTGAGGCGAAGTGTTTGGGGTTCACTTCTTAATACGTCCCCCGAATGGTTTTGATTGCTATATGTCTATGTGTGTGTAGGTGTCTTTATGTTTCATTTAAGAAAACTTGTATTTCCCCTATTTAACTTCGTTAATTTCGGTATTACTATGAGAGAAGGCCGGGAGCTTGTGTATCTGTGAAAGATGCACACACAATCCCTTTAACAGGTGGCACGCATCCACGCGACCGCAACAAACCACAGATTGCTTTATGGCCCCATGGCGACAAAGTTAACGAGTTTAAATGCCTTCAAAAGCATGCCTCAGGAGCATGAGCAGACGGTTTGGTGATCACTGATCAAGGTTATAAAAGACAGTCAACCGGTGTTTGACGGTTAACCGGTTAATCGTTTGGAGATTTAACAGCCGGTTATTCGCGGTTATTAAAAATATGCTAGCCGTCGGCGGTTAACCCATTAATCGTGCAGGCCCTATTTATTATTGACTTTACAGCTTAGGAATCAGTTGTGCACCTATGGGGAATGATGTGTACATGCCAGATATTTTGATGACCATTGATTCGACCTTCGACCTTATTTTCAAGGTCATGGAACAAAATTGCTATTTTGTTTTACTTGTTATTGAATTTACAGCTTAGCAAACAATGGACATATCGGGATTCCAAAATGTTCTATTTTACGTTTGTTTTTGGCATCATCAAAATCTGACTATTGGTGGTAATAAATTGATACTTACTTTCATATCACTGAGTCAGTGTCACTGCTGGCGGACGTTGAATCTGTCCCCGAGGATACCATCAACTCAGTAGCCTTCGGGCTTGTGATTAGGTACTTATGTACTTGTCATATATCTATTCCATGGGGCTTGTTTCAGATTTCTAAATTATTTTCATAGGTTGTTGGGCAGTTGTATACTAATTCCATCAGGTGTACAGTAGAAACAACTACATTTAACACACTGTCTGCCCCTGATGACGCCAGCGTGTCTTTGGATAAACTATTTGGTCGGGCTTGTTTCTATTCCAAAATGTTCTATTTTACGTTTGTTTTTGGCATCATCAAAATCTGACTATTGGTGGTAATAGATTGATACTTACATTCATATTACTGAGTCGGTGTCACTGTTGGCGGACGTTGAATCTGTCCCCGAGGATACCATCAATTCAGTAGTTTTCTGGCTTGTGATTAGGTACTTATGTACTCGTCATATATCTATTCCATGGGGTTTGTTTCAGATTTCTAAATTATTTTCATAGGTTGTGGGCAGTTGTATACTAATTCCATCAGGTGTACAGTAGAAACAACTACATTTAACACACTGTCTGCCCCTGATGACACCAGTGTGTCTTTGGATAAACAATTTGGTCGGGCTTTGTTTCTATTCCAAAATGTTCTATTTTACGTTTGTTTTTGGCATCATCAAAATCTGACTATTGGTTGTAATAGATTGATACTTACATATACATGTTTGCTGGATATTCTCATGACTTTGCATTTTGACCAGTGACCTTATTTTCAAGGTCACAGGAATATAAAACATATTTTGTCCGGTAACCTGTCTTAGCCCTTGGGCTAATTTTGAACAAGTGCAATCGTTCTGATAGAGGCTATGGCAGCCTGAAAAAGCAGTAGTAAAAGTTAAAATTTGGGGATTCCGTTGAAGCAATAAGTAAAGATGATATCTGTAAAGATGATATCTGTAGTCCTCATTCAAATCTACATGTATGTTAATTCTAGTGACAAATATGGCAAATTTAAAAGATCAAAGTAAAGTCATTATTTACTAACACTTCTCATAACTACATATATATTTTATTCACCATTTGACATTATTTCTGACAGTTAATTAGGAAAACAAATTGGATATAAAATCATTTATCATGGGAGTTGGCATTATTGAGTTTGGCAAATTTAATTTATTTGGAAATTGGAAACATCAATAGATCAACTTATTCCAGAAATTGACGCTTGTGAAAATCATAATGCATACACACAGCCATTATGACCACACATTTGTGTCATTATGATGAATATTTGTCTGTTTCTACGGATGCATTATGATTTGTAATAGTTGCATTGCCAGGAATACCTTGATAGCACTAACAAGACCAAGGCAATATGCCATATTCATGTAAAAGCTGAAATATTATTATGTATAACTACATTTAGGTAAAATAACTAATTTTCAAATTCACTAGTTTTGTGAAATATCGAAATTAAATATTATTTATTGATAACTATAGGAATATTCAGCAAGATTGCTTACATACGAATCATCTATACCATTATGATGAATTACCAATCATTATGCCTCCCCAATTATTCCCCAGGGGACAATCAGGTGCATACAGGGATTATGCAGTGCTGTGACCTTTCATGTTTCGTACATGGATATTTTTCGTCAGAGATGTTGATTCTCGGCAAATACCAGTTGTGTACATGGACTAACATTAATTACATGTGATGGTTCCTTGGAGGACAATTCCTGAGTATTGTGTGGATGAAAACATTCCCAGAGCATTTTCCAGAATACTGCACATTTCTATGAACATTACAGTGAAACAGGATGAGAAGTGCATTATAAAATTTCGCTTTTATAAAATTTTCAGAAATATTCAGTTTCATAGATTGCTGCTTGCAAATTGGACGATATAATTTCATTTGATGTAAAGTTGTAAATTACACATTTAACTAAATTTATGTGTGTTTATAAATTCTTTAGTTGAGAATTATAATGGAAAGAATGATATAGATAATATTTAAATGTAAAATAATAAGACCAATTAAAAAAAATTTACCTGAGCTTTGTGGTAATCTACTAAATATTTTCCTGTGAGAAATAATTTTGTATACTCGGGAGAAGAATGCTGAGGGTTTCTTGGCATTTCTTACAACTGTGTTGGACAACATATTCTACTTTATCTGGGAGGGACACTTAAATAATAGATGCTTCTGTCTTTGGCCTGAAGGAACACATAGCCAGGGCTTACTTGTAATGGGTAATGGATTGACAGTCTAATGATAAAAGGGCTGCAAAATCCCCGATATGGGAGAAAATCTTTTGGAAAATCCGAAAAGGTCAGGTCTTTAGAGTGGGAAAACTTGAGTTTTTGCAGTTTTAAATATAGAGTATATGACAGATTACATGGTTACAGGAATGACAATGGACATGATGTCTCATGATAGAATGTGCTGCAGGATATACTGTAAGCCCTTAATATTTCGCGAACATTAAATTCCTCTATTGAGAAAAACTCGCAAAAGTTAATGTCCGCAAAGTAATGTCAATTACATTACGTTATATTGGCATTATTTGTTGTAGACGTCCATTTTGCCAAATGAAATGTCCGCGAATACAAAATAGTACATAGAAATGACAAATCCCTGAAATTAACTGTCTACGAAAATTAAGGGCTTTACAGTAACAGTTGAGTACATGAAAATCAGTTAATGGTATACAGTATATATTACAGTCGTCCACCTCAGATAAGAACTATCCGGTACCCTTCTTCCACAGAATTGAGGTCTCATCTTGGGGGATCCTTTATTACAGGGGTTCATTCACATGTTAAACTGATCCTTATGCCAAGTAGAAATGTCTTTATAGAAGGGGAAGTTTTCATATCTGAGGGAGCCCACTGTATTCACTTCCAAAAAAGCACAAAATTTACAAGCTGAATTGTAAAAAAAACTGTCTTATTGACAGTCCGCACATGTCCAGCGGAGCAATTATCGCCGTTAATGTGTGGAGAATTGGAAAACCAGGCTTAAAGATTCATTACATGTTCTCCGCGATTCATGTCATCGAGTTGTTTCTGTCGACCAGTCGCCATAGTAACCAGATTGCTACATAGCGGCTGGCTTGTTCTTACAGGGAAATTCTTCGTGCTTTCACATCACGTCTTCTCGGCGCTACAAAGCTAAAATTTACAGTTGGCTGTTCAGTTCTTTGATTTATATCGGTCTAATTTATAAAATATTCTGGACATGTCCTCATTGCATTGTGTCATAGTTTCTGTTATGCGTGAGAAAGCGATGGAAAATGACAACTTCACAAAGGAGTCGGCTAAATTTTGTTTCTGTGTCCAACTCAGAGATAATGATGATGAATTGTTCGGAGAAGTGACAGAGTAATTGAAATAATAGCTCGCTGTCATCTGTGAGTAAGATTTAGTGAACGCAAATGCTGCGAGAGACGGGAGGCGAATAACAGTTACTGTAGTGTAACCTCAATATTTTGAGTCTGAGTGCTTCTGAAAGCTGTACATTGGCTTCTGCTTCAGAACTTTTGTTGATTAAAACATAAATTTGCACCAAGTTCAGTATAGAAGACTATATGACCAGAGTAGACTTAATGTACATACTCATAAATATTCGCTGTGTACTGGAAATTGATTGAATTTTCTTGCATCATAGTTACAGGAAAAATTATCAGATAATCTCACATACTGATCAACAGTTTCTGAAATTATTCCAATGCAAATATTTTTCCTGCCGTTCACCAAATCCTGCCTCTGCATTAATTCATGAGTACACAGTATTGAATCAATATGCATGAAATAATAAATATATTGCTTGGATGAATTTAATTAACACTTTCACCCCGTAAAGTTTGCTGGATACCAGACTATACAGTCTGTCATTGTTAACCCTTTGATTTCAATGAAAGTCTATCGCTTCGTTATCTTTTGGGGTTAATTGCTTTTGCGTCGCAGAGAGTTACAGATCAGTGTACTTTGTAAAAAGCAAACGGAATGGAATTAGATTAAATCTGCTAGACGTGACGTGAATAACTCTCGAATGACAATAATGAATCAAATTGCTTCCATGTTTTTCATTCCAGTATTTTGCTATTTTGCAATATCATGGAAAGTATCCTTCTCCAACAACATTTTGCAGAGCTGATCGAAGTATATTCGGAAAAAATACACAAATTGAAAAAAAAGACCTTATTACTACTTTACAGATTACAAAACAATTCTAAATATGGGAAAAGCCTTTGCATCCGGACCAAAAAGAAATGTGCTGATTCAAAAGCACTGAATGCTCCTTGTTGCCCAATAATGCATAACACATTATCAAAGAAGTTCTAATGCCGTATATGGCAAAAAACAGATTGTTGCACCGCAGCCGATAACAACCACAAGACTTTCGCACCGCGTCGCAGCACTGGACATTCTGACAGACAATCGGTCCTCCCCCTCCTTCCCCATCAATGCCTTGTTCTCCTGCGCTGCAAGCGAAGCAGAGAAAAGTATCTGTTTTATGTTGCTGCCATTCACAGTAAAACACTCACTGACACACATTATCGCCTCTACTCGAAACCCCCCCCCCCCCCCCCCCCCCCCGTCTAGATGGAACCCGATTCTACCCGCTTGATGCACAGCTTAACCACTTTAACACACAGAACGCTGTCCCGTCTCGAAACAAACTGAAAAAAGCCCCTAAACAGTGATTAGTTTGGCAATAGTTGTTCTACCAACAGTCCTATTTTGGAACCAGGGATAGACCCGAGTGTCTAGGTGACTTTTTGCGTTGACACCCACGGAAAATCTCCGCAGATTGACTTGACGGGCTGTCCTGGCTAAGGTCCCATCTGCCTCGCAGGGGATTGGTCACATATATTTTTCCCCACATCTAGAAAATATTGCAACAGACTGGTATTATACCATGTTCGGGAAAAGTCTCGGAAAACGGCGAAGGACTCGTGACGGCATATGACAGAATGTAGCGAAAGGGCCCGGAAACTGGCTGTGAAATGGGATAGGCCAGTGAATTTTCACGGCAGTACAAGTGACATTTTGGACAGCTAGCGAACGACATGGCAAAGTCTGGATGTAGTTTGCGTTCACTTGGAGGACCTGTCATTGTTTGTTACACTTGTTTCGCGAGGGTGCAGGCAATATTGGACTTCCAACTGTGATTGAGCCGATACCGACAAAAATACAATTTATGCCCTGGAGTGGAGCAATAGAGAGCGAGAAATCTCTCTGGTGACATTATTTCCATGAATGTGGGATACTTTTCTGCGGCTCAACAAATATCTCCCAGAATTGTGACAGAGGGAATATTTGTGGCAGCGGATATGTGGAATTCCATGGAGAATTGAACTGTAAATTCTTGAATTTTTTTTCTGGTCTGATAATTTTCACTGTGGAAGCATGGAGCTGAGCCAAGCAAAGCGGCTGTTGGCCAAAAAGAGCGAGTCTTTCCATCAGATCGTCCTGCAGGCTATGAAGTCTAGAAGAAGGTATTGGCATGTGAAATAGTAAAAAATATTCAAAATATTTCTTTCATGAAAATATTCGTACATCAAAAGTGTCACTGTTAAATGAAATATGTTCAATTTTCCATGCCTTTTGTGGGTTCTAGTTAAATATGTAAGAAACTCGTGAGCTTATGTGCATTTGTGAACACTGAGGCAAGATATTTCTTCAGAGGATAAATGCTACAAGTAAATCAATACTTAAATTTTCGATAGATTCAGAAGCAAGAAGAAAACTAGTCAGAAATGGTGCAACTGAATTAGCACAGTAATTACACCCACAGCTGTGCGTACTTCTAGGACAACGTTATTGACAGTTACAGGTCGCCATGGTCACAGTTTGCATTGATTGTTGCTACTTTCGCTTATTCGCAAAAAAATTACACCAAATGAAGAAAAATAGGTTTAGAATATACAAGTACATCACTGTACATGTATAAAGTTATATAGATTCAGAAAAAAATTCAGAAATGTTGTTACCTTTCATTTCTACCGGGGTTTATATTTAGGAACTTTGTGTAATTGAACTGGGTATCCAATTTCCGTGTTTCAGTGTATGATTCCCAAACTGTTGCCATTTACTTTCAATTTCAGGGTGAATTTTGATCTACATTGCGAAATGTACCGGCGAAATTGTTTGTGTATTGAATGTGCTTTAGTGTGAATTACGCACATAATGTACGACGTATGTGATTAATTTACATTATGCACAATATTGTATAATTTACTCAAGAAAATTTGTAAATGTTTCTAACATAAATTAGAAATAATTATTATGATAATGATAATTATTATCATAATTATAACAATGATGTTTTTTTTCTGTTTCCAGTGCAGAACAATCACCAGAGCAAGAAATTGAGGTATGTTTCGAATAAATAGTATACTGTATTTTAATATTAGCAATAACTGGAAATATTCCACATTTTCTGAGAAATGAACATTTGTAGCGAATGCATAGCTTCGTGCGGAATGAAACCCCAAATACCTGTTGGATCTCTGTTACAGTATTTTATCTTTCAGCAAAAATTCATGTAGGAAATGCATTAGGATGAGAATAAAGACCCAACAATGTTCAATATTCATGCTATTACATGTAGAAGAATTTTGCGACATAGACACATATATTACAGTTTAGGCTTCCAATACCGATACCAAAAGGCACATTTTACCATAGAAATCTCAGATAGAGTGCTGCTACACCCCTTCAAAATCCAATTCATGACATTCCTTACTCCTGATGGAATGAGTACAGAATTGACAAATACTCGACTGCCTTTGGGAATTCTTCCATGGAAATAAAAGCTTTACACTAATCCAGCCAGACAGATTTCTCCTCTGTCAAACACTACACTATTGAGTGTTTCCGAACGTTCAATTTCATGTATATTTCATTCGCACATCATACTGCTAAACAATAGGTAACTGTAAATTGACATATTGTTGTAAAATCTGTAAACTAAATTTAATAATAATATGTAATATTAGCAAAACATGATTTTGCCAAAAAAAAAAAACCCTGAACAAAAATGTGAACATAGTTCCAAATTTTCGGTCAAAATTGAACGGTAAACTTTATGACGAAGAATCAGCCCCAATAAGAAATATACATGTATCGTTGTCCCTCTTTGTCCGTAAATTTAGAATTCTGTCTCATATTGGGAAGAAATATGGGAGAGCTTTTGCTAAATTTCTGCCACATAATCTCGAGAGAAACTCGGGGGAATACCTTTTATATTTATATATCATTATTTGCTGGATAGACGCAATACAGTATGAGGGAGACTTAATTCTGATTGATTGACCACTGTAATCTCACTGGAACATGTATCCAATTATCCTAAATAGGGATGATCATAATGATATTGCCCTTGATAAATAGCAATATAAATTCTGACGAATTTTGAACAGAGAACTGTTGTTCATGTCATATTTATCATGAAGTATGCAAGCCGGAATATATGTACAACTGTATTGTGTGATATACTACCGGTAGTTTTTGGACATTTGTTATGAATATACATTGTGATTCATCTCAAATTGTTGTAAAATTTTCAAATATTAATAAAACTACTACTGCTAATATAAATATGGGATTTAAATGGGATTTGTAATTGAGATGATTATGAGTTTTGACTGAATATGAAAAAGAAAAAAAAAAAATTTTTCTCCACACACAGGACAAGTTTTCTAGCCTCGCGCTGGCGTTCCGCACGGATCGAATGACGCTGGACAAACGTGTCGAGCTTCACCAGCGCGCCCGAGACATTGCCGAGCAGAATATCCTCCGCGAGATGGAAGGCATCAGGGAGGCGCTAAAGGTAACTATGGCAACAGTAGTGATACATGGGGGAGGAGGGGCAGGTGGATATGATCAGAAGATTGATGTGGCAATATGTCATGAAACCATTTTCATTTTAATATTTTTCTGGGAAATTGGATCAGTGACAGTAGAAATAAGCAGAGACCGGAAATTACATCATTGCTTTTTGGTGGTAACATTATTGGTACATGAAACACTCCTGAAAATACTGCGGAAAAAAACTCAGACACACTAACTTATTTATCTTTACACATTCCATTTGTTGGGAAACAAGCGGACATGAAATTTTACGGCCATTTGGACCATAATTTAAACCACTCAACTTAAAAAGCACAGCGGAAACACCTACGCAGTGATCTCCAGGCAACGAAATAAAGATACAAACCAGAAAAAAATATCCTGATTTATTCAAATTAATCAAAATGTCAAGCGAGACAGTACTCAACAAATCAAGTGGAAGCAGGTTATCGAAGTAGACGGGCAATTCAGCAGACAATAAATCACGCTGACAGGGGCATGAATCCCGGCTTCGGACAAGGGCAGCGCCACCGGCAAAGTCGATACGCCACCTTGGAAGTCCTTATTGGCTCTTTGGAAACCCACCGAGTCCGGCAAAAAAACAGAGGCAGCTCACGCCATGGGCAACTTTACGATCGACGGGTTACATTTGTCTCTGTGAGATAGGGGATGTAGCTGTTGATTTTAGACTGTTTGAAACACATGATTTTTTAATTTATATGTCCATGAACATATTGGTAACCAGTCGAAGCTATCGAATTGCTCATTTGCAAATTAGATCCATACCAAATCCCATACGAATTCCAATTGGATAAAATGATAATTAAAGGAGTTTACAGTCGCAGGGTCATCGATTGCCATTCACCTCTTTCTTACATCACCCCCTGGGGACCTGTCGTCAAACTCTCATTATTGATGACGAAGTGCCCCGCCATGGGTTATGTGCCTGTTCGCAGTCTAGCAAGACATTAGATCCCTTTATAGTTTTGATGGAGTTCTTGACTTGACTTGGAAGATAAAATGCCATGTCGAGAAGGAGATAACACTGGTGTTGTTACAATAATTGCTTTCTTTCTCACGTTTTCTAAATAAATTATTCAAATCTTATGAAAAAAAGTGTTATTTAGTTGCAAACTTGCAAAAAACACATTTTCATTATATGTATCCTTCCACACACATTTTCATCCAATGCTAGCTTGATTGATATAAATTTTTTTTAGCAATATCCACACACATTTCTTTGGATCATACATGTGTACACAATTGATGTTAGTAAATACTATTCTCGTTTTCGTCAGGTCCTGGAGCGTCTCTCCACAGATTCCCAGAGCCACGACATCTACAGCAAACTGCAACATCACATCGACGTCCTGGAGCTGTCTGCATCACGCATGTCCAGCCGTGCAGAGGTCCTGGGGGCTGTACAACAGGTAACCATGGCAATAATGGGGAGAGGGGGTGGGGAGGTGTCTGCGTCTCGCATGTCCAGCCGCACAGAGGTCCTGGGAGCTGTACAACAGGTAACCATGGCAACAATAGGGAGGGGGAGGGGAGGGAGGTGTCTGCGTCACGCATGTCCAGACGCACAGAGGTCCTGGGAGCTGTACAACAGGTAACCATGCCAACAATGGGAAGGAGGTGCGTGTCTGCGTCTTGCATGTCTAGCCGTGCTGAGGTCATGGGGGCTGTACAATAGGTAACCATGGCAACAAAGGGGGGGGGGGGTGTCTGCCTCTTGCATGTCCAGTCGTGCAGAGGTCCTGGGAGCTGTACAACAGGTAACCATGGCAACAATGGGGAGTGGGAGGGGAGGGAGGTGTCTGCGTCACACATGTCTAGTCGCGCAGAGGTCCTTGGGGCTGTACAACAGGTAACCATGGCAACAGTGGGAAGAAGGTGCGAGTCTGCGTCTTGCATGTCTAGCCGTGCTGAGGTCCTGGGGGCTGTACAATAGGTAACCATGGCAACAACAGGGAGGGGAGGGGGGTGTCTGCGTCCCGCATATCCAGTCGTGCTGAGGTCCTAAAAGCTATACAGCAGGTAATCATGGCAACAACAGGGAGGGGAGGGGGGTATGCATCTGGCATGTTGCATGTCCAGTCGTGCTGAGGTCCTGGGGGCTGTACAACAGGTAACCATGGCAACAATGGGGGGGGGGGGTCTGCATCTCGCATGTCTACCTGCGCAGAGGTTTTGGGGGCTGAACAATAGGTAACCATGGCAACAGTGACCGGTGGGGTGGGGGGTTGTCTGCGTCTCGCATGTCTAGCTGCGCAGAGGTTTTGGGGGCTGTACAACAGGTAACCATGACAACAACAGGGAGGAAGGGGGCATCATGCATGTCCAGTCGTGCAGAGGTCCTGGGGGCTGTACACTAGGTAACCATAGCAACAACAGGGACGGGGGTGTCTGTGTCTCGTCGCGTAGAGGTCCTGGGAGCTGTACAACAGGTAACCGTGGCAACAATGGGGAGGGGATGGGGTCTGTGTCTCGCATGTCCAGTCCTGCTGAGGTCCTGGGGACTGTACAACAGGTAACCATAGCAACATTGGTAAGGGGGGGGGGGTGCATCTGTGTCATGCATGACCAGCGATGCAGCGGTCTTGGGTCCGTACAACAGGTAACCATGGCAACACAACAGGTAATCATGGCAACAGCAGGGAGGGTGAGGATGTCTGTGTCTCGTATGTCCAGCCGTGCGGAGGTCCTGGGGGCTGTACAACAGGTAGCCATGGCAACAATAGGGAGAGGGGGTGTCTGCGTCTCGCATGTCCAGTCGTGCTGAGGTCCAGGGGCTGTACAACATGAAACATGGCAATACCGGTAATGAGGGGGGGTGGGGGGGGGGGGGCGTTATCTGCGTCTCTGTAATGAAGTCCTGGGGCTGTAAAACGGGAAGCCATAGACACATGAAGGGTATTCCAAATATAAAACAAACAACATGAACAATGGTAAATAGAAATATAACCTCAATAAACAAAATGTGATAAATGAGCCTCTAGCTTCTTGTTGTTCGGACAACAAAGTTTACTTGAGAAGAATTTAAAACTAAAAACTTTCAAACTTCACTAGGAAAAGCTTTGCATACGTGTGTCCTGTTGATCAACCCGAAAATATATATTGTTAATAAAAAAAATGAGTAAATAATTCTTCGCTGGAAAACATGAGTACATTGTAAATCAGTGTTTTTGTGTGAACAGGAGTGCCGAATCAGCCTGGCAATCGACGTGATGTTACAACACGTGGACAACCTCAAACAGACGCTAGACAAGGAACATCTGGAGCTCGAGGAAACCAAGTCTGTATTCAGTGCAAGATATTGTCAATGATGCATGGTTTATAATATAAGGCCAAATTTGTGTGGAATTATGACATATTGAGTTTTAGTTGTCCACGTGTCCGAGCTTTAATTAACTTCTATTGGTATTTATTCGGCAGTTTTTCAATTTTAAGTATACCGGTTATTTATTCAATTCAAAGTATCATTAGGGTACAAATACACATGAGTGGATCGAATTCGATGGTCTCATGCAAGTTACAAAGACAAATAAAACATAAAAGATGGACATGTGGTGTCTGTTTTATGGAAAAGTTACGAAATTTTGTCTTTTAGGAAGCTGCTGGAAGAGAGCAGATCTGCCAGTGGATCGGCTGACGGAGGTGTGTTTTGTGCTTTTATCAATTTCATCTGTTGGGAAATTGCAAAATTTGAACATGATTACAACATGTACAAGTGTAAATTGCAAGTGTTAATTACATGCATGATATTTTGTGAATTTTCATTTCAGATAGGAAGGCAGCTTTAGCCATAGCTGGTGGCATGATGGGAGCCAAGGTAAGGAAATAACAGTACATTGCATCTTACATTGTGTAAATTACATTATAGTTACACTAAATTGTCTTAAATTGGTTTATGTACATGTATTAGTAAATTCAAGATTGTTACTTTTGGAAATATATGCAAATGTTTTGACATGATTTTTGTGTGATTCGTTCACATTGTATAAATTTTTAAGATGATGCACATGACAAACTTGTGTGACATATTTAATGATTTTTTGCAGAAAAATATTTGACGATAGTAATCCAGCACCTTGTTCCACCTCAAATTGTTCATTGTCAAATTTGTGAAAAGTGGTACATTATGTGTTTTTCATGATTTTATTCGCTCAATTTGTGCCTATATACTCACACTATTATATTTGTCGATATGATGCAGAAAACAATGAAACAATGGAGAAACAGAAAAGTAAGTTATGAAACATGCACATGTAATCATGATACCGGTCCATACATCTGAATTTATGTTGATCCTGTGAAATACATAAACAAATAAAATGATAAGTATACTCAGAATATAACAGCACCAAATTTATACATGTACTTATAGAAATAAAGTGGGCTGTCATTTTGACCTTCATTAACATGAATATTATTGTGTACATTTAAAAAAAAAATCGGAAACAATATTTCAATCCGGAAGATTTATATGGATCTAAAGGCAATTTGGTAAACAAAAAATTTGATACATTGCGGATCCAATATCAAAGCACAGTTGAACAGTTTGTCAATGCCGTTTTCAGGGCGAACTACAAACCATGGAAGTTGAAACTCCATGTCATAGCGACATGCAGAAAAAACTCTTAGAGAAAATATTCGCAAAAATGATGAAAGCTGAATCCAAAGGGCCGCGATGGCGACAACTGGTGTCCAAACACAAAAAGCGGCTCATCAAGAGAAAACTGCCCACGCGCGTGAAAAGAATCAAGCGAAAAGCGAAAGATGCCAAGACGAAAGACGAAACTGGCAAGTCAACTGAAAAAAACACGGGAACGAATAACAACGAGGAGTCAACGAGCATCGCGTGGCAAATCATGACGCTAACGTCGCAGGGAATAGTACTGATGTATTACGCAGTCAAGTGGACAATCAACTTGGGACTTCAAAGAGGTGCTTTCGTGTCGATGTACCTCTAAGTTGTTTTTGGACCCCTCACCCCCCTCAACCCACCACTACAACTCCCCCCCCCCCCCCCCTTTCACTCCAATAGATGCAGACATACCGATAGTCCGGTACATGATTTAGCCCCTGATCACACACATGTACATGTATCATTGTGGAAAATCCCAAAATAAACTCTTACGTGTTCAAATAGGAATTCAAATTTATGTACGGATATTGAATAATGCCACTAATCACCATTGTATTTCTCATTTAGATTTCAGATGCACAGATGTACCAGGCACCAACTTCACAAAGTGTAGAGCTGTTTTACAAGCTACCTTTCTGATCCTCCGAATAAAGAGAATTATATTTTTCCCCCTCACGCCGCACTTTCCAGGACGAAAACCCATATGCACAGAACAATTTCACGTCTTCCACCCGCGTCATTCGCAGAACCAGCAGAATGTTTCCCGGTATGAAACATGCGACTTCGTACCAAAATCATGCTACATGTAATTTCTGTTGTAAAATATTAATACCTTATACATTGTTATAGTTTACCTGGTAGTTCTTATGTTTGAGCCTATTTAAAGTTCCTGTACTTGTTGTGATGACCCCTCTAGGCAGTGAAATAATTCCTGTTTGAATCCCAAGATCTGAGTTATCTACTGAATTTCTATAAGGTTCGAATTACCCTCTATGATGTCTATGATATTCTATGAAATTCTGGATCTGTTTTCCATCTTGGAAGAAATTCATAAGAATCTTATGAGTGATAAGAGTCTCATGAGTTTCTGCTGCTTGACCATTCCAGATGATCTATTTTGTAATTTTCATCTTTTGTCAGAGCAACAGTTTGGGATTAGAAAGTTTTCAGTCCTTATCTTGGCCTTCTTGATTTTTTCGCTTCCTCACACGTAGCAAAAGTCATCTTGCTTCAGTGGTTGGTGCCCTTTAATTTAATATTCCTACAACATTCTTTTGCTTTTGTACATGTTGTATGCTGTGTTCCATCTTTTATATTTCAGTTTATTTTTTCTGGTTTTCATACTCGAATAAATGTCAGTTTTTAAACACATGTACAGTATGACTATAAATCTATGGAATTCTATATCAATATAAATATTAAAATTATCACCAAGGTACATATTTCATTACTTATATCACTATCACAGCTCAACATATGTCCTGATCTGTTATGAATGTAACCAGTGTGCTACCAATCTCAATTTCATCTATAATCACACTGAACCATGGGAGTTTATCGTCATCAGAGATAAGAATCTTATGTTTCTATGTTGATGACCGTTACCTTGGTAACCATTCCCGTACCGTGTGTGTTGCCAGGCCGCCAGACGTCGGGCCAGCGTGGCAGTCTTACAGAGGGCCTCAGCAACACTTCCTCGTCTTCCCAGGAGCACTAGCGTCACGACAGACGACATGGTAACCATGGCAACATAGCATGTGTATTTTGTGAATGGCGTGGTGTGGAGCTATTAAGATGGGGGAAGTTAACTTTTTTTTCTGGTGGAATTTGCATGATGGGGGAACTGCACATTTGCAATTATAAAATTGCAAGCGTAATGGAGACCTGCGCCAATTGCAAATTCATTGAAGTCATTCGGCAAAGACCCACCTTGCATTTCATGCTCTCTTCTAGGGAAACCTTTCGTGCATAGCGAAGTCAGTGTTGTTGACAAATTTCAGTCGCCTCACTGGTCAGCACTGACCATGTCCTACGAATACTGATTAATTTTAGTTCATACATGGTTAAACTGTGAAAATTGGAATATCTTCATATGGCAAGGTGGGCCAAAATACAGAAAGACAAGAACAATTTGCACCTTTCGATAATGTACTCCCATTCTGTTTTGAACATGTGAGTTCGAACAGTATTAACCATCTTGCCAAGCATGAATAAAATTCCACCAAATTTTAGTGAAATCAAAATGAGAAGAAAATATATTTTTGAATCTTGAACACTCACTGACTGTTGAAAATATGACAGTTCGAAAAAGTATATTCTGAAAATCACACATATTTTCTGACACTTGCATGTTGTTTTGTCCCATGTTGGCAGAATCAATAATTTTGAGCTTTACAATGACTATTTTAATGATATTTGTGGCATGAACTTCGGAAAGTGTGTTTCACTCCAGATTCTACTGGTGATGCTTGCTCAATGAACTATGGTACACTTGTTAAATATGCCAAGAGGTATTCTAAAATTTATTTTTTAATAAAACAATTTTTGATCGGAATAAAACACATCAAAATTTTTAAAAATTTTAAAAATAATTTGGCAAAAATTATTATGGAAAGATATTTGAACTCCCCAAATAGGAAGTGTACCTGCAGTTCTGTTTAGCGTACACGCTAGTAGACCATCGCTTTATGTACACATGTATATACACCGTGTTCTACCCCTTTGCACACTGTGTTTGAACTGAGTCTTGTGCTTGCTTTTACCCACGACAGGCTTTAGTCTTGTAGACGGTTTTTCGTACATCACACATACTAACACAAAGGTGGGTTTTCATTATCATGATTATGTTTCATTTTTGCTGATGATTCAAAATGTATCTGTTCTATAATAACTAATGAATATTTTAGTCGTTATATTTTCTAGCGATACGAATAAATAAGAATTTATCGCTGATCTATTTTTCTTGCGACTTTTGTGAATATTGTCCATTTATTTCATTAAAAAAAAAATTTTTACCAAAAAAAAATCAATATTTTCATCCCTTGTCCCACTACAGGATCCAAAACTCACAGCGTTCACCAGCACTCCTAGCAATAACGTCACATCAGCTCTGCGCCGGACCTCGGCAGCGCTAGCAAACTCCACCAGCACAGCTTTCCGCAGGGCGTCCCTTGCCATCGGGCTGTCCAGCGGCAAGACAGCAGGTCCAACAACACCTGTAACCCCCACCTCCACTGGCTTGAAAAAGTGAGTGTTCCTGGGGATAAGTAATTTATAAAATGGTAGACATGTTTTCGAAATGTTTCATTGAGCTTCGAACACTCATGCAAAATTCATATTTTAGCTAATCCTTGAGTAGTCCTACTGTCCTATAGTCCTATAGATATAGTGTGACATTGTGTATATTCAGTTTCTGTTCAGTACATTCACACAAAATCATAGAATACTAATGCATAGACTTATTTCCAAGTTTCCCAGAACTAATCCAACTATCAATTTTACTCGTGTAGTTTCAGAAGGAAGTCATCCCGGTTGACAAGTTTGGAGAACAATCCACTCTGTATCGTGGAGGAAGGCGACATAATCGAAACCAATGATGGCGATTCATCGAAAACAGAGAATAGGTACATATTATCGAGTAGCATTATTAAGGCATTTCGGCAGAAATGCCTTTATGGTTTTAGCAGAATTTTTTCTTTTCTTTTTTTTTTTTAAATTTTCACCACAAGTCAGAAATGACATGTGGAAGAACCCTATTCTTTTTGAGCCGGATCCGAGGTCCGTGAGGATGAAATCAAGGCTAATTTTGAGACTTGGTTTCCGGACGATAACTGGAAAAAAATTTACGCAATAGTTGCAGAACTCTGCATGGAGGTTCATATGCCACCAGGGAAGAACCCTATTGATTTTGGGATCGATCCGTCAAACGACCTTTGACCTAGAGGTCGAAATAATTTTTTGCTGTTTCATCCTTGAGGCTTCCTGCATATCTCAGAAACCGTGCATCGTAGAGCGAAACGGACGTTATTTTTGGACTCGTCGCCCTAGACAAACATCTCTAGGGTGTATTAATTTTTTTGATCCGGCTCCGAGGTCCGTGAGGTCCTTGAGGATGAAATCGAGGCTGATCTTGAAACTTGGTTTCCGGACGATAACTCGAAAAATTTTCAAGCAATAGTTGCAGAATTTTGCACGGAGGTTTATATATCAACAGGGAAGAACCCTATTGATTTTGGGATCGATACGTCAAACGATCTTTGACCTAGAGGTCGAAATAATTTTTTGCTGAGTCATCCTTGAGGCATCCTGCATATCTCGGAAACGGTGCGTCGAAGAGCGAAACGGACGTTATTTTCGGACTCGTCGCCCTAGACAAACATACCAAGGGGTATTATGGATGAACTTTGACCTAGACCCCAAATTTTTTTGCCGAGTCAGCATTTTTCGTTTTCGTCGATATCTCGGAAACGGTGCGTCGTAGAGCGAAACGGACGTTATTTTCGGACTCGTCGCCCTAGACAAACATGTCTAAGGGGTATTATTGATGAACTTTGACCTTGACCCGAAATTTTTTTGCCGAGTCGGCATTTTTCGTTTTCGTCGATATCTCGGAAACGGTGCTTCGTAGAGCGAAACGGACGTTATTTTCGGACTCGTCGCCCTAGACAAATATGTCTAAGGGGTATTATGGATGAACTTTGACCTTGACCCGAAATTTTTTTGCCGAGTCGGCATTTTTCGTTTTTTCGATATCTCGGGAACGGTGTGTCGTAGAGCGAAACGGACGTTATTTTCGGACTCGTCGCCCTAGACAAACATGTCTAAGGGGTATTATGGATGAACTTTGACCTTGACCCGAAATTTTTTTGCCGAGTCGGCATTTTTCGTTTTCTTCGATATCTCGGAAACGGTGCTTCGTAGAGCGAAACGGACGTTATTTTCGGACTCGTCGCCCTAGACAAACATGTCTTAAGGGTATTATGGATGAACTTTGACCTTGACACGAAATTTTTTTGCCGAGTCGGCATTTTTCGTTTTCGTTGATATCTCGGAAAAGGTGCTTCGTAGAGCGAAACGGACGCTATTTTCGGACTCGTCGCCCTTGCCAAACATGTCTAAGGGGTATTATGGATGAACTTTGACCTTGACCCGAAATTTTTTTGCCGAGTCGGCATTTTTCGTCTTCGTCGATATCTCGGGAACGGTGTGTCGTAGAGCGAAACGGACGTTATTTTCGGACTCGTCGCCCTAGACAAACATGTCTATGGAGTGTTATGGATGAACTTTGACCTTGACCCGAAATTTTTTTGCCGAGTCGGCATTTTTCGTTTTCGTCGATATCTCAGAAACGGTGCGTCGTAGAGCGAAACGGATGTTATTTTCGGACTCGCCGAGTCTGCATTTTTCGTTTTCGTCGATATCTCGGAAACAGTGCGTCGTAGAGCGAAACGGACGTTATTTTCGGACTCGTCGCTCTAGACAACATTTATCTTATATGTATTATGTATGAACTTTGACCTTGACTAAAAAATGTTTTGCCGAGTTGGCATTTTTCGTTTTCGTCGATATTTCGGAAACGGTGATTCGTAGAGCGAAACGGACTTTTTTTTCGGACTCGTCGCCCTAGACAAACATGTCTAAGGGGTATTATTTTAACGGTAAATTTTTTTGCGGAGTCGACATTTTTCATTTTCGTCGATATCTAGTATATATTATAAATTAATCATCACACCGAAATGCCTCTAAGGCATCTTTAGGCCTTGACGTCTGGTATTCAATGTATCTATCAAAATCTTTCATTATACTTTGAATTTTTAAGCTGTTTACATTAGTTCAGCTGTGGACCAAGTTATTGTGTAACTCGGCACACTTCACAATGGAGTCAAAAGGCAATTTTGAGTGTCGAGGCGAATGTGAGATATTTCAGAATTCTTTATTTTCTGTTGTTTTTTTCAGTGATGAAAAGTCAACTGGGAGAAAGTCTTCAACACCTAAACCCAACAGGGTCACGTTTGCATTGGACGAGCCAAAAACCTTCGCCAAACTCGAAGAAACCATGGGAAAGCCCGAACTACCATCAGACTTTGACAGCCTCTCCACGACAAGCAGACCTCTGAAACTGAGCAACCCAACGAAATTCGGCGCACAACAAATGAGCATTTCAGATACTTTCAATGAACTGTTGAAACTAGGATCAGCCAGACGGGAAAAATTATCTCCAGCCACAGAAATTAACAAACCGGAAGTGATGACAACAACGGAGAAAAACAGCACAGAATGTTCTGGTTTGAATACAAATTCATCTAATAACAATCCTATTAATATAGAGGACCATAAGGGAAAAGATTCTTGTACAGATATTGTCCAAAAGACTGAATCCTCGTCCAAGGATCCTTCTCCAAGACAAGAAACGCAAAGCAAGGATGATGAAATATCCAAGAGAGAAGACACAACTCTTCCTTGTATCAATTCTGTAACCCAAAATACACCTGGAGATTCCTCGAAAACTACGTCAACAATTAAAACTCCAAATACACCACCAACAGCTAAAAATCCAAATACACCACCAAATGCTTCCAGCGAAACAACTCCCATTGACACCAGCCCATCTACAGGACAAGACTCTACAAACTCGCCTGAACGCTCCACTACTGCCCCCAAGAGTGGAGAGGTTAACGTACTATCGACAGAACCAAGCGAGCGGCAGGTTGAGTCCGGGGAGGAGGCTGGAGACCGACTGGAGGCCACGGACTTGGAGCACCTGCGTCTCATCGCTCAGAACTACAGCACCTTCGAGGACGCAGAGGAGAGCGAGCTGTAAGTGGCTGTTGGATGCATGATTATGTTGAAGAGTGTGTTGAAGAGCCATGTTAGATCAAACCATGTTGGTACCGGTATAACCTAAAGGATATCTTGTGTTCTGTTGTTTTGGAAAAGCTTTCATGATATAAACCTACTATGCTCAGCTCTTAAAAGCTGTATGAAATTGCAACTTCTCAAAAAAGGAATTGTAGATAAAATCCCGATTATATAAATAGTTGCATTACCCTAATATCATGCTCCCATTTTCTAATCCGATCTCTTACTTACCTCCCCTCACCAACTCTTCTACCCATTGTATCCGCCCGCCCTCGTCCTTCCCTGTATCTAGGTTCCCAGCAGACGACAAAGTTTTCGAGCGTATCTTAGAGCTGTGGCCTGGCTGGGATCGTGCGGCCGTTCACCTGCGACACGCGGCAGCAGGCGTGCTCCTCATCGCGGGGCTTCTCGTACTAATGGCGTCTTTCTTCCCGAGGGGCGGCCTGGAAGACGGGGGTGCCACATCCGGGGCAGGAACGCCACCGCATCAGCCGGCATCATCATCGCAGGGGTCATCCGCGGGTGGGGGAAATGTTCGGCGGTAGTGTTTTGGGGGGTGGCTGGTGTGTGCAGGAATTATCACGAAAAATAGTTGGGATTTTTTTTCTGAAAAATTATTGGAGTATTGTACTTGACAAAACTGCTGGTCGTAATACCATTTTCATCCTGGTATTCAGAATCCTGAAATATGTTATTGAAATATGTTACCAAAATATATTGAAAAGTATTTCTTGCACTATGGTATTAAGACTGCGGAGGTTTGAACAATATCTGGAATACATTATGTAATGGCGAGTTCAAGAGAACTCTGTGGACGCCACGATAACATGGCCAAAACTATATTGATGACTTGTCTCAAAAAATGTTCCAGGAGTTTCAGCTTCAAATCAATAAGACTATCGAATGAAAATTTGTGATAAAGTTTCGTATCATAAAATTAGTACAAAATATACATGTAGTATGAATACTGCCAGTTTTGGATCCTTTGTTGTCGAATATGTTCACGATGTATCACTATGCTGTACATGTATTTGTATGTCTTCGGAATTGTCTGTGATTCTAACGTGATTACGTAGCCAGTAGCATACATTATAACTAGTATTTATGCATTGTGCAAGGTTACTATATATGTACATCCTTGTATGAAGAATACTCATTCAGTGATTGTACAGTATTGAAAATAGACGATTTGATGATGAAATGTAACCTGGTCTTTCCTATTTATATCTACATTATGAACGCACAAATGAAGCTGTCTGTTCAATAAGATCATTACCTATTCTGTAGATATTACAAGTAATGATTTGCATGAAATACTGGTTGTGTTTAATTAACCAATGTGCAGAATGACTGGGTTATATTATTCCTACCCATGAAGTTTACAGGTAATAAAATATCATTACAACAAACGAGCGACACAATTGTTTCAGACTTTCACATACCTGTTTAAGTTGTCAATCTGGTACTGTTTAGTTAAGTGGCTGTTGTTGCCGAAATCAGCTAGGAATTTCTTGGCCCAAGTATCATACACTGCGCCTTAATACTACTCATCCACTAAATGAATGCCATTTAATCTGTCACCTTTTTAATCCTCATTGAATATAGAGAAAGGCGCAGTGTATGACACTTGGGCCAAATTCTTCAGTAATCTTGCCATTTGATACCATTTTTGGCCCATGTAGCGCAGCTTACGATTTCTTCTAAATTCAATGAAGATTGAAAATGTGATAGACGGATTAAATATGGTATACATTCAGTGGATGAGCAGTATTAACAGAGTAAGGTGCGCTACTTGGGCCCAATTTTTTGGAACTTGTATATTGGGAATCTACTCGAATATCAGTACAAGGTATTAAATACAACAATGTTCCGGTGAGCTACAGAACCTGTCTCGTATTGCCAAGTCTACATTAAAATTGCTATTTGGAGTATATGTTTATATATTATTACAAAACGTGATTTCACTTAAGACCCCAGATACATTCAAAGCAAGACGAAATAATGTTGATCGAGCTTTATTTTCCACAAAGTATGTACAAACAAATGCAAAGTGACAGTTAAAATCATGGACTGCTTGTAAAACACCAAAACTGCAATGCAGTCGGCGTACATGTATGCACAAAATCAGATTAAATTATGGTTTAATTTAAATCTACATGTACAATAAAACGGTGCATCGCGAAGCAGTATGTTTCAACACATCGAAATTAATATGCACTGGTGTTAATCAAATAAACATATCATAACCACAAGGTTATTGCATGATGAACAAGAATTGTATTTGACAAGTCATTTCGGCACCATTACAAAAATGATTGGCATCATCGTAAACACCAGCACCAGAGGCAAAAAAAAAAAAAATCTACCGAATTGAAATTGACATGCGCACCCAACGGCATAAACGACTTTGCGACAATGCTCTCCATACAAACAGGTAACACGATCATTTTTAACAAACATTTCACAGAACATGATTTCTGAAACATTTCTCCACTGAACAAAAAACCAAACGACTTCAAAATCCTTTGATATCACAGTCGCTTTTCATGACGAACACTAAGAATCGAACAACTGATTTTATACATTTTAATGCGGAGTGGTATTATTATTTCAGAATACAATTCGATAAATTGGTTAAAATACACTTTAATTGGGACTAACTAGAATAATAAGTTTGGGTTACACAGTTTACACCTATACATTTGACAATATATATAATAACATGCCATTTTCAAAACTACAATTACATAGACCATTACAGCGAAAAGATTTCCCAGCTTGGGTAAAAAAAAGAAAACTTCTAATTTCTTGCACCATTGTTAAATAGTAAAATACATTATTCAAATCCATGTGCCGTAAGCATCAAATAACATCAAGATTGTGTGTGTGTGTGTGTGTGTAAGCGAAGCAATTATAAAAGTGAGGCATGTTATGAACACAAAACAGGAATGAACACAAAAATGAACACGTCTAGGCGACAGTATGCAACTAAATGATGATATGAATACATGAGGGTGTATATAAAATTGGGAACGTGTTTGAACACAGCTGGTTTAAAACACAATCAGTGAATTTACATTGACAGCAATAATAACACTCAACTTAGCATGGTTATACACTGATAAATGTAGGATATCTTTATGGATCTGATGCGAAAATTATAGCGAATAAACGGAAAACTAACATAAGATAGCTAATGAAATCAATGAGTTTGAACGCATGCGGTGAAAATGATATGAAGTGTGTTCAAACTGTCCCTATGAATCAAGCACTTAAAAGACGGTAGAACTAATGCTGCGGTTAAAACCTCGGCCAATGAGTCGAGCACTCTTCACTGGCGGTGGTTTGAAGTTCGCTAGTTTTGAATGCTGCATCTTCGCTGCCTCCAATTGTCTGTCAAAAGAAGAAAGTGAAAATCTTACTGGGAGCACTGTTACTCTGTGGGTCAAAATTAATTCATGCATCAGTTCAAGAAAAATGAGAAGTTTTAACCATTGCTTCTAAGAAGTCTTTGGCTTTAAATTCTTTGCCGGAAATGTCACATGTTACACGAACTAACTGGATATATATATACATCGAAAAAAGTTTCAAAGCCCATGTTCACATGATGAATAATTCCAACAACGATTATTCAAACTTACCTTGACAACATTTCGTTTTTAAGTTTTTCCTCATTCAGTTCTCGACGAAGTTGCGCGCGAGACTTCTTCGCAAAGGGACAAAGCACTGGATGTTGGACTAGGATCGATGCCGTCGGTCGCATCGTGGGATCGGGGTGAACCATCGCCTGGAAAAGTCAAAATATTCATCAGAATGGTTTCAATTTGAAGATATAAATATGGTCCTATAGTGCGATGTTTAACAGTAACCGTTATCAACTTCATTCTTCTTTTTCGTTTGCAAGTTACTGAGACATAGTTTCTATTTCTTCAAATGACAGGTAACATTTATTATGCCACAATATTCCGATTTGGTGACAGTGATTAATACTTCAAACCCAAATCTCCAAGCTTACCGTCAACAAATCGTTGAACTCCTGCGAACAGTGAGGCAGGAAAGGCAGCTGTCCACGTCGAATCTTGTGCCAGTCATCGCCGTTCTTGGGAAGATTGTGCACACCTCCCTGTAACAGAAGTGGACATTAGTATTCAAAGTCAGTTTTCAACTTCAACAAAAATATTCTGGTGATTCTGGCGTTTTACTTGTGATGACAGTTCACTCGTACTTGATGGCTTGACAATCATTTTTTCTCAGCTGATTTCGGAAGGATTTTTCGGTCTGAAGATGCAGAATAAATGCTACATTTTGACACTGGCTCTACCTAACAACTGAACTTACAGCTTCCAATACGGTGAGCGCGAGGGAGAAGATATCGGCTTTCGTCAGGTGGTCAAACTGTTCCTGTAGTATCTCGTTAGGAAGGTAGCGACAATCACCTTCCTCTACTTGTGGGTGGACAAGCGAAGTTACGTGGCCGAGGTCACCTGCAAGAGATCGAAGAGATGTTTATTACCCGATACGGTAGAGTATGTCCAGTGGGCAATTGTAGAAGAATATTTGTAGAAGCTGTTTACTGTGCAATGACAAAAGCAATATTATATCTTTGAACCAGGGCATATTGCCATACAGGTGTTAATAAAGGTAATGTAGCCTCGAAACCTCATAAACATTTACATGAAACAATTCTCTGCAAAAAAACTTTGCATGGAAGAGGGCTCGTTATAATTTTGTTTGGTGTGTCATAAATACCAGTATACAAATGAACTCCCGAAAAAAAAAAAAAATTGTAAGTGGTTTAATAACATCTTCGTACCTATTTTGTAAGTGATAGTTTCCCCGCAGTCTTCATCCTCATCCTCACAAATGTCCTCCTCCACTCCGCTCTCGGTCGTCCGAGGATTCCGGTGGATGAAAATGTTACCTGCAACAGCCAACATGATTTCATCTATATAACGAGTTTCATAATTCATGAGTTTAAAAAGAAATGAACATGCTGGAGGGCTGGTAATTCGAAGGAATTCTACATTAAAAGTTTTAAGAAATCATGTCCAATGAATGATTATTCACGGAAATAAATAATTTACGATAAAAGATACCCAAATCGTGAAATCAATTACGAAAATATATGTCCTTGAATTTCTCCGAAGAAAAGCGAAAAGGATCTTACCAGGTTTGATGTCAAGGTGCACCAAGTTCTGCGAGTGAATATATCGGATCCCTTGAGCAACCTGTAGCATCAACATCTTCAAGTCCATCTCTGACAAGTGCGACTTCTCCGCCAAGTTTTCTGCAAGCAGCTCTGCCAAACTGCCACCTACAGTAACACAAAAATATTATTATCATCACAAAAATATGTATTATTATCGTAGATAGTCATAACATATAATATCAAAATCATAGTACATAGCAATTTCAGGTAAAACTTGAGGTGGATATCACCAGAAAGTAGTGTCATCATTAGGTATACAAATTTGTACAACATTTTTGTGTCTTGTAACTGAAAGAAGTTGAAAATGTCTTCCTGCAAAAATTTCTAATATACAGTATCCAACAACGTAATTTTTGTTTCGAGTTATAATATGCAAGTGATATTTTGCAGGATATAGATCTCACCATTACAGAACTCATTCTGTATGTACATGTGGTCATTTTCTGCCCATGCTGAGTAATACCGGACAACATGTTGATGTTTGCCGAGCACTGCATGGGCGTAAACTTCATTGAGGGCATTACGTCTGAAAAAAAATGTACATATATGATTTTTTTAATAGCCACATTGAATTTTCACAATCTTGTTACAGAGCTGACAAAATCAGCGGTAGTAATTTTTTTTTTTTTTAAGATGTTCACATCTTTAATGTTCGAGTCAACAAGATATTTGTTTGGTTTGGCAACATTCAAATTTCAAACTCACTCATAAACACTGCCGGCCACCGGTTTCTTTGACTTCTTTATCGCATAGGTACAGCCGTCTAGTCGGTTGATACACTTGAAAACACTGCCGAATTCCCCGTCACCCAGCTTGCAGACTTGGTGGAATTCCTCGTTGTAGCGCGAGGTGTTGATTTCATGCAAGGCTAATTTCTGTAAGGGGCCAACAAAGAACTACCTTTCAAAGTATGTCACAATATTCAAATGTATAGCGGTTGTCAAAGCCTTGCTTTTGATGTAAAATACTTTATCAAAAGGAAGAGCGAGTGAGAATGGAAATATATATTCCGTGGTGCTATCACCTGGAATTCCTATATTTTTAAACTTTGAATAGACAGCTTCTAGTTGTAAAGTACCATTCTTGAAGCAGCTAATTTCTGACCACATATAACAAATTTGTATTCATGAGACAACCTCAGTTGAACTCTGCCAGCCAACTCCTCTAACCTTATTTGAAACACGGAAACGTTAAAATGAGGTACATCTTGTCTGGGAGTGCAACCCTCAGAACTAAACCCTATAACCTTTGTAAGCGACCACAACATCCATCTAAACAAATGTTATCTTTATCAATCTCAGAGTGCACACCCCAAATCTAAACTTTGCACTTACACGAAACTTCTTACACAAGTTTACAACCAACCTTTATGGCTCTGAAACAGCCCTACACCAACCTTTTAATTGTTTAAGTGACCTCTATTAGGCAGAGCAATTAACTCTCATAAAAGTGCCAGGCTAAACAAAGCTCGGTTATTTGCAGATTTCCCAACTTTAGGGGCCACCATTTGCAGCCCATTAAGATGAACAGTATTACCAGTATTTCATAAATGGACAACTTTAGTCCCTATTCCCAGGTGTTTTTGTTTTAAGCGATTTTTTTTCTTAGAAAAAGGTCTTTAGTGTTGGCAAAACAAGGCAATAAAAATGTTCTCATCCACCCCACAATTGTCCAGCAGTAATTATTCCGTGCCGTAATTTCTTGCTAAGCAGCTGTCTTCAACTTGCATATTTCTCACCCACAAGGACAATTAAATGGTTACATCTTGTTGAAGCCATCTTGCATCTTGAGAGGCACACAAGCAAACTATTGTCTGTGGCTGGAATAATGATAACTTTCTCCAAAAACTCTTCATGTCACTTTTAATTGGTCACTCATTAGGTTTTCTAATTTTTACTTTAGAATTTCCCCCTTTTAAAACGTTGAAATAGATGAATATTAATCATAAAATGTTATAACAAACTGCCATTGTTTTCAACTTCTTGAATGAAAACTAGTCCTTTGTCGTTGCATTCACAGTTGAATTATAAGTCTGTTTTAAAGTCGACCGCACAAAAGTAGCTCTCTCACGGGCAAATTAACTGTAAAAGTTGGCAGATGGGGCGTGTTTTCGTCTCGACACAAAGCATCATTAGAATCCATATTTTTCGAGTGGGATTAGACGGAGTTGAATCGAGAAAAAGACGACACGAACCTTGCTCGATGGGAGTCCGATTTCTTCTTCGACGCTTTCTTCGTTGAACGACTCATCACTGCCTCTGAAAAAGGCCAAGAGAAAAACATATAGGCTCGATTTATTTTCATTACTATCCCTGATTCCGTTCATTTTTAGTAGCAAAATTATGACAGTTGGTCAATTGAGAGGATGTAAGGAGATTCTGATACCGTTTCTTAAGTGTGTTTGACACATCTGCCGGGAATCGAGATTTAGGAGATTTCTTTGTCCGTTATTGCACAAAGAAGTATAAACCTAATTTTAGGAATATATCTGCCCAACTTAACCTTTCCTTTCTGGTCAAGTGTTTCACTTTATACATGTTCATGTTTTGGGATGTTTATGGACATATGGCATGAAATTCATATTATTCAGAATTCGGAAACATAGATTTCACATGTACAAAGAAACTTGGCACATATGGTGCAGCTCCACTTGAAAGAGAAATCATGTCTTTGCATGCATCATAGAAACCTTGTTTACTAAAATATATCTTAAATTCTATATTATTTAACGATATATGTCTTTTCATGAAGCATATGTCCATTAACAGAACACTATTTATAAGAGCAATCTGTCAGAAATTCCTCCAGCTTCAAACTTTACCAACAAAGGACATTTTAAAATTTCATGTAATTCATGTACAAAGTCTATCATTGATATATATCTTTTAAAATCACAATGCTTGACAAGTTGAAATTGTCACAATAGCTTCAATTAATTCAAAATTTCAAGTATCAACGTTATTTCAATAGCCTGTTATTTCAATTCACACAATGAATTCATTACAGTCACAACAGTGTTTCAACACCTCTGTGGGAGAAAATTCAACTGAGCCACTAAAACAAAAGAAAATCAATTGACAACATCTTTCAATGCAGTGAAGCGTGTTCAAAAGTTTGATTTCAAAACAAACAAAAGATTAAAATCTTTGAAATGTCTTTGTATTATACTTTAAAAGAATCACGATGTTTGACACCACCTGATGGAACAATAGTACTACAAGTGCCAGTCAGAGCTGTTCATACAAAAAAATTGTTTAGTAAAGTACTGAATTGACATAGGTTTCAATTCGGAAAATCCTGACCCAGCAGAAGGTTAACAATGTTATAATTTTAGGTTGTGAATCGTGGTTTTACTGTAATTGATAAATTGATATGACTTACACTTGATGTTACAGTACCAAACATTTCTTCCCAATCCACAGCTTTTGAAAAAATTCCCTACCATCGACTTTCCACTTCTGTCAAATATCTATACCAGAATACACAAATATGTACACTCATTAAGCTGTCTGCATCTGTTCTGTAAGTTAATTGAATAAAATTTTGTACATGTAAATGTTCGCTCCAATAAAGATTAGGTGAATTCGAGCTACATGTCCTGCTGGGCTATTACTTAAATATAATGGAATCTATCGGTCTAAACCGATACATCATGAATTTAATCCTGATGTCATTATCTCTAGTATATGGTATCGGAAAAGCTGCTTGAAAAATACTAGTACTAAACATTACTGCTGAATTTGATTTTCTGATTCCGGCAGGATAGACTGTAGTTGAGCTTGAAATGCAAGTTTACATGTACCGGCATCCTGATAGCAACAGGTTTGACAGCAAAGGAGGGGAAGTTGTCAGGAAATGAAATTGCACCCAACAAAGAAGACTTGTATTTTGATGGACCGGCCCTAGAATCAGAATCATTGATGACTGGTGGGAAGCCATGTCATATGATTTTGTTGTCATGCTCCTTGTGTTTGAATCATTCGACAAGAACTGGTTTTAAAAAAAAAAATTGTTGACAGAGAACGAGGGTTATACAATCGTCACGATGCGGGATCGATGATCCTGCCAAAGCTGATTGGCAAAACCTCAAATTCAAAATGATTTGACATTCAAAATGAAACCATATATATCTTTGATAGACTCTATCTCTAGATTCTAATTATAAGAAAGTCGCATGTTGCCATGACTAATACATACCCTTCCACTGCTGTTCTGTCACGTTTTAGACCATGTTTGTCTGCTGACGCTATCGGAGTGAAGGGGTTAACGTTCATTTTAGGTCGTTCATTTGTAGGTTCGACTACCGCCTTCACCGGTTCAACTTTTTCCGGAAGTTTGTTGCGACTTGCTCGTGTAACTCTCCGTGATGCGCGCTGCAACAAACTTTTCGGCGTATGGGGCGTGTCATACAGTCTCAACGAACGAAACTTTTTGTGTGGCGGTGTGTATGGCGTCGGTGGTATGGGTGGAATCTTCTCCAGTTTTGGTTCATCGTCGTCCGAGTCCTCTAAACATGCGAAGGGGATAGGACCGTTGTCTGGCGACCGTGAATACATCTTGAACTCTGGCGAGCGAAGCAATGACCTCCTAGGGCTGGAACCGGCCGCAGGACTGCCAAAACCCGAGTCCCAAAAACCTGACGAATTCAAATCCCTCGACTCCGTGGCAAGCGACGTAAAAATTGACTTGCAATCCACATCCGAACTCACGCCTCCATCTTCTTCGATTTCAACATCCGAGTCGTCGAATGACAGTGTCTGTGCGATGCTTGAATCTTGTGTTCTACGTTCTGATTTCGAATCAAAATACAACCTGCTTCGGCACAAAGACATTATGGTTGTTAAAAACTTGTTGAAGTTCTTCTATCCTCGGGCTTCGCGACGTTTCTGGGCGATAAATCGACATGAATGCTGGTTTGTTTATTAGCATTTGCGACTGACCCAGTTTCTCACTCACGCTTGTTTTTGGCGGGATTGCCGGTCACGTGGGGGCTCTCGGCCAATCAGCGGCCTGCGGTCGGTGCGCTGATGACGTCACAAATTTACCCTCCAATGGGATAGAGCGCCGCCTGTTGACCGGGCAAAGATGACGCATACACTGCCACCTGGGCTGGGGCAAGATGGCAAATTTCGGGGAAATAATTTGTCATGATGAGTGTGGCCTATGGGACAGAAGGCTTCCGGTCTTGCATGGCTTTTAGGGTGAATTATTTTTAAGTTTACAGCTGAAATTGCATGAGTCAATCAAATTTGGAATTTACTAATTAGTTTTTTGCAACTTTTATTGGGGATGTGTTTGAATTGAATTTGTACTCTGCACTTCCTACGTAATTATGTGTCGAACGATTGAAATAAATATGCCTATGTAATTAAACTTCAATGTCCAATCATTCTTTGTGCCGGAATATGTGTGTTGTATTATGTTTTGTTCACCCTGTTATGGTTTTATAGTTTTCTATTTCTTTTTCAACATTCTCAATGTCATACTCGTAGATCTCAGGGTCATAATTCATCTCATAACCTTGCATCTCTGTCCGTCAAGTTTTATTTTTGTTTCATTGTTTTTTTATTTATAATTTCATTATTATGTTGTTATGTCGGGTAAATAGCGTTCATACGCTAATGTTACACATGTTAAATATGTACAGTGCCGACTTTAAATAAAATTTGCATTTGACTACTTATCGTGTGAATAAATTTTTGGTTCAATATTTAGTTCAATATATTACACATTTAGTTCAATATAATATCCTAGAGGCTATAGCTTAGACTTAGGCTATATATTAATTATTCTATTTACTATAAATCCCTATAAATTGAATCAAATTCCATTTTGACTGCAAGATTCGCCTAGTTAAAAAGTGCCAAACAATTTACACGTTAAAACAATAGTCAGTATGCCATTCTACATTTTATTGATAATTCTATAATAACATGCGAATAATACCCCCATATGGTCTATTTGTACCGGTACATAAAACAAAGACGTTTTGAATGTTATCCCGTATTTATTGTATGCAAACAGAAAAGATATGCCGGTAGGCACTACAGGCTTGGTAAATACTTGTAACATACGCATGCTAATTCGCACCTGCATGCTTGCATGCATACAGTTAGGTAGGTAAAGCCCCCCTGTCCAATGCATGTAACTGGACAAATTGAAAGCAGGCATAACAAATAGTAGAATAGTAGCAACGGGGCAAGCACCGTTCATAGCTTATCATCGCCATGTCAGAAAAGTTGCTGATATGGGAAGTGAAATATTTGTTTGTCTTATCTCAATGCTTTTATCCCTTTACATTGTATATACATGAAGTATATAGGTATTTGTTATTTTAGTGAGACACCTGTCAGTTCATTACGGGTACGCGTAAAATTTTGCACATATGTAATATTGCTGTTGTTTCAAATGATACAGAACTGATATTAGGAATTTCATATGAATATGAGTTATTAAAAGTATGAAACCGAAAAAATACTGAGTCCCGTTGGGGATTTACAAGCATATGAAATATGTATAGGCCTGTGTACCATATAACACATTGTGTTTAATTCCTTTTGCGATATAATAGTATTGAACAACCGGTCTACCATATATTCCCCCCCCCCCCCCCCAAAAAAAAAATAATTAGAGCTCCTCAAACATTATTGTAAATTGGTGAATGATCATCTCTGCTAGGTGGATACAATGACGCCACATTCCGATATAGATCATTTTCATGAATTACCAAGTCATCAGAGTCATTGCTTGCAACGTTAATTGCAGGTGGATGCATGATTTTTGCATCCGATTGCAAGTTCAGGGGCGTTGCCTGGTAGAGCTGATTGTCCTGCATGACGAGATCGTCTGAACCGTAGATATCTGGCTGGGCTCCCCCATGAGTTTTGGCTACTTCCGTGTACGTGTCTTTATCGGTGATTACATGGTCCTTGTCGACTTTTGCGTTTTCCTGTCTAATGGTGTCGATTACATAGGGGTTTTGTGTGCCTAGATAGAGACTATTGTCCATAACGTAGTCATCCTCACGACCCTCTGACAGACGTACAGCCGGAGTATCCCGTCTCGAGCTGTTTTTTGCATCCTTGAGATCGCCTCTCCTGTAGTCAAGATCGAATTGTAAAAATCACGGTTTTTAGGTTACCGGACTTATGGTCCGATAACCTATTGGTTAAAATCAGCCATTCACTAATATATTAAATTGAAACATATATTTTTGACTTACAGTATGATCACAGCAGCCGTGAGACCAATGACAACTAAGGCAAGAAGCACCGCAACCCCCAACACTATCCAAAACTCTGTAAACCACAAGACATCACGTCATATCTTTTGACTTGGAATCCATAGAATATCCCTGTCCCATCGTTTATATAGGGAAATAAACAGTGCAGTGCCTATTGGAACTCGTAATATTTCAATGCTTGATATTCTTCTCCTATTATTATTATTATTATTATTATTATTATTATTATTATTATTATTATAAAACAGAAAACAGTATACAGATACTATAAACACGGTATTATGGCATTTAGAACAATTGTTTCGAAGGCTATATGAAAAAGCATACCTAGGGGCAGATCGTCGGTCGTTCCTTCAGGGTACCCAGTCTTTGTGTTATCAGTGAATGACACTGTGTCAGTGACAGTACTGTCGAAGTTTGACGTTGTGGTATCGTCATAGTCAGTGGGTACTGATGAGCTTGGGTAATCGGAGGGATTTTGTTCTGTGAAAGTTGTATGCGCAGTCCTATTCGCTCTCACGGTGGATGTGATTGCTGTCGTTGTAGTTTCATTGACAGACGTTGCTGCACCTGTGGAAAGCAAAATATTTTTTAGAACTACCTAAAACTATTTCTCTATTCTTTCGTTCTTACTAAACAGTAAGTTTATTGTGGTAGTACTGTTCAAGTTAGATTCTCACAGATATATCAGTTCGATTTTATCTCTTCTGTAGCACTTACTTGTGGTACACGCCGAAGAAACGTGTAAGTTCCATGTCAAAATAATGAAAAAGAACAATTTTCGACACAAACAAATATTAGAACGACACATCTTGAGATATCTTCCTCTCAATGGAGTCGCAAATGGAAAGCAACTAGAACGCACCCAAATTTTATATACAAGGAAAGTTATAGACATTGGACATTCAACAAAATCAGTTGCTATACATGATATACCCAGTATACTATTTTTGTGTATCACGTTTAGCCAGTTGAGAAAGGGGAAGTGATTTTCCTATTCAAGATCATTGAACGAAGCTATTATCATTAAAGTGCATTTCATGCACACATTAAGGAGTCTAGGTCGTGCTGATTATACTGGGGTCGAAATGACTGTGCGCTATCACCACTGTTTTATCATTTTTCTCTGCTTTAGTTTCTTTCGTGCATGATCTTATGTTGCATTTATGATACGGCTACCAATGTCTGATTGAAAGTAGGAACAACCCGGTTTGTGTATAGGGTAGAGTTTTTTTGACAGTAGAAGTCCAACGAACAAAACGGTAACAAACATTTGACGACAGTGCAGATACCGCCCGTGCACAGTGATCGAATTAATGACTCCTTGTTATCAAAGACAGGGAAGTTACTCTACCAGTCGTGCCTGAGCGTGTACCTTCATCTTGAACAACTGCTCATCAATTATCTTATAGTGTATCAGGGCGGATGTGTAAATACAATGTCGATTTATAATTACATGTCATTCACAAACTAAAACACTCCACTACTCAGTAATTCAAGTGGACAAAACGCCCTTCTCGAAGAAACAAAGTCGAGAAACAACTCTTGAAACTTTTTTTTCAGTCTTAAAAATGTACCCAAACCCATGCGAAATATTAACACTATAGTATCCATGATTTGGTGCTCGGTCGAATTATAAGTATTCTTAAGAGAGACCAGACAACAACAAAAAATACCTGAGTGGTAAATGTCGATTATTTCCTAGCAGTTTTGAAGTGGTGTATCGATTTTTGGTTTTCTGTCTGTAACAAAACAGTAGCTAACTTTATATTAAATATGGTAGGCGGACACTGCAACCATACTTTTGTAAAAAAAAAAATATATAAAAAAATTAGCCCAATGGGTTAGAAAGGTTACCCGAGAAATATACAGAGTTAAGCCGAGAAAGTTGAAGGTCAAATTCAAGGTGACCACTGAAATCGCCATATCTCTAACCTTGAAAATGGGATCAAAGGTTAAATTCTAGATCACCAAACTATTCAGCATACATCATTTCCTATATGTTCACTATGGACCCCTAAGCTGTAAATTTGATAATAAGCGAGATATAAGCCATTTTGTAATCTGACTTTGAAAATAAAATGACTGACCTTGAAATTTAGGTCAAAGGTCAAATTCAATATCATTAAAATATTCAGAATATATCATTTCCTATATGTTCACAATTGATTCCTAAGCTGTAAAGTCGATAACAAGCGAGATATTAGCCATTTTGTCCTGTTGACCTTGAAAATGAGGTCAAAAGTCAAATTCAAGGTCACTAGAATATTCAGCATATATCATTTCCTATATGTTCACAATTGATTTCTAAGCTGTAAAGGCGCTAATAAGCAAGATATTGGCCATTTTGTCCTGTGACCTTGAAAATGAGGTCAAAGGTCAAATTCAAGGTCATGAGAATATTCCGCATATATCATTTCCTATATGTTCACAATTGATTCCTAAGCTGTAAAGTCGATAATCAGCGAGATATTAGCAATTTTGTCCTGTGACCTTGGAAATGAGGTCAAAGGTCAAATTCAAGGTCATGAGAATATTCAGCATATATCATTTCCTATATGTTCACAATTGATTCCTAAGCTGTAAAGTCGATAATAAGCGAGATATTAGCCACTTTGTCATGTGACCTTGAAAATGAGGTCGAAGGTCAAATTCAAGGTCATGAGAATTTTCAGCATATATCATTTCCTATATGTTCACAATTGATTCCTAAGCTGTAAAGTCGCTAATAAGCAAGATATTGGCCGTTTTGTCCTGTGACCTTGAAAATGAGGTCAAAGGTCAAATTCAAGGTCACGAGAATTTTCAGCATATATCATTTCCTATATGTTCACAATCGATTCCTAAGCTGTAAAGTCGCTAATAAGCAAGATATTGGCCATTTTCTCCTGTGACCTTGAAAATGAGGTCAAAGCTCAAATTCAAGGCCACGAGAATATTCAGCATATATCATTTCCTATATGTTCACAATTGATTCCTAAGCTGTAAAGTCGATAATAAGCGAGATATTAGCAATTTTGTCCTGCGACCTTGGAAATGAGGTCAAAGGTCAAATTCAAGGTCACGAAAATATTCAGCATATATCATTTCCTATATGTTCACAATTGATTCCTAAACTGTAAAGTCGATAATAAGCGAGATATTAGCCATTTTGTCATGTGACCTTGAAAATGAGGTCAAAGGTCAAATTCAAGGTCACAAGAATATTCAGCATATATCATTTCCTATATGTTCACAATTGATTCCTAAGCTGTAAAGTCGATAATAAGCGAGATATTAGCCATTTTGTCCTGTGACCTTGAAAATGAGGTCAAAAGTCAAATTCAAGGTCACGAGAATATTCAGCATATATCATTTCCTATATGTCCACAATTCATTCCTAGTCTCTAATTTCAATATTAAGTGAGATATTAGCAAGGATCTTCTATAATTATAGAAGATCCTTGATATTAGGCCTAATGTGTGCCATTATAAAGCATAGGAAAATTTAACATGGGAAAGTCACATTTGGGCCGAGTTTGGGCCCAAAATGGCCCACTTCAAGCGATTCAAGCGCAACGAAATTTATACATGTCACAGGGGTACATATGAGGAGTGTTTTTCATCAATAAGAAAAAAAAGTTACTGAACAGATTTTGAGAAAACGACCGTCGAAGTCCAAAATTGACCATTTTTCGACGAAAACGGCCGCTCTGACCTTGAAACCAAGGTCAGAGGTCAAATTCAAGGTCACGACAATATTCAGCATATATCATTTCCTATATGTCCACAATTGATTCCTAGTCTCTAATCACAATATTAAGTGAGATATTATGCATAATGTGTCCCATTATAAAGCATAGGAGAATTTAACATGGGAAAGTCCCATTTGGGCCGAGTTTGGGCCCAAAATGGCCCACTTCGAGCGATTCAAGCGCAACGAAATTTATACATGTCACAGGGGTACATATGAGGAGTGTTATGCATCAATAAAAAAAAAAGAAAATGGCCGCCAAAGTCCAAAATCAGGCATTTTTCGTCGAAAACGGCCGCCATTTTGAAAAAAATGCGAAAATCAAAAAACTAAAAAATACCTCCCTCTCGAAATATTTTTGGGCATTTTTGTGCAAAATTTCAGAAAAATTCGATCGTAAACTTTAAAGATAAAATTGTTGGCGGACGACGACGACCACGACGACGACAGACGACGGACGACGACGACGACGACGCCAGACGCATCGCCATGCCAATAGGTTACGGACCATAGGTCCGGTAACCTAAAAAAAGAATCACGTTGAAACCGGTTGGTGTGTTTTAAAGTGATATTGGCAGGAAAACTATTTTTTCTAAATCAATTACATATACCTGTGATCTCAGAAAAATAGGTTACGAAACAAACCATGCTTGATCAAATGGGTAAATCAAGCATATGACAGTACTAGCAGCGTCTTTTTTTTTTCGTGTGCCACACAGAGTTACCTCTGACTTAACCTAGTTCACGCTCGATTGGCTCGAACATATACGAGTAAGCTGGAATTGCATTGCATCGAGGGATACAAAACACCGAGAATGGCGGTAAATGTAAACAAACTCAAACTATCTCCACCAGAAACTCGCAACGAAATCTATTAGAAAAGGGCGTCTGTTTGGGCATACAAGTGCAGATATACAACTGTTATGTTTTCTTCGTTCGATCAGAAAGGTATGGAAAACTCCATAACTTTTTGCCAATACCACTTCAACTTCACTGCGGGGTCATGCATCAAAACGTACATGTATTTTGAAGGATATATTGGTTCTATATGTCATCATATGGGCTAGCCAATTGCTCAATAACATTCACTTAAACATTCAACATAAAGGTTTGTCTACATCGTTGATATTCACAATTACGGAAGCCCGTAGAGGCCAGAAAATGGAAGGTGTGAAAATATATTTATCTGGCGGCCGCCACTTAATTATCTGGCGGCCGCCACATAATTATCTGGCGGCCGCCACTTAATTATCTGGCGGCCGCCACTTAATTATCTGGCGGCCGCCACATAATTATCTGGCGGCCGCCACATAATTATCTGGCGGCCGCCACTTAATTATCTGGCGGCCGCCACTTAATTATTTGGCGGCCGCCACCTAATTATCTGGCGGCCGCCACTTAATTATCTGGCGGCCGCCACATAATTATCTGTAGGACGTAGCTTGAAATATGAGGAGATTCTTGTAAAGCAATATACATATAGCTAATTAGGCCCTAGTATCCAAATAAAAGTCGTGACATACTGTATTATTGACAATACTGTTTTTAATGAGACAATGATATATGGGGTATTGTGGGGAGGGGGGAGGGTTGTTGACATGCAAACTATTCAACAAAACTTAACTTTCACACTTAGCATTATATAGGGATCATCATGTTATTTGTTGTGGCCATGGCAACTGGGCCCTCTGCAATTATGGTTGCTATCATCGATATATAGGTTAAATGGAACAGATAAAAACAGTGCATATTAGATGGTGGTGACAAATATTCGTCAAATTATCTGATTAATATTGTGTGTTCCTTTTTTTCTTAGTTTGTTTCCCCTATGGATTATGTATTGAAAGTTGCCCTATGGTCCACAATTGCAATCAATGAGTCATTGACAATGACATGAAAATATGTACATTTCATCCCCCAAACAAATATTCGTTAATTTTATTGAGGCATTCTTAGGCCATATATGTTACAATATAAATCGGCATTGACCGATCACTTTGCATGTGACTAACGCGCACCACTCCTATGGGATGCTGGTATTCGAAGAAGGGGGAGTGGGGAGGAAGATTCTTTTTTTTTAAATCACGGGTTAGTAACTTGATAATATCGACTTAGTATATCGATAACGTATCCCAAATGAAATGTAAATTTTATTTTATTTTAAAATGAATTTCTATGGATAGACCAAAATGCTGTGTTAAAGCACTAAATAAGTGGCGGCCGTCAGATAATTATGTGGCGGCCGCCAGATAATTATGTGGCGGCCGCCAGATAATTAAGTGGCGGCCGCCAGATAATTAAGTGGCGGCCGCCAGATAATTATGTGGCGGCCGCCAGATAATTATGTGGCGGCCGCCACTTAAATATATTTTCACACCTGGCACTAACGGTCTTCCGTACACAATGGTTAGAAAAAAAACCAATGCATTCGATAAAATAGTGACAGAACCATCTTACTCGTATATGGTTTTCCTATAAATATATGCCATTTTGGTCCTAATAGAATAGCGGTGAATGATAAAATAGGTAAATAAACCTTCATGGTAAATCATTTATATAATACATACACAGTGTTTATTATGTGTTAATTTAGTATAAATGGCCTGAATATGATATTAGACAAAAGACCTTGCTACAAGGAAATACGGACAGTTATAGAGTGAAGAACACAGCATTAGCCTATTTTCTGCAGGAGGGGGGGGGGGGGGGGCGCTCATCTATTAGGGCATGGGCTTCTAGGCTATAATGCACGTATAAGTTCACTGATTAAAGCAACTGCCTTCGATGTGTTGTATGAGATCATATACCCTGGCTGCGTCCGGGTCTAATGTAATGTGTTCCGTGTCTTATGTGGTACTTGAATAAATAGCATACAACATGGTGGCAGCGTGCGGATAAATTGTGAGCTAAAAGTGCCGATTTAAAGTGATTTCGAGCTAACTGTCAGTCAAGTAACGATGGCAGCTTATCAAATAGCCACTCCTGAACCGTTTTCGTTTGATCCTCGGGAATGGAAAGCATGGATATCCCGCTTTGAGCGGTTTAGAACCGCATCTAAATTATCAACGACGGGCGATAATGGAGGTAATGTAGTGAACCTGCTAGTGTACAGCATGGGCCCAAAAGCCGAAGACATTTTTAACGCATTCGGCCTTAGTACAGATGACCAAAAAGACTATGAAAAAGTTAAGAAAAAGTTCAACGAACATTTCCACCCAAAAAATAACGTAATTTATGAGCGGACACAGTTCAACCGCTGATGTCAAGCTACTGGTGAAACAGCTGACACGTTCATCACAGATCTCTACCGCCTAGTGGAAACATGTGATTATGGTGAGAAAAAAGATGAATTATTGCGTGACAGAATTGTTGTGGGACTAAGAGATCTACGTCTGTCGGAAAAATACAGATGGAAAAAGACTTGACCTTAGAAAAAGCTGTTGATCTAGTTCGAGCATCTGAACAGATCAAAATACAGTCACAAGAACTGCGTGCCACTGCTAGCGCGGTGAGTGGTGTCCATACAAATCGTAACACCAATTATAGTGCCACTAAACAACGTCAACCACAACAAACGTCACAAAACTCTGTCAAAGGCCAGGGCAACACAGTTTCTAACTTCGGGGCCAGACGCAAAAATGTGCAGTCTACATCTCAGTGTTGTGGAAAGTGTGGACTTTCACCAACACACCCCAGAGGTCAATGCCCAGCCAACAATTCCAATTGTCGTCGATGCGGCCGAAGAGGACACTGGGACGTAGTCTGTAGGAACGTCCTGGAGGCTGACAGCAGTGAGCGTGATTGGCACGGGTTTGAAAATGAAAATGACTGTTATGATGATGACAATGCATTCATGGGAGCTGTACACTTGCCTCACAAGTCTAGTGCATGGACAGTTGGAGTGCGTCTAAATAACAGCAGAATGATCAACTTTAAGCTAGACACGGGCGCGGACGTCACGGTGTTACCCCTTGAGCTGTATCAGCCGAGCATGGGACAATTCGTCACGCCGGACAAAACTCTATCATCAGCAACAAGTCAGATGAAAGTAGCTGGCAAAATCACCGCAAAGATGACGATCAAAGATCAAACACATGATCAAGAAGTGTTTGTGGTCGAGGATCTTCGCTATCCTCTCCTTGGAAGACCAGCACTGGAGCAGTTCAACTTGGTGCATAGAGTCAATGCTGTACATGACTATCCAGAGCTGTTTGAAGGACTGGGCATGCTCAAAGATGACTATCACATCACGTTGGCTTCAGATGTGAAGCCATTTGCCATACATGCACCAAGGAAAATTCCAGTTTGCTATGAATCACAAACAAAGAAACAGTTGGACAAAATGGAGCAACAAGGAGTCATTTCCAAGATTTCTGAGCCTACTGAGTGGTGCGCAGGGATGGTCATTGTGCCAAAAGCCGCCCTAGATGATGACGTGGCCGGAAATCCTGTCGCTCTTGATGACAGTGACAAACTCAGAATATGCGTGGACTTAACCCAGCTGAACAAATGTGTTCTAAGGAACAGGCACATCATGCCGGACGTGGAAAACACACTAGCAAAGGTGCAGAACTCCACAGTCTTCTCCAAGTTGGACGCCAATTCTGGATTTTGGCAAATCAAGCTGGATGAAGCCAGCCGAAAACTTACTACATTTATCACACCATGGGGGCGCTACTGTTTCAACCGACTGCCCTATGGTATATCTAGTGCACCAGAATACTTCACCTGGAAAATGCAGAACATCCTGGAAGGGATACCGAATGTGCTGGTCCAAATGGATGACATTCTTGTGCATGGTGCAACACAAGAACAGCACGATCGAGCACTTGAGTCAGTGTTGCAGCGACTCAAAGAAGCCAACATTACCTTGAACAAGAAGAAGTGTCATTTCGCAACAACCACTGTGAAGTACCTTGGACACATTGTGAGCGCACACGGGATCCAGCCAGACCCAGACAAAGTTGCAGCTGTCCATAACTTCTCTACTCCCAAGAACATAACAGATATCCAGCGATTCCTAGGAATGACAAATCAACTGGCAAAGTTTGTTCCTCATCTTGCCACTATCACAAAACCACTCAGAGACCTTCTCATCAAAGGAAATGAATGGATTTGGCTTGAGTCACAACAGAGAGCATTTAACCAAATAAAAGAGCTCATCACGTCAGAGAAAGTTCTCAAGCAGTACAATCCAAATTCACCAGAAACTGTAGTTGCGACTGACGCATCATCAGTTGGACTAGGTGCAGTCTTGAAACAACAGCAACGAGACGGCACCATGGCCCCAGTTGTGTTTGCCTCACGTTCGCTCACGCCAACAGAGCAGAGATATGCAACCATAGAAAAAGAGGCCCTGGGAGTGACATACGCCGTGGAGAAATTCAGTCAGTATCTGACAGGTCAGACTTTTCACATTGAAGTCGACCACAAACCGCTAGTATCGCTCTTTGGTCAGAAAGCACTAGACCAGTTACCAGTCAGGATACAACGAATGCGCATGAGACTATTGCGATACCAGTACACAATCTCCCATGTTCCTGGCAAAGAACTCATTGTGCCAGATGCACTTTCCAGAGCCCCTCCTACTGCAGCAATGGACTCAGACTTACAACATGAAATGGAGAGAGACATTGACATTTATGTTAACGCAGTGATCAGTGCGATACCTGCAAGTGCACAAAAACTTGTAGAAATCAGGTCACAGCAAGACCTTGACCCTGTGTTAGCACAAGTGAAGGACTTTGTGAACACAGAATGGCCTGCCGGCATTGAGGAGAACAGTTCACTCTACAAGTACAGAGCACAGGCCACACACCTATCTGTAGTCAACAACCTTCTGCTTCGAGGCGAGGCGATTGTCATTCCACAATCAATGAGACAGGAGATGCTGCAGAAGCTCCACACTGGACATCTAGGCATTGCAAAATGTCAAGGAAAAGCTCAATCTGCCCTCTGGTGGCCGTCAATCAACAAAGACATTGAGATCATGATCAAACAATGTTCCACATGTGCGACAAACCGTACTGTTCACGCAGAAACTCTGAGAACATCAGAAGTTCCAGACCGACCATGGCAAATCGTAGGTACAGACCTGTGCGAGTTCGAGAACAAGAAATACCTGGTATGTGTGGACTACTATTCACGCTACTTTGAAGTACGAGTCATGACGTCAACATCATCTTATGCAGTCATCAATGAACTAAAATCATTCTTTGCACGACATGGGATTCCTGAGTGTGTCCGCAGTGATAACGGTCCTCAATACTCAAGTCATGAGTTCACTGAATTTGCCATAAAGTACGGGTTCAAGCATGTAACAAGCTCTCCTTTTTATCCACAGTCTAACGGAGAAGCAGAACGGGCTGTGCAGACATTAAAAGGCATTCTTAGGAAGAACAAAGGGGATGATGTATATCTAGCACTCTTGGCATATCGCACAGCACCCATCCACAATGGGTACTCCCCAGCACAGCTACTTATGGGACGACAACTGAACACCCAATTGCCAAGACTTCCAAGCAAGCTTTCACCGAAAACACCAAACAAGAAGGTAATAAACACCAAGGAGAAGTTGTACAAGACCAAACAGTCAATGACTTTCAATGCCAGACATCGCGCACATGATCTCGACAAGATAGCTGAAGGAGACCGGGTGTGGATCAAAGGTCGCCAAGAAGAGGGCGTGGTAGTGAAGAGCCATGATCAATCCGATAGATCGTACAAGATCAGAACTCCAGCTAGTGAAACTATCAGACGGAATCGGAGATTCTTGACCATTCTCCCTACCAATAGACCACAGGAGGAAAACCAACCAGTCGCAAATATCCCGGACCCGCCTGAGCGACGTTCAACACGTGTGCCTAAAAAGCCAGAGTGGCACAGAGACTATGTGTGTGGAAAATAATGTGAACTCTGAAATTATGCTATGTCTTGACATGTATGATGAGTTTGATGATTAGAAACAAATGATGTCCTTGTTTGAACTTGTTTGATGATAATGTTTTGAGGTTGTTTATGTGCTCACTTGGAAGGGAGGTGTTGTATGAGATCATATACCCTGGCTGCGTCCGGGTCTAATGTAATGTGTTCCGTGTCTTATGTGGTACTTGAATAAATAGCATACAACACGATGTATGATATATTTTTTTTCAAAACTGAATTTAAGTTCAACTCATCTAATACAAGATAACAAAACAGTTACACATTGATTTTGACGATTACGTTCTGCCCTAGTTGTCTTTTCATCCGTTTCAACACACATTTTATGTCAGTTTTGTATATAAACAAACGAAGTGTATCCATCAAATCCGAATGTAAACAAATGCCCAAATTGCCCTTAAAAGTCCATATCAAGTATATTTTCCATCTTGCAGATTTTTGTATCTGTAAACTCAGTATATAGTTATGAGAAAATAATCAATTATATACGGTGATGTCCGTGGAATTGTCAGTCCAATTTGCATTTTTATGCTTTGTTTACATCTGCGTGTGATGGATACAGTTCCTGTATTTACGCATGAACCGCCTGTTCAAATGAGCAAAATTCCCCCAAAGTACTGGTTGTAATCATAACATTTGATGTGAGTATGCCTCATTCAGTCAATTTCACATGTTTAATATGAGATATACAGTAATTTTCCTGTTTTCGAAGTCAGTTGCTTCAATTCCAAAATTGCTGGCTTTTCACTATTAAACTGGAATATTACTGGGATTTCATCACAACAATACCATGCAACTTTCTTACTTCCAATGCGATAGATTGAATTGAATTGAATTGAATTGAAATTTATTTCGGCAATACTGTACAACAGACAAAAATCTACACAAAATAAAAGAAATTCGCAGTATATGCCCGGTCCCATACATAGCATAAGCTGTCTTCCTGTATGGGCCGTGAAACTGGAAAGGAGAAACACAAGGGCGGGAAATGTGGGTGAAGACATGTTCAGAGAGCAGACGGAGGCGCGGCAGAGAAAACAGGAGGCCAGTACCGCGACGAGGGCCAGGACGCCACCAGGGCCAGGCCGCCCCGGGGCGGGGGGAACATCTACATGCCACAGGCTGTAAAGAGGTCCCACAGACTAGAGTGATCATTAAGCCGCATTACTAAGAACCAGACCGCGGGACCTCTGTCTTGACCAGGAGGAACCAATTATTCATTTATTATGTACCATAACTGGAAATATAGTTTTGTTTAATTACATATTTAAATTTACCTCTTGCTGCTATCGTTTTGAGGTCAGTACTTATACAATTCCAAACGGTAGGTATGTTTATGTATGGCAGTCTTTTTGAGAAATTTGTTCTGGCTCTTTTGGTGGTAATACATTTTAGTTGTCTGGTGTTAACAACTGTGGGTCGAAAGGTGGGGTAAAAGTTGGTAAAGGAGAATGGGAGTTTATTAGCATAATAATCATGTATAAACAACGAAGCTTGCAGTTTGTATATGTCATGAATTTTAAGAATTTTGCAATGTTTGAATAACGGGTCTGTAGGCGCTCTGTAAGTTGTTTTATTTATCACCCTTAACACTCTTTTTTGCAACTTTAGTAATTGTGATGTAAAGCTACTATTTCCCCATGCGAGAACTGCATAATTCAAATGACAGTGTATAAGGGTATAATATATTGAAATTAACGCTTTGTATGGCAATACTTGTTTTACTTTGTTAATTATATAAATAGCTCTAGAAATTTTAGAACATATATAAGTCACATGTTGTTTCCAGCATAGCGTATCATCAAGCATAACCCCCAGAAATTTGAGGGGACTGCTGTTATCAGAATGTCTGCTAGAAAAGTATGATATTTCTTTGCCATTTAGGATTAATTTGAGGTTCACTGGTTTAACGAAATTATTGTTTGGCGAGAATAGCATATATTTAGTCTTGCCCACATTTAGATATAGCTTGTTCGTGACTAACCATTTATCGATTTGTATGAGTTCTTTGTTTACGGTGTTGAAAGTATTAACGAGGTTGGGTCCTGATGTGTATATTGTTGTATCATCCGCAAATGAGAGTAGGTTAAGATCAGTTGAGTTATGTAAGTCATTTATATAAATCAAAAAAAGTAGAGGACCTAAAATAGAACCTTGTGGCACGCCGAATGAAATTAGTTCAGTATCAGAATTTGTGTTATTGTATCGCACAAACTGGGTCCGGTCCTGTAAATAGTTTTTGAACCAGTCATTACATATACCCCTAATTCCGTACTTATTGAGTTTTTTTTAGAAGAATTTGATGTGAGATGGTGTCGAAAGCTTTACTCAGGTCCACAAAAATTGCTAAGGTGATATCTTTAGTAGGTGCATCGTTTGATTCGGAAATTGATTTTAATAAATGCAAGAGTGGGTGAATAGTAGAGTGTTTAGACCGGAAACCATATTGATGTTGATACAGTATTTGTTCGTCATTAACATATTTATACAACTGTTTATGAACCAGTTTTTCAAATAACTTAGAGAATGCTGATAGTAAGCTAATAGGTCTATAATTATTGAATATTTTTTTGTCGCCGCTTTTGTATACAGGTATAACTTTTGCTACCTTGAATTTATCTGGCCATCGGTTTTCCGTTCCAGCTACGCACCTGTTCAAAAGTGGTCTTTGTATGTGGAGGGTACATTCTGCATGCGACCGCTGCGCACCCTGGCGAATGGAAATTTAACTAAGAAACCGGAAATTACAAATCCTTGTTGTTTTGTTGCACGATTTTTACCATTTTTCTGACAGAAAATCTAAATCTAGATCTGACCAGCTGAGAGGTTCGTTATTTGGGATAGAAATATCCAGTAAATTGGTGCACATGTTTTGAATGAATTTGGTGTAGATCATCTAATATTGAAAGTGAAAGTCTCCTGACTGAGACACTGAGACACTCAGTGACTGAGACACCCTCGTCTAGCCCCCCCCCCCCCCCCCCCCAAACTCTGTGTGTGACTGTTTTTACAAGCTGATGTCTATGTTGTACACGACATTCACCACAACACTGAACAAGGCTCGGTTTTCACAATGTCTCCACTCAACGGACAACACTCCGGCCACCTACTTAAAAATGGGAAATAACGCGCAGCTGAAGTGTGACCGAGGTGCCCCACTCTTCGAACGCACGCTCGATGAGTGGGGCACCTGGGTGTAGGTCCACACAACACAATGAAACGTTCCATTGAATTAACCTATCCCTTGCCGCAGTGTTAACAGATAGCATGCCGTCAAATCGCCAGTTTTCAAAGTGTGATAAGGCTACTTTTAATTTCTTATCAATGGATCTATTATTTTTTTTATCGTTCCCTGAGAGGATTTTCTTGGCTTTGGCAGTAATTACAGATGGTTCCTCAGTGCTGTTGAGACGGCCGCGAGGAAGATTCTTCATTCAATGGGAAGGATAGGAAACGTTTCATTGTGCACAACCATGACAATGTATGTTGTACAGGCTAATTGCTTGCAGACTGGTGGATTTGATTTGATTTACTCGGACAAAGACTGAAAATAATAAACTTGGCCTCCAGCTCATGAGGAAAACATTTTTCCATCTCAGTGTTTTTATGACAAGAACTGAATTATAGACATAAGTTATATAATGCCACTGGGTTGAAACCAAGCAACAGCCTGTAAGACAAATATTGCATTATTGTATAGCAATACGGCCCAGACGAGTCGACGGGTACCCGAATTTGGGGCGGGTCATACGATTACCCGGGTCGGAATTTCGTTACCCGTACCCGAGAACGAATGAAGATATAGTTTCTGTCTTGAATATTTGCGAATACCGCTAGTAAAATCGTGAGAGTCACCCTTTCAAACTTGATAATAAACACTGACGAAACAAATAATATGTGTCAGAAATCGATGACTGGCGTTTTCGTGTTACAAACTGCACCAGTCAGTCCCGATCAAATTTTGATATATATTTGGACGGGTTACCCGGGGCGGGTCGGGTCAGACCACACAGGTACCCGGGTCGTCCGGGCCCTAATAGCAATTAACACCTCTGCGGCCGTAACAGCCGGTCACGCCTTGGTTGCTGGATATTTTAGTATTCACCGGTGGCCGTATGCCGTGGTTGCCGGATCCCGCATACCCCCACCCAACCATCGGCAATATAGAGTAGGGTTGCGAATTGTCTCACTCCCGCACAGGATGACAAAAATCTTAAATTCGAATCGGCTACTCAACAAATACTTTGCAGGATGAATACTCTAAACCCTGAAATATTAGCATCCGTGAAATTTAGCGTTTTTTGTTGTGCTGGCATATTGGCGACCGTTTAATTTAGCGTTTTTATCTTGCCATTTTATGTTGTGTTTAACAAATTAATATATTAGCGCCCATTAATATTAGCATTTTAAGCAACAAACTAAATAAGCAGACGCTAATAATTTCCGGGTTTAGAGTATTCAGCTGTTGCAGATCTGTCCAGCTAGTCTGTATAGCTGCCGAACTTACAAACTTTGTACATGTATTGGCCATTGTCTAGGATGTAATTTAACTTAGGTATGGATTGGTACCCGCAGGCAATCTGGATTCTAGACAGATCTGCAACAGCAGAATATTCATCCTGCATGGCAGGCACGTCTTGTAGCCGATTCCAAAACTCTATGAGCTTCCCGTCATCCTGTGCTAGTCTGACAATTTGCGACCCTTTAATACCAACAGTGGGGTCTGATACAACAGTGGGGTCAGACACGTCCGATACTAACACCTACCTAACTGTCAGTCATCTGTCAATGAAGCCACTTACCGGTAAAGCTAGGTGCTATTTTTGTTGTTCACATCATTCCCAGAGGTTTGTCTGTTGAACAAGATTCATCAGATGCTCCTTAACATTTCTTCATGTTTGATTTGTCACATTCGCTTGGATTTAAAAAGAATAGTTTTTTGAATACATTCATCAATACATAAAAATTAGGTGACCTTGACACACTGACTTTGTTCAGTTGAATTTCTAATGTCCAAATTGTTTTGTTTCAGTACCATCTTGACACCGCTCAATAGCATATCAAACTGAACATGGCCGCAGAATGTATTGAGAAAGAACTGGGAACAATCAGAGCTCGTGGGAGAGAGTTGGAAGGAACAGAGCTCATCGCCTGTGTGGCGGCAATGGTTCGGTTCAAAATTATGTGAGCATTTGCAGTTTGTTTTACCATATTTTCGATAATTTGTAGAATTTTTGCAATGTGGTCATTTTACTTCTTACAAGTGATGCTGTCGAGAATTATTTCTGGACACTACATTTATGTCGTAACAATTTTTGTCACGTTATATCATCATGTTCAAGTTCAACATCACAGATCATGAAATTACTTACATAACTTATGTACCTATATTATTTAATATGTTCATGATTTTTATGCTTTCACACTGCACAGAGTGACCGCACACAAGCAGCTCGACGCCTGTTTCATGTTTCCCGAGGACTACCCACAACAGCCAATCATCATCGAGCTGAAGAGCAAAGTCTTCACGGACAAGTTACTGCACGGAATTACGAAACTGATGGAACAAGAGGCGCAGAAATTACTGGGTCAGAGACAGGTCTGTGCTTATATAAAATCTGTGGGATTCAAAACAAATGTGTCGTAGATGTTGTACTTGTCAAAAGATGTGTCTTGTTACTATGGCAACCATGGTTGCTAGGGGGTTTAATTCGGTACTGGTGTGCAAAATGAGGTTCAAAGTTGAATATTGTGTGTGCTTTGATTTTTGCTTGAGTTTCAATCGCTATTTTTAGTGAAATTCTGTGGCGGGATATTCAACATGTTCAAAAGGTCGAAGGTAGTGTTGCAATTCAAAACCTATTTTATGCATGTTTTTGTCTGCACTTAACAGATTTTACACCTGGTCCAGTACGTCCGAAAGTTCATCATTGACACCCCACTCTGTGTGTGTAGCGACGAAATCAGTGCAATAAAGCGGGACTTTTTGGATAACGATGATGAGATTAAACTAAAACAGAAAACATCACAGGTTGTTCTTCGACTGAGAGAGGGAGAATATTACATGAACGCCAAATTGACAGTCCCTGATGACTATCCTATTACACAAGTGGGGTAAGAATATTCAATATATCTATTGATAATGACTATTTAGGATAGATTCCTTGAATATATTTCTAAATGTAAACTCTTTCTTCAGTCCTGACATTGAATTAACCTTTCCCAAATCCAGTTTGTCCGAGTCTTTTCACGTCATTTTCGACTTATTTTGTAAAACGTTACTATTGGCCAGAGAGAAGATTTCTGACGTAATTTGTGAAACTCGGACAACTTTTGGGATAGGTCAATTATTTGTATTGAGATAATAATGGATTTTCACAATTGACCTTCATATGTGTTTGTTGCAGTGTTGAGGTTTCCGACCAAAATTTTCCAGAAGTTTTCCGAATATATTATGTGACACAGGCCATCGAGTTAGCAAGGCAAGCAGTGCAGCCTCCATTGAAAAAGAAGAAACCCAAGTATGTTTCTGGTGCCCATTCTCTGATATTCTCCCAATATGTTCAGGGGGTAGAAAAAGTGAGACTATTTGAGGTGATCAAGAACTAACCCCATTGTATTTCAGTAATGTAAAATCAGGAAATTGAAAGGAGCAAATTATTGCAATAATATGTCCAATTTGTAAAATAAACAAAATGAAATTGGATTAAAGAATTTGAAATTCAGAACATACAGTGGGGCAAATCAAGTGAACCCGAAAATAAAGTCTTTAAAGTTTCTTTTATCAAACCAGGATCAAACCTTACCTAATAATGGTGACATGATATTCTGTTTCCGACAGAGAGCCTCCATTCGAACCGAAACCGTCGCTGCGTCCCGTCTGTGAGTTTCTGATCAAGCACATTGCCCACAGAATTCCACGGGAACGCTGCCCCTGCTGCAAGGAACTCTGTCTGCCTGCCACCGCAAAGGTTAGTGGTCGTCACAGGATGCGTTTTGTGAAGTCAGTACTTTATATGTGACCATTGATCATGTAATATTTGATAATATTAAAGTTCTTCGTGTAAAATGTGCCTTTAGATGTCACCTCTGACTCTTGATCAAATTAACTTCAATATTCAACACATCTTGAATATTTAACAGTGTATCTTTGTGATAATATATCCCATGATATGACCATGAATATATCTAGCAGTTATATTGTACTCCTGTAGGTCAAATTCATAGTTCACATCTGTTAATGAAAAGTTTCCCCTCCAGGTAGTCCGCTCCAAACAGTGAGGGGAGGGGGTCAAAGAGTTTTTCAAAATAAATGACTGTATTAACAAATCTAGAGCTTCAAAATGACATATTTTATAGAGTAACTGATCAGCGTCCTAAAACTGAAAAGAAAATAGGGGGTCACCGTATCCGTTCTCTTGGAAAACAAGATGCAAGATGTGAATATGGGCAAAAAATGTGTAAAAATACCATAAATTAAGTCATTCTAGTAAAAGTTTGTGATTTTTGATCGAATATGTCGAAAAAACCAGCACGGTGACCCCCTATTTTCTATTCAGTATTAGAATGCTGATCATTTACTCTATAAAATATGTTATTTTGAAGATATAATAACTTATAAATTTTGATATAAGATATAACTTTTAAATTTTGATTTTTCATTACCTCTATGTTTGTAGCGGACTACGTTAATATCACCCTGATTCATCTTGGACACACTTTCTTCTTGTACAGAACATGACAAACGACATGTCGGATCCTAAGTTTGTGGAGCGGGTGTACTGTGGCCATCTGTTTCACCATGACTGCCTAGATACATACATGAAACTACCACCATTCACAGGTTAACTAATAGCTATAATCCCAAAACAATCTCAAATCCATGAGATATGCTTAGCAATATGTATGATATACAACAGTGGGGAACTATTTCTTATACTTGTACAACTACAATTGAAAATTTGTCAATAATAACAGAGCTCGTAAGTGTTGAAATTATATTTGTAAAACAGGAGATCTTTACGTGTATAGATTCTTATTGTAATGCAATTTGTATGAAATTTTTCTTATTCACATCTCGAATTTGTATTGTATTCATTTGAATTATTCCCTTTGCCTAAATTTCCACAGGCGGCAAGAAATGTCCGGCTTGCGGTCAGCGAATATTTCACGAGAAGTGGAAAATATCGCCGCAGTTGGCCGAAGCTCGCTGGGCACATAAAGAGGCAAGGGCTCGTGAACTGTCAGAAGTGGTGGATTTCTTGGAATGATCGGATTTTCCTAGGAGAATGTTGTTTTAACTGTTAGTGAATTTTCTGTGTGCATGTATACTTCAATTGCTATCGATTCATTTCGCATTGATTGTATCCTGGCGTAAAATACTTATCGGTCATGATAGAGTTTGTGATATTATGAATAGGTTTATGGAATTGCTCAGAATGTTAAGGATATAAATAGGTTGTCATTATTATCAAAAGACATAAAAATGCGTCATAGTATATCAATCGCTTGACATCCTGCTATTGTATTAATTTGTTAGGAAAGTATCGTGTTGTAGTATTACTGTTTGGATATAGTGATGAATTACTTGCATTGAGTTCTATATTCTGTATCAATCAAAATTCTGTCCCATTATTTCTGTTCTGAACTCGTAATACTTTTGGCTGAGCCATGATCAATGCTACATTCTGTGTGTGTCAATATATCTCATTAATTTCCACTATTATTTCAGAGCTACATGTAAGAGTGAAATCGCGAATATTGGAAAGCACTGTTGATATGTGCATGTATTGGAAGTTAATATAATGAATTGATCGTGCCATTATGGATAGTTTATGGAGAGTTCGCTGTGTACATGTACATTTATTTATTATCAACCCTGTTTATCATGTGTGAAAGAATGTATGTGAATGTCAAATCATAAGTTGTTAAATCCATGGAATGCTTGGAATAATTGCAAATAAATCATCAATATATAATGATTGCTTTGAGATATTTATGAATTCACTATTTCTACACAGATTGATGATCAGCATGCTGACATTTTATCTTTTTGCTCCCCAAAGAAAAAAAGTTTGGACTTTCAATCAATAGTTTTATTGTTTTAGAGATTATGTGTAACATTTTAAGATATACATTAACAAATATATACTGTACAAATTTATACAACAAAATAGTTGACACAACTGACTGACAGAATACTGCGAATAAAACAGACCAGAATTATCCATGAAAAATCTTTTCCATGGAAAGAGTTACACGAATATTCATGAAAATTCACAATACATATTCATGTATACTGAATATTCATCACCCTGAAGAAACCAGTAACAAAATTCTGAGCACAGGGTTACATCTGGCATGAAAACAAACGTGCTAAAGACGAGCAAAGTACATACATGTATTTACCACTTGAAAGTCCCATTTGAATACATGATTTATGAAATATTGTGTACAGTTTCAAAACTACAGAGAAAAGTCTCAAACAGACGAGAAAATATACGTGGAATAATTTAATGGTAATATGGTCATTTTTGCTTTATCAAAAAATTGCACAAGCTACAGTTAGAACAAAATAAATGCATTTGACACATTGATTTTCAGGATCAAAATACTAGTAGATCTATGCATTTGACACTGCAGAAAAAATATGTCGAGCATGTATCAAATGCTCGCAAGCATTCATCGATTAATAGCAGTGCACAGTAACCATGGTGACGTATCTAACATCACAAAGATATATACAAAATACTGCATCCTGGGGACACACGTATCTTCATACATGTACTTATGCGATTGAAAATCTCACATTTCAAAACCAAAATATTTTGATACAAGTTGGGTTTACTGGATTCATAATATTGACTTGTAGTGTAAACAAAAATCGATCCAAAAAATGACTACATGTACCAGTTATAACTGACAATATCACAAATAAAAATTTGATTTTGCAAATCTTTGGTTTTTGTGTGCTATTATACCAGCTCTTGGTGTATAAGTTGTAAGTGAACAGTAGTACATCAATTGTAAACATACTGTAAGTGTAACTAATGACACAAAATATTAAACATGTATTGGCAGTCCTTGTATTGTTGTAAACGGAAATTCATGAAAAGACAGAAATGGTATAAAATTATTCAACAGTTCCTAACAACATTGCAAAAGGCTGTAGTTATTTTGAAATATTAAGTGTGAAAATATTAGTAAGCGATAAAATGCGTTATGTACTCAGTGAAAAAGCTCACAATCTGTCCTATGATTGCATGTGTCCAAAAAAAAAAAAAAGATCCAACAAAATTTAAATAATTTTCATTCATCAACAAACTTTATTGCACTAACCACAAACATGAAAACAATAACATTTCATATGATTTTAATTGAATGAAGCTTGGTATAATTTTACCAAAATAAATTTCTTTGATCTTTTGACCCGATCAGAAGTTTCTAGAACCAGAATACAAATCATATCTGATGTTTTCCACAATTTTTGTTTAATTTCGTGATTCAATGGCATGTTACCGAGAATGTAACCATGGTAACGAATTTAGAACTTTCGCTCCACTTGTGGCGAGTAGGATACTTTTTTCTCGACAGCTTTGTTCTGATCGTGGACGACAACCTTCCCATGATGCTCTGGGGTAGCAAGATCCATCGAGTCCAGATCGAACGACTGCAAAATAAAAAGTGCATACCCTGCGAGATTTTCATGGAAAACAGCGACACCAATTTATGGGAGATGGAATTTGGACATTTAAAAAATTTTGTCAGTATTAAATGTTTGAGATGTCGATTTCAAAACATAACTGCTCATCAGTAATAATTAAATCCATGCTTGTACTATATCGTGTACTATATTCATTATCTTTTGCGTACACGTATGTAATATAAATGTTGAATGCCAGAAAATGTTTATATGGTATGATATCACTACACACTGTTGTTTCCACAAGATGTGACCTTCCGAAAAAAGAGTTGAATGCATTTGTTCAGAGCATAAATTGACAACAGACGAATTCAGTGTACATGCAGCCATGTTATTTTTTTTAGTATGAAAGTCAAATCTCACTTTACTATAAACAGCATACATACATCAGCATCAGATAATACGAAAAGTTATTTTCTTTATGTGAACAATATACAAATGCAGAAGTTGAATGTACATGCATCGTTTTGTTTGAGTTGTTTGAAGTGCTACAAGCTTCTAGGAATTAAAATTGCCATTCACTTTGCAAGTATTTCTCACAGAATGTACGAAAATATTGTAAAGTCTGTCTTCGAAAGATATGTCAAAAATATTTTCAAGTCATATTCATGCAAGAGTTGCGTGGGAAAGAATCGCACAGGCACGACAAAAATTGAGACAATTTTTTTCAAATTATCGAGCAAAAAACCTACCACATCACACAGTCGACTCACAATCGACATGTGAGCTTGGGAACTTTATGAAAGGAACATGGGGATGAAACAAATAGGTGCTAGTCAAATTGATGGGAGGGGATGACAGGTTTAAGATTGACAAAAGGGTTGAAAATACTGATTGGTGAACATATTATATAACGTTGATTCCATATTAATATGCAGATATTTTTCCAAAAGAAACAAAGGAATGGTGCAGGCAAAATGAAATATGATATCGCCAAATTATGAAAGCAAAATCCTAAAAATATAACCGAAACAATGTGGAGAAATGGTGCCTCGAAAATATAAAGGAAAACAAAATTATCATTAATCCAAGAATATACATGTAAATCTACTAAATAAAATCCAGCGAAAAGACACAAGATACTGATTAAAGTAACCCACCGGCAGTGAAGCTGACGAGCCCTGTGATTGGTCAATAAGCTGTGGAGATGTAGGTGGGCGTGGCTGGCTGGCAGCCATGGAGGCGGAGCTACCCTGTGTTTGGCTGCCCTGTACCTGGGAGGCGGAGCTCTGTGTCGTGAGTGGGCGAGCAGTCGACACAGATGAGAGAGATCGTCGCGAGCTGCCCGACGTGGAACGCTTGCGGTACGCTGATCGGCGGAGTTCACCGTCCTCTTCGTCTTCCTGTTTCCATGGAAACCAAATGAACATTGTAATATTCTTTATGATTTTTTTTGGTGATAGGTTCAATTTCTTTCTACTGTGTTTTCACAATATTTTACATGCTGTATATGTAGCCATCTCAAAGCTTACAAATTCACCAATTATGACTTCATACATCAGTTGAAGTTATCATGCTAATTACAATATGCGTAATCTCAGGCTCAGTATTTCTGTACATAATACTGGTAGTAGTTGATTGTTAGTGAACAAAATTGAACTGTCAATTGAACTTATTGATAATACAACACATCAAACACGATATTCAAATGCTAGTTGCATGGGTTAGGTCAGTGATATAAAACACTGTTATTAAATACAATGTATAACAGAAGTAAGTCATGTGCATGTTAAATGTTTTAGCACATTCAACGCAAGAATAAACGTTCTGAAACATTCAATAAATTATGGGATATCTATGACGAAAATCAGTGGGGATGACTCGGCAAACATTCATTCAATAGGCGGCTTTGAACATGTTGAATGTGCTACCGATCTCCAATGTTTCACGGATATATTAGTGGAATTAGCGTGTAATGTTATCTGGTTATTGGAATGCAAAAAGTCTTATTTTTCTTGGTTTAGCCATGTTCACCCTACATTGTACAATGATGTTCAACTTGCTCCACAGCACACCATGCAAAAAACCCTTTCCACTAATCACTGCAAAGAACTGAAAACTTGCGATGTTTTGGGTTATATCATAGTACATGTACTATGTTATCACAATTATATTAATTGTAAACATACTATCTATCTGTCAGAAAAAAGGAACTCTGGGGGCTAATGTTACAAATCTAGGTATGAGGTATGATAGTTCCTGATGAAATTGTATACACAATCAACATGATCAAGATCATTACCTCAGACTACTTGTAACAAGTAGCTTTTCGCAGTGACCTGGGTGTGATTAAAATGCACAAGATTCAATGCAAATATTCACGCTAAGTGTTCATGCCGGATTCTTACCGGAACTGGACAACATCAATACTGGCGTGAAACAAATCAATATATTTACAAGTACATGTGCACCTTATCATAACCGGATGGGCACTCTTCTACATGTAGCTATATTATTCCAAATACATGTATATTCATAGCACTCTGAACACAGTCTATGATCATACATTTACCGCCTTCACCATGTTTACTATTACAATTTGCTGGTAATCGAAGGGATTTTTATGTTTTTGTCATGATTTACTGCATGGAAATGACAACATGCTTTTCTCCATTCAACCAAATAAAATCTACCAAAAATTTGTACTTGCATACATATGACAAGTATCCTACAGACTCAGATCATCAGAGGGACAATTACGAACAAATTTATTTTCAGTGACCCCCACAAAAAAAACTCATGGGAAAAACAAATCCTGTTTACTGAGTACATATAAATTTCATTCATCCTCACGAAAAACATACAGACAAACACTCACGTCGTCGGACAAGACGGCGGACCCGTCGGCTGCCTTCTTGCGCCGGAGCTCAGCGAGCAGTTCCCGAAACTCTTCCTTGAGCTGTTCCACTCGTGATACAAGCGTCCGCTCCTCGCTGGAGTACTGCTCCTGCGCCTCCACGTCCAGGCGAGACTTGAGGTCCTGTAGCTGGTGCTGTACTTCCCGCATCTTGACCTGGATCTGGGTGGGATTCAGCATGGTCAGATGTTATTCCATTGGTACAGTGAATTGATCTTTCGTACAGTGAATTGATCAAATCATCAGTAGATTTCTTGATTCAAACTTAAAACAAGGTTTCCTTGTATTAACATACATACTATTATACATAAAATACCTTCAAATCCTTTTGAACATTACCACCACTTGGTAAATTTATTTACAGTTATGGTAAAGTCACCAACAAATTCCTAAACTGCACAAATTCCAGTACAGTAAGTCTCAGATTATAAGTCTGCCCAACACTTCGCCCTTGATTCCTCCAGTCTTACGTCTTTGATGGTGGTTTCGTCCCCGGCGCCGCCACTGTCGTCACTAAGGCCCCCGTCCAGGCGCCGTCCTGAGTGCTCCCCCGGGATCCGGCGGTTTGCCAACAGCTCCGACAGTGTCTCCATCTGTCAGAGCCAATCAAAGGGAAAAGTTAGAATATTCATAGTTTTTGTATTGTTATGTTTGTCTGGATGGCATGTGTTTAGCTTCGCACAGCATCCAAGAAATTTGAATTCGGAGGAGTTAAGATATTGTTAGCATTTTTTTTTTGTGCTTTGTGCTCAATAATAAACCCTGCGACTTATGCTAAAATTTAAACACCATTGAGCATGAGACCCGTACATATGGTCAATTTCCCACTGTTGTGTAAAATTGGAATAAAATGCACCAGTACCGACCTGTACGAGGAAGTAGTCTGTGAGACTCTCTGGATCTGGCACAAGCGTTGAGTCTGCTATCACAGTCATGCACAGCTGGTCCGCGTATGTCACAAACGACAGCGAGAGTGCCACATCATCCCTTGTGGGCATCCATGTCAGGAGGGACTTGAGGTTACACATTGCCACATTGACCTCAAGGTCCGGTCCCTGAAGGCTCGACACGATACAACTACTCTTGTTGATTATCCGCGCCCAGACTTTCCTGTACAGGATTTCCGGAAGTAGGTAAGCAAGAGTCCACGTCGTGCCGTAGAGGACGACTGGATCGGCCGAGTTTTTTAAATCGTCCATACGATGTTTAATCTCCCACAGACGAGGGATGGCGCCTTCTGTGTTGGTCGGTAGTCTGAGGTCCATCAGCGCCATCTGGTTGCCCATCTGAACGGAATGTGTGCTCTCCGAGCGGAAGTCTATGGGAATGAGCGAATGAAGGTCGAACGGGTGCTGGACCCCGTGTTTCTGCAGGTATGTGCGTAAAACACCAGCCGCCACCGTGAGCAAGATATCGTTGAGGGTACTGCGCGTCACTTGCTTGACCCTTGTCGCCCTCGACATACTGAAGGGGCGCGACCAAGCCACCGTCTTTTTCGCGGAAGTCTGTCGCCCGTGCAGCAAATTCTGGTCTTGCCACTGGAAAAGCCATTTGTGCAGAAAGACTAGGGGTGCGATGAAGACTGCTCGCATGCAGTTAAATGCAAAGGCCACGTGACCAAATCGTGGTTTTAGGTTTAGAGGTAACTGTTCCGAGACCAAAGTTCTAAATAGGATTTTGACTAGCGAGATACCATCTGAGACACAGGGATGTATCCGGAATAAGACTAGAGTGTTCTCCTCTTTACCGTAATCGGAACGTATATGAATTTCCCAGAGTGGTTTTGTCAAAGGCAATGGTTTTGAGGCTTGATCGGCGATGTATCGGGCCAGGCTGGCCTCGTCTACAACCGAGCTAGGCATGTTGAATACATGATTGGCTATCGAGAAATTTGCATCAGTAATCCAGGCATATCCACTGAACAGCTTGTGAGCTTTCTGCTGGAAACGAGGATAGAGTCTGTGACCATTTTTGGTCTCGGCTGAGATGATTTTTGTATTGACTAGCTCTGATATTCGGCCAATTTCGAGGCCTTTCTCCAGTGTGAATAATGCCTGCGACACGGTGGCACCATTTCCCGTGTCGTGCAGCCAAAACGAGTCTGTATGACTCATGAACTCGAGCAGACAACAGGCGCATGTTTTTTTTTCTGAACAGCAGCAGCAAGTCGCGAAACATCGTTTGATGAGGAATCCCATTGGCAACAAAATGACGTAAACGACGACTGCTGGTCCGAGCAGAATAAGCGCTGCTATGAGAAACAGAATGCTGCCCAGGAACGAGAGAAAGAGACTCTTATCCGCGGGATGTTCCAGTCGGCGGTAGGGGGCGCTGCGCAGTTGGTAGGTGTAGTCGTGGCCATTTGGGAAGACACTGTTCGTCATCTCCACGGACGCGGAGAACTCCGTCGTTTCGACTGCACTGGGAGTCGCCACTCGCGGAAAGGTCTCGTCACTGTCGGACATCGCAACGTCACAAGTGGCGTCTTGGTCACATGACCTGGGCGTGTCACATGACCCAGTGGTGACTAGCCTGTCGGTGATCATCAGTGCGAAGGTAGCGTGAAGGGGTAGTTAAGTCGAGGTAGTCCATAGCGCGATGTGATAGGTTGGGCAGGTGTTACCGTTGCTAATTGGAGTCTTCCTATGCTAGGCGACCTGGGAAAGACAAAGACAAGGTGCATGATTAGATCAGGATAGTAATGATAATGATGTATCATGATCATGTGGATGGCATTGACATCAGAGAAAGACATGGGTGTTTACATGGCGGGAGTAAGCGATTCATCTCTGATAGGAGAAGGTCATTAGTGTGAATACCAGTAATTGAACGCATTCATGTACACTTGCTTAGAATATGACTGTGCACTCTACCATGCTGTACTGAGTCAATAATGCACCATCATATCCAACCAGTCGCAAACATCCAGTCTATACATGTACATGTTTATATTTGTCATTTAATGAAATACACATGATACATGGAATATGATACATGTGATAACTGACATAATGGAACCATCAGGACAGCATTATATATACTATACCGGTAGTTAGCATACTAACTTTGTCATACTGGTCAAAAACAGTGAGGATTATGGTGACCAGTTGCCAATAATGTCATGTCGTCATATTAACATGGATATCACATATCCAACGGACCTATCGGTACTGTAATAAGTGTACCATAATCCTATAAAGTATAAATACATTGTCGATCACATGACATAACCGATATAATGTACTTGCACCAAAATACATGTAGCCGAGGGTTTTGCCGATACTTGAAGTATGGTCCAAAAACAATGAGAACACAAGAGCAGTTCGAAGTCCCTGAGTGCATCAGCACAAGATCACAGTTTACATTTCCCAGGCCTGGCCTGTCCACTCTCTTGACCGGCACATGCCGATATCTTGCTGAAGTGTGGCCTTCAAGTTTCGCTTTATAGCTTGTAGCTTCCCAGCAAAAGTCAATGACATCTGGGAAAACCTTGGTCTTTACAGGGGGGGGGGGGGGGGGGGGGGAGGCAGAGGTGAATGTAAGAGCTGGATCCTATCAGCGTATGGAAACAAACAAGGGTATAAAATGAAGAGTGCTTCTTATCGAATGTGATTTGCTTATATCCCCACTTCACGTTCCCGCTTTGTTTACCGCTGTATCCCTTGCCAACGATCAACCCCCGCCAAGACGATTCCTTCCCGAACAATCTCACCAACATATCTATCTTTGTTCTCGTCTTAACCTCAGAAGATATGCAGATTCACAAAATCCTAAGAGGCAGACAATGTACTTCCGCCCCGGCAATGGAGAGAACTTGACAACGGGTGGCAACACGAACAGATTTATTCTGCTTTCTGTCGTCGCTACCACTTTAGTATACCGGTAGTAAAGAAATTCTGCAGTGATTTTTCGTTCAGTTTTTTTTTTTGCTTTTATTGGCGGAATCCGGTTTATTTTGAAATCGTGTCTAGCTTTAGAGTTTTTGCATAACTCTTCTTTTGAAACTGTTCTTTTTCTCACTCTTGAATCGAAGACAAACAGGAAAGGCTGTCAAGAAACCAGGGTAAAATCAGTCGAGAGACATTAACAGTCTTAGGTCTGTCCTCGGATTGCTCGGAATTTACTATTTGAGAATTAAGATTCAAATTAAAATTTTTATGGAAATGTTATTCTTTTGAAGTACGGACGGGAGAAACTAATCAATTCTGATTGATATCACCGTGAAGAAATATGTAGAAAATGATATTCTTCAGTAATAGGTATCTAGCTATTTGTATGGCAATGCATAAAATCGTGAAACCATTCACCATATTCACCATGATAATGCCATATGAATGTTATACATGTATAATTGATTTCCTAGGCATGATTGGTCGGCATAATTTTGTTCTTCAATACATACTATCAGATATATACTGTACGTCATGTAATTGTAAATGAATTGTACCTGTTTTGCCATTCGCATATATTTTTATATAACAGGGCGGTTTCATCTATTTCTGTACAATACAGATGTATTGATTCATACAGCATGATTTACTAAGTACAGTGGTCCCTGTCACATAAGACCCCTTCTAAATCATGTAAATAAGACGTCCCTGTCTATAACTTTTATCGTTCCCAAAAGATCAATTTAGCATGTAAATGAACCTGTGAAATAAGACTCCCTGTGAGATGGACCTCATGTTCTTTGCAAAAAGTGAAGTCTTATCTTACAATGTATTGCAGCAATGCAGCGGCATTATCATGATTATCCAATACCGATATACTTGACATAAATTCCTCACCCTGATAGGTACCAATATGACATGCAGCTATAAGATACATCTAGCGGCAGACGTGGTCTTTTTCAGTGCCAAGGTTATTTTTACCTGTTCAGCTGTCTGCGGCTACGGAAGGCAGAGTGGCTGTCGGTACAGAATAATATACGTGGGGGGGGGGGGGGGGGGGGCAGTGGGATATTTAAGATCTGGATTTAAATGTCTGCACTGGTAAGTTAAATGTTCGTTCATCTCTGATAACTTGATATTCCACGGCCCACTTATGTCTAAACAGACAAAGTCAGTACTAGTGATTTCATTGATTGCGCAACTTTTTTTTTTTCAATAATATAACAACCACAGGATTCAACACATTTGCACCCTTTGGTTTTCCTGGAAGCAAATTCTATGATTTGTCTTAATGAATAGGTACGGTATTAGTACACGGAAGGATATTACAATAAAGGTGCTTTTATTATTGGGACCTGGCTGAAAGAAGATCGGTACTGTATTTAGATGTTGCTATGGCAACTGTCATGACATCTACGGACTGAATCAAGTGCCATATAATGAATGAGTCGGACAATAGGACGAGAAAGCCCATTGCAAAATAATTACTTACGCATATATATATAGATATTGACTGTATGTAAGATAGGCAATGACTATGTATATATATTTACAGATTTTTGTTGGCCTTTCGTGAACTATGGATTGCTGGCAAACAAAGAAGTATATGCACATTGCTAATTCAAGTCCTGTTGATTATGTCGAAGAAGTGCAATTACTTAATTACTTAGCGATTCAATGGATAGCCATAAAAATCTTGCAAAGTTCTGTGTTTTGATTTAAATGATTCATGGCACATAAGCACAATCACAATTTATAAAACATGAACATATATTTTTATGCTACCATTGAAATCATGAACAGTGTACATGGTGTAGGCGAGCGCAGTTCACAAATGTCAACTTTACCTTTTTACCCTATTATTGTTTTCCATTCTCATCCATTCGATCCATAAGACAACCGCAGAAAACCTTTTAGAAAACCTCCGCTATAGGTTTTGCTCAACAGAAATAATCCGCTCTGTGATCGAACACTTGTGGGATCTTCTCCCAACAGATTCATTCAAGACGGGCATGGATCCGTGACTTTCGATTCGATTGTTCCAAACGAAGGTGTGAATTTCTTCAATACCTGCCCAGGGAATCAATCTACAGACACTGTACATGTATTGTGCCGTCATTAATTTCTGCGCAGATGTTTGAACAGTGAGGTAAGAGTATTCGAATGGCCTTCATCGGTACAAAGTAATACGATGCTAGCTGCATTTGTCATTGATTTCAGGTTTGTGGGTCACACAAACTCACTCACAGTGGTCAGTGCTAAATGTTGGTTGGGTCGACAAAACAAACAACTAGACTATCTCTGGTCGCTGACGACCGTGTGGGGTGTATCCCCCTGATATCCCAACATATCTGTCACCCAAAATATGGCACAATATACATGTAATACAGACAAAATATCCTAACTGCCCAGCCAGTGTCATAATGTAGATCAATATAACTAAATATCAAAACATAGCAAGCTTCAGATCGTTACAGAGGTAGGGAACAAAATGCCAAACAGTACTTGGCAAATGTCGAACACAGTTCTCAATTTTATCATGTTTATCAGTGCTCAAAGAGCATGAGATTAAACTCAAATTTAATCAGTGAGAATTGGCTTACTACAATACCATGAATACTACTATCCCTCAGCAGAAATTCTCTCATGTATTTCTGCACTCATCGAATAATTTTCCTTGGGATTTGCCTTATTTCGAACAAAATATCCACAATGTTCACTACATGTAGTCACACCATTTGATCGATCTTTATTTGCTAATGGCTAAAGGTCGATAACAGGTTTTATCCAGTCTGGTGAGCATGCTGAGGGTCTCAATAAAATCCTTAGGTATCATGCACTGATCGATCAGGCCTGTACATTCACATGATGTAAGTGCGTTTTTAATGACATTCTAGCAAATTTATGCAGTTCATATCCATTAAATATCTTGAATAAACCGCATGATCTCTGGTACGATATGTACGATCGGAGATGACAAACAAAGCGTCAATTCATGTACATGTACCGTATAAATAAAGCATGCAATGACATGTAATACACTGACATCATATGGATCATATTGAGCTTATGATGTCCGACCGAGAGCCACATACCCGTAATCAAGAATGCGTCGCTAATGGCATTGATGATGCCCTGCACTGGTTAACTCGGTACCATGCAATTACCTACATGTAGGTAGCTGAACATCGTTTAATCGTAATTAGTGGCAGTCCTGAAGACAGGCAGGCATAAATGTACGTCTAAAAATAATATGGATTTCTTGCAAATGCTTGGAGCATTCGTAATAAAATGTTGACCATCGACGAGGCAGTTACAGTTACGTACCATGTGGAATCATTCAGTAAAATTCTATCTTTTTTTTTTCCAATCACTTACATATTTTCATCAAGTTACTCCAGCTTTAGTAAAGCATTAATTAGCTAGATGGAAAAATGGCAAATATGACTCAATACATTAAAAGTGCTAGAAAAATTGCCATTGATCTAATAAATGTGACACTTTTCTGTGGCACACCCCGCAAGTACAGACTCATGAGTTAATTATGTACTAGTATGCGTACCTATTAATACTTGGTTAATTTCATAACGGACCAGTTATCGGGACCAAGTGGCAAATAACGGACCGAGCGGCAGCTGACACGGTCCCGATAACCGGTCTGTTATGAAATTAACCATGTATTTATAATTTGCTTATTACACATCACATTTAAATTTAACTATCAGTAAATAGACTAGAAACCATTAGATTTAATTGTTGGGAAATTTGTTCCATTATGACATTTCATCATTCAGTCAACAGTTTTGAAAGAAAAATATTCTAATTTGGTGTAACAAAGTCACTGTGCATGCTAGGGGTGTATGACGCGGCATCGGTCTGTTATTCAGTTTATTATAAAAACGTCATTGCGAACTCATATCGGACCAGCGGGGCACATATCGGACCGGGTGGGCTGATATTGTTTGGTTGACATACGGCAATATCGGATTCGTTGAACCGTGCACGTTACGTACCTATTAATACATGGTTAATTTCATAACGGACCAGTTATCGGGACCAAGTGGCAAATAACGGACCGAGCGGTCTGTTATGAAATTAACCATGTATTAATTTGCTTATTACACATCATATCGAAACTTAACTACCAGTCAATAGACTAGAAACCATTAGATTTAATTGTTGGGAAATTTATTCAAATAATAACATTACATCTGTTTCAGTCAATTGTTCGAAAGAAAACATTCTAATTCGGTATTATGAAGTCACTGTGCATGCTAGGAGCGTATGACGCGGCATCGGTCTGTTATTCAGTTTACTATAAAAACGTCATTGCGAACTCATATTGGACCAGCGGAGCACATATCCGACCGGGTGGGCTGATATTGTTTGGTTGCATACGGCAATATTGGATTCGTTGAACCGTGCACGTTACGGTTCAATATCAGTTAGATGTGTAATAAGGCTCTTTATCAGTTAGTTGTGTAATTATAATGTTGAACCGTGCACGTTACGGTTCAATATCAGTTAGATGTGTAATAAGGCTCTTTATCAGTTAGTTGTGTAATTATAATGAACTAGATGCTTCCGGTCTCCTACGACCGCTTGGGTGTATCCCCCGTAGCACTATCATTCCTTTTGCCCCAAATATATTACATGTACTAATAGGGTCTGTAAGTCTCGTGCCGTCACGGTGTGATTCTGGGGACCAACAAACATACACCTTTTGTTCAATATGAGTAGAACTCCAGTTAGAACTCAAACTACTCAGGTAACACAAAATGTGTATGTTTGTTGGTCCCCAGAATCACACCGTGATGGCACGAGACTTACAGGCCCTATAAGTGTGAAAATCTAGAACAAGGGATAGAGAAGATTACCAGAGAAATGTAAAATCTTGGGCCACAACTGTTCTTTTTTCCCACCAAAATTGCTGCATTAATTTTTCAAGGTTATTGAAGGGCGATTTCAAGATCACCACTGAAACCATTGCATATGAATGTCCATTTCGACATGTTCGATAACAAAAACGAAATCGCAGCCAGATCAAACTTTTCACCTCAAATTATATTTCAACTCAGGATTTTTGACATACTTGGTTCCAAGTTGAAATTAAAAGTAAAAATTGACCAAAACTGCATTTCAAGATCATGAAATTGGAGCCAGATCGAACTTTTCACCATAAGTTATATATCAACTCATAATATGTGACAAACTTGTTTCCAAGTTGAAATTCAAAGTAAAAGTTGACCAAAACTGCATTTCAAGATGACGAAATTGGAGCCAGATTGAACTTTTCACGATAAGTTATATTTTGACTCATAATATGTATCAAACGTGGTTTCAAGTTGAAATTCAGAGTAAAAGTTGACCAAAACTGCATTTCAAGATGATGAAATTCGAGCCAGCTCAATGTTTTAGTAAAAATAATGTTAACTTATTCAGTTACAGCCAGATATCTCAACTGGACAAAATCTTTACCTTGTTCAGCTCAATAATAAATGTTTCTCGTCTTAACTATTATTATTGATATCAATGATAGATTTAAGTAGCAAAAATAATGTTAACTTATTTGGTTACAGCCATAAAATCTCTACTGGACAGAACCTTTACCTTGTTGAGCCCAATGATAAATATTTCTTGTCTTAACTATTTTTATTGTGGTCAATAATAGACTTAACTAGGCTAACTTATTCAGTTACACTCATGAAATCTGTACTGGACAAAACTTTCACCTTGTTGAGCGTAATAATAAATGTTTCTCATCTTAACTATTTTAATTGTGGTCAATAATAGACTTAACTAGTAAAATTAAGGTTAACTTATTCGATAATATCGATCTGTTTTCATTAAAAACATCAGTTCTCTATTCTGAACAAGAATGCAGTGCTATTTGTTTTCCTAGTACAGGGTATTGGATTGATCACAGATGTTCAAGTCGGCATTTTATTGGTCGTAATAAGTTAGTCCGTTAACTAGTTAATATTTATTCGATCATTCTGAAAAACGATAGGTTTCGTGTGAGGCCCTTTCTCTTCGAGTCTGTGCGATTTCATCATCATTCATTGAAAACTCCCACCCGTAGAGCGTTCACAAGCCATGTGTGTTAAACAGGCTAATTTGAGCGCAAAATGTGTCGTCAATCGGCCAATTTGGTTGCTATGGCAACCAAAATCGATTGGTGTCGGGATCTTACCATAAGATGTGTCTGTATAAAAAATTATTAGAATCGGTTAAGATTTGCAACCTGTAGCGCGTTCACAAGAAAGTGTCTGCGGACGCGGACGCGGCGCGACGAAGACAAATCCATAGTATCCGCCGAACTTCGTTCGGGGGATACAATAATGACAGTGAGGCCCACACATTTATTAACCATGTGGTAATACATCAAAGAGTATCATTACATTATATCATAATTCCTTTGTATGACCTTAGGCCTTATGACATACATGTAAAGACCGTATAGTCAGATGCCTCAACGAACGGATGTTGGCATATGGGTCAAGGTAGGGGGTAGAACATGCTGCTGGTATGCTTAGCTAGTTCATGGCTCAGGATAATTAATATGATTAACAGAACAAAAATAATCAACTACATGTAGTAAAGACTAATAGTGTGGACCAAATGAACTTGGATTAATCAATGCATTGTTAGCGTGTGAAGAAGTAAATTGCTGGTAATTGGAGAGAAAGCGTATGGTGCTGCGATAATTCTACGGATCAAAGACGGATCAAAATGTGTGTGAAGTTATTCATATACAACAAGCTTACCTAACTATCAAGGGCAAAATGGTGGCATATCCCATATATTTTATAGTACATGTATACTTTTTGAGTACATGTAAATGTTACGACTTATATTGTACAATAATTGTACATGTACATGTTCTGAGTTTCCCCTGAATTTGCCACATGCTAGATTTATACATGTATACGGGGAGACTGCAAAGCACAGGAGCTATCGGTACATGTAACACTCTGTAAAACAGAATCGCTGCCACTTGGTAAAAGGATATATATATCAGACTGATATACTAATATATTATTGATGAAATTGATGTTGCCCTAGGATAGAAGTCATGTTTTATGTGTGAAAAGCTCATTTCGGCATCCAAGACAGAACATTCCAGTATAAAATTGTCATCAGAATATTCACTGAATATTCGTATTCATATGTAACATTATCATGTATCATCATATTATCATGTAACTTATACGGTATATACATGTGAACATAAACACAATAAATAGCTTATAGGAGGATTGTGGCTTCTTCTCCAGTTACCATGGCAACCTGGGTGATCACCATCAAGTGTCGGAAATTAGTCGCACAATACTAATCGTTATCGGCATGACAACCTGAACCGACACTTACAATTGTCTGTCAGACAAATACATGCACAATTACGCGATGGTGTTTCAGGTAATATTACAGCCTGGAATGTTTCCATGGCAACCTCATATACGACACATTCTACAATATTGTGCATGTATATGTATATTGTAGGCAAATACAGAGCATCATTTTCCTGTTATCATGCATGTATATTGGGGTAAAATCCACCAAAACTTATGCAGTTCATGCCTTGAGGTGAAGAGGGCGGAGGGGTGGGGGAAGGGGGGGGGGGGGCGATGGGGAGGGATTAATTAGAAACACGTCACTTGAATTTGACAGGTGACAATTACCATGGATACTGACTGACACTGTCTGTCTGCTGGCAACAACAAACAGAGCCGCGAATGACAGTCATCTCCACGTGAATAATGTATCACACTCATGATTGGAACTGGCGTAAATCACATAATGTCCTATATCATGACTCGATCCGTGGAAAAACATCAATGGCAGTGAAAAGCACAAATAGATTTTCAGGTGTGTTTGTGTTTATTCTAGATCACATTTGTACTGGCTTTGGTTTGTATGTACTCAGATAATGGTAATATTACTAAGCATGTACGTATGTATGTTCATGCAATTACAAACATGCATAAATTCATTCTCCATGAGAGAAATCTATCTTCTGGATGGGTTACTGCTGATGGCGATATATTTTCAAATGTTAACATTTCATAAAACAACTGCCATTCGAGTACAAAGTATGAAGACAGATGTAATAAAATTCACGCTGCCTAATGCACTGTTATGGATAAGGATTATGCAAATTCCTCTGACCAAACATGAAACTGCAGAGATCACTTGCAAAATATGCAACAGTGCATAACATGAGTTGAAAATGATCGATGCATAAGTACTTTCTCATGCAATCGACCTTCAGAAAAGGCAACGATGCATGTATAAAATACATAAGCATCAATTCCGATGTAAATGAATCCAACGTATATAGCGGTAATCCATCTAACGAATAATCCATGCAGGGTGCAGATTACCAAACAAAATCAACAATGACAGGGTCGTAGATAATGTAATGAATATTCATGTAGCCCAATTACCTTTATCTCTTTGAGAATCGACCCCTGAATTGAAGTGAGGCTGCGTCCGTCCGTCCGTCCGAGGCTGATCCGGTGGCCTGACGTGACCGGAGAGTTGCGCCCTTTTTTGCCATAAATTGACGCCTTGTTTGCGTAACCACAGCAGAATTATCCACCAGCCATGCACAATGATCTTTCCCCGTGCAATTTGTCGCTAAAAGATTACGCAGGAAGGCACGTCCAGCTAATCAATAGGACTGTCAATGGACCACAAGAAAACTCTCACTCTGTCGATTCCGTCAAAGGAGAAAGCAACACGGTCTATGTTTTCATTGACGATGCACTTTTTCTAATGTAGCCTTTTAATATATTATGTCCTGTCGTCTCTATTATAATCATAATCGCATGTAGATCGAATGAAATGTACGCTATTCAATTTTTCGTCATTTTCGTGGAATATCCTTGCGCAGTTACATTAATTGTGGTTATGTTCCATGGCTCCAAATTTCAGTTGTAAACAATCGCAATTAAATACATGTACATACATTCGTACATGTTCACGTATCTGGTATCAACATGTACATATAGTGTTCAGTTTCCAATAAGTGACCATGCACACTTTGTACCATAGCTATGCCGCTAAAATATGCATCCCTCCTCTAGATGTAACACAGTACAGACATACATATATCCTGTTGCTCTGGTGTTGTTGCTATCATTGAAGGCCGCTAGCCTCATGTATAAAACGTCTGTTGGTTGTCCGTCCATCCATCCATCCGTCCGTTCGTCGCTGTCGGCTGTATGAGGGGTAGTACATGTAGAAGTCCGCTGGACGTCACAGTTGCAGACTTGCAGTCACGACACTTGTCCGTGACAGCTCAGGTTTCCTCCGCTGATGTTGTTGACAGCGAATAACTGGGAAACCTATAAGGAACGAACGAACCAACGCTGCCAACGACCGCCAACATGGGATATATGGAAGCCTCTCACACTCACTCGTGCTGTTGGAAAGCCAGGGTCCGTGCAGCTATTTGTTGCTGTGATGCTGCGTCCATGAATGTAGAACAAAACGCCTGCTGAGACATCATCCAACTCTTTTTATCCTCATGCACAGATCAAGTGCTATTCTCCACACTGTATCATACGGTACATAGATGCGACGGGAAATTATTGTCCTGTTGAGCTGGACAAAACGACCTGAATAAATGGGGAGGATACTCATCCGCCAGACGATGATCCATTGAGCTTGTCAATAACTGATATAGGGGTTGGGTTGTGAAGGGAGAGGGGGGTGTGGGAAGGCCTATACAGATTTCCCATCCATGGGAAGCAAGGGAGGGGTTGGGGGGTCCGCTAGGGAGGCCGAGCCACTGTGTGACTGTATTAGCCAGTGGGCTACTGTGCTGGGCCTCATTGTGAATGAATGAATGAGTGAATGAGTGAGTGAACGGGATTGTCTAAGGGGCAATATGGAATTCTGGGATGGACCGGGATAAACACGGCGTAGGCACGACTCCCGTACGTGTGTTTCATTCACTATACACAGATACATGTCCTGCACACGATTTCCCATTCATATCATGCTGAAAACAAAATGCACCTTGATTTGTAATCAGAATCAGTAGATTTGTAATCAGAATTTGTAATCAGTAGTTCTGATAAAGCAGCACATACATGTATTATGCGTTTATGATGTAACAAAGTGGCAGGACTGGACATTCACATACCTTTGCTCCTATCTATAGACGATGCAAGAGGTGGAGTGGGGAGCAAGAGAAGCGAGCAAAGAATTTTTCCCGGTAATTACATGCACTTGTATTCTCACCCATAGCGTAATCACATTCAGGAATGGCCAGGGAGAATGAAGACTATGCGAATCGCCAGGACTGCACTGCAGAAATCCGTGAATCAATCAATGAAAACCAATCATTGTCCCTTGTATAACTGGGGCAGCCTAAAGTCGATGTTCAGAATTCTACATGTACTTACAGTAAGCTATGTGCCAAGGCAAATCCTCGAGAACCATTGGCAATTTGCAGAAGAAAAGATGAAAGCTGGGGTCAGTGCTACTTGTACCATGGCCAAGTAGTGTCAGAGGCGGCCACCAGAGGGCTGACCTGGGAACCTTGGCTTTAAAACTCGCACTCATCATGAAATTTGTGGGTATTTGGCCTTGGTACTTGTAATTTGAGTAACATTTACATGTACATTTGTATACCTTATTTCTGGAACTTTCCAGTGCTGTTATGAAAGTACTGAACAAATAAATTCATAATAATGAACCTGTACTAGTAACAGGTTCACTGATTATGTGCATGGATTGCTTTTGTCATACTGCACTAGTATGCCATGATATCCAAGGCAGTATCGTAATTGGCATCAATTAATTGAGTGTAAATGAGTGTACACCTACCATTATGTTTTATTTATTAGTTTTTGTGAATGTAAATGTATTTAATATAAGTATATAACTCTACATGTCTTCGAAAGTGTTGCCTCTGCCTGTTATGACCAGAACTGGATTCCTGGTATGTCCCGAATGTCAATGAGGAATCTGCACTTTGTCAAGGTCAAAGTAATCAATTGCGGACAAAGAGGGCTGGCTCCATGATGCATAAATAAGATAAATATTCCATTGGTGAGCCAATAACTGGATTTATTATTGTCTTCATAGCGGACCTACAGGTGCGGTGAGGTGCACAGTACACACAGGTCTTTAGAATAATTATGTTTTATAACTGTTGCGGACCACAATTACTGTACATGTACCTACACCTTTATTGTATTCCGTCATGTAGATAATAGTATTAATTTTCTAAGCACAATATCAGTACTGTGCATTTACAGGTGTACATTTGTGATATATATATGTATCATAATTATATACAGGGTGTTCAAAAAGTCACTGTGCAATTCAGAATGTTACGCGATAGATGAACGGTATGTGATCTATGGTAACAAATCCAGAATCAACTTGATTGCAACCACCCCCCTCCACCCCCTCCCCAAGATAATTTGAGCCTACATAATTATATACTATATATGTGCAAGCACTGCCAATTGCCTCTATAGCCCTTCATCACATTCAAAGATGATCATATACAATACATGAAATATTATGTTACACGTCAACGTACATGTTGGAGTTAATTTGCTAGCATTCATGTTCTGCCATTCGCGGAGGTGAACTAAGCGTAGCGGTTTGGTAACTGATCTACTCCACTTGTGCGCAGGGAGCGATGTCAGTGCAAGGTCAAGCTGTTGATTGGACCAATTCTGCACCCAATTGACGACATCAATCACCCAATCAGCCAACCCCCACCCTATATCGTCCACCCCCCCTCCCCCCTTCTCTATCACAAACCCTGCAATCTAAACCCATAATTTGTCTTACGTATACATGTACCAGCATTAATATGTAGCTCACAATAAGAGCGGAAACGATTGTCACCCATTACACCCATTACTGCTTATAAAGTGCGTGTAAACATCAGCTATTCGATACATGTACCTACCCTAACGGTAGCCACCCGATAGTGTTAGTTATATTCGGTACTTTACATTCGAGAGGAAGTGTGACAAACAACGACAAACACTGGAACAATGGAGCAAGCACATGCATCAACGCTGTACATAAATGATGTTAAAGTCAACAGTGTCATTGATCAGTAACAAGAAATCTCCGGAACTTGGACAAAGACTGTCCAATGTTGGGTTACCTAACATACATGTATGATATTGATTAGCATGCACTTTATTATATAAAATTATATACTGTAAATCCAGAAATATTAGCGTCCATTAAGTTCAGTGATTTTACCAAAGTGGAGGTACATGTAATAGCCGTAACAGTGGCCATTTAAGTTAGCAGGTGGATGACAGAAACCCGTATTTTTTTACTTAGTGTCCATAAATATTATCAAGTTTTATCAAAACGCTAAAAACGTTAAATAAATGGACGCTAGTACTTCCTGGGTTTACAGTAACCAAGGTATCAGTTACATGTATTGTGTAATATTTGTGTAGCCATATAATAACATAGCACCAAGTAGGCTGTAGCTTACATGTACCATCAGAATTAGAAAATATACATGTTATTGAGACTTAATACTGTAAGCAGTCTGAGGTCAAATTCAAAGTCACCAATTGCAGATCCACAATATATGATAAATGCCTGTGAAACAACCATCGAATCTATTTGTACATTGTATGCATTATGTCTGCGAAGACCAATTTACATAGTTCTTGTCAAATGTGATCTGAAGCATGACCTCAAAATGGCCTTGAATGGTACCGTAAATTCTAACGTCACATTTGACATGAACAATGTAAAATGGCCTCTGTGAATGTTGAATCTTCTGGTGACTTTGACCATGACCTCAGATGATCTTTGAAGGTAAATCTCAAATTCACCAGGAAATCCATCACATATGACTTCCTATATGCTCATAATGGGAACCTAATAAACCCTATCTACCTGGAATCTGTGTGCAGAGGCCAATTCACATATTTCAGATCAGGTTTGGTAATACATTGTACTGGTACATCTTCTGAGGTAAACGTCAAGATCATCAAAACACCCAAGCTGATCCAACATACTAGTATGACGTCCTAAGTTCATATGATACATGTATGCTCACAATACGAACCTAAGCACTATATTATGTATCTACAAGCATTTTTTCTGCAGATGCCAATTTACGTATGTCAGGTTGGGTGTGACCTTGAAACTTGAGGTCAAATTCAAGGTCACAAATAGATCCATCATACATTATGTCTATGTTTATAATACATATATTTCTAAGCTCTATTATACAAAATTGTTTGCACAAGCCAATTTACACCTCACATGTGACCTTGAGGTTATCATTCAAGGTCATCTAAGGTCAAGTTCAAGGTCACCAAAAGATGCACCATATAGGACATAATTGTATCTTTTTGACCTCACTGGTAAGGTGACTAAGGTCTATCTTGAACCATGTTGTGTCCAAAAGCTAATTGTGCATGTTTGGCATTTGGGCCCTTCGAGCTTAATATTCAGGCCTTTTGAGCTCATATGGGCTGATAAGTAAACAAGGGCCACTGGCCTCATAGGAAGAGCTTTGAAAATGTTTGCACAGAACTAGTTCAAAACCCTCGAATATTGTATCCTATTCGGGACATATATGTTGTGGCCATATTGTAACTGTAGCCCATGATATTGTACCAACTGGCCAATCATTTGCTTATTGTTGATTTGGCCTAATATAAATTGATTGATACCATTATTAAGGTACTGATTCAATCTGCTCCCAACTTCCAAACTAGATGTTCTCCAGTCGCTGACGACTGCTGGAGAGTAACTCCCGTAACCCTATCACCCCCCCCCCCCCAACTATTAATAGATTCAACTAGCAAAAATCGATGTTAACTTATTTTCATAAAATGACAACTACTACGAGCATCAAATTTATATTTACCAGAACCTTTATCTTGAACCTAATGGTCAATGTTTCATGTCCTAACTATTTTTTATTGTGGTCAATAGGCCCTAATAGACACAACTAGGAAAGTTAATGTTAACCTATTCGGTTACAGTCCTGAAATATCTAGTGGACACAACCTTTACCTTATTGTGCCCAATAATTAATGTTTTATGTCTTAACTAAATTTACTGTGGTCAATAATAGACCTAATTAGTATTTTTTTTATCTCCATCAGTAGACATGTTATATGTCCAAACTACACATCACGATTCCCATGCAACCAATAATAGTGGTGTAGCAATCACAGGCCTATCTGATCATACGTGACATTCAACAGATGGCGCTCTTGCAGCATGCAGTAGGCCCCTACAGGAAAGTTGTGCAGTTCATTATGATGAGAACTGTCATTTGTGATAAACGTGATGATGTGATGCATTACGAACTCGACTGGCGATTTTTGCTTTGATCATTTGTGTATGATTCTAGTAACCTAATTAGAGGAGTCTACTAGTAACTTATCATGCACAAAATAATCGAGTGCTTGAAACATGACTCAACCAACAAATCATGGATTTTAAAAGATGGTTGATAAGTTATGATCAATTGATTTATTTTTGTAAAGGGCTGCAGTATCTCGTGATGTCATCTCATTAATTATTCATTGAGGCACGCTCACCCAACGAACAGCGATGTTTAGGTGGCAGAGGGGGGAGGCATCGTGAAGAAAGTGAACTTGTTGTCATCGGCATATATGATCTCTCGAGGTGGATCATTTTTCTGAAATGCATCAGTAATCGCCGATTGCGATCTTGCAGATAGTTTAGCGATATATTCATGCGAGAAAACTCATCGGACCATTCAGCAGACCTGATTATTTTTACCCGGGTGCGGGCCAGCTTTCATTTATCACGATTGGGTCGTAGTCCGACGTCTTCACGCGGATGGGAAGGGGGGGGGGTGCGGGACGGGTATGAAGCGGGTCGAGTGTGACTGGCTGCCTTGCGAACAACCACTAGGGGGGGGGGGGGGGGCCACACTTATTTGCATTTGGCCGACTGGACATACCAGCACTTGCAACAACGTTTTCAATTATTATGTTGCCGTATCAAGCGTTTTTCCATTTTTGCAATAGCTTATGTACTATCTATGTAGTGTGGAATGTTTATGCAAAATTTTGAGTGCATCTGATACAAGAAAGCCCTGTTTCAGAGAAGATCAAAACGGGAGTGGTGATGGGTGATGAAACGGTGACACACAAAAAAAATAAACAGTCGGAACACACGTCTCCTGTGGCTATTATTGCTTATAACTTATTACAGTAACCATACTTGGGTACACGGGTGTCATATTCTTTCCAACTGGCCCCAGGCCCTCCTAATTAGCCACAATTGAATGGTCTGCTCTGGCTCCAAGTCGGACTTTCAGAAATGTAAACAAAGGAAAATTCTCCAAAATCAAAAAAAAAAACAACATCATAGAGGAAGAGCCCAGCTCTTCCTAAAAATATAGCTAGAGGAAATCAGATATTTTCAGATTTGAGATGCAGTAGCAATTGAAGTATTGGCCTTCCAACTTGAAACCATGAATAATATACAAGTATGCTTACCGTATGATGCACAGTGTACACGGTGTATGGAAGTTTACTTATGTTTACCTTCTCGCCAACGTTACTGCATTTTCGAAATACATGTAGCACCTTAAACATGTACATGTAACATCGGAAAATATCAGGAGAAGCAGGCAAGGAATATCTGAGCACATTCTATACATAGTTACAGAGTGTATTCATATACACATATTTGTTCGATACATAATTCAACAGTTACGCACTACATGTATACGTATATTATATACATGTATATGTATATCTGTATTCTTCCTCCAGTAGACTCAAATTGATTTCTGTCGGCATTTGGAAAAACAGTGTTGCTTTATGCAAACAGGGTACATGTATGAATTCTGTATTCACCAGTTACATATTATATGTACTGGTATCCTTTGTCAAATTGATTCAGGCTGGCAGCGAAGGAACACTTGCTTCATGCAATATTTATGCGAAGAGGCTATCCCTGCAATGGATATTACCATTGCATACAGGACACTATTGAATATTCTGTTCTTTTCAGATCGCACATGTTTCTGTGTGGTGTCTTATTTCGATAATTTCCTTGAATATGCAACTGGTAAGAAGGGTGTCAATATGATGCAACAGTATGCAAATGGCCTAATACTTAGTAATATGGAACAAAATTGTCACTGTGTAGCACTATACATGTATCAGTCTGGAAGAGTTTGCTCGACTGAAGGAAATCTTATGTAAATAATACATGTATGTGAGAATATTTTCTGACATTGATTTCGGATTATTTTTTCCCATGATGCAAACTGCTCAGATTTCAATAATCATGATAATACTTAAATCATGATTGATTTATTCCAGTACCAGTTAAGACTTATTTTTAACCTCAGATCTGCACTCATGCAATGATTACATTTGTATCTGCCTATTAACGATTAAAATGAACTTCTGTTGTATTCAATTTGACGTTTAAGATACACAAATACATGTATATATGTGACTCAAAGCTTTGACCATATTGATCTATAACAAATTTAAATATAATCTAAATTTAATTTAAATCTTAAGAAGCTGATGGCCTTTGCACTTGCAAGCCGCATAAACTTTTCTAGACTCTGGCCTATGTTCTCGATCATTGCTATCTAGGTACAAGTAAGTCACGCTTTTCTTCAGGGTTTGCACTATATACGGACTTCTGACTGGTCTGTCAGCTCACAGATAAGAATCGTAATCCTGTATTAATTTTTCCCTGGGCTGGAATCAAGGACGCGCCTTTTCAAAATGTCTGCACCAATCGCCTTTAAAAAAAGAATCCCTAGATCTGATCCATATCCCATCCGTATTCCAACCTTACAATACAGGCATTATGTTGGGGGTATTACGCCAAAGACCTTAAGGATGTTACCATAACAACAAGGCTGACAATACAATGTACACGCAGCTTTCCAAGAAATGAAGAATTTCTTCTTCTGTGCTTACACGCAACTGCTTTGTGCAAAAATCCGGGTAAATAGATTTACTGAGCATTAATTTCTACACATATTATCATCATGACAATACACCTGTAGTAGGTATATTCTTGCACATGACAATTTCTATTTTCTTCAAAGACTTTGTTACTTTCATTTCTGCCATATGTTGTTTTTGTTGTTCAGAAAAACATGTACCGCTATGCAGCTTTTATGCTCAAAATATGAAAGCCATTCATCCCACTGATATCATTGAGTTTCTGACGATATACGTGACATGATACCATTATGATAATGCATTATCATCATGGTTTATCAAACGAATCTTACATTGATAAATTCTACATTAATTTTCTTGCTATTCCTGGGGGGAAAATCCTGTTTGATTGTTGCAGAAAACGTGCATAATGGACAATACAGTATATAAACAATCTATCCTACATACATTACATCTACATGTACCGGTAAATGCATGACTACATGTACATCAGGCATATAATATTACCTAATGGGTACATGATATCGTAAATGTGGGAAAATTATGCAACACTGCCTAAAACTGATCAGTACTTGAAAGACGAACACAGAAAGGCCAACACACCTCACAAGTGAGAAGTCATTACTTACTTAGTGAAGTTCCCATCCGCACACTTGCAACAAAACAGGACATTACGCGCCATCGCATGACTTCATCGTGATCACCGCCACTGAAAAGAGGAAAATGATGTTTGGTTACCATGGCAACTGACACGATTTGCACGCCATTATCTGAAAGGTGAATCTGAGCTATAAATAAATACGGTGCCGCTATAAAACCTATTTAATACCATGGCGTTTAAGCACCGTGTTTGTTTTACTGACTGCGAAAGGAAATTCACAAATCCAAAATATAAAAGTTTTTGTCGAGATTCCAATATATAATTCATTTTTTTTCTTTTGCAATATGCAAGTGTATTGATACTGAGGCCAACATTATACAATCGACACTTTTTTGCAAAATATTTTAAGGACTTCACATTTGAAAGTATTGTTATTGAAAGTCCGTAGATCCCTGGAACATACATGTGATTCAGACCGTCAGACGTCAGGGCCTTAAAAAGATGCCTAGGAGACATTTTGGTATGAAGCATAATTAACAACAAGCTGACTCAACAACAACAACATTTAGATCTAGGGCAAAGATCCAACCCAATGTGTGTACAGTAGTAGTATGTGGATTCCGCATTGCTCAGCCCGCCCAAATTTGACTTCGACAAAGGTGAAAAAAGAAAGGGTTCATAACTTCACATGTAGAAATATGGGCAACGATGCCGCAACATGATGCCTTATAGCCTTTTAGACAGGGCTTTCCTAGCCGTAAATAAGTAATTGAGTAATTTTAGTATGATGTAATAATGAAATACAACATTTTTTTCAATTATTCTTTTAAACATTAAGAAAAACGACCAACGGTCCAACATCCATGTTTGACAGTAACTGCCCAGCAGAATTGGGAAACTCGTAAAATCTTTCATAGTATGGTTTGGAGGGTGGACCGATCATTGTGCCTTGTTGTATTCAGGTCTAATACCAAGATAGTCCACTCAGGCCAAAAAAAAGTGAAAAATCCCCCTGGCGGTCAGACTGAGGAATTACTCATGATTACTACATTTGCGTTTTCATGAATGAATATCTGTGACCAAAACATCTTTTTATAAATGAAAACCGTCGTCAATATTGAAGATACGTCCAAATTTCACTCTCACCGCCAGGATCGACACTGTTAAAATTTTCGCGTCCGTTTTGGCGTGAGTGGAGTACGTGGATCTATCTTGGTATAGCAAATCTTAGGTCTGCAGCTACATCGCTCATGCATCAGACGCTTGAGAAGTGGGCACCTGGGTCTAGCATCAGACATATCACTGTAGTGTAGTAGTATAGTCTGTATAGCCCCAGGCGACCCAAAACAACTGATTTTACATTGTGTTGAATAACACAATGTAAAACTAGACGCTTCCGGTCGCCTACGACCGCTTGGGTGTATCCCCCGTAGCACTATCATTCCTCATGCCCCAAATATATTACTAATAAGTGTGAAAAACTAGAACAAGGGATAGAAAAGATCACCGGTACCAGAGAAATGTAAAATCTTAGGCCACAACTGTTTTTTTTTTTCCCACCAAAATTGCTAAATTAATCTTTCAAGGTTATTGAAGGGCGAATTCAAGATCACCATTGAAACCACTGCATATGAATGTCCATTTCGACATGTTCGATAACAAAAACAAAATCACAGCCAGATCAAACTTTTCACCTAAAGTTATATTTCAACTCAGGATTTTTCACATACTTGGTTCCAAGTTGAAATTCAAAGTAAAAATTGACCAAAACTGCATTTCAAGATCACGAAATTGGAGCCAGATCTAACTTTTCACCACAAGTTATATATCAACTCATAATATGTGACAAACTTGTTTCCAAGTTGAAATTCAAAGTAAAAGTTGACCAAAACTGCATTTCAAGATGACAAAATTGGAGACAGATCGAACTTTTCGCCATAAGTTATATTTTAACTCATAATATGTGCCAAACTTGGTTTCAAGCTGAAATTGATGTTAAAAAATGATGTTAACTTATTTGGTTACAGCCATAAAATCTCTACTGGACAGAACCTTGACCTTGTTGAGCCCAATAAAAAATATTTCTTGTCTTAACTATTTGTATTGTGGTCAATAATAGACTTAACTAGTAATAATAAGGTTAACTTATTCGGTTACACTCATGAAATCTGTACTGGACAAAACCTTCACCTTGTTGAGCTCAATAATAAATGTTTCTCATCTTAACTATTTTAATTGTGGTCAATAATAGACTTAACTAGTAAAATTAAGATTAACTTATTCGATAATATCGATCTGTTTTCACTAAAAACATCAGTCCTCTATTCTGAACAAGAATCCAGTGCTATTTGTTTCCATAGTACAGGGTATTGCATTGATCACAGATGTTCAAGTCGGTATTTTAACGGTTGTAATAAGTTAGTCGGTTGATTAATTAATATTTATTCGATCATTCTGAAAAACGATAGGTTTCGTGTGAGGGTCTTTCTCTCCGAGTCTGTGCGATTTCATCATCATTCATTGAAAACTCCCACTCGTAGAGTGTTCACAAGCCATGTGTGTTTAACAGGCTAATTTGAGCACAAAATGTGTCGCCAATCGGCCAAATTTGGTTGCTATGGCAACCAAAATCGATTGGTGTCGGGATCTTACCATAAGATGTGTCTGTATAAAAAATTATTAGAATTGGTTAAGATTTGCAACCTGTAGCGCGTTCACAAGAAAGTGTCTGCGGACGCGGACGCGGCGCGACGAAGACAAATCCATAGTATCCGCCGAACTTCGTTCGGGGGATACAATTAGTGGTGCCAAGAGTACGGATTTCTGTGACCCAGTACTCGTTTTCCAGTAACCGGACCGTGACCGAGTACTCGTCAAACACCACACTTTATGAAGTCGAACAGCTTACTTGCTGAAAAATCGGCAACTAGAGTGTCTGAACAATGTTTACCGAACATGAACGACTTTCCACGAGTGTGAGAATCATCATAAAAGGGAGTATGAAAATGGATACAGGGACCTGATAGGCTTGATTTCACGAAAAACAGACCATGCCAATCTAATGAACGAGTCACATTTCACTGATTTCGCTGATTCAGCAATCTCAAAGCAGATAAATAATAGGGCCCGAACAGGTCCAAAATTTCCGACCCAGGTACCCATGTGATCTGACCTGACCCGCCCCGGGTAACCCGTCCAAATATAGATGAAAATTTGAGCGGTAATCACTGGAGCAAATACGGGCAATATGTTACACGTAAACACCAGTCATCGATCTTTGACACACATTATTTGTTTCGTCGCTGTTTATTTTCAAGTTTGAAAGATGTCACATGATCTCAAAAAAAATTACTTCCAATTTTTTCCCGAAAAATTTCTTGTCATTCTCATGATTTTACTAGATCTAGATCTAGCGTTTATCGCAAATTTTCGAGAGAAAAACTATATTATATCATTACCCGCCCCGAATTCGGGTACCCGTCGACTCGTCCGGGCCCTAATAAATAACTACACTCGAGGAACTGTGCCACAATATGTGACCGAGTACTTGTCGAATTGTAACCGTTAACCAGTACTCGCCTACTCGTAACACCCCTATGTAAAATAAGTTGTTTTGGGTCGCCTGGGCGGGGCTGAGTCTGTAGGCCTGTATCACTATAGAGATCTAGTGTATGCATGCAGTATCATGAGTAGACTCTATGCCATAGCCTATGCATGCCTATGGTCACGGTACCAGTGATTGCGCGGGGACCAGTGATTGCGCACTTGGCAGAAACTGCTCCTGAACTCTAAAATTTTCGTGAAATCCTACTTTTTCTGCATATTTGTGTTTAATGTTAACATGCTCGTTTGTACATGAGTGCGCATGCACAAATATCGTATATCGGGTACATAGCAGATGATCCATCCGCCTAGTGTCGCCACTTTACTTGCTGATGTGACAGATCATAACGGGACCGAAAGTTTTACTGTTATTACATTGAAGAATTAGTCGATAGGTGTCAGGTGAGTAGTAGAGGTATTATTAGACACCCATCAGATATTTTTTCCGATTTGTTGTGAGGAATATTGAATAGCAGTCCCCTGACTGGTCCGAGTACAACTCACGATCTCAAAATCTTCCACATCACAGACATGTAGTGACCTACTTAGGGCCTAAAATTTATCAAAATATCATTTTTTAAAACTATATTTGCTAGATCTAATGACTACAGATCTATAATTAGTAGTAGTAGTAGAATTGTCTTTGAAACATATGGAACACCTGTTCTGATTTTCAAACTCGTAATGTAGGTGATGTTCTGACCTCATTCTTTGTCATTGTTTTGGCAAACAATGTTTTTTGGTACTTTGAGATATTGTGTGAATATTATATTGTATTGTTATTATTTACAATACTGCGTAAAATAAAGGTTTCAGTCATTTTATGTCATGCATGCTTTTCTTTCCAAGTCTAAAACCGGAAAATCCATCCTCATGTACTTCTTGAAAATCTTCAAAATGGCTGCGCAATCACTGGTCTTCCATCGGTTGTGAGGTTTTGCTGTCTGCACACTTCACAATAAGTGCTCCTGAGTGTGTTATTTGGAAGATATTGCCAAATTTCCTCCATAAATGAATAAAGCTCGATTTCTTCTTTCCAATGATACCACATAAGTGGCATTTGGGTCATGTTATCGTTGATATATATCTCTCAAAGACACATTCGGTGCGCAATCACTGGTACTCTCTAGGGCTAATACAAGTACAAAATTTTGTGACCGGTTACTCGGGGGTCTGTAACCGGACCGTGACCGGTTACTCGTCAAAAATACCACATAAAAATCCATGTGACTGTTTAGTATTGATGTTTGAACTTCGAACGCTCCCATAGTTGTTAATGGTTAATCATTGTTAATGCGCATGCGCACATCTTTACCGTAATGTCTTGTGCAAAATCAGTCAATGTTTGCAAATGAAAATTATGAAATATACACGTAAAATATCTGACCAATGAATGTGTAATTAACATGCGATGCTTCAATATCGCAATATTTTAATGTGTAATGATGTACGTATATACATGTATGTACATGCAGTACCTTGGAGGTCGAATATCCATTTTTGCGCGTGTAAAATATTAGACCATGATTGGCTATGCACTTGCTAATGTGGTAATGCTAATAATGTAAACGTAATTGGAAATCTTCTGCTAGAGGTAGGAAATGCAACAAGGCAAAACACCGAAGCAAAGTGATCAAAACTGATAATTGAAACTTTGAAAGGGAACATGGAGCCACGAAACTTGTTGTGATCACCTATTCAGATTCTCTTTATCTGTATAGATCTACCATTTTATTTACAAAAAGGTTATAACCGGTTAACCGGTCACTGCATCTGTGACCGGTCACGAGCGTTTCTGTGACCGTGACCGGTTACCCGTGTACTTGTATTAGCCCTAGTACTCTCGCTATATCCCACTCGCAGCCTGAGCGACGCGAACGCACTCAGCCGGCAGGCTGACTGTATCTAGATCTAGATGTACTCCAACTAATGTAAACGAGCTAAAAATTCAAGCAGTTCCAGATCTGTCATTTAACTGGGGTTTATTACCATGCAAGAATGGTTCCAAAACAAGCTCATCTTCATTTTTGGTTTCGATTTCAACTTTGACCTCCGACCTTGACCTTCGCTGTTGTCAACGCCGCGGTAATTTCCAATATGTAACAAGTATCGTGATTGGCTACTGGCCATTTGATGAAAGTACTTTTACGACTTTCCAATATAGGGAAAGCCCACATGTTGAAAATAAAGGCGTAACGTTGAGATAATGGTATGAATGTCTGAGTTCATACATACAAAACATTACACACACAGTACATGACGATGACAACTAGGAAAGAAATATAGAAATATAGTTCTGTCTCAAAATATCATAAAACTAGATGATAGTGTCAACCATTTTGAGGAAGTGTCGTGATTGTTGGCATCCATGGTGGTGCCATGCGGTGCTTTGCCCAAACTCTACATAATATCATGGTAGGCCTATATTTTCTATACCACATAGGCCCATAACACTAGCTCCCGGTAACTAATTGAAGCGAATGTTCTTTTTTGAAGTCATGAATATGAATAATGATAGCCATTTAGGCAAATATCGCAATGAAAATGTGCAAAAAAAAATGTTCCACAAGATCTTTAATTGATATCTCGATAACTATTTTTTTTTTTTACAAATAGCTGATTTTGTAAAAAAAGGAGAGAAAAATGTGCGTTTATTGTGGTGTGTTCTTCAACATCAATTTCAAAGAATAAAAATCAACATCTGTCTCGACTTAAATCAGGCTTTAAAAACTGTTTATATCGCTAGTATTGAAATTTCCAGGTTACCAAGCCTTTGGTCATGTATGACCTATTGGCATGGCGTTGCGTCCGTCGTCGCTCATCGTTGATGTTCGTGTTCTCAAAATATCTGCAATACCTTTTTTTCTAATTTATGCATAGGACTCCCAATATCGTTGTCCTGATTGCCCATATTTTTGTCTTAATTAAAGCAAATATCCTGATATGACGTCATGAATAAGAATAATGGTAGCCAATGAGGCAAATATCGCAATAAAGATAAGGGGAAAAAATCCACAAGAACTTCGTGACAACTCTCTTTTTCTTTTTTCTTTTTTACAAAATAACCAATTTTGTTTGAAAAAGCAAAAACGGCGTGTTTATTGTAGTGTGTTCTTCAACATAAATTTCAAAGTATAAAATCGAACATCTGTCTCGACCTTATTCAGGCGTTAAAGTTAATATGGACAATATTGAAAATTCTAGGCTACCAAACCTTTGGTCCTATGACCTATTGGCATGGCGTTGCGTCCTTCATCGGTTATCGCTGATCAGCGTCTTTTGAACTATTCCTATCCTAAGAATTTAGAATTATTATGGCATGTGAAAACATTCCGTTACAAGTTCAGTCAATTTTCTTTTATTATGGAAATATTTTTGTTCGGGTTGTAAACACAAACCCTTGGTGGATCGTAATGTCTATATCGTTATGCAGACTCCAAACTGCAAACTGCGGTACATCACTTCATAATATCCACCATCTTGATGTTTGGGCGATATGAAACTTTTTTATAGTCCATCAGGGCACTCATGGACACCTCGAAAAATAGGTATAATGTAGGTTGATCATTTTTGTGGAAATAATTCCGAATATATGAGCGGATCAGACTGCAATGGATATATACGGTCACCGTTCATTCTCCTGTAAACTATGTGCGGACAAATGTTTTTGTCTGAATGAAATATACACCACTGCCGAATTTTTGTCCAGTTTTACAATAATATTGCGTTTTATTACTTCGGAAATAATAATTGATCATGAAAATCTACAAAACTTTTTCATATAAATGGAATTAACAATTAAATAGGTGTATCAATTTTGCCCAAAGTTTGCGATAGGACTTTGGCCTATTTCGTACACCATGCCGTTTTGGCTGCTTTCTGTCTTTTAGTCGTCTCAGAGCCAGTAAGGCGAGAGGTCGTCGGTGGGCACGTCGATGTGCTCTATGTCCCCTTTGTCTGGCTAGAGGTGGTCCTAGGACCGCGGGGGCAATTCCAATAGGGGGCTCAGGAGGGGGGCTACTTTGATCCGGGTGTTCACGCGCCCACGGATTGGTAGTCCTTGCCCTGGGATGGTGCATACAGGCTCTGACAGAATGTCAGGCTATCCGGGGTTCTATCCCAGTGGTGGACCGTTGGCGAGGCCGACCAACAACACGCCCACGTGCTCGAGTCTCGTGAAGCCGCTCCCATGACTTTTGGCTAGACACACCAGGCTACGACACATAACCATATGTGTAGTTGTGGTTGGAAATATATGAAACAAAAAGTTTCTCTGCAGTTTTGGGTTCTATCCGACCCATTACCGCTACATTTAAAAATCTAGAAAAATCTATGGAGGGATTTAGTCAGAATGTAGGTGAAACCAATATGGCCGCCGTCAATCAGTAAAATCAAGAAAAATAAATTGTTGATATATATGAGAACTGTACAGATGGATATAGGGCATATTGTAAGGCCTTTGAGTATCCCAGTGGTGCAACATTGAAATAGCTGATGTATTCGGCTATCGCCATGTCAAACTAGGTCATACTGGGCCCCTTAGCAACCGCGTTGCTATGGGCTACCACACATGGACTACACGTATACTGTTTGGGCTCGGTATTGCACTATATCTTCGTCACAGATCCCATAAACAAACAGGTAAATGATGATGTTCTGTATTTTGATTTTTGTGGCTGCATATATTCATAGCAACCAAGTCATCTGCCTTAGCAACCAATTGTTATATCATAGCAACGAGCTGGCCAATGGTGACAAACAGTTGGCATGGAGCAGATGGTATGGCCGACGTCACATCGTGCATGTAATTCATACCACCCATGCACATACAGAATTTTCTGGAAGCTCCTACAAAAGCTGTAAAATCGATAATAAGTGATATATTAGCCATTTTGTCCTGTGACCTTGAAAATGAGGTCAAAGGTCAAATTCAAGGTCATGACAATAATCTGCATATATCATTTCCTATATGTTCATAATTGATTGCTAAGCCTTGAAGTCGATAACAAGCGAGATATTAGCCATTTTGTCCTGTGACCTTGAAAATGAGGTCGAAGGTCAAATTCAAGGTCATCAGAATATTCAGCATGCATCATTTCCTATATGTCCACAATTGATTCCTAAGCTGTAGAGTCGATAATAAGCGAGATATAAGCCATTTTGTGCTCTGACCTTGAAACTGAGGTCAGAGGTCAAATTCAAGGTCACGAGAATATTCAGCATATATCATTTCCTATATATAACCCATTTTGTGCTCTGACCTTGAAATTGAGGTCATAAGTAAAATTCAAGGTCACGAGAATATTCAACATATATCACTTCCCATAGATCCACAATTAATTCCTAGTCTCTAATCTCAATATCAAGTGAGATATTAGGCATAATGTGTCCTATTATAAAGCATAGGAGAATTTACCATGGGAAAGTCCCATTTGGGCCGAGTTTGGGCCAAAATGGCCCACTTCGAGCGATTCAAGCGCAACGAAATTTATAGACATCATAGGAGTACATATGAGGAGTGTTATGTATCAAAAAGAAAAAAAAAATACTGAACAGATTTTGAGAAAATGGCCGCCAAAGTCCAAAATCATACATTTTTCGTCGAAAACGGCCGCCATTTTTAAAAAAATGCGAAAATCAAAAAACTAAAAAATACCTCCTTCTTGAATTATTTTAAAGTATTTTTGTGCAAAATTTCAGAAAAATTCGCCCGTAAACAAAAAAGATAAAAACGTGGACGACGACGACGACGACGACGGACGATGACGACGGACGCAACGCCATGCCAATAGGTTAGTTTAAACATATTTATTTTAATTGGATTGTACAATAGTTCCCGAAGGAACTAATCTAGGTACTCTCCAAGAGAAAAAAAAAACGAACAAAATTGAAAAAAAAAAAATGAACGTAAACAATGAAGCAAGTAAAATACAAACAAACTAGATATATACAGTTATAATACATGAGAGAATCGAATGGATGGTCCATGAGTATGATATGAGATGACACGAAAAAGAAAAACATTATATTTTAATATAAATTGGTGTTTAACATTTTGGTCGAAGAGATGAAAATTAAACATAATATAACAAAATATGAAGACAATACAAGCGAACTAAATAGCCACAAAGATACTATTAAGATATTAATGATCCATGAGATGACATGAGAGGAAGATGAGACACAATTTTACACTGCGTGAGTGTTCGCGAAACGGCCTGTTGTTATTATATAAGCTTGAACAGCATGCATAATATATATGTTTGTTTGAGAATCGAAATTACAGTTCCCTGCTGTCAGAACCTCTATACGTTCTAATAACGGCATTTTATTAAAAGGTTGATAGTTTTTGGATTCGAGAATTTCATCTAAAGATTTGAGAAGTTTATTTCTTTGTACTGGATACTTAGGGCATTGGAGGAAATAATGAAGAGCTGTTTCATTCGGAAAACCACAAGAACAAGAAGGAGAGTCAATCATGGAATTTTTGAATAGGTGATTATTTAACTTGCTGTTTTTTAGTCGTATTCTTGTCAGCAGGATATTTGGAAGTCGTTTACCAGTGGAGTACCAAGTGGGAGCGTGTTCTGCAATATAGATAGACTTGATTTTTCTCACAAATGAATTCTTACTTGGTTCAGTTCTCACATCGTTGGGGAGGGAGTTCCACAGGGACAATGAACGAGGGACAAAGGAACGGCGGAATCGTTCGGTCTTGCAGCGGGGCAGGTCCATGGTTCTGCAATTCCTCAATATGTTTTCGACTGGAGTTCGTAAATAAGGCAGAATAATATTCGACAGATATTGTGGAGCTTGAGAATTGAGACACTTATATAATGTAGATAGGCTGCTGATTTTTCTGCGTTCAGACAGAGGCGTCCATCCCAGATCTTTGAGTAGTTTTTGGCGATTAGTGTTGAAAAGCGCACCGGAACAAATCAGGGCCGCTTGATGCTGCATATTTTCCAATTTATTATCATTAGTAATGGTCTGATCGGCGAAAACTATGGAGCCATATTCAAGGATAGGTCTTATATAAGTAAAATATAATTGTTGCAAAGTATTGCGATTGAATTTTCGGGATAGTTTCCTCAGAATGTTCAAGCGTGCGCCTGCTGATTTACAAACGTTCTGAACATGGTCGTTCCAGGACATGTTACTTGTAAGTGTGATACCAAGGTGGTTATGAAATTGCGAATCTAGCAAAGTATTGCCGTCTAAATACAGCGGTTCATATTTAACAACTTTCCTTTTCGTGCTAATGGTGAGTACCTCTGTTTTGTTTGGATTCAGTGTCATGAACCAGGCAGTGGCCCATTTATTAATGATATCTAAAGATGTATTTAGATTCCTTACCGAAAGGACAGGATTGTCCATAACATTCCATACGATTGTATCATCCGCATATAGATTCACATTGCAATTTATGTTGTCAGTTAAGTCATTTATATACACTAAGAACAGTAAAGGACCTAATATAGACCCCTGTGGGACACCCGACTTTATATCAGCTACATCTGACTTTATACTGTTTATTACAACTTGCTGTTTTCTGTTAAGTAGATAGGAATATAGAATATCGAGTAGTCGCCCACATATACCGTAATGGCGTAATTTTTGGATGAGACCCCTGTGCCAAACTCTATCAAATGCCTTGGAATAATCCAGAAAAACTATTTTTAGATCCTTATTGTTATCCAAGCTACAATAGATTTCATGAACCAAATATAACAATTGGTTTATTGTACCATCCCCTTTCTTGAAACCCGAATTCAACGGAGTGAGTATATTATTATCAATAAAGTAACTGTACAATTTCTTGAAAATTATTCGTTCAAATACTTTGCTCATGTTGCATAGAAGGGAAATAGGCCTATAATTATCGACAATTTGACGACTTTGTTTTTTGTGAACCGGTATAACATTACTCACTTTCCAGCAATCTGGATATTCACCTGATACAAGACATCTATCGAATATTATACTTAATGGTTCAGCGAGCGATACTGAACAATTTTTCAAGATATTAGTACCAATGAGATCCGGTCCAGTTGCTTTACAAGTGTTCAGCGATAATAGAATTTCATATATTTCGATGACATCACAAGTGATGTGATCTAGAAATTGTGATTTGATATTCGCGGCGGGCAGCTGTGGTATATCAACTGTATTCGATGTTTCCGGTAACTTACACTGTGATGAAAAATATTCGTTGAACATATTTGCTTTTAGAAAATCATCATTTACTGGCCCATTTTCTACATCAATCAAGGGTGGAATAATATTGAGAGACGAACCATCGAAATACTTTTTAACTACTTTCCAGAAGTATTTTGGGTCATTATTTGTCATTAACGATTGATTAACCTGGGATTCATGATGGGATTTCTGCTTCCGACATTCCCTAAGAGCTTGGTTCCGTAATTTCCTATACATATCAAGATGTTCTGCCTTCTTAGATTTCTTATAACGTTTGAAGGCTCTGTTTCTTCTACGTATAAGCTTTTTCAGGCGTTGGTGAAACCAGGGTTTATTTGTATATTTACAGCTGACTTCCCTGTAGTAGATATACTGCCTGGTAATGTTGAACAATATTTCTGTGAAAACAGACACCATTTCATTTATATTAGTGTAACTGAATAGGATGGTTTGCCATTGAACTGACAGTAAGGCTCTATTAAGGCCTTCGAAGTCGGCTGTGTTGAAATTCCAAACATAGCGTTTCGATGATGCTTGGGTGTTGTTTTCGAAAAACATATCACATGTTATAAAACAGTGGTCGCAGTTAGAAATCGGTGCATGATTCGTGACGCTTGAGACAAACTCAGGAGTATTTGTGAATATCAGGTCCAATATGTGATCGGGGAAGCCCAGATTATTAAAGTGCGTTGGTTCGTTAACAATTTGACTCAGTCCCATTGACTCACTGACATCAATAAATTTGTTACCAAACTCACTCTTGTTATGATCACTGTCCCACACCTCACATCGATCGTTAAAGTCCCCCATTACTAAAACAGAGTCAACGTCACTGTTCAGAGCCGAGATAGTAGAAATGGAGAATTGGTTTAAAAATGCATCCCGTTCTGCGGCCGATTGACCAGGAGGTCTGTAAAACAGTCCGATTAAGATTGATTTCTTACATTGCATGTCCAACTGGACCCAGAGTGAATCGGTATTCGACTCAATATCATTCCTACGTTTATATGCAGTGTTTGAAGAACAGTACAACATGATTCCTCCCCCGCGTCCGACCGAACGATCCCGACGTTCCGGTGGAAAATATCCGTCGATCAACAGTAAATGATTGGGAGTTTTAGCTGTTAACCAAGTCTCAGTAATAGCAATGACATCCAATTTTAGATTTTGCGCATAATTAGTTATTTCCCCTAATTTTTCATCAGAATCATGAGCAAAGACACTTCTGGCGTTGACGAGTGAAATTGACAAGGGTTTCATATAATCGCCAGGGCCAGGATTCAGCTCAACATCTCCACACAATAAAATTAGAAGTAGAAGTAGGTATTGCATGAACGAAATATTTTCCAATACAACATGATGAGGGAAATTAAGAAACACAACAAGCCATTTCGGACTACGGTTACATCTTGACTCATATATGAATGGGAATCGTGAATGAGTAATGTAATGAGCGAATATGAGTGAGTACACGACCATACGTACATGTGCAGATAGAGCTTGGAGCTCCGACAATCAAACATAATTAAACTGGGATTTGCATAAATGTAACGAACATATACAACACAGTGATCAAACACTGACAATCAACATGAGATAATTTCTGCAGAACACATGTACCTGTAACGTTCGAATGGAAAATACGTGTATGAATCGAAATCGAAGTAAAAAGCGTGAACCAAGCTGAGTTGCATCATTTTGGAACTTCTTATAATTATGTATTAATAAATTGGATATAACACATAAGAAATACATATATTTAGGTACATCTCTGTTGTCTTATACCGAAAGTATGACTATATACCTCAAAAATTATTATTATGATAATAATGGTGTGAGATTACGATGGCAACGAGCCCTTGTATTTACTGGCAAAATTGTGTGTGGAATAAATAGGTATATAAACTGACAACGCTTGTGAAATTATCACCTGCGGTAAGCGAATAGAAGCGCACAAGGAGATACCTCAAAAGATCGAAGGTGCGTGTTGGATCGAGCGCTCTTATGGCGTGTATTAATTGGAACAATAAAACAGAAAGACATATTTAAGATCGTTTACCCCTGATAAAAAATACTATCGGTCCCAGTATTCGCTGGTTGAACTGTGGTCAAGAAATCAAGTTGTGCAATTAAAAATCAAGTAAGTTTTGTCACATTTCATTTGATTATGGCAATTTGCACCAATGATGACCAACATGATCAAGTGATTTCAACAATATTACACTTAATTATAGCAAATTGCGCAACTGATGATCGAGCAAATTCAGCCATATTTCATTTGTTAATAATAAATTGGACAAATAATGATCAACCTATGATCAATATTTCATTTGATTATGGCAAACAGCACAATTAATGATTAAGCTGGTTCAGCTATACTTATTCAATTACGGCAAAATTCATAACTGATGATCATGTGAACTTCGCCATAATTTAAGTAGGTGTGGCTCAGACGAAAAACCATGACTTTAGACGACGTTGCAACTTTAGCGTTAGAGCAAAACTGAGAGCAAGTACTCAATAACGAGGACATATTAAATGTACATGACGAACAATGTAGATATCTCCAACATGAAGACAATAATGTGAGATACCCCTTGATATAACGTCAGTTAATGATTCAGAAATTACACTTGAGTGGCATCGTCAGAGACATCTTTAGTAAAAAAAATAATACAAGACCATAGGTCCGGTAACCTAAAAACATGTCCTTCAAAATTTGCTTAGTATAGCTTGGTCATCTAAAAGACGTAAACATAATTGTCATGTGGACCCTATTGCACACTTTCGTGGCTGACACCCGGACCAGTTGGTGCAATCTGATTTCAATCGACACATGGGCTACTTGTGAAACCCACATATATATCCTGGTGAGAATATCGTCATTGATACGGAATTACAACTTGGTTGTCATAGAAAACTGGATGGACAGTATACACAATGATGAAGATAGCTTTTAAAATATATCATATCAAACACAGATAGATATATTCCATCTCCTTAGATAGGATAGGTAGTAGCATCGCATAAATCATTGCGTTCATCTGTTATTTTAACCATGGTTGATATGCCTGACAAATGGTTGCCTAGCAACCATCTGAAAACCAAAATTTTAGTCCGCCTCTGTGTATCCAAAATTTTGTGATATGTTATGGTTAATCTGTATGCCAAATTTAGAAAGTTTATGACAAATTTCACGATCCCGCCGAGTTTCAAACCATAGCCAATGCATGAAACGTGTTCCTGATTTTCACAATTTGGCTCATGGATAGTACCCATATTTCACCCCAATTCTGGCTAGTTCCCACTATAGATTTTTCTAGATTTTTCCCTATTATAGGAGTAAGACCCATAGATCCAGAAACAACCAAGAAACCTCTTGTTTCAAATATTTCCAACCTCGCCCATTTTTGGGCCTTCGTTGACTGGACTATGATGTCATGTATCAGGCTGGACCCGCCCGGCAGACTAGTACCTGGTCATAATTAGGGCTGCGACGGTAAGGCCGATTGCCGATAATGGCAGTGATTCTTCTGCACTACCTTTAGTGAAGTTGACTGCCGATAAACCGTAGAGAATCTCAGGAGCCAGACTTTCAATATGAACATTTTTTTCGTACATTTTATTGACTTTGGCGGGCTTGTTCAAAGGTTTTTTTGGCAGTCTGTGTCATTAGCAGTGGTTAGTCTTGACCTATTTTAGCAGTGTGCAGCAATTTTCCTACGCTTTTCATGTAGGAGTATGGCCCCTTATAGTGCTCAATGCCCAGACATAAATTAATATGGTTACCAGTAGCGGTAGTGAAAAGCCCCTGATAGTGCTCACTGCCCCATACATAAATTCATACAGTGACCGGTAGTGGTAGTGAAAACTCATGACAAATTACCGGTAGTGATTTTTCCTTACCGTCGCAGTCCTAGTCATAATTAAGTATAATCATTACATCCGCCGTGACCAAGCCCAAGGTGCCGAGCGCTTGTGCCCTAGTTAGCGGCGTCAAATGTTACATAGGTAAGTTTGTCGATTTTTCCCAAAGATTGCAATAGGTATTTGGCCTTTTCCGAGCACCATATTCTGGCTACTTCGTGTTCAAAGTTATATGTATTTTGGAGACACATTGTCATTTATCAATTCACTACATGTACACCGTTCCAATGGTGGAGCGCAGCCAAGTGCTCCTGTCCCCTCACGTCTGGCTGACTGGCTGGAGGGTCTTAGGACCCCAGGGACAATTCCACTTGGAAAGACAGGTGGAATTGATATCCTGGGATGGTGCATACAGGATCTGGCAGACCGCCGGGGTATCCAAGGTTCTATCCTTGTGGTGGACCATCGGCGAGGCTGGCCAGTAACATGCCCATGTGCTCGTGTGCTGGGCTGCTGCTCTCATGGCTCTCAGGCTCGACACACCGGGCTACATAATCATGATGATGTATTTCTGATGTTATGTATACGACCGGAAAGTCCCCATCCGGCGAACTAGTACTTGGTCACAGTTAAGTAATAATCACGGCACCTGTCATAACCATGCCGCAGTGCGGGGTACTTGCGTCCAAGGTAGCGGGCGCCGATAAGTTTCATTGATTCTCACAAATCCTCAAAAATCCACATTTGAACGACTGTACCATTGAGAATGAATATTCGGTTCACTGAAGTCATGAATAGCATTTTTCCTCCTTGAAAAATGTGTTTTCATTCTACACCATGTTTCGTATCCCCCAAACCACCATTTCTGATACAGATCTCTGTCATATATACCTCAGGAAATGTTTATTTCTTACTGATGTGAATGACTTGGTAAATGTATTTTAAATCGGTAGTTTATCAATATGTCATGTGTTTTTCCCCGAGAGAGAGAGAGAGAGAGAGAGAGAGAGAGAGAGAGAGAGAGAGAGTAATTCCAAATACAGAAAAATGTCTGGGTATAAGCCAGAAATAGACTTGGGGATGCCTCACACGTTGAGGATTCCGTTTTAAGTGACGTCATTTCGCCAGATGTATGGTTGCCTAGGGAGACAACGCGAAGCGATATTGATCCACGTGCTGGTTTATTTTGCGCGTGTGGAAGTCTGGTTTTGGGAAAAGCAAAAATTCCGATGGTATTCCCCGGGATTTGGAGTAGAGAAAGGTTTTGCTGAATGTATGCTATGTCGGCAAATGCGATCTGAAAACGAGCTAAATTGACAGGGGTCCTGTTCAACGTCATTTTATGAAAAATTGGTACTATCATGCTCTATAGTGACCTAGATTTTATTGAAGTACTATGATTATACTATCACACCCTGTCAACCGTTAAGCCCTAATTTTTTTTTGGAAAGGTGAAACGCACACCCGAAGTTGCCCAATTTAACATTGATTTAAATGCAGCCAATAATTGGTCATTTCAACCCGTCTGGCATTACTGTGCTAGATCCTATGTTGTCGATGGCTTTCCATACAAGTTGCTCATCCAATGAAAAGACTCGACACAAAACAGCTTTTCGTCTGCTGCTAAAGTGCATTTTTGACGATTTTTCAAGTAAAATCCCGAATATAAGGATACATCCTTACAGAATTTACATAGATCTATCTTCTATTTATATACATTATAAGGTACTAGCAGTAGTACAGTACCATTTTGCATTGTAGACAAACAGCTGCCACCCCAACCCACCCCGCCCCCTAGTCTTGACTTGACCTGAGACAATTTGCATGAGGTCATTGTGGTCGTTGTTTGTTCCCTTCAGAAATATTGGTCCGGGCCCTGAGCCTGGGTCAGCCCTGGGGCTTGGCTAAAGTTGAGGCTAACCCCACCGTCCATATAATGTACAGTAATGTCAGTATTGATCTAGACGTCTAGCGTCAGGGTATACCTTATCATCGACCCTGTCCTTAATCATCGACCCCTGCGAACACTGCCAAACAACTGTGCAAAACAGACATCTGAGTCACCAGATTGAAAGTACTTCTAATACACATTTCAGCACATTTCACATTTTAGATTAGTCAAGTTTTGCCCAGCCGTTTGCAGGGGTTGAGCATTAGGGAGAGGGTCGATGATTAGGTACTCTGATGCTATTATTCTATAGATCTATAGTCGGCGTCATTGGTCTGTGAGCGGTGGTTTTTCGCGATTATTCCGTCAATAATTCGTATATTTCGATGAAATTTTGGCAGGAGTGTTATTTTATACTCGCCTAATAGGGTATAAATTTTCGGAGAGATTGGTGTGTAAACAAAAAAGTTAGACCATTTGGACTATATATAACGAAATAGGAAAACGTCAAAACGTTATCTATAGAAATGCTACGGCGATCGGGGGCGGTCCACGGCCGATTTCACCAGATTTTTACTATGGACGAGATAGGCCAACTTTTTTGCTTCGTATCCAATCTTCTCAAAAATGCATCCTTAGTTAGGCGGTCATAAGGCTGCACACCTGGGTTAGAAGGCCCTATTTAAATCAGTGTAAATTTTCCCACTTCGGACCCTCTTATCTCTATCAAAGGGGAAGAAAATAAACTTATTGTTCATTTTTTCTGACAGTTACATCACTGGGCTGTAATAAAAATGTCATTTCGTCATATGGTCACACGCTCGTTTTTTCGCTAAATCTAAATGAAAAAAATCACCAGTTTCCGCCCGTTTTGCCGACGAGCGTCTGACAGCCGAGGTCCCCTCGAAACATGTGTGTTCGGCGTAGGAATACCAGACATTTAATGTTTTGTCAAAACGACATGTAGTGCAATGTCCGAAGCTTTCTAGCTGCAAAACACCACTAGTTATACGTTCAATATCCACAAAGACTGCATATATGCTTGAAATCCAAGGTTTTATTAGGCACTATTTGATTGGGTACACGGATGTTCATCGGAGGAATCCCAGGTGTGATACCTTAAGATAACATACCTGTCAAAATTCCATCGGATTATCTCAAATATTGACTGAGTAATCACCGAAAAACCACCGCTCACAGACCAATGACGCCGACTATAGTTCTACTGAAAGTTTACTGTGCAAGCGCTGTAAAAGTATCTGATTAATACTCAAGTTCAACACAAAACCTCATATGATTTTTGGCCATAACTCCGTTTAGGATGATCGGATCAATTTGAAATTTTACATGTTTCCAATTGGCAAAAGTTGGCAAAACCATATTTTTCTTCAAATTTCAGACTTCTAATCTACCGGTACCTCAATGTTAAATGTTGGACCCAAATCGAATCACGGGAATTCAAGCAAATTTCGGGATTTCTCCTCGATTTCATGATCTTCATTCCACTAAGAAATGTAATATGAGGAAAGTTTTTTTGGTTGGAGGAATCATATAGGTGTAATCTAATCAAATATCCTGTAAAACGACTAATTTTGGCGGCTACTAGTATTAAATTTAGCGGTTTTGAGCCCCACGTCATTTGGCGGTCGATTTAATTTGGCGGTTTTTCCCCTACCGCCAAATCCGCCAAATAAATCGTCCACCAAAATTAGTCGTTTTACAGTCATTCTTACAATGTGCAATGCAAACATCGAACAACATGCCAAATTTCATGTTTGAAGAGAAATTCAACATTGGCTAGATTGCCAACTTTTTCAGTCTTCAAGATAGAAATCAGTCTTCAAGATGAAAAATTACGGTTTCATGCCAAATGGAAACAAACAAAATTACAAATTGATCCAATCATCCTAAAGGAAGTTATGGCCAAAAATCATATGAGTTTTTGTGTTGAACTTGACTTTAGACTCTATACTTTGATTTTGCTAACTTTAGTTTTTGGCGATATTTTTGCGATGCAAAAAGTTATCGTATATATCTACTTCACCTAGGAGTCAAACGGCAATTTTCTACCAAATTTCAGACGTCTATGGCAAAAATTGATGAAGTTGGCATTCTACCCCATTGTTGAAAGGGCACTACTAGTATATGGGATTCAGTTTTTCAAGATTTGTCTCCCAACGCTTCTATTTATAGAACATAATGTAAGATGACGTTTTGACCCTGAATCTCTGCTGAGCTGATGGTCAGATCAGCCATGTCGGCTCGGCAGATATCCTGGGTCAAAAACATCATCTGATGTTTTGTTCTATAAATAGGAGCGTCGGGAGAAAAATCTTGGGAACCCGAATCCCATATAGTGCCCCTTTAAATTTCAGCCCAAAACGGGATCTCGAGAATCTGAGCACATTCGAAGATTTTGTCTATTATAATAACCGTTAGGATTCGAAGTATTGTTGTGATTTTGGACCAGAAGACACGTTTGACTGTATTATACACAAAAAATGTTGATTTTGAAAGACTGCATCGCTACAAAACTGAGCAAGTGTAAAAAATTATGCTAACCCAGAAACTAAATGATAGGGTTAAATTTAACATCGGGGTAGATTGCCAGCTTCTTCAATTTTCGCGATAGAAGTCTGAATTTCGATAGAAAATTGCCTTTGACTCCCAGGTGAAGTATGCTAAATTAGGGGACTATAAGCATCACAAAAATATCAGCGAAAAGCAGTGTAAATGAGTTGGAAAAATCAGAGTATACTGTATACACTTAAATATGTATCGGTTTATTGCGTATTGCCAATATTTTGGTCGTACCCATCAGTTCCTGGCCTGGACGAGTCGATGAGCACCCAAATTCGGCGGGGGGGGGGGGGGGGGGGGGCACAGTTACTGGTACTCGAGTTGGAATTACGATACCCATACCCGAGGAAGAATAAGATATAATTTTTGTCTTGATTTTTTGCGATACTAGTACATGTAAAATGCCGATACTGATAGAGTGCCTAATTGAAGAGCGCTCCCCTGGTTTGCAGAAAGAAATGTCGTGTAGACTAACTCAATCAATATTTTATAACCACTTATTCTTATGATTATATTGTTTTAAACTTCATACAAACCTAGTATTATCTAGACTATTTTTTAGCAAATTATTATCGCAATGCTGCTAAAGTTCAGGGTAGGACTAAGTTTGGGATAGGCGCTAGCGCATGTGTATGTACAATTATTCTACATCGATAAAGTAAAGTTGTTCACATATTTTTATTCTTTAACAATTTTTATGACGTCAAAAAAAAAAAAGTCAATATTTTGAATCAATGAAAGTCGTCGTTCATTTTATCAAGACATATCTCAAAAAGCAAACATGAGGTGAAATTTGAGGTCAAATTTAAGAAAATCACTGATCGATATACCTAGCCTTCATAGCCTTCAATCCCCTTGATTAAAAAAAACACAATCAGGCCAAAAAAAAAAAGTATTATGGTTCTGGTTAGGCGCGCGCGTCAGTTTTAACCCCGCGCATCACTCGTTTTTTTTAAAGAAAAAAAAAAAAATCGTGTGCACCACTTTTTGAGAGCTGAAATTTTTAGTAAATTGACACCCGTACAGCAATTTTCGGGAGATAATGATCAAGTAAAATGGTCCCGAGTGTCATTGACATTGCAAAACTTGGTGTATGGCTGGCCAAACAGGGCAAATTCAACCGGGTCGCTTATCAACAGCCAATTTTAGGGAAAATGATTGGCCAAATAAGCCATATTTGACTGGATCAGTCATCAGCCGCCAATTTTAGCAAAAAAAAAAGAAAAAAAGAAAATCGCGTCATCGCATCACTTTTTCGGGGACCCCAACAACCAGAACCATAATACTTTTTTTTTTGACCTTATGTGGATCGAAAAACTGCAAGAGTTTACTAGAAAGATATGAAGTGAAATACAAGGTTACAAAAATCGAACATTTTTTTAGAAAAGAGGGGGGCGTGCTACTATTAGGGCATGTACCTCTATTAGGACCAATATGGTATAGACGATTGTATTTTATCTATGTGGCGATAACTTAGCTGCACAAATTCCCAATATTTGCTTCGCGCTTGTGAGTGAGAGTACCTGAGATCATCATTGAATGACTGGCTGTTGTTGGGCACATGTATCTGAATTACCAATCTTGTGGCTGCCAAATTCCTTGTATTGTTCAATATGCATGATATATATATCGCACTATCAGTGCCAATAATGTCAGCAGACTATTAGCCACTGACCCACTGGATAGTCAATTCATACAGTACCATTATCATGATTATTCACACCCTATAATTTATGGCCATGCACGATGGCCCAAGCTTTGAAAATGAGGTGCCCAAAATATCCTTCATGGCAAAATCCTTCCAAAATATTACTCATTTTGATTATAAACAATCTGTTCAAAAGTTTTTCTTTAATATGTGTCAACATGCAGGTACGTTTTGGCAAAAATCATTTAGTGAAGAGCTGTTTGAGGCAGTCTTAGCAGATTGTCAGACCTAAAAGTGAACATAAGAGGCCTTTTTCCTTTAGCAGATTAGTAGAACTAGTATATAATTGTGCATGGTAATCAAATACATAACATTGCTTGAATTGTCGCTCACTCCTTCGAAAATTGTGTTTGCAATTTCAATAAGTACGTCTAGGAGTGTATCTTTGTGCCACTGAGAGGCAAATGCCTAAAACCAATCCATGAATTGAATCATTGAGCGTGCACTCTACTAATTCGAGTATAACCACATTGGATGAGGATATCTCACCACTGCCACCAGCTGAATAAATCTTTGGTTCATTGTAAAACTAATAATTTTCAATAAGTTCTAGTAAATAAACAATTATTTTCTAGACATAAATACATGTACATACTACATAGAAATTACAAAATGTTGCATATACCGTAATGGTCCTAAGTAGTGGCACGTGCCCTAATAGTAGGACACCCCCCTCTTTTCCCCCAAAATGTTTGATTTTTGTAACCTTATAATTCACTTCACATCTTCCTAATATCATTAATGTTATTTGAATCATAGTGATAATGAAGCAGCTGCCTTCGAATGTATGCAATATGTTCTTCAAAACTAAATCTCAGTGCAACACATCTAATACAAGATAATAAAACATGTGCACATTGATTTTGACGATTACACTCCATCCGAGTTGTCTTTTCATCCGATTTACCACACATTTTGTATATTATATATAGGTATATTATTCAGTGATTTTCGTAAATTTGACCTCATTTTTGCGTGCGCTGCTGCAGGAGGTGTTACTTTGGCACACCGGGATAATTAGGACCAATACAGTATGTACGTGATGAGGGATGTGACCTTGAATGATCATGGTGATGGCCGTTGACCCTAATTTCAATTTGTTTGAAGTCATCAACATCAGTTTATCCATTGCGAACTATATATTAGTATTTGGCAGCGATTTGTTTAAATAAAAAGATGATCGCTAACTATAAGTATACTAAAGAAGAGCATGAATTTGGGGATCCACGGAATCCTTGGTTCTTATTCCAAAACATTTAAAATATTTACCACCACCGTCAAAGCTTGTATGATGCACTGCATGTATTATACAAATTGCTGATACAACTTACACTAGCTTTTGTGCATCCCGGCCTTGCAAATTTGCAGCAAACTCATCTTGCACATGTATGTAGATGCTGTAATCCTACATCGAAGGTTGGCCCATGGGTTCTATGGTGCTGCTAGGAGCAACAAAAACACGAAAAAATGTTGCTTGACAAATTGACGAATCCCGCAGTAGTTCCCTGTATTGTAAGCAGTTGCTCCCTGCTGATGCGATGATGAATGATACAGCACCGGTGTGATCAGTAGCGTTGCAAGGTTTCCATCATGGCACTTGAAAAACCGACAGTGGCTCTGCGAAAATTTGATGCTAAATATAGTGATGAGGAACTGTCACAGTGCGCTGTGAGACATTTCTGTGGACAAAGATGTGGCCGCCGGGCTCAGTTTTTGTGGACGTAGTATGGCTCAGTCACTGTCCAAAGCATTTGGCAGTAATTTCTAGCTGTGGTGTGGCTTGTGACACTTACAATTAGAGCCGAACTGTTCTATTATTGGCGTCTGGTAAACATATACCATTGGCTAATTGGTGACCTCAGTGGAATACTACTACTAGTAGCTGGTGCAGGATGCCAACTAGTTGTAAACTATTCTCCGGGCAGTTTGAGGGGAAAATGACAAAAATGAGAGCAGTGTGCCGGCTATATTAGCCAGATGGCGGAATAATAAAGCAAAGTGTGCAGGGGAAATGGTTATATTGCACATGTTGCAAGATGCGTGTGATATGACATACAATGACTGGCACATGCTGTGAATCGTGCGTGGACTGACCCGATATAATTGTGCTCGTATAATTTACGACAAAAAGACCGTCCGGATACATGAGTTTATTGGAGATGTGTGACATGTTGCTATGACAACAGATTGTATGCTAATTAATAGTCAGGTTTGTGATTCTTCCTGACGAGCGTCAATTAGTCGGTTGTCATGGCAACTGGGAGGTAAGCATCTGTTGCCATGGCCACAGACATTGGATAATTACACTTGTATATTCTGCATGTAGTTGAAATGTCACAGTTTGTTTATTTTTTCAAAGAATTATTGTCAATAATAAAATATTATACTGAAAAAAATAATATAAGTAATATAAATAAATATTAAATAACAATGTGTTCTCAGCTAAATGTATACTTTAGACATCAATGTATTAATGTCCATAATTACGGTGGTATGTACTAGTATTGTGCCCATAATGAATGATAGTGTATTAAAAAAGAAACTCTCACTGATTTGGAGTGTTTATCAAGCATTACAAACATTGGCTTATATGCCCAAGAGCACTGAAAAGCTGATCACCAACCGAAATATAACATACATGCCACTTGAAGCCTTGGCCCATATCAGTATGCATAGCTATGTAGTGTCAATGGGTCATGTCTGTTCATGTAATAAAGTTGTCCTTTAAGCTGCTGATATCAATTGAATGACAGGTAACGATGAATTTCATTGTATTGAAAGTATTGACTTTGGGGATCTTTCTGTATGTATTTTATAGTACCGGATATTACAAAGATCTTTGTTCATCTACTGTACATGTAAATTTATCAATCTGTATTAATATTTTCATGTATGTCGTGTGTGTGTGTGGGGGGGGGGGGTATACTAATACTTAGGGTCATTACTATCTACTTGTTGAGGTGTCAAGGTACATATATTATTAGGACATCTTAGGGAGTATAGTGTTCTTTCACATGTACAGTGGATTAAATCTTTGTGGATTAAATCTTCTAAAGCTGCATGCAGCCTGTATACATATAATAAACGATAGATTTGTATTGATGCATATTTGTATGAATGTATAGCTTGCATTTTATACATATGCAAGTGTATAATATGCTATGTAATTTTAAATGCAAGATATTGAAGTGAATATACCAATGATCTAATTTCAGACAGCGTGGGAGAGGTGGTGGCACTGGTGGTAATGTTGGTTTAAGGAGGCTGAGTCTTGCATTGCCCAACAGTCGGTGAGTTAGATGACTCATCCCCTGCTATGTATATACGTATGACAGATCTGTTTCAAGTATGGCTCTATCCTATGTGATCAATGAGGGGATCAGATAAAATAATGCAGCTGCATCGAGCATATTTTGTTGGTTCATCCAGTGCCAGTGGAACATATTGAAATTATATACATTATTATGTTAAATTGAAAATGTAGTGCAGATTAACTCTTCTGAATTCATGTTTTATCAATCTCTTACTGATTTATTTTACAGAAAAATTTCCATGAATGTATTTTCATCAAGCTGAAATGCGTTGATAAATGTTCCTACCCATATATATAATATATAAAGGACATTTATAAGTAAGTTTATAACAAAAGAAGTAAAGGACATTTCAATAACTGATTATACCATGTCATTGACATGAATAACAATTTACTGGTGATCTCATTGCCATGCAATGCATACAACAGACAGTCCTCGAGTCATGCCCCGCGGCGTCGGTACAGTGTCAACCTGATGGAGGCGCCCCCTACGTTAGACGGGGAAGTTGGAAATATCGTCCGTCGCGCTTCACTGAGCGGGGACGATGACGCGGCGGACTTGGACTTCCTCACTGAACTCAAGGAGCAGGCTCTGACCCCCATCAAGGAGGACTTGGCAGAATGGCTCGCAAAGACTCTTGGTACGTATGGGTATTCGGGTACTGGATTACCATATACCAAGATTACCATTGCTTGTATCTAGTATAATGTGCCCTAAAACAGTCAAATTACATACCGATAAATCTGTGGAAAATAATGAATTTTCTTCATGATGCATCATGGGAGAGCTCTTGATGAAAAATTTTCAATAAAACATATTTCCATTGAAGACTAGAATCTATATAGGATATAATATTGTACATATACATGTATGATATCCACAGAAATATTGTATATTCCTTGTATTTCAATCCGTCAGGTATAGAAATCAATGTGGACAACTTTATCGAGGTGTTGGACAATGGTGTGGATGTGTGTAGACTTGCACAGATCATAGACACAAAGGCTCGTGAAGCAGTAGCTAAGGGTGAATATAAGGAGGTAAGCCTATATAAATACATGTAGAATGATTCCGTATCACAAAATTAAATGTTGAATATATGCCTATTAAAATTTATTTTACAGCCCAGTTTGCAGTTTTCAGCTTTGATGTTATAATATGTCCTTTTGCTCACTTGAATTTCAAGTCTAATATTTTGTTGGTTGTGTTGAAGAAATGTTCAGTACCATAAAATTTGATGACATGAATACTGTTGAATTTTATTTGCATAGATATAGAGTCTTTATTTCGACTATTGTGTTCAGTATTTTGTAAATCTTCCTCACAGAAAATCCCAGACCGCCTTACTTTCCGCAACCAGGCTAAGTCCAACACTTGGTTCGCCAGAGACAACACAGCCAACTTCATCAACTGGTGCAAGGAGTTTGGGGTCAAACAGGAATGCTTGTTTGAAACGGAAGGTTTGGGTATGTCTATAGCCAACATAATGATTAAGGCATTTCGGCAGAAATGCCTTTATGGTTTTGTCAGAATTCTTCTTTTTAGGTTACCGGACCTTTGGTCCGATAACCTATTGGCATGGCGTTGCGTCCGTCCGTCCGTCCGTCCGTCCGTCCGTCCGTCCGTCCGTCCGTCCGTCCGTCCGTCCGTCCGTCCGTCCGTCCGTCCGTCCGTCCGTCCGTCCGTCCGGCGTTAACATTTTTATCTTTAAAGTTAATGATCGAATCTTTCTGAAATTTTGCACAAAAATGCCTAAAAATATTTTGAGAAGGAGGTATTTTTTTGTTTTTTGATTTTCGCATTTTTTTCAAAATGGCGGCCGTTTTCGTCGAAAAACGCTCAATTTTGGACTTTGACGGCCATTTTCTCAAAAACTGTCTGATCAGTTTTGAGTTTTTGGTTTCAAAAGATTCCCCTCATATACCTCTGTGATATGTATAAGTTTGGTTGCCCTAAATTCACCGGTTTCCGTGTGGCGGCCATTTTGAATTTTTGGCGGGTCGGCGAAAAAAATTTTTTTCGCCCCAAATCGCATTACTATCCATTTTGGGCCATTTCTAGGGCAAAAAAAAATTTTAACCCTTTGAAAAAAATTTTGGACTTAGAAAATTTTCAGCACTTTTTTCCTTCATAATGGGAGCTGTCCGGACTGTACTCATAGAACGCTTGAAGATAGAGCTTAGAAATCGGCACTTTCAAATGGGAAGTCATATATGGCGACTTGTGTGGTGACCTTGAATTTGACCTTGGATGACCTTGAAAGGTCAAAACAGCCATTTTTGGGTCGAAAAACGCTCAAATTTGCACCTGGTCTGTATTTTCTCAAAAACTGTCTGATCAGTTTTGAGATTTTTGCTTAAGAAGATTCCTCTTATATACCTCTGTGACGTGTATAAGTTTTGTTGCCCTTGAATCGCCGATCTCAGTGTGGCGGCCATTTTGAATTTTTGACGAGTCGGCGAAAAAAATTTTTTTCGCCCCAAATCGCATTACTATCCATTTTGGGCCATTTCTAGGCAAAAAAAAATTTTCACCCTTTGAAAAAATTTTTGGACTTAGAAAATTTTCGGCACTTTTTTCCTTCAAAATGGGAGCTGTCCGGACTGTACTCATAGAACACTTGAAGATAGAGCTTAGAAATTGGCACTTTCAAATGGGAAGTCATATATGGCGACTTGTGTGGTGACCTTGAATTTAACCTTCGATGACCTTGAAAGGTCAAAACAGCCATTTTGGGGTAAAAAAAATGCCAAGATTTGCCTCTGTAGATGAAATGCTTGCAGATAGAGCTCATGTTTGCATTATGAACATATAGGAAGACATATATGGCACAACTAATGATGACCTTGAACTTGACGTCAGATGACCTTGAGTGCCAAATGTCTGACTTGGAATGTGTAATTTGACCTGAGCGGCCTAAACGATTCCACTCAAAATATAGAATATCAAATGCCGCACACATACATGTAATGGTCACATCGAAGTTCATACGGATGACCTTGATTGGTAAATCCCAAGGTCATATGTTTACACTGCGAACCTTGATTGGTAAATCTCAAAGTCTGTTACCTGCCAATGCTGCCATGGCCAAACCAAAATTGTCCGGTAACCTATCTTAGCCTTTGGGCTAATTTTTTTTTTTTTCTTCCGCCGTTTTCGTTTCCGCGCGATAACTCGAGAACCTCTCGACGGATCGACTTGAAATTTGCACCACTGTTCATACATATTATGTAGATGTGCTGTATAGTTTTGAAGTTGGATTCGAGGTCCGTGAGGTTGAAATTGAGGTCATTTTTTGGACTTCGTTTCCGCGTGATAACTCAAAAACTATTCAGGCAATGGCTGCAAAACACTGCATGGAGGTTCATATATCAACAGGGAAACCCTATCGATTTTGGGATCAATCCGTCAAACGACCTTTGACCTAGAGGTCAGAAGATTTTTCGCCAAGTCATCCTTGAGGTTTCCTGCATATCTCGGAAACGGTGCGTCGTAGAACAAAACGGACGTTATCTTTGGACTCTTCGCCCTATGTCTAGTGGGTATTAGGGATGACCTTTGACCTTGAATTTTTCTGCCGAGTCAGCATTTTTCGTTTTCGTCGATATCTCGGAAACGGTGCGTCGTAGAGAGAAACGGAGGTTATTTTTGGACTCGTCGCCCTAGAAAAATATGTCTTAGGAGTATTAGGGATGACTTTTGACCTTGAGCTGAAATTTTTTTGCCGAGTTGGCATTTTTCGTTTTGGCGATATCTCGGAAATGGTGCGGCGTACACCATTTTCGAGATATCGGAAATCTAGATACCCCCTAGACAAACATGTCTATGGGGGTATTAGGGATGAACCTTGACCTTGACCTGAAATTTTTTTGCCGAGTCGGCATTTTTCGTTTTCGTCGATATCTCGGAAACGGTGCGTCGTAGAGAGAAACGGACATTATTTTTGGACTCGTCGCCCTAGACAAATATGTCTAAGGAGTATTAGGGATGACTTTTGACCTTGAGCTGAAATTTTTTGCCGAGTTGGCATTTTTCGTTTTGGCCATATCTCGGAAACGGTGCGTTGTACAGCGAAATGGACATTATTTTCGGACTCGTCGCCCTAGACAAACATGTCCATGGGGGTATTAGGGATGAACTTTGACCTTGACCTGAAATTTTTTTGCCGAGTCGGCATTTTTCGTTTTCGGCGATATCTCGGAAACAGTGCTTCTTAGAACGAAACATTATTTTTGGATTGGTCCCGCTAGACAAACATGTCTAAGTCGACATTTTTCATTTTCGGCGATATCCCATGGTAAACATTGTATGAACATTATTAGGTTACCGGACCTATGGTCCGATAACCTATTGGCATGGCGTTGCGTCCGTCGTCCGTCGTCCGATGTCCGTCGTCGTCCGTCGTCGTCGTCGTCGTCCACATTTTTATCTTTTTTGTTTACGAGCGAATTCTTCTGAAATTTTGCACAAAAATACTTAAAAATAATTCAAGAAGGAGGTATTTTTTAGTTTTTTGATTTTCGCATTTTTTTCAAAATGGCGGCCGTTTTCGACGAAAAATGCCTGATTTTGGACTTTGGTGGCCATTTTCTCAAAATCTGTTCAGTAACTTTTTTTCTTTTTGATACATAACACTCCTGATATGTACTCCTATGATGTCTATAAATTTTGTTGCGCTTGAATCGCTCGAAGTGGACCATTTTGGCCCAAACTCGGCCCAAATGGGACTTTCCCATGTTAAATTCTCCTATGCTTTATAATGGGACACATTATGCCTAATATCTCACTTAATATTGAGATTAGAGACTAGGAATCAATTGTGGACATATAGGAAATGATATATGCTGAATATTCTCGTGACCTTGAATTTGACCTCTGACCTCAATTTTAAGGTCAGAGCACGAAATGTCTGATATCTCGCTTATTATCAACTCTACAGCTTAGGAATCAATTGTGGACATATAGGAAATGATATATGCTGAATATTCTGATGACCTTGAATTTGACCTTTGACGGCATTTTCAAGGTCATAGGACAAAATGGCTAATATCTCACTTGTTATCGACTTTACAGCTTAGGATTCAGTTATGAACATATAGGAAATGATATGCAGATTATTGTCATGACCTTGAATTTGACCTTTGACCTCATTTTCAAGGTCACAGGACAAAATGGCTGATATCTCACTTATTATCGACTCTACAGCTTAGGAATCAATTGTGGACATATAGGAAATGATATATGCTGAATATTCTGATGACCTTGAATTTGACCTTTGACGGCATTTTCAAGGTCATAGGACAAAATGGCTAATATCTCGCTTGTTATCGACTTTACAGCTTAGGAATCAGTTATGAACATATAGGAAATGATATATGCAGATTATTGTCATGACCTTGAATTTGACCTTTGACCTCATTTTCAAGGTCACAGGACAAAATGGCTAATATCTCACTTATTATCGATTTTACAGCTTAGGAATCAATAGTGGACATATAGGAAATGATATATGCTGAATATTCTCGGACCTTGAATTTGACCTCTGACCTCAATTTCAAGGTCAGAGCACGAAATGTCTGATATCTCGCTTATTATCGACTCTACAGCTTAGGAATCAATTGTGGACATATAGGAAATGATATATGCTGAATATTCTGATGACCTTGAATTTGACCTTTGACGGCATTTTCAAGGTCATAGGACAAAATGGCTAATATCTCGCTTGTTATCGACTTTACAGCTTAGGATTCAGTTATGAACATATAGGAAATGATATGCAGATTATTGTCATGACCTTGAATTTGACCTTTGACCTCATTTTCAAGGTCACAGGACAAAATGGCTGATATCTCACTTATTATCGACTCTACAGCTTAGGAATCAATTGTGGACATATAGGAAATGATATATGCTGAATATTCTGATGACCTTGAATTTGACCTTTGACGGCATTTTCAAGGTCATAGGACAAAATGGCTAATATCTCGCTTGTTATCGACTTTACAGCTTAGGAATCAGTTATGAACATATAGGAAATGATATATGCAGATTATTGTCATGACCTTGAATTTGACCTTTGACCTCATTTTCAAGGTCACAGGACAAAATGGCTAATATCTCACTTATTATCGATTTTACAGCTTAGGAATCAATAGTGGACATATAGGAAATGATATATGCTGAATATTCTCGGACCTTGAATTTGACCTCTGACCTCAATTTCAAGGTCAGAGCACGAAATGTCTGATATCTCGCTTATTATCGACTCTACAGCTTAGGAATCAATTGTGGACATATAGGAAATGATATATGCTGAATATTCTGATGACCTTGAATTTGACCTTTGACGGCATTTTCAAGGTCATAGGACAAAATGGCTAATATCTCGCTTGTTATCGACTTTACAGCTTAGGATTCAGTTATGAACATATAGGAAATGATATGCAGATTATTGTCATGACCTTGAATTTGACCTTTGACCTCATTTTCAAGGTCACAGGACAAAATGGCTGATATCTCACTTATTATCGACTCTACAGCTTAGGAATCAATTGTGGACATATAGGAAATGATATATGCTGAATATTCTGATGACCTTGAATTTGACGTTTGACGGCATTTTCAAGGTCATAGGACAAAATGGCTAATATCTCGCTTGTTATCGACTTTACAGCTTAGGAATCAGTTATGAACATATAGGAAATGATATATACAGATTATTGTCATGACCTTGAATTTGACCTTTGACCTCATTTTCAAGGTCACAGGACAAAATGGCTAATATCTCACTTATTATCGATTTTACAGCTTAGGAATCAATAGTGGACATATAGGAAATGATATATGCTGAATATTCTCGGACCTTGAATTTGAGCTCTGACCTCATTTTCAAGGTTCAAGGACAAACTGGCTCATATCTTGCTCCTCTATTGACTGTATGGCTTGGGAATCAATTGTGGACATGATATAGAAAATGATATACACTGAATATTTTGATGACCTTGAATTTGACCTTTGCCCCTTCATTTTCAAGGTCACAGCACAAAATTGCTAATATCTCGCTGATTATTGAATTTACAGCTTAGCAATCAACTGTGGACATGATATATGCTTAATGTTATATATGCTGAATATTCTCTTGACCTTGAATTCAACCAGTGACCTGGCTAACATCTAAAATATTAAACATTGTCCGGTAACCTATCTTTGGCCCTTGGCCTAATTTTTTAATTAGTCTTAACACCGAAATGCCTCCAAGGCATCTTTAGGCCTTAACGTCTAGTCATTCGTGAAAGTACATGTACACAATGTTATGTGCAAAATTGTGCCACACTTGTCAACTCTTTGGATGGAAATGAATTCCACTTGAATGAAAGCAATCCTTAAAAAAATATATCTATAGTGATACTACCACTAATACAGTATACATTCTATTAAAGTAAATTAGTCATTTGATTTGTAATTGATAATTATAATTAATCACATATCATCATTATTTCATTTTATTGAGATCACAAAATTTGATTCATACTCTGGCCCTTTTTACAATATAAAAATTTATCTCTGTAATTGCCAGTGTTACACAAGGAACCCCGTACAGTCGTGCTCTGCCTGCTGGAGTTGGCTCGACTTGGGGCAAAGTTCGGCCTCGAGCCTCCGAGTCTGGTCTCGCTGGAGTCTGAGATAGAAAGGGAGGAGAGCGGGAGTCAGTCATCGCAGTCGTCTGGGTCGGATGCAGCTAGTTCTAAAGGTGGAAGCCAGGGGGCCCCACAGGGTAAACAACGGAAAGGTTCAACATCATCCGTGTCTTCCACCAAAGGAGAGAAACTTGACACTGAGGTGGGTTTTCAGGATTGATAATTTTAAAACCCATTAAAAAATTATTCCGGTAAGATTCTGTATATACATTATAGATGTTAATGCTCTATTTTATGTTGAAAATATCCTTGATGGAAATTAAGAGGTCTGAGATCAACAAACTGTGTTTCATAATAAACAATTTTAAATGATTTATGTAGAATAAAAGTAACAGAAATGAGAACAAATTGCACAGCTGTATTAAATACAACAAGCAAGGCAGACTTTTCACAGAGCTAAACTTTCTAATACCTCTATAGGTGGTGAAGATTGTAGGAAACTGTAAGTGCAAGACTCCTTACATAGTGAAGAAAGTCTCCCAGGGGCGATACAACATCAACGGCAGAGCCATGTTTGTACGAGTAAGTATTATGTTGCTTTAAACCCTACCAAGTTCATTCATATCATGCATAATAGGGCAAGTGAAGCTTTTAAGAATTGTAGCCTAAATGTATGACTTTTGCATAAAGATCAAAATCATTATCGATTAATTATAAAAGTGAAATTTATAATAGAGTAAAAATAAACAGGAAAACAAACTTTGACATTGAGTTTGTTGTTGCCATGACAGCTGTTGAAAGGTCGTCACGTGATGGTTCGGGTTGGAGGAGGCTGGGACACGTTGGAGCACTACCTCATGACACACGACCCCTGCAAAATCACAGAGTTTAAGCGCACATTGGCCAACGGAGATGGGAAGTTCCTCCACATAAAGGGAAAATACAAGAAATCGTAGCAAGACATGGTGGACTTTTGCATATGTTCCAATATTTGTCCAGTTGGTATCTATCCAATCCTATCTCCACATTGTATTAGTTCTTTGACATGTGGTATGTCATGAAATTATCAGGGCTGTCTAAAGACTTATGGTATTAAATATGTTTCAAATATCTTCACATGTGTCGTATACAGCACCATAATGTATCATCATGTATTCGTGTACTGCATGCTGCGAATATATATTCGATAGATTTTTGTGTAGGTAATAATGATGAGAACTGTTCTCCTATGTACAAGCTACATGCATAATGTATATATTGATAGAAGGGCAAGAGAAAAATACAAATCCTTTCAGAAGGAATGCATGTGTAAACAGCTAATACTGTAGTAGTGTCAGGTTATGAACTGTCCTCCATGAGAATGAAATAGGGCAATAAATCTTCTTTATTATATGCCTACGAAAATGCTACAATGGATTACACAGAATGCAATCGGTCCGATATATTGCGGTATTGACGGCCTTCATATTGACCGGCGTCGCGCATAGCAACCGACGGTCTTTTGAAGTTTACGTATTCATGCGCTGGTGAAATGACGTTTTTTGGTTCTGTAGTACATGAAAATGTCCATAACATTATTTGCTTTCAGGGTCTAAAATGGCTAGACAATGTCAGCATTCGTACCCATATCTCTCCTGAGAGGTATGCATATCACGATGCGGCATATAATAATAAGTTAATCGACTAGATACAGTGTTTTAGGCCCTCTGTCGTGTCTGTGCCGCGGACGCACTCGCAAGCTCGTGCGTGCTACGGCCCAGACACGACCTCGGGCCTCAAACACTGTATCCAGTCAATTACCTATAAATATAGTTAGTTTCAATAAACAGAATACATCAACAGTATTTCAAACTCGGTTTGTGTAGTAATTTACAAACATTTATGAATATATTTTTGATATAAGGATTACACTTGTAGTGTATCCTCGATATTTTGTATTGGCATCAATTGAGAGAATCAGTTTGAGTAATATAGTTATGTCTGTCGATGAACAAACAGTGATATTTGTGAAGTGTTTAATGCTGCTTCGTTAGGGAATAACCAGCTTAGAAATATTTTTGACATACTTTTATTACCATTATGTTTATATTGTATGTTGTGATCGACCTAACTTGACAGATTTGATATATCAGTATTCTTTGTTGCCTTCCAATACATTCCAAAGATATGTACCGTGTACTGTATGTACATTTCTAATACTTTGTAATAATCAATACCAAGTGATGAATTCAAAAAGCTGTTGATGGGGGCTGGTCAGCATTTTATCCATACATTCTCTGTGAGATATATGTATTGAACACGTAGAATGTAGATACAACATAATTAAATTTGTAATTAAATTTAGGTCTTGTTTTGCTGTTGTTATGTTGTTTCTGTATCGCCTGTATAATTCATTTGCAGCAATTGAAGTAACAGTTTTGTAAATATTCAGCTACACTGGTTCTCTGATTACTAAGGTATTTGAAGAAATTATTTTAAGGTATGAATATTGTAAGATATGATATGAACGTTGATTGTAATGTGATTGCTATGATCTCATAATCAACAATTATATACTGGCTTGTAGATATTACATATACACTTACAATTTTCATTCCACCAAATTTGTAATTTTTGATTACTGCGTAGTCTGGGTTTATGTATTTTTTCTGCATCTTTTTGCTTTAGTTCTACATGATTTTACTGACAATATTTTTTTTATGATACTTCGCATCACTGAAAGGTAATTTCAGTATATTTCTATATAGTAGTGTGATTCATTTGGTTTTACAATGATTCATGACTGTGTATCATTTTTCTTGAATTTCAGTAATGAAATAAGTGATATATGTTTATATTTTTTTGCTTTTACTAGTCAAAACTTTATTCTGTGTGAAGTTAGAATATCATATAACATGTGTACACTACCACCAAAATATTATTCAACTTTATAAATATTCACATATTTTCTTATTCTTTGTGGATGAAAACAGTCTGCTTATTTTATATATATTTTTGTTGAATATTCTGAAAAATTGGTCCTTTGCAGTGTGATATATATTAGATTTTGTCAGTGGAATACCTAGAAAAGTATTCTAATTTTTATCTACATTTATCTGTTGAATAGTATATGGTACATCGCTTGTCGAGCACACTGCAATTACCTTTCAGCACAATCTGTTACAAATGTTGAATGAGTTTGTGAGTGAGCTCACTTTGTGACAAATTTGTTGATATTATGTGATATAGTAGTAATAAAAGTTTTCAAAATGAACATTGATCAACTGTTCTTTTCTTGTATACAACGACTTGAATTGGAAAGTTTTATAGTGGTTTTGGATCCTTCTAGTTTGAAGGCACACTGATAGTTTACACGCTCGAATAAAGGACAAATATAAATTTCTTTTATTAAAAAATTGTTCCACTACGAACTATAATGTTGATGGCTAAACAAATATATAATAAAACGAAGTTGATACATTGCATTTATCCTCTTTTGAGGGTAAACTATCTGTGCCTTCAAACTGACATGATTTGTGTTTTGAAGATTATTCAACTAGATCTAAAGTCTTACTCTGAATATGATTTTAAGTGTGAATTTTGTGTAATGAAACTAGCACTCATCCATTTAATTCGTTTTAAAAAGCAACTGGCCACATTTACTTAATTTTGCATGATTGGGCGATAGTCCTGACACCTGGGGAATGAAAAATCATCATCACTCGCAAGGTGTCAGTGCTGTTTTCTATCGTAGCGCCCCCTGACGAATGAAATGAAATTAAGCCCGACACCTGGCGAATGGCGGCAAATTCTCTTCCTGTTTTGATTTTGCTGTTTTGTTTTTGTGGGAAATTCAAAATCTTTGTGAGTATTCGCGAAAATGTCTACTATTTCGGAGGATCAGAACAATGAAAATAGCAGATTCCAGATGCATTTTTTGAAGCATCGACTGGAAAGCTTCAAAGATTGGCCGTTCGAGAAAAACTGCCTGTGCACTCCGGAAAAGGTGAGACTGAGACACTGTCACTGGGCGGCCGCTGGCCGAGTGGTCGTGAGTCGTGACTCATTGACTAAAGCTACGAGTCATCCGTCCTAAATTCGCCGCATGCCAAAATTCGCCAACTTGATATTATCAGAACTCAGAAGCTCGTTTTGTGGAAAATAAATTACTGGAACAAAGATTGGATATCAGAGTCTCGATTGACGATCGAACTTGTTACTTTCATTTACAATTCAAGGCCTGAAATCCACGTTTGCGAATTTGGGAATGCGACGAATTGAGGACGGATGGCTCGTATGCCAGGTGTACGACCGAGTGCAATCAGCCGCACTACGTTATTACAGATCTAGATCTATATCCTGAATTGGAAATTTAGCGGTTGTGAGCCCCACGTTATATTTGGCAGAGATTTCATTTGGCGGTTTAAAAACCACATAAATTTCTTAACATATAGATCTATCTAGTTAATTTGGCGGACGATTTTAATTGGCGTTTTTCCCCCTACCGACAAATCCGCCAAGTAAATCGTTCGCCAAAATTAGTAGTTTTACAGTATTCATTTTGGGGTATACGCGACCCGGCCGCACATGTGACCCGGCCGCCTGTTAGCTCTCATATATCATAGCGCTCGCGGCAGCAGTGTGATTACCTGCATGCATGGATGATTGAAGGCTCAAGCGTCGCGGTCTCTGATGCATTGTGTGTTTGAGATGCTCGACCAATCATGTTTAATGGTCACGGTAATAAATAAACCATGTTGATTTTTTGTAACTTCAAGAATTATCTGATTCAAACTTTCACACGCTTCCTAATTAAATCTGGTGGCTTCTTGACAGTTTTTCCACTTTTTTTCTTGAACATTTGTTTTTATTTTTTGTCTCCAGGGTGGCTTCCACGTTAAATCTGCCTCCAATCGCCAAACAGCTAAAGGATTCTTCACAGCTTCTGTTTCTGTATACCTTTTTTGTTGTATGTGGCAATGGTTTCCCCTTGATCACCAGTAATCTAGTTAATTGCACTTAGTGGTAATTTGCTTCAATGCTGACAGTTCGGTTTGGAATCAATGACATTGAACTATACATAAATTTATTGTCGGCTAATAGATATTATAGCAATAAAATGATGGGTTTCTGCCTTATTTGACAATAACCTACTAGACCTAATGTTAAAATGAAAACTACAATGTAGGCCTACACTTATGTTTGTGTGAGGATTGGTTTGTGAGTGAAAAGATAGCAAATTCTTGTTCAATGATGATACTTCCTTTAATCATCGTATTTTAAATGGTAAACTCTGGTCTCAGTCATCTGTCCTCGGGCTTTTAAAATCATTTCTTGACAACTAGAAGCGGGAGAGATCATTCGTCCAACCAAGCTGTGTCGTCGTTCGTTCATGTTATTTTCAGTCCTGACAACCAGTATATTGGGATAATCACTGCCAAAAATACCGAAGACATGCTCAATTAACTATATTTAAAAGTCAGTTCAAATATGTTCAAAAGTCACGACTATCAGTGATCACACTGCTGCTGCGTGCATATGATAGGCCCTATACGAGGTAACGGGCAGTCAAAGCGACGCTCGCTTGATCTGGGTAACGGGTGGCCGGATCGCATGTGTGGCCAGGTCATAATTAGCGGGACTTATTTCACTAGAATGCCGACATATCATTGGGCTATTTGGGCTGGTTATTTATATCTCTTTATCATTTACTATCATCAGGTTGCTCATCAGTTTCCTCGATTATGATATAGTCTGACAGAGAAGTTGTCCAAGTTTGATCTGCGATCATTGTGTTCATTCGTTGATCTATCTAGCTGTTAGATTCCACTAAAGAAATTTACAATGAAAAAACAATTTCGAAGACTTTTACACACTTTCTACACAGTAGATTCACCTGTTAATGTTATGAAGTGTACAATGAACATGCACAATATCAAATTACTCAAATAAGTTCTAACTGTATTTCAGATGGCTCAGGCTGGGTTTTACCATTGCCCAACAGACAATGAACCAGACCTCGTCAAATGTTTTGTCTGTCACAAGGAACTCGACGGCTGGGAACCTGAGGATGATCCTTGGTATAAATAATGAATGATTTCATGGAATTTCGATTATGAAATCTGCAGTGGTAAAAACGTATTATTGAAAGGCTATGTACCCTACATTTACAAAACTCATATATTTAATTTTTGACGTTTATTGAAGTGTCAAATTACTCTGTTGCATTAGAAAAGAAATGTTACATGTTCACTTAGAACGAAATCTATTTTGAAAGGTAGTGATATTGTGTTGTATTTTCGCAGGGCTGAGCACAAAAGTCACTCCGGGAAGTGTCCTTTTCTCCCGTTTTGTAACCCCAAAAGTCAGAAAAAGATGTCAGTGGAAGACTTTCTTAAACTTGAAAAGCAGCGGCAGATTTTATATTTGGTGAGTGAACGACGTTTGTCGGTAATCGAACTGAGTATAATGGTGTCAGACATAACAAATTTGTTCTGAAATTCTATAAAATTGGGTAAATTTGAGAAAGAATATTGCTAGCTTGCATAAAATATCATTTTGTCCTAATTATGTAATATGATGCGTATGATAATTCTTGCAACTCTACATTTTCACTTTGCAGAGAAAAGAAGTTGGAAAGGTCGTACAGCAAATGGAAGATTACGAATCAGCAGCTCGGAAGCAAATGGAATCATTAGTTTAGCTGTGTAGCGTGTCTTGTAATGGTCCATACTTTCAATATTTCGTAACAGATTTGTACCAGACTTTACTGTATCTGTTCCACAACAGAACAATAACCAATAACGTTGTGCAATTCAAATGCAGGAATTCACATTTGAAATCACCACTTTTCATCACTGTGAAAAACAAAATCATGAGCTAGTGACTCATGAAAACACTCAAATAATATTTTGTAGCAAGACTCGGATGCTATGATGTTTTTTTTTTAAAAATTGACATAATACTTGAAATAACACTACTTAATGACATAATATATGGAAAAAAATTGGACATAATTCATGGGAAAAAAGTTGTATTATTTTCGAAAAGGTCAATGTCAACAAATGGTGAGAAATTTGCCTAAAATGAACAGGGAATCTGTTCAGTTTCATCTCAGTTTTATTTCATCATGATTACAGACCTAATTTCATTTTATTACATGTATATACATTTGTACATGTAAATATAATAACCATATAAATCCATTGTACAGAGAGCGCTCAGACTCTTTTTAGCACACATATAGCCTACATACATGTAGAGTTTATCGAATGTTTGTTATAGATGTATATATGGTATGAATGCAGCAATAAACATGTGAAATACCCAAAAAACAATTTTCTTTACTGATATTGTTCTGAATTATCAGTATGGAACCCAATTTAAACCTAAAATGATAAAATCTATTGGCATTGTGTTGCTTTCGTCCTGTTTTCTGTCAACAAGTTTCGGTTAAAAAAATTCGGGAAAAAAAAAATTCGGTTCGGAAATTTTGCACAGGAACCCACGGTCCGATAACTTATTGGCATGGCGTTGCGTCCGTCGTCATTCGTCTTTGTTGTCGTCCACAAGGGCTTATCGGCCCTTTGGGCCAATAAGCTATTGTCATGGTTTTTCGTCCGTCGTCCGTCCGGGTCTGTAACTTTTTTTTTGACATGATGAATTTCCCCATAAATTTGTCAGAACAGACCTTGGGCCAGTATCTAAAGACAAAATTTTTTTTTGATTTAATCGTTTTTACCTATTTGGCGGCCATTTATGACGAAAAATTGCCAATTTTGAACTTTGGTGGCCATTTTCTCAAAAACTGTCTGATCAGTTTTGAGATTTTTGTTTCAAAACATTCCTCTCATGTACCTTTATGACGTGTATAAGTTTCGTTGCCCTTGAATCTCCGGTCTGCGTGTGGCGGCCATTTTGATTTTTCGACGGGTCGGCGAAAAAAATTTTTTTGTCCCAAATCCAGTCACTATTCGTTTTGAGCCATTTCCAGCAAGAAAAAAAAATTTTTTTTGGGTCATTGAAAAACTTTTTGGACTTGGAAAATTTCACCCAATTTTCCTTCATAATGAGAGCTGTGCAGAGTAAACTCATAGAACACTTGAAGATAGAGCCTAAGTATTGGCACTTTCAAATGGGAAATCATACATTGCGGTTTGAGTGATGACCTTGAATTTGACCTTCAATGACCTTGGAAGGTCAAAACGACCTTTTTTGTCGAAAAATGGCCAATTTTGGACTTTGATGGCAATTTTCTCAAAAACTGTCCGATCAGTTTTGAGATTTTTGTTTTAAAACATTCCCCTCATGTACCTCCATGATGTCTATAAGTTGCATTGCCCTTGAGTCGCCGGTCTGCGTGTGGCGGCCATTTTGAGTTTTCGATGGGTCAGCGAGAAAATTTTTTTGTCCCAAATGAAGTCACTACTCGTTTTGAGCCATTTCCAGCAAAATTTTTTTTGGCCATTGAAAAATTTTTTGGACTTGCCGGTCTGCATGTGGCGGCCATTTTGATTTTTTGATGGGTCGGCAAAAAAATTTTTTTTGTCCCAAATGAAGTCACTATTCGTTTTGAGCCATTTCCATCAAAATTTTTTGGCGATTGAAAACTTTTTTGGACTTAGAAATTTTCACCCAAGTTTCCTTCATAATGTGAGCTGTGCAGAGTAAACTCATAGAAAGAACACTTGAAGATAGAGCCTAAGTATTGGCACATTCAAATGGGAAATCATACATTGCGGTTTGAGTGATGACCTTGAATTTGACCTTCAATGACCTTGGAAGGTCAAAACGACCTAAATGCCCAATTTTGGATTTTTGATGGCCATTTTCTTAAAAACTGTCTGATCAGTTTTGAGATTCTTGTTTTAAAATATTCCCCTCATGTACCTCTATGATGTGTGTAATGCTGCGTTCCAATCACGTTGTGCAAATGGTGCGCACGGGTTTCCGAGGAGTATTTTGCGTTCTATTCATGACACAACTGGGAAATTCCCATTTGCACAACCTGTGAAGTTGAGGCAGTTGTTCAGACTCAAAATGCACAAGTAGGAAAAACATGGCGCCAAATGGGGTATTGTATAAAAGTAATATATAATATAAACATTTTGTTAGTTATACCTAGTACCATACATACAGTATATGAATTAAATGATTCAATACTGAAATTTAAAGTAAAGATTTGACTGAATTTTCAATTATTTTTGGCCTGAGTTAGTTCGAATTTTTATGCAATAATTAGGGTGGCAAAATGTGTGCCTTTTGTCATTGGAACACAACAACTCGTACTCTCCAACTTCCCGCTAGTGCACACCATTTGCACAACATGATTGGAACGCAGCATAAGTTTCGTTGCCCTTGAATGTGTGGTGGCCATTTTGATTTTTCGATGGGTCGGCAAAAAACATTTTGTTTGGTCCAAAATCAAGTCCCTATTCGTTTTGAGCCATTTCCAGCCATTGAAAATTTTTTTGGACTTAGAAAATTTCACCCAATTTTAGGTTACCGGACCTATGGTCCTATAACCTGTTGCCTTCGTGTTGCGTCCGTCGTCCGTCCGTCGTCCGTCCACATCTGTATCTCAAAAGTTTACAGGCGGATTTTTCTGAAATTTTTCTGAAAAATGGCTAAAAATATTTCAAGAGAGTTTTTTTTCTAGTTTTTTTATTTTCGCTTTTTTCCCAAAATGGCGGCCATTTTTACCGAAAAATGGCCAATTTTGGACTTTTGCGGCCATTTTGATTTTTTGATGGGTCAGCGAAAAAATTTTTTTGTCCCAAATGAAGTCACTACTCGTTTTGAGCCATTTCCAGCAAAAATTTTTTCGGCCATTGAAAAATTTTTTGGACTTGCCGGTCTGTGTGTGGCGGCCATTTCGATTTTTTGATGGGTCGGCGAACAAAAATTTTTTTGTCCCAAATATTTCCAGCAAAATTTTTTTGGCGATTGAAAACTTTTTTGGACTTGGAAATTTTCACCCAATTTTCTTTCATAATGGGAGCTGTGCAGAGTAAACTCATAGAACACTTGAAGATAGAGCCTAAGTATTGGCACATTCAAATGGGAAATCATACATTGCGGTTTGAGGGATGACCTTGAATTTGACCTTCAATGACCTTGGAAGGTCAAAACGACCTAAATGGCCAATTTTGGTTTTTTGATGGCCATTTTCTTAAAAACTGTCTGATCAGTTTTGAGATTCTTGTTTTAAAATATTCCCCTCATGTACCTCTATGATGTGTGTAAGTTTCGTTGCCCTTGAATGTGTGGCGGCCATTTTGATTTTTCGACGGGTCTGCAAAAAAATATTTTTTTGTTCAAAATCAAGTCACTATTCGTTTTGAGCCATTTCCAGCCATTGAAAATTTTTTTGGACTTTCACCCAATTTTAAATTTCACCCAATTTTAGGTTACCGGACCTATGGTCCGATAACCTGTTGCCGTCGCGTTGCGTCCGTCCGTCGTCCGTCCACATTTGTATCTCAAAAGGTTACAGGCGGATTTTTCTGAAATTTTTCTGAAAAATGGCTAAAAATATTTCAAGAGGGTTTTTTTCTAGTTTTTTGAGTTTCGCTTTTTTCCAAAAATGACGGCCATTTTTAACGAAAAATGTGATCAGTTTTGAGATTTTTGTTTCAAAAGATTCCCCCTATGTACCTTTTTGACGTGTATAAGTTTTGTTGTCCTTGAATCGTTGGTCTCTGCGTGGCGGCCATTTTGAATTTTTGACGGGTCGGCGAAAAAAATTTTTTTTGCCCCAAATCGCATTACTATCCATTTTGGGACATTTCTAGGTAAAAAAAAATTTTCACCCTTTGAAAAAAATTTTGGACTTAGAAAATTTTCTTGACTTTCTTCCTCCATAATGGGAGCTGTCAGGACTGTACTCATAGATAATGTGGGCGTAGACACCAAAATTTTGCTTTTATCTGCCATAGCAGCTGAAATATAGCTGAAACGTGATTTTACGCATTTCTCGGGTTTTCGTGGCAGCCATATTGGATTTTGAAACAACCAACAGTCACATAGACTCAACATTATCACCATTCGATTCCTTAGGTCAGAAAACGTGGGATTAGACACCAAAATTTTGCTTCTATCTGCCATAGCAGCTGGAATATAGCTGCAAAACATGATTTTACTGGATTTTGAAACAAGATTCAGCAATATCACCATCATGTTCCTAGGGTCAGAAAACATGGGGTAGACACTAAAATCACCAACGTAGGTGCAGTAGATAACTCGCTACATCAATTTTAAGCCATCTCGGATTTTTGGGAAAACCCCCCATGGGATTGATGGGGACTTTTTCGTGGGTTATCTATATGGTCTCCAGAGTCACTGTGCAAAAATTCAGCTTTAACACCCAAATGTCTACCCCAAACCCTAAATACAGTAATTTGACCAGGTCAAAACAGCCATTTTTGAGTCGAAAAATGCCCAAATTTGCACCTTGTCTGTCTTTAATCGAAAACTGTCTGATCACTCTTGAGATTTTTATTTTCAAAACATAGTAATTGGGGTTTTTGACATTGTGTATAAAGATGTATATAGTGTATAAAGTGCCTCGATTTGCTCAGAGGGCTCGAAATCTGATTGATTTTTTGGTCGTTTTCCTTTAAATTTATCTGATCAGTTTTGAGATTTTTGTTATAGAACATGCTAATTCGGGTCCCTGACATTGTGTATAAAGATGGAGTGCTTTGAATTGCTTAAAAGGCCCCTTGATTGTGTAAATTGGCCTCTACAGCCAAAATATTTTTGTATGTATAGCTGGAATTGGAAGTCATACATACCATTTCATTTGGTGACCTTGAACTTGACCTCAGATGACATTGAGTGCTATATCTCAGTGTCACATCCATCAAGAATTGTGTGAAATTCGTCTATAGACAAGACTTTCAGATAGACCTTGTATTTGTATTTTGAACATACATGAATACAAGGTTATATGCTGCTCACTTAATGATGACATTGAAGTTCACGAAGATGACCTTGATTGGTTAATCTGAACGTCATATCTCAGCTGTCGTGTTTCAACTAAAATTGTCCGATAACCTATCCTAGCTTTTTCCTTCATAATGGGAGCTGTGCGGAGTAAACTCATAGAAGACTTCAAAATAGAGCCTAAGTATTGGCACATTCAAATGGGAAATCATATATTGCGGTTTGAGTGATGACCTTGAATTTGACCTTCAATGACATTGAAAGGTAAAAAACGATGAATTTTGTCTTTGGTGGTCATTTTGTCAACATCTATTCAGACAGTTTTTCTCAAAATAATGTATAAGATTCTCTTTATCTACCTTTGTAATGTGTAATTTGATTTCGTATTATAGTCCATGCGGAAAATGTGTTTCCAGCAACATTTACGAACATTTTTTGACAATTAGAGTTCAAGATCAGTGTAACAATTTATATGTTGGAGAATCAATACTCTGCGTTTCTCATGATTGCCAGCGGTTATGCTATTATGAGCACTTGGGAAGTCGCATCTTTGGAAATATTGGTGACGTTGAAATTAATTGACCTCAAATGCAGAACTTGGCGTTTCAGTATGAATTTCCAGACATGTTTCAATATCTTTAGCTAAATTTGTCGTATCTGACATTTCAGTGCACTGGAATTTATTTCTTGCTCTCTCAAACAAAGTTTAGCGCGCTGAAATTAGATACAATGTCATATGGGCTTAGTTATTCCAGCGCCCCAAAAATTTCTATTTCAACGTAAGGCCTAAAAAAATTAATTTTCTGTTTCTCGTCCCCGCCCGCCTGGGTTTCAGCCTCCCGGATTTTTAGGTTACCGGACCAATGGTCCGATAACCTATTGCCGTAGCGTTGCGTCCGTCGTCTGCGGCGTCGTCTTCGTCGTCGTCCGTCCACATTTTTATTTTCAAAGTTTACAGTCCAATCTTTCTGGAAATTTGGGAAAAGATACCTTGAAGAGGTATTTTTTATTTTTTTTATTTTTTATTTTTTTTCAAAATGGCGGCCGTTTTCGTCGAAAAACGGTCAATTTTGAACTTTGGCGGCCATTTTCTCAAAAACTGTCTGATCAGTTTTGAGATTTTTGTTTCAAAACATTCCTCTCATGTACCTCTATGACGTTTATAAGTTTTGTTGCCCTTGAATCGCCGGTCTGCGTGTGGCGTCCATTTTGATTTGATTTTTTTGATTTTTTTTTCACTCAATTTTTCCTTCATAATGGGAGCTGTGCGTAGTAAACTCATAGAACACTTCAAGATAGAGCCTAACTATTGGCACATTCAAATGGGAAATCATAGATTGCGGTTTGAGTGGTGACCTTGAGTTTGACCTCGAAAGACCTTGGAAGGTCAAAACGTCCTTTTTTGTCGAAAAAACAAGAAATTTTGTCTTTTGTGGCCATTTTATCAAAATCTATTCAGACAGTTTTCTTCAAAATCTTGTACAAGATTTTCGTCGACCTTTTCGTCGAACAGTCAAATTTTCCTCCGAAATCAAGTCACTATTCGTTTTGAGCCATTTCCAGCAAAAAAAAATTTTTTTTAGCCATTGAAAAATTTTTGGGACTTGGAAAGTTTCACCAAAGTTTTCCTTCATATAAATGGGAGCTGTGCGGAGTAAACTCATAGAACACTTCAAGATAGAGCCTAAGTATTGGCACATTCAAATGGAAAATCATACACATGTATTGCGAATTGACTGATGACCTTGAGTTTGACCTTCAATGACCTTGGAAGGTCAAAAAGACCTTTTTTGTCGAAAGAAACAATGATTTTTGTCTTTGGTGGCCATTTTCTCAAAATCTATTCAGATAATTTTCCTCAAAATGCATAAGATTCTCCATATATATCTTTGTGATGTTTAAAAGTTTTGTTGCCTTTGAATTGACAGTCTGTGAATATATTTCATTATCGAAAAAAATCTTTCAAGATGTAACTTGATTTCGTATTATAGTCATACAGAAAATGGGTCTCCGGCAACATTTACGATCATGTTTTGCCAATAGAGTTTAAGAACAATGTAACAATTTGTATTTATGGAAAATCAATACTCTGTGCGATTCTCATGATTGCCGGTAACCTACAGCACCTTTGGTGCTATGTTTATCAATTTCATTTACAGTTTTGGTTAACTTTTATTTCGAATATCAATTTCGAACCTAATTTGGAACATATTTGGAGTAGAAATAGACCTTTTCAACACAAAATTTGATCTGGCTTCAATTTCATTGTTGTTTTGGTCAACACGTTGTTGGGGTGAAATGAACATGATGAAAAGTCTGATTCAGTTTAAATTATATCACCTTCAAATGCAGTTCTGGTCAACTTTTTGTTGTAATTTCAACTTGAAATCAAGTATTACACATATTTCGAGTGAAAATATAACGTATGGTCGGAAGTTGTATCTGGCTCCGATTTCGTCATCTTGACGTGCAGTTTGGTCAAGTTTTACTTAGAATTTCCACTTGAATCCAAGTTTGTCAAGTTCGTCTTGAAATTCAGTTTTGGTCGACTTTTACTTTCTACTCAAAAAACCAAATTTGTCAAATATATTGAGTTGAAATATAACACATATTTTGGGTTGAAATATAACTTTTGGTGAAAGTTCGATCTGGCTATAATTTTGTTATCTTATCGAATATGTCAAACGATAAAAAAAGTGATTTCAGTGGTGACCTTGAATTTATGTCGCAAGCACCAGGGCAATATAATACTAGGCCTACATTTCATGACAGCAGTTACAGGTACACTAGCTACGGTGACATTTGGTCCGATAACCTATTGCCGTGGCGTTGCGTCCATCGTCCGTCGTCCGTCCGTCCGTCCACATTTCTATCATTAAAGTTTACAGTCGAATTTTTCTGAAATTTTTGCACAAAAATACATAAAAATATTTCCAGGAAAAGTTTTTTTTTAGTTTTCTGATTTTCGATTTTTTTTTTCAAAATGGCGGCCATTTTCGACGAGAAATGTCAGATTTTGGACTTTGGCGGCTATTTTCTCAAAAATCTGTTCAGTAACTTTTTTCTTATTGGTGCATATCACTCCTCCTATGATCCTGTATGATGTGTATAAGTTTCGTTGCCTTTGAATCGACGGAAATTGCCTGAATTCAGACTTTGGCAGCCATTTTCTCAAAATCTGTTCAGTAACTTTTTTTCTCATTGAAGCATAACAATCCTCATATGTACCCCTATGAAGTGTATAAGTTTCGTTGCCCTTGAATCGCTCGAAGTGGGCCATTTTGGGCCCAAACTCGGCCCAAATGTGACATCCCCTTGTTAAGTTTTCCTATGCTTCATAATGGGACACATTATGCCTAATATCTCACTTATTATTGTGATTAGAGACTAGGAATGAATTGTGGACATATAGGAAATGATATATGCTGAATATTCTCATGACCTTAAATTTGTCCTTTGGTCTCATTTTCAAGGTCGCAGTACAAAATGGCTAATATCTAGCATATTATCCACTTTACAGCTTAGGAATCAATTGTGGACATATTGGAAATGATA